>OY728131.1:1867124597-1868374597 GCA_963277665.1 Viscum album
AAGAGAACGTGCTCCGTGGACGAACCATTCCTTTGGTTCGTGTGTTGTGGAGGCATGGCGGCCTCGAGGAGAGCACTTGGGATCGGGAGACCCAGATGCACGCTCAGTACCTGGAGTTGTTTTGACTTGTGTTTTTTCCTTGTTCTTATGAGCATGTGTTGATGTTGTACTGTGTACCTTTGATATATGGAATTTTTGTCTTGTCAGTTGTGAGACCTTTTGTTTCATTGTTCCATGGTAATGTGTAACATGTCTGGATGTGTGGGAAAGGGAAAAACCTGACCCTTAATCTAGACGCATTAACGCAGATGCGATTGAACCCGTGCGGGTGAGTCAGTGCCGCCTAAAGCGGATAATATCTCAACATAGGTGAAGGAATTTCCCAAACCCACATTTTCGGGCAGTGTGTTGGTTGTGTGGTGTTGGGGGTAGTGCGAGTTGAAAAAAAATCCTAATGTATGAAAGTGGGAAGACCCAATTCTTAATCAAGATGCATTAATGAGGATGCAATTAAACCCGTGCAGGCGAGTCAGTGCCGCCTAAAGAGGATAATATATCGACATAGGAGAAGGAATTCCTAACACATATTATTAGGGTTGTTGGTTGGGTTCCTGTTATAACGAGAACCCTAAGAGGTATCTTGATGAGTTTCCTCTAGGTTGGTTTTTGAATTATCGGGGACGAGAATGTTTTAAGAGGTATCTGATGTAATGGCCCGGACCTCTCCGGCCCATTCCATTGTCAAAAAGAAGGTCAAGAAGTGTTCTGGAGGGTAAAATGGACCTTTCCACATTTTCCAGAATTTTTAAACTACACGCCGTGTAGTTTGAGTACACGCCGTGTACCCCCTTCCCAGGTATACCCCGTGTTGCAGACCGTGTCCTTACTGTGTGGAAAAATGGGTGCACGCTGTGTAGTCCTTCCCCACGTATGTGTTACCAGTCAACAGCCGTGTACCATGTTGGAGCTGTGTCCTTGCTGTGTGCAATAAATGAGTACATGCTGTGTGTCTAAAATACATGCCGTGTAGTCCTTCCCCGCGTATGCGTTCCCCTCAAACTGTGTGTTGACCAGTCAACGACCGCGGATCCATGTTGGAAGCCGTGTGGAGACCGTGTGAAAGAACCGAGTACACGCCATGTACCATAAAGTACACGCCGTGTACTTTTACTTTTCACGCCTATAAAAGGAGGGGTCCCCTCCTCCTTTCAACTCACACCTCTCCTCCCCTCTCCTCTGAGCAGAGCTCTCCCAAGAGACTCGAAGGCTCTTCCTTCCATAACTTCTTCGTCCGAGCTCCGATTTACGATCCGTCAGTGGCCACAAGATCGTAACGACGAGCCGAAACATCTGACCTTGGGTCCGTTGTGTTTCCTTTGGCCTTTCCATTCCGACTTCCACTCGAGGAGGTTTTGTCGGGGCCCGACAGAGGTGACGGATGCCGACGGACGTCTTCTAAGGTTCATCTGGGAGAGCGTTGCAATCAAGAACCTATTGAGGTAGGGATTTTACCTTCGTCTCTATAATTTGTTCATCATGCGGGGTGTGCGTCTTCTTGTTTACGTGAAACACTTTTGGATATGTTTTAATAAAGATAATAATTGGCTTATATAATGGGGATGGGAAGTTGTGATTGCTGTTACTTTATATCATGTGATGTTATGTTGTGAATTGAATGAGATTCTGCCTACGGAAAATCACAGTCGTTGGGGGACTTTTCTTATGCAATTAAATGTTTCCCTCTCCTTCTGGATTTTCTTATGGGTGAAAACCTTGTGGAATGTGGAATTTTGGTTAATCGCATAAAGTTGGCTGTTTAAAATATGGAACCCTTGTGTGATCACCCCGATTAAACAAAATGGAATAATGAACATGTGGGTGTTAGCTTGGTTATGTGGCATGTGTTGGGGGTGTTTTTGTGGGTTGTTGTGGATCGGGTGAGCAGCGGGGCTGTGGTCGACTTGGTTGTGGGTTGGTGTGAATTTTGTGTTGGTAACGGACAATGGGGCAGCAATAAATGGTATTAAAGGGATATTGATGTACGGGTTTTGGTGCGGTTGTGGGTATGGTGGTTGGAAGTGGGGCTGCATGGTTGGGTTGTAATGTGAACGGGTTATGGGTTGTGATTAATAAATAAAATGTGGAAGATTTAATGAATGGTGGGGCGTGGTAATGGAATTGGAATAATAGTAAATGAGGTTGGTTGTTTGATAAGATGGGCTTGGTTGTTCTACTTGTGTTTTCCTAACTTGATTTGTGGATGGCAGGGATATTATTTATGAACGTTTGATGTGGTTGGTTGTGTATAGTTTCCCAGTAATTAAGGAACTAAATAAACTATTTCTACTAAAACGTGAAAACCTAAAGGGGGTTGGGATTTTTTGTTTTATGCATACTTCGTGGTAGCAGTGTCGAGGCACGTGCTCAGTTTTCTGTTTAGAAGCCATAGGTTGGGATGTGTGTTTGGTATACAAATATATATCTGTATCTTTTGTGTTTTATCACACCCCACCCATGTTGAGCACTTAGTGCTGAACACTCCCATTTTATGGGAGAGGGTGTTTTCCCCTTAGTTACTAGCTCCTTCCTGCTCCTTCTCCCATAGGTTGTGATGGCTTGAGGCGACCGCACACCTAAGACTCTTCGGGTAGGTTTCGATTGGGGTGGTTTTATCCCAAGACTCTTCGATCATGTTCTACTATTTCCCAAGAATCTTCGGGATGAGGCCCAGGTGTGTGCAGGCGGGATACGTGGTTGTGAGGCCCAGGTGTGTGCGGGCGAGATACGTGGTTGTGAGGCCCAGGTGTGTACGGGCAAGGAGTGTGTGGTAGTGTCAGGACGTTCGCCGTTAGGAAGAACAGCTAACTAAAGGGAAATGGTGCTGGGTACCCAATACTCCTATTCTTATATACTACTACTACCTGTTGTGATTGTTTTTTTGGTGAGTGTGGATGGTGAGGTTGGGTGGATAGAATTCTTTGCTAGGTTTCTTCTATTGTTCTCACGGGACATTAGGATGTCTCCCTACTTGTGCACGAGAGCTTTAAGTTTCCCTACTGAGTATACTTGTATGCTCACCATACGTTTACTTTCAGGTTTCCAGGAGGACTACCAGGGCCGTGAGGGACCCTACTAGTCGGACAGTTGGAGTTGCTGCAGTTTGTTTTACTTGTTTCCTTTTTGGTATTGTACTTTGAGTCTTCTTGTACTTGTACCTTGTTATAAAATTGTTTAAAAATTCATGTGAGAATGGTTTGGGTTTATTTTTATACACTTTCCCTTTTTTCTTTTTCGTGGTCGACTTGTCCTATTTCCCGATCTTTAAAAATAAAAAGTGTAATGCATCCCATATTTGCGAAAACTCGTACCCTTGGTTCTAGTCACCTACCCGGGGCCTACTGGAGGCAGGACTCGGGGGTCATTATCTCCCTTTCACCATTTACAGCTCATGCAGGGCATCTTTGGTGGGAGGGGGTCGTGACAGTGGTACATGAATCTTATTTTACACATGGTGTTTTTATAAAGAAAATGAGTTCGTTGTGTTCAAAAACAACCAATAAACCGAAAAAATTGTCAATAAATAATATATATAGTGATTCATCTTCATGCCATGACAAAAAATGGAATTTACAACCAGTTAACCTTATGTATTTTCAATTATATAATATATCTCCAATTGTGGACAACTATCCCCATTATACATGATTCTCCAAATATGAATATAAGTGAACCGATCATTAAAACTGAGGAATCAAACAAAAAAATTATGTCATTTGGCCCATTCGGGCCACCGGTTTGGGCCTATGGTTCTCAAGGACCTTTGGGTCATCAAAGGCCTTTGTACCACATGGCCTTTAGTCCATGGAGACCATGGAGTAGCCCAATTCACATAGAACATGCCCCAAAAAAGGATCAGAGCAACCAGAGTAGCAGCCACCAGAAGCAGAGCTAACCAGATTGGAAGAATGAGAGGTTATAGAAACCACCATCGGGACCAGACACCATGAATATTTTTACCGGGAAATTCTATCTGAATAGTAATGAAATGTGGGGAGATATTCTATCAATGATGAAGAAGTTGGGGAGGGGCAGTTCAAGTGGGCTGGTCCTACGAGTCATTTATTGGGCATGGTATGCCTCTGGGCCTTTGGGTCATGTATTACAGGTCGATCGGGCCTTGTGCCTTGGGAATAAGGGTTATGTAAAGGTTCCCCTTCAACCATTAAAAAGGAGATTATACATAATAAAATAAGAATGAAGGCCTTCAGGGCATTCATGCCTTTATGTTATGCCCTTTTACATATAATTCCAAATGTTGTGGAATGATTTAAAACCTTCACCATAATTCCCTCATGATTTATAAAAGATGAAAAATCAATTTATATCTCATTAGGACCTCATATGTACACCTGATACCATTTTTATATTCCGTATAGGATTCTACTCAATCCTCATTTATTCGTTCGGGTTGCCCTATCTTTCTTTTTACCCAAATGATGTTGTCCTTTCTTATTGTGTAAAATATTAAAATAAATTTTATATGCTCCAATGTCTAGTTTCAAGATTCATAACTCATTATATTTCAAGGATATACATGCTTTTATGTGATTCCCTCCTTTATACTTCCCAATATGAAAACACATTTTATGGGAACTTCCCAAATTTTAACACAATTTCAAGTTCCCTCTTCTATTTGTTTTAAGCCACCGTTGTTTTTATAAAATCAGTATATTTATTATGAAAAAAGTATATTTTCACTTCCAGTATTATATAAATGATTATTATTTATTCTATTTTAAATTCTATTATGTATTTTCCTTAAAACCACACTAAAATTTTTTAAGGCTATGAATTTATTAAATAATCTTCTTACATGTTGTCCCTTCTTCATGACATCAAAAACCATGATATATTATTATTTTACCTTATTAATTTCCATTCATGTATTAATTCATTCATGTGTTCCCCAGGGCACCCTATGTAGATGTAAGGGATCATATGAAGTTAAGAGAACTTTAGGATGATTAAATAAAGAAGTGTTTCTTTTAGTTCCAAGTTTTCTGTTATATGTACCTAGTTCTACAAGACAATTGACTTTATAATCCATGGATTATACCTATATTTATAATTATTCTTAAAATTAGGTAATGGTATATGTAAAATTTTTTAGGGTCTCTATAGTTGGAATTATAGGATGGTGTAGTTTTTTTTAAAGAATATTAATAAAGAACATGTCTAAGAACCTTAAGGATGAGAAAATGTATAAGAAAAAAACCTGAAATTTTGGTATGTATAGTGTAAGTGGTTTATCAATAAAATACAACTTTGTATGGATAAAAATAGGTATAGGTGGTCTATAACATATGAATTTAGGGGTATAACCCAAAATAAATTACAGTGATCTTGGCTTGAACGGGAACTGCTGCACAATAATGGGCCTCACTTCACTCTTTATTTGACACACCTGAGGGATATGTTTTGGAAAATTAATAATCATGAAATAAATCATTACAAGAGGAATTAAAAACCCCCCAAACAATATACGATAACAAATATATCAATGATAAACTAGAGTGAAACACAAGAAATCACATGTTACGATATACTTTTTCTTTATAAGTTTATCCTCTTATACTCAAAGTTCCTTTTTATGCTTAATAGCTATTTATTCAAGCCCTCTAATTGTAAATTATTTTTCTTAAGTAATGGAAGGATATATGTGAACAAATTAAAATAATAAATATGATAGATAATGTATAGATTACAAAAATTATTAGCTTGATAAGATGATAATAGGTGCTCAAAACAAAATGATTGTACTTGCTCAGCCAGAACAATATATGAATAATAACTTCATCCATGTGGAAGAAAATCATCCTCTAAGGAAATAGAAAGTTGAAATTGGATCCTTCTTTATTCAATGGACTCCCATGTTTACTGTATCTTTCAATTACCTCCTTAAAAAATAGTGCATTAACTCCATTAAAATGATATTCTATCTCCTCCAGTGCTCAAAAGAAGAGAATGTTGTATTGGAGGTCTATCGTTTTAATGGGGAAGTTGATCCTTGGTGGAAACTGATCAAGAATGTGAATCCATAGGGGGAAATTGATTCCATTGATTGGGAGGAATTCAAGATATTTTTCGTAGATAAATATTTACCCTAAACCCTCCAAATAAAGATAGAAAGAGAGTTCCTCAAACTCAAGTATAAGGAATATGAGTCCATCAGGGCGTATGAAGAAAACATTAAAAGCATTTCATGGTATGCCTTTGGTGTTGTCATGAATGATGAAAGCAAGTTGGATATCTTCATTAGTGGACTAATAGAGAGTCTACAAATAGTGTTGGCGATTCCAAACTTCAAAAACTAGGAGAAGATTGTCTGTTGTGCCCTTAAAAATAAAATAGAGATCGATGACACATAGTGGTATCATGAGCCTAGAGACAAAAAGAAGAAAATGGAATCTAGTGTGGGATGTTCCATAAATAAATTACATGATGGAAATAAGCCCGATCATTGCATCTTTAAAAATTTTGGGAGTAAATATCCTAGGAACTATATGAAGGGAACCAAGAATTATTTCTATAGATGCCGAAAAAGTCCGTAATTCATGAAGAATGTTTCGAAATAACGAAGCAAAGTCATATTCTGACCCGGAAGCCCAGTCGGGAGGGCCCAAAAGCATTGCATGAAATAAAGGAGGATGTGCACGAAAAACATTTGGCCGCGTGAAAGGCGTCCGGGATTTGCGAAAGGTCCCCGGCACCGACGCTCAATTTTTCACGCCAACACCCGTGTGGTTTCCTTTTGCGTGCCGCCGTCTCTGGTGCACCACATTTCCCATGCCGCTTGGATTCTGTGACACTGGAATCCTATAAATAGAAGGGAACCCTTCCATTTTGGGGTTGAACAATTTCAACCATCTCTCGTGCGTGAAATAGGACTTCCGGCGCGCAATATAGCCTTCAGGTATTGACCCTTTTCGTGCAACCTCGCCTGGGGATCCACCTTTGCGCGCAATCCCACTACTTTAAATAAAATTCCAAACTACTTAGGGTTCCTCCCTTGCGTGCAATTCCTTCCATTGCGCACAAAAGGTCCAATTGCGCGCAATTCATTCCATTGTGTGCAAAAGGTCCAATTGCATGCAGACCCTTCGGTGGGTGTGGCATTGCCTTAGGGTTCGGCGTTTGCCCCTTGCGTGCAATTAGCATCCTTTGCGCACAATTATCCTAAGCCGCACACAATCCCTTTGACCCAATTACATGCCACCCCGGTGTTTTACACGCAAAACTTCCCTTTGCGCACAATCCCCAGGGCCCCTCACCTTGACACCCCCCGGGTACCTCCCTGCGTAGGTGCCCGATGTCCCCCATACCGGGCATGCATGCCATGCTCTGTTTTCCCATATGGCCTTCCAGGATCGTACAAAGTAACCTCAAGGTACCTTGGGCGGTGTTTCCCATTACGTTGATTTTCCGCATACTCCTTCACATAGGAACGCTAAGGGCTATTTCTTCTTCGCATAGCCATGCTACTGTGGACCCCTCACTGGTTTTCCCTACAGCCCCCCTTCACTATGGCCTTGCCTATACCTTCCCTCCCACCGGGGGTAGAGGGTGCCGATTATGTATGTCCTAGTGGTGTGGAGTGAACCCACCTTTTCCGAGCTGCAGGATGTTAAACTGCCATGCACCTCATCCTCAACACATGACATTAAACTGTGACCCAATCCCGTGCCTCACTCACAGGGTCCCCCCTGCTCGGACATTCTTTACGCTGCTTGTCTCCATGAGAATGGAATCCTCTCCACATGGAATGATATCCTCCCTCTCAGAGTGGTGTTTGTCCACAGGGGAAGGGCTGCCTCAAAGCATAAGCCCCTAGCCTCTCTTGTGGAAGTTACCACCCATGCACCATTGTACTTCCCCACTTCCAAGGCTAGTGGAGGGCATGATATGGAATGAGGAATCTTATTTGTTCGGTCCCAAATCCCTCTCCATCTGTGCTTTGTCTCACTTTGGGCCTCCATCCTGGAGTTAGTCCTGACACCATGGGCCGCTCAACGGATAAGCCTCTCTTCGCTTCTCATGGATGCACCCTTCACGACGTGACCATCTGGTCCCTACTACCTCTTGTTTCTCACACTGAGCATGACTCGTGTAGGATTAGAGTAAGCATCGACCATGAAATACTCTTATGGGCCACCTCAGAGTGTAATCCCCATCCTAGAAAACTACATGGACTTTGATCCATGCTAAGGCATGGTACGTTGGAAGCCTCCATGAGGTTCAAGCCCACCAGGCAGTCGTTCTGAACCCCTTCACGTCAGTTCGCTAGCATTATGGGCCACCTCAGAGAGTAATCCCCAAATGCACCCGTCCCAAACGACGTTAAAATGTATGACATCTAGCACAACGTTAAATTGTTTGCCTCATCCCGCATGATGTTAAAATGCACCACCTGAACTACGTGGACTTTGATTCATGTCAAGGAATGGTACGTGGGAAGCCTCGATGAGGTTCAAGCCCGCCACCTAGTCGTTCTGACCCATTTGCGTCGGTTCGCCAACGATGTGGGCCACCTAAGAGCATAAGCCCCACATCAATCATTGTGGGCTGCCATAGAGCGTGAGCCCCATATCAATCATTGTGGCCAAATCAGAGTGTAAACACCAAATGCCCTCGTCCCGCATGACGTTAAACTGTATACCCGAAATATGGGGACATTGATCTTTGCTAAGGCATGGTACGTAGGAAGCCTCCACGAGGTTAAATCCCAACACCCACATCTCATCCTGACCATTCCCTCGATCCCACGTTCCTCGGGAAGCTCATGCCCTAGCCCAGAGGTCTTACTCTCTCTGGGTCCCACCCATGCATCCATTCCCACGGGTCGCCTTTTCAAGTGTCCCACCATATCCTCAAACTACACAGACTTTGATTCCCTTCCACGGGGATACATAGCAAGCCTCCATGAGGCTCAAGCCCCTCTTCGCTTCATCACCCATCCTGGTTCTTACCCGGGCCATCACATCCCAGTGGGATCATGCCACTTCACTCAACTCCTAGGAATCTGGGAGCCGCCCATGTGATGGACCCAACATCAGAGTTCCCTTCAAGGGGTTCTTTTATCTGATCCACTCTTATTTTTCCAATCAGTCTTGTCCATATCTTCAAGATTTTAAACTCACAGTATACCCCATGTTAAACATGGGAAGCTGGGGAAAACCTCAGAAGGCATGATATTGATGTAACTTTCTCTTCATGAAGTTAAACTCGTGGCATAGCCCATGTTAAACATCGGAAGGTGAGGAAAACCTCAAATACATGCCTATGAAATGCAATTCCCCGCATTTGATGTGGGATGCCTCGGGCTTCTGTGCCCTCGAGAATCCATATAATAAGTGACAGAAGACAGACTGGTCAATCCCCCAGCGTCAAGACACGCCAAAGACACCTCAGCGTGACCACTCTCCTAACTGAAGGTTGCTTCCCCGACTAGACCCCTTGGAGTGTCTCGACAGAAGCAGTGTAATTAACGGGTGTCCATAAAGATATGGCGTTGGGAACGAGATTCACAAACCCGAAATAAATCTATTTGGGAGAACCAGACTAGGTGACGAGCTCCAAGGAGAAATCCACGGAAGGAAGAACGAACATCCCATCATCCCGGTTTTGATCAATGAGAAGACGTCCCTGAATAAGGAACGGATGTCGCCCGCCTTTGGGAAGTGGGAATGCGGGGAACAAGAAGTGTGTCCTCCACTAGGTGACGGACACGCGTGCGCACCACGGCGGAATGCATCAGAAACAGAAAATGGTGAACTCGATGTGAATCTCTTCTCTTTAATATGAAGTTTGGTAGTTTTTGTGGTGTCGGAATATCAGCATGTCACCAGGTCTGGGTACATAGCACTAGGAAATGAAACCCGCCAGGGGTCGGGTCAGTCAAGACGTTGAGCACTCTGTTCGGCGACGTTATTAGCGCAGATCTCTCCATACCAACCACGGAAGAAGTAATGACACTGGTATATTGGATGTCAATTTATTTTCATATTAGTGTTAATGGGTTCATCTACCTACTTTCAGGAATCAAATCGCTGCATCAGGAGCTCGATCACAACCTGCCCACCAGTGCAGGGATTGGGGCAGTACCGATGTGGCTATCCAGCGTGGTTCCTCATTTTCCACAGCTGCTCCAACCGCTGCGACTGTCGGGCCCTCACGCCCCCCTCCATATCAGATATTGTCCAACGGAGGGTGATCAACGACCTTGTGCATAGGTACTAGTAGGAAGGGGTCATCCCCACCAGGGACATGGTCGGTTTGGATCTCGAGGTAGCTGCACCATGTTGCCGACGCCGCCCCCGAGGACTACGTAGGGATCCACCACTCCCCACCCCGACGTTCAACCGTTTCAGGAGTCTATCCCTAGAACACCTCGACACCTCCCTTCCATATGCTGATGAGCTAGGGGATGTCCATGTTCACCTGATCAGAGACACGCTTCAGGGGTTCCCGGTAAGGGCCCCTGCCTGGATGTGTTAGCGCCGCCGCCCGACTCCCCAGGCCGAGGAGCAGGAAACCCCTATGCCCGCAGCACCGGCTTCACCCCATATGACCTGATGCCAGTATCGGGCATGAGCCGAAGGGAATGCCCACCCTGGGGCATCATCATCAGCAACCATTGTGGCCTTAGCCACTAATGACTCCTATGATCAAACCCCTGTATGCGTTATGCAGGGGCAGTTATATTCTTAATCGTAATCGAGGCCCCGACCGCCCCACGAGCAGGTTAGGTTGACTCTCCTGGTCGTTGGAAAAGGCAATGGTCGTGGCGGACCAATTCATGGTAGTGACATCCAGCGTGAAGGCCTACTCCTTCCACCTCTTTGGGAGGTATGGGCCCTCCCTCCTTCCATCCTCAGCTCAGAGGCCTTCCTAGCACCACCCTCTCCATAGGTAACAGGATTCCCCGAAACAGGAACAGTCTGGGTAGGGCTCTCTCCATTGCCCACCACTCGGGGTATGGGGTTACTTCCCCTGCCACAGACCGAGAGTATGGAGTCGTTACGTGTCCACTCACTCACTCACATGGAGGTCCTCTACATGTCCCTCTCGACATTTTCCCTGGTGCTCTCCACACCCCGGCCCTCAGTTCTCTCGGCTCCGGCACTAGTGCAGCCAGAGGACTCCATGATAGAAATAATCCCTGCCTGAGGAGCCACCCAGTGGCAGAAAGGTGGGACTTCATCGTCGTATGAGGAATGCCAGGGAAGGCCGGACGGAAATCAGACCAGTCTATTTCTCAGATGCCGAGACAGAGTACGAATCGGAGACGGAGCCTCCCCTAAGTCCTTTGAGTCCAGGGATGGGGTAGGGACGCGGTGCCTCAGCCACGTACTCCCTGAATGTGAGATCCATATGATCCCCACCTCCCTCCGAAGGTATATCCAAGAGTATGAGGGCATAGCGTACTCACAGGGATCAAACATGCAGTCACCATCAGCCTCTCTGGAAGCGCCTTCCATCTCGACCAGAGGCGACAGAGATCTTTTTTGGGGGTCTATGGCGAAAGAGCCGCAACTTAGTGCATTCCCAGCAAGCACCGACACTGTGACAGGTGGCCTGTTCACTGGACCATCATATCGTGACATGGCATCAAGGATAATGAAACCCTCTGAGGGTGACATAGGGTTCGGAGGCCAATCGGCATGTTCGCCGTATTCCCTGTCGACCAGCCCACTGTCCCAGCGGCCTGCCTTGGCACCACTGCCAGTTCCCTAATCACTCCCAGTTGAGTAGCGGGGCTATCAAGGGCTGGATCTGGAACCTGAGCCGTGGATCTTCTCGACCATCCTCGCCACATGCCACTTCCCCAAGAGGTTTTGGCCTATTGTAGGGTCGGATTTTGATACACCATAATCACTCACCCCGAGAGAGCTTGAATGTTTCCACCAGACTCTCCGGGCGACTCACTCTCGTCTGTTCCATCAGCAAGTGCCCTATCACTAGATCCAAGCACACCTCGAGGATATCATTGAGCGATGTCGTTAAGTTGAACTAGCCACACTCCCCATGGTTCGGCACCCCGAATCACTTTGCCAACACAGGGCCCCAACAAAAATGCGTTCAAGGATTTCAAGTACTCCACAAATTTATCGAGGAGGCCACCCCCCATGCGCATGTTCGTGGATGGGTGTAGTACGATGCCCTTCTCTTCTGTGGGATTCGCCGGTAACCTGACTTGTTAGACGCCTCTGAGGGCATGCTCCCGAGGGAAGTGACAGTCAACATGGATGATCTGTCAGGAGATGGGAGTGGTCTGGAACTTCGTTACCGGGACTCACTCCATGAGTACAAGCCGTTATTGGACCCACCAGGGAGGATTAATCATCAGCAGAGGAACCTCCTAGGTCTCCCCACGCCCACTGAGGCATTAGCACTGATCTGGAGCATCGACAAGGGTAAAGAACACGTTGGGGATGTCAAGCTCCCAAACCCATCTGCCTCAGTGCAGAATGAAGAGGAAGATCCTGAGAAGGCCATGCTATGTAAACAACTTGATGAGCAGAACAGGTTGGTCGATGAGCTCCTGGATGAATGCATTGCAGAGCGGCGACCCAACTACGGTGATCCTCAGTCGGGGCAGCAGGGGAAGGAACAACTACCCCTCGGTGAGATTCTCCCAAGCAACCTCGATCATGCTGTGTTCACTGACAGAGGAGAGGGCAGAGCTTATTTCAAGAGGGCATGATATGTTTTTCCAAACCCTCATGGGCAGCGTGATCATCCAAGAGACCCCGCTCTGGTTCCTCCCATCGCGCCAAGGGTCGCTCCACCAGCTGATCCATGAGTTGCCGAGCTAGTCTACCGAATTGAAGATACTGTTACTGCTCTTTTAGTTAGGGATCCCCGTCAGGACAGAAACCCATGTCCAGATGATTCTATGGCAGCACCCATCACCCGCTTAGAGGCTTTGGAGACTCGGCAGGTGGTGACCCCTCCAGACTGCAAGACGTACCCATCATGGGGTGGATGAAATGAAAGCACCTCCGGGTTTTGGGAATCCCACTTTCAACCCCTTTAGCTTGACAGGAGACCCGCCACATCACCTAGACCACATCAAATCAAGGTTCGGGCCTATGTTAGGAACTCTAGCGCAGCAGGAGGCCGCCAAGCTCTGTTGCTTTCTTCAGACAATGGAGGGGACAACATTCATCTGGTACAGCCAGATCCCTATTGGATCTGTGACTAGCTAGGAGGACCTTCGCAGGAAATTCCTCTACTAGTTTAGATCCAAAACCTGGAAGACAAACATCTCAGACCTCTTTAGGTGTATGCAAAGGCCCGATGAGTATGTCGCGGACTTCATCGCCTGGGGGAAAGGGCCCATGTACTCCCTTGACATTCCATTAACTCAAAATAAATTACTGACAATGTGAGTATAAAACATCAAGGCAGAGATGGTTCCTTCCCCAATTACTCATAATTACCGCGGAGGATTCCGGGACTTCTCAGATATGGCCCATAGCCTCAATGAAGCCCTGCAATAGGCCAGTCAGACATGCCCGCTGCCTCCTGTAATCCCTGCAAGGAGAGATGCCAGAGCCGAGCCCGCTACTGTGGCCCAGATTGAGGCCCCTAGGAAGCTAGAGTTGCTACCAGTGAGGCCAGCTCCACAGCCCCATAGGATTCCACCTCCACGGTCACAAATTCTAGCGCAGCAGCGACCACCTCAAAATCAGCAAGTGCCTCCGCATAATGCCCCACCACAACCTAGGCAAGATAATCAGGCTCCGCCTCCTTGGCATGCTCCTACGACCCCTCGTCAGGGCTAGCTTCCTAGAGCACCCTTTCCGGACAGAAGGAATCAGACCTACTCGTTTGATGAGGATCAGGTCCCTAGTTACTTTTGTAGTTCCATGGAGCAGAGGTTTGTGCGGCTGCCAGAGTGCCGGAAGCCAGAAGAGGTGCATCTCACTGATCACCCCTACTACTTCCCTTATCACCGGACCCTAGGGAAACCCATCTAGCGATGCTACATGTTCAAGGGCTAGCTCCAAGACCAGATTGATAATAATATAGTCTGGTTGGGCCCAGCTATGGCATAAGTAGTAGGTGTCTTTGTGAGATCAGATGGTAGAACCGAAGATGAGGAAGAATGGATGCAGGTTTCCGACTGTGGGTCCCATACGTATAATGATTAGATGGACTTCAAGACGGTTTCCCGCACCCATGGAATCATCAGTGTATGGCTGAATCAGCCAGAGCCCTCAGAAGCTACGGTTTCTACCTCGACATCGTCATCTCATCCTGCCTCTTCCCAGAAGATCAAGCAGCGGCGGCACAAGAAGAAGGAATGTGATCTGCCAATGCTGTCATCGTCCCACACTCATTCCATCATTATTCCACCATAAAATGGGGATTTATCATAGAATCTTCCCAGCAGTGGATTACTCGTCAAGTGAATGTCCAGGGTACGCTTCGGTTAACACCGTAGAGTTGGTAAATCCCTTTTTGACTGCCGATGATGTGGAACGCCGGGAAGACCTTCCTAGTGTCCCCAGCCATCTCCAACGTCGTCAGAGATGTGGTCACATGAATCGTTGGGGCACGACAGTTGGCACCTCCTTCCAGGTCATGCACGCCACTGAGACTAGACAGCAGGCACAATGCAGTGCTCAGTACATGCAACCCCTTCATCTGGTGTCGACATGTCCGCCTCCACCACCGTTTGTGATGCTAGATTAGGAAAACCCACCTAGGTCATGCCGCGACCAGCTCTTCCTTGTCACCAGCTGACCCCAGCCTTCCGGTCCTCATCTGGTAGCCACTCTCCAAGATTCAACTACTGAACAACGAGATTTTCCTAGTACCAGTCAGCCACCGGTCCAGCTGGCAGGGCCCGTCATGCCTCCAATTGCAGAATGGGCTCCTGTAAGTAGGAGCTCGCGTTTGGCATGAAAGTATGATATTTTGAAGCACCTGTCTCGCATTCCAGCAAGGCCTTCTATCCATGAGGCTCTTCTCCTGTCGTCTGAAATGCATGAGGCACTCTTTGAAGACCTAAGGATCCCCCTCCAATTTGAGATGGAGGTAGTGGCTAAAAAATCTTTCCATGCTGAGGCAATTGAAGACGCCGTATGGCAGTTAGTTATCTCATTATCCGGTGATGAGTACGACCCTCCCATACAGGGGCACATTCACCCGTTGTACATCACTGGCCAGTTCAATGGCATGGATGTTTGCTGTTGTCTTGTCGACACGGGTTCTGGGATTAACCAAATCCCAAATCAGACACTGCGAAAGCTGGGGTTGTTTGAGGATGATTTAACTCTCTCTAACTTCAGAATCCAGGGGTATGGGAGGACCAGGCAAACTCTAGTTGGCAGGATTCGCTTGATGACCCGGTTCGGTGGCCTAATGTACAGCACCGAATTCATGGTTGTCTCCCAAGACACCACCTACAACGCATTGATGGGCAGGCCGAGGCTCCACCTTCACGTGGAAATCCCCTTATCATATCACCAATGCTTCAAATACTCCCTTAATGGTCGAGTGGGCATGATCCAAAGAGATGCGTCTCATTTTGCCTCTTGAGAAGCCCATTATCTGGACGCCGACTGTTACAAGGGCAAGGATAAGCAGATTCTGGTAGGTGAGATTGAGCCAGTCGCTGACACAAGTGATCCCTAGAAATGTCTGAATAACGCTTACATATTCTCGATCCATCCGCTGGAGGCCACCACCCTCCATATCGGGCAGTGCATTGTTGTTTTGGGGGAAAGAGGAAGGAATATTCTCAATTCCAAGCGACGTCGGAAAATCACCCTATAGTCCTACCCCAACCAAGCTCAGGTGATCCCGGAACCTCCTACTTCTATACGATATCGATATGTCAGGCTCATGGCAACGACAGTATGTCATACATGTCTGTTTCACCGAGAAGGAATTAAACATCTCAAGAAGACGCACCACTATTGCTTTGATGTCATCAAGTGTGTCCCCTTGGGCTAAGGACCAGATGGGATTGGATAAACTGCCTTCATCATTATGGTCTCAGTGGCGCATGACTCTCATGATATGATGAAGATTGCCGCCCAGGCCGGCACCAGCCACCCATCATGGTTTGATAGCTCAGAGACAGATCCCCCCGCAGATGATCCCTCTACAAGTGGAGAGGAGGACATGAAATATGCTCCCCCCAAATTTGAGGTGGGAATCTCCACCACGGTCAATGAGTTGGTATAGGTGAACCTCTGTAGCGAGGCAGACCCAAGACCCACATTGGTCAGTGCCGCAATGCCCCCCGAGGAGCAGTAGCATTTTGTGAAATTCCTCAGAACACATCGTGATGTGTTCGCTTGGAGTTACGATGAGATGACAGGACTAGATCCTCAGGTAGTCTTCCATCACCTTGGTCTCCCGGCATACCATCACTGGTTCAAGCAGCCTCCTAGAAAAATGCACCCTTCTCACGGTGCCATGGTTGAGGCTGAAGTTGATAAGCTCATCAAATACAACTTCATCAAGGAGTTCTAGTACCCCTGGTGGCTGGATAATATTGTGCTAGTGTGGAAGAAGAACGGAAAAATAAGATTCTGTATCGACTTCCACGATCTCCATAGCCACTGTCCGAAGGATGATTTTCCCCTTCCAGTGATAGAGCTGTTGATTGATGCCACAACCGGGTTCCAAGACCTCTCTTTTATGGATGGATATTCCAGGTACAACCAGATCTAGATGACCCCCGAGGAAGAGGAGTCCACTACCTTCAGGGCACCCCAAGGTACCTTCTGGTACCAGGTTATTCCATTCGGCCTAAAGAATGCCGGTTCCACCTATCAACCGACCATACATCGCATATTCAAGCCGGTTCTGGGAACATTGGTGGAATGCTAAGTGGATGATATGGTAGTCAAATATCATCAGTGTCAGGAACATCTCAAGGATCTTAAGAAACTGTTCAGTTTCCTTCGTTCCCACCACATGAAGATGAACCCGTTGAAGTGTACCTTCGGGGTCACCTACGGCAAGTTCCTTGGATTTGTTGTTAGGAACCTTGGCATCGAGATAGACTTAGAGAAGATCAATTCCATCAGTCATATGCCTCCCTCAAGCAATATTTGGGAGCATCGGGGTCTCAAAGGCCACTTAGCCTACATATTCCAATTCATAGTGAATCTGGATGGCAAGTGTAAGACCTTTTCCCAACTCATGAAGAAAGGCGCCACCTATGAGTGGGATGAAGAGTGTCAGCCCACCTTTTAAAAATCAATCAGTAGCTGCTTCATCCTCCGGTCTTGATTCAACCCATCATCGGAAGCCACTGGTCCTTTACGTGACTACCCTGGAATAATCCCATGGTGCACTTCTCTCCCAGAAGAACAACAATGGAACAAATAATATACTCTTATACCTTTGTCACATGCTCCTCAATACGGAAATTAGATATTCCCCCCATCCAGAAAAGCTTCCTGGCAGTCGTATTTTCCGTATAGAAATTGTGGCACTACTTACAGCACCACGATATATAGTTGGTTTCTCAGGTAGACCCGTTGAAGTACATCCTGAACCGAATTATGTTGACTGGCCGACTAGCACGATGGGTGGTGATCCTCCAGTAGTTCGACATCAGGTTTTTGCCTCAGAAGGCTATCAAAGGATAGGAATTGGAAGAATTTTTAGCTTCCCATCCATCTCCACGGATCAGCCACTGGACCTAGGTTTTCCTGATGATGTAATCCTCTCAGTCGATCATCACATCCCATGCTGGCAGATGCACTTTGACAGTGCCTCCCGGAGCCCCACTGATATGGGACTCAATGATCCTAGGCTCAATAGGGTGGGCACGGGTATCGTCTTCATCACCCCAGAGCAAGCTGTTCATCCATATTAATACCTTTTGTCAGAAGGCTGCACCAAAAATGAGGTAGAGTATCATGTCCTCATCACCGGCTTCGATATGGACCTCAAGATCGACATGCCCCACCTGCATGTGAAAGGGGGTTCTGAGCTAGTCATCAAGCATGTCAATGGTGACTATGTTGTCAGGAAGATAGAACTCATGCTGTTGTTGGAGTGCACCCTCCATCTAATGGCCCAGTTCACTTATCGGTTGTAGGTTGTTCATGTTCCGCGGTAACAGAATGGTCTAGCAGATGCTTTGGAATTCATGGTCGCATCGCTTGCAGAGCCCAAACAGGATGACCTGATTATCCACATGGTGCACCCGATATTCATCGCTCCCATTACCCCAGAGGACGATCATGGCCCGCGGGTAAACCATCTTACTGCTGGTGCCCCTACTTCAAGATCCCCGGGTACATCAGATATGGTGATTGAAATAGTTCCTGATTGGAGGAAACCCTGGGTTGATTACCTCCAACATTGTAATCTCCCGGCAGTCCGGGAAGAGCGTGAGCGAATTCGATGCCGCATGCTATTGTTCATGCTTCAGAGTGGTCCCAGCCTTGAGAAGATCCTTTACACATAAAGATTTGATGGTTATCTCCTCTATTTCCTTTAAAGAGTCAAGATTCCATAGGTCATGCAAGAGGTTCATGCTGGTTCCTTTGGAACCCATCAGGCCGGGTAAACGTTTTCTCACCAGATTCGGAGACTAGGATACTTCTGGCCCTCCATGATCCATGACTGCATTGAGTTTCCCAATAGGTTTCAGGAATTCCATGTTCATGCTAACTTCGTGCATCGGCCACCAGAGCCTCTCCACGCTTCCAATTATTCTTGGCCCTTTGCATTATGGGGGTTGGATGTTGTAGGAAGATACCCACTGACAACGGCCCACCAATGCCAATTTATTTTGACAGCTATGGATTTCTTTTCCAAGTGTGAAGAGGTAATTCCGCTCAAGGAAGTCAAATCCCATTCTATCGCTGAGCTCATGAGTTCCAACATAATCTATAGATTTGGAGTACCTCATGCGATCCTCACTGATAACGGCACCAACTTCTGAGGGGCTGAGCTGAAGAAATTGTATTCCATGTACAACATTCGCTCTAACCATACCTCCTGCTATCATGCACATGCAAATGGGCAGATCATGGAGTTTAAAAAAACCCTCTCTAACTTTTTTCAAAATATGGTTGGTCAGAACAAGAAAAGTTGGATGGATAAACTCCCCAACGCCCTTTGGGCTTATCGGACGTTGACCCGTAATTCCACCCAGGTGACCCTGTATTCCTTAGTGTATGAATCTGAGGTTGTCCTGCCCATCGAGATTCAGTTTCCCTCATTGCGCATGGCGGTCTACGACTAGCGAGCGCTAGATAGAGTAGCCGAAATCCATCTAGGTGAATTGGAAGTACTGGACGAGAATAGGATTTGTGCTTTGCAGAACTTGGAAAGGAATCAGAGCAGGATGGCTCGAGCTTTTGACAAGAAGGTTCTCTTCCGCTCCTTCCTGCAAGGTGACTTGGTACTGGCCCTCAGGATGCCAATGATTCCTCGCATGAAACCACCCATGTTGGAGCCCAAATGGGAGGGACCTTACATTATCCATAAGTTTTACTCAAATGGAGAATACTCCTTGGTTACCATGGATGGAGGGCGTGTAACTCCCACCAATGCTAAGTTATTCATGCAGTACTTTTCCTAAGTCCCATGTTCCTGCATGACCCTAAACTACAACCGTTGTCCCCCATGACCTTAAACTATATTGCGGTCCCGCAAGACCCTAAACTACATTTGGTCCTACATTTGGGCCACTAGGGTCCCCTATGACCTTAAACTGCACATTCTTCCTCACTGAAAGACGTTAAAATGTAGGCTGGTCAAGCCTCCCTGACCAAGGCCCAGCCTCAGGCCCCTTGGCCTTCCACGACTCAATCTCTCTTGTGGGATTGTATAGTGTGGTGTGGGATTATGTTCTCATTCACGTTAGGTTACTCGCTGCATCGTGATTATCCTCAGATGAAATGTGTCCCCCATCCCGCATGACGTTAAACTACTTGCACATCCTATATGACATTAAACTGTGCTTTTAGAACATCGTGCGACTTGATTCCCATCCTTATGAGATACATAGGACCTCCTGAACACCTAGATTTCAGGTCCAGACCCATCTCTTAAGAGATCCATTGATTTCCCTGTCACCTCGACCTCTTGACCTTTCCCTCCCCAGGGGGGATATATAGGTGTGGTATAGGGTTTTCGTCACCATGCCCCCTTCTCCCAGGAATCCTCCATCGTTTTTCCGCTCTGAAACTAAGCCCTTTGACCCTTTCCAGTGGTCTGCTAATGTGTTCAGAGTACTCTGGTCTAGGACTTGGAGTTTCAGATTCAACTTAGGGAAGTTCCGTCCACATTCCAGGCTTCATGCACCCCTTCATTCAGGGCCCCCGTTATCTTTCAAGCCCAGAGGGACCCCCAAGAACGGCCTAGATACAAGTACTAAGGGCTCCCCTATCATCACGGGCCAACACCCCTAAGGGTTTCAATGAACAAATTGATACAAAACCCACGTTGCGAATATGGTCAGCGATTGATGCTCATTTGTTTGTCCCCAAGGATAACATGACAGTTTGATGTGTTGGAAACATGATCAGAAGTAATCATCTATCATCACGCCAACTTCTTCAGGCCATGAATGTTGGTTGCATGATTCACATTATGTTCCACCCCATCGTGTCAAGGTGGAATCTCGACACTCCTGGCACTAACCCTCAGTGGACCTCCACACG
The DNA here is from genome assembly GCA_963277665.1 of Viscum album. Classification (NCBI taxonomy): domain Eukaryota; kingdom Viridiplantae; phylum Streptophyta; class Magnoliopsida; order Santalales; family Viscaceae; genus Viscum; species Viscum album. The sequence goes on from OY728131.1 coordinate 1,867,145,309, forward strand.
TTAGGTAGATAAATTGTGTTACGACATCTCTAGGGGCTCCCACGATCCAAGATCTAAGATTATATGATTATTTTTTCTCTAAGGACCTTGCGCAGCTTGACCCTCACCCCCATGGGAAATGAGGAGTCGCCCAGACATTGCCTCTTGGGCCCAGCTCAACTGAAAGCTAGTGTCTCCTGCCCCAAATTGTTCGACCCTCGTTGGGTCCTTGGCCCGAGGCTCCTCCATTGGAATCATGCACAGTGATGGTATGAGGTTATGTACTCATCAATATCAGCTATGCCTAATCTCTTCGTGCATGTTTCCCCATGTCCAAGCCATACGGCCTTAAACTGTGCTGGTTGGTCCTACCACATGACCATAAACTGTGATGATATCGTCTCGGCTGCCCGATGGAAAACGAATCTGCATTGTGATGACCTCTCCATAAGGGAATTCATGTTGGGTATTTTTCAATTGCCATACCATTTTTCAACGCCTATATATAGCTTGATTATTGTGTCAATGGTAGGAATTTCTACCCTAGGTCGGTCGCTCCACAAAAGAAAAACCATCTACCTGCAAGGACAAACAAGATACATCAAATACTGCTTTTTTGGTGTGAGGTATAGACCCTAACACCACATTCATACATTGCACAGGTATCATGTCGTGACGTTCCACCCTCTCAAGAAGTATGTGGAGCTTGATCCACATCCTTATGGGGTACATAGGAATACCCAGACCTCTTGTCTTTGGGTCTATCTTGAGGTCCGCTAATTCATCGTGTATGTCCCGCCTTTGGGACCTTGAATATAGGATTACGTGGCGTGGTATGGAATTATATCCTCATTCATGTTGGGTTTTCAATGGCCACCCTGCGTACACCCTGTTATGAGAATTATCCCTCCTTTTTCCGGTCCTGCACGACGTTAAAAGGCACCTCTAAGAACTATGTATGGCTTGATTCACATCCTTATGAGATACGTAGGAGCACATGGGCACTTCCCCACTGGCCAATCCTAACATTTGTGCTCGGTTACTTGGCCTAAACATTTCTCCAAGGAGCACATGGTAAGCTGACTTTATCCTCATTCACGTTAGATTTCGCAACTGCTTTGCCATGTGTCTCCCACTCTCTTTACTATTTGGTCCGAGTTGTATGACCTTAAACTAAGATCCTTTCCAGAACTATTTATGGCATGACTCACATCTTTATGGGATACGTAGGAACCCCCATACATTTTTTCTTGGGTCCAGTCCCAGGGATCACCAATCCCATCCCTCGTCACTATTGGCCCCTTGGCCTGACTTTTTGGGGAGTTGTGTGACTGCATTATATGCCCCGAATAAGTTTGGGATGCCCCATAGTGATGTTGGGAAGTGACAGTTCTCTCACCCAAGAGGTCCTATCTAAAAGTAGAGACGATCCGAGACTAGATTAATACGTCTGCCTAATGTGCCTCCACCACGGTGGCGTAATTTTGGGAGTGTTGGACTCTATTTGAACAAACCACCACCCTACTTTCCACGCTTTGTGTGCCCCTTTATTCGGATCCTCATCCTCTTTCATGTTTTAGGGAACCCCCTAACAGTATGGATGCTCGACCTGTGGTCCACCTACTGTAACAATACGGATGATAGACCCATGGTCCGCCTGCTGTAAGAGTATGGATGATTGACCCATGGTCCGCCTCCTGTCATGGGCCAATGTTTCGGAGGACTGGTCATGTTTGGTGGAACCCCCTAACAGTATGGATGCTTGACCTGTGGTCCGCCTGCTGTAAGAATATAGATGATAGACCTTTGGTCCTCCTGTTGTAACAATATGGATGATTGACTCATGGTTCGCCTGCTGTCTTGGGCTAATGTTCCGGAAGTTTGATCGATGATATTTGAGTTAGGCCCCATGTCGCGAACATGGTCAGCGGTCAGCCCGAACTTGGTGTCCCCATTTCAGGATAAGGCGATATGGATGTTGTGTTTCCACCACGGTCAATAGCTATCCTCCATCGTTACACCAGCCAGAGTGTTCTGAATATGGGTAATGTGATTCACCATTTTCATCTCCCTATGTTCAAGTTGATTTCAATGCCACTGGCATTGCCAAGCTCGTGCATTGGATCACTTTGAGGAGATGTTACATTGATCGGTATGAGGTCCCCTCCCTTCGGATGGACCTCCCTCTCCTCACTAGAAATCCGGGCCCAATTTCGGATGCCTGGTGTTTTTTTAACGCCCCATAGTCAGACAAAATGATAACACGAGAATCCTTTGGGAGCGGCCCACACAAGCTTAGGGGTGAATTGTTATTTATATTGGGATTATGGTTGATCATGTTAAAGAAATGTGTACAGATAAAAGGATTCTTCAATACATTGGTTATAAATGGTGAGTAGTAAAAGCAAGAAGTTCATGAGATGGAAAAAAAGAGACCTTAAGGATCAGCGTTCTTGATTTATCTTTCCAATGCTGCTACCCTTTGGATGGTAGCGTCCAAGACTGATTCTCACTCCCTAAAGACTCTTTCTTCATCAGCAGCCATAGAGCGTAGTTTTCCAATCCTAGATTGTTCCTGTTCCCATTCAGTTTGAAGTACATCCATCTGGTGACTCGCCTCTATCAGTTGTTCTTGGGCGTCAGCTAGCTGGGCCGTCATTTGCTCCACGAGCTCAGAGCATGTGGCGATGAAGGCCTCCTTCTCTATTGCCTGCCCTTTGAGGCATCGTACTTCCTTATCCACCCTCAATAATTCTTTGTTTCTCACCAATCGTTCTCGATAGTGGGCCACACTAGTGCGACGACTGCTATCTCGTATCTTCTCGCCCATGTAATCATGGACCGTCAGACGAAGGCGTTGAGCGTCAGCCCCTCCGGCACATAGGAAACGCAGCCAGGTCTGGAGTGATCCCATTGGTCTCAGCCAATCCGTCTGAGGCTTCCTGAGAAAGTGCTGGATACAAAATTCCACCCTTTGCACCGTGTCATCCAGCTCTCCTCATCTGCTTCTAAGTCTGAGTCATCTATCTCCTCAGGATCATCGGGACATTATGCATGAAAGGCATCCATGAGGTCGACAGTAGGGTCTTCCTCGGGTATGTCTTCATGAGGAATAGGATCCTTGACGTCTAGGCATCCTTCCTCTCTCACCCTGTTAGCGATAGTGCCTTCGTCATCTTATGGAATTGCTCCGATGACAACACCACTGATGTCCGTTTCCCCCTGCTCACCAATTTTCAGGGCCGAATCAGCTTGGGAAGTATGTTCTGGAGGAGGTGGTACATCTGCCACTAGTTTGCTCATGGACGGCCAATGCTCAGCAACCCGAGGAGCCTACAATGCCGAGATCACTGTACAAGGAACATCCCGATTAATTGAGTTCTCTAACAGTAATCAACAGTAGCGAGGTGAGGAACTTACGGGAACCCAGAGCATCAGCCTCTGGTGTTTTGGCTGCTGCAGGAGCTATCATGGAAGGAGACCCCTCAGCACTTGTTAGTTCAATGATATGCGTCGGGGCCCCACCCTGTCCCACCAGCGCCTCTTCTCCTTCCTCTATGGGGGATTCTTGATCAGTGCTAATATACTTTTGAATGAGATAGATAAATGAGTCACAAATTTTAAGAGATAATGGATGAAGGAGGAATATGAATATGGATAGAGATAGACCTCGAGCAGCTCGGTTATGTCCATGTCAGAGAATATGATCTCACCGCTCTCCTGCAAGCTCCCTCAGTGGGACCCTCCCTGGGATCCTTCATCCTCTCATATATCCTCCTCTCCCTCTGACTCCTCATCACTGTCACCTTCTCTTGGAGGTATCACTTTCGAATCATGCTCTTAAACGAGCAACACTTTCACCAGGAAAGGTGGCTCCACACTCTGCCCCCATTGGCGTGCGTATGTGTCCATGGCCATTAGATAAGCATGCCACCGATGAAAATTCACTCGGTCGGTATCCAGGATGAGCCCGACCTTTGGCAGTTGGATCCCATCCTGAATTATCTTCTACTAGAGTTTCTCGACGCTCGTTGATTGATTTAGGTTCATCGAGGCAAACCAGAATTCCGGGATGATTGCATTATGAGATAGTTTGAGCAGGTATCTTATCTTCTTCTCAGGCAGCTCTCTGGTTGCCTCATGTGACCCCCCTCCGGGCAACGAGGTCGCAGCGACACCATGTGATGTCCCTGCTGCTGAGGTCCGAGACTGTCCAGGCCTCGCTGCCTAATGCGCCCCTGGTCCCCCCTTCTAGTGGCACCATTCCTTCTCTCTTTTCTTCTAGGTTCCATGCAGGTAGTCCCAATTTTCCATACTTGCTTGCGTAAAATCCCCTCAGGGTACGTGATAGTCTAATGCTCGACATACTCGGTCGATAGGCCAGCATCGACCCCATTCGGAGGAAGGGTAACGACATCACCAGAGCAATAAGTGGTAAACATTAACCACATCTGGCGAAAGAATCATGGATTCTTATCCTCCCAGATATCCGTGAATACCTACTTCGACATTCGCTGGAGGCACCCGAACTTCCTGGAGAATCGGGACGACACGTAAGGCTCACAGAAGATACTCCCGTCAATCCGAGCCACAAGCATGCTGCCTCGAATGCTCTGGATGTATTCTTGCTGGTCCAATAAGCCTTTCCCATTGTCCCATATCTGGACGACCATGGTGGGGAATAGGATGAAGTTGAATTGGCGTGGTTACTGATTCGGATCCTTACGCCCTCCTCATTGAGCATCATCGGTGAAACCCCGGCAATGTTCTGGAGAGATGGTCACATGCTATTTCCCGGAGGACGAACAACGTTTGGGAAAGTGTATCTGCCATGATGAGCTGCCACCCAGCCGTGAAAGATCTGTAAGGGGCCACACACCCTCCGAGGTGACCACCCTCTGGAGATGTGTCCCAGAATGGTGTACAACCGAGCCAACATAGGGACCCCAAGATTGAACCTTTTTTGGTGGCCAAGGTTCCCGCCATTAGTAGATTTTTTGGACAGACGCCCATACTCACGTCTCGCACCAGAAGAAGCCACTAGCTCAAGAAGGTGGAAGGAACCCGACATATCAGATGTTCGGGTCCCAGGACCCGATAACATGGTAGCTGCATGATTAGTACTGCCTCATCTCCAGGGTCCTCCATTGTGATCCATTCTTACTCCTCTGAGCTGCGGTTGGGAACCGTTTTCCCCGTCCCGACACTTTGACCACTGGGTCCTTCTCAAAGAACAGGCTGAACCAGTCCTTGTAAGTGATGTCCTTTAGAAAGTCCTTGACCTACAGCCACTCTTTGGCCATGTCTAGTAAATGCCACGTCATCTTGTGGGTCCTTGATCTATCCTCTCAGGTGTTCATTTGGGGAAGGAACTCATCGTATTTATAGCCCTCCAGTGGGATAACTCCGATGCAGTGAACGTCTTAGTGACTGATGCCAACTTCCCCATGGTGTGGATGGAATGTGTTGGTGTCAGGGGAACATTGGGTAAATAGCTCTGACCCGAGTTCAGGTTGGCGGTAGAAGTGGAACTGCGATGTCCACACGGCCTCGAAGAAACCAATGTGCCACATCTCGGCTCCGAATTGGTCAAATATTTGGTGAAACCAGTATGCTAATCCCACTCCCTGGTGAAGTTGCCTCTAGACCGCAGGTCACAATCCTGCAGCCAGCCCTTGGTGTCGTCTGTGATGCTCTGACGGAACATGCTTTCATAGAAGGTCGGAGAGCTCTTTGCAACAGGATCACCCCCAGCAATGGTCATGTTCATCGGGTTCAAGACATACACATCCATGTTTCTAGTCTCCCTGGATGGATGACCATTGTTGGTGATGTTTCATCGGGGATGTTCATCCTCCCGGGTTACCCATGACCGCGGTGTGTCCACATAAAAGCCCGGTAGTGGAACCTCCTCCAGGATGCTGAAGTTCCAGAGCGGGAGGTTGTTGGATAGAGGATACTCCTTCTGGGTAGGGGTTAGCAGGTTGAAAAAAGTAAGGTTGTTGGATACAACAACCTTGGTGCCATAAACCTCTTCATTCACATCCATTTCATCTCTACGAGTGGCAGATCCCCCCTCATCGACTTGGTTCACAGCTATTTTGAATTCTTTGGGAGTTGTGTGAAATCCAGATTGATTGCGCGAAATGGTGAAGAGTTGCGCAAAATAGGAACCATCGGCGAAAACAATCCCGGGTTGCGCATAAATGAGGCCGAAAATTAGAAGGAATTCCATGCTAACACAGATAGTTTTCCACGCAGTCGCAATGGAAATTTCGCACGTGAGTGCTCGGAGCCTATCGTGCAGAAAATCTTGAGTACGGACCAAGGGACCCAGCGCCCCTTTTTATAGGCGAGGCTGGGGATCCACACCGTGCGGAAATCAAATTTTGCGTTGAACCGGAGATTTGCGCGCCTCGTTGGCTTTTTCTTTCAAAGGGCCCACGAAATCCAACACTTTGGAATTTCAGAGTTTCCCTCAGAATCTGATCGTTGCGACCTCTCATCGATCCCATTCTGAGGGGGGGGGCATTTGTAGACGCCGAAAAAGCCCATAACTCCTAAAGAAAGTTTCGAAATGATGAAGAGAGGTCATATTCGGACCCGAAAGCCCAGTTCGGAGGGCCCAGAAGAATTACGTGAAATAAAAAAGGATGTGTGCGAAAAATGTTGTCCACGCGAAAGGCATCTGGGATTCACAAAAGGTCCCCTGTATCGGCGTGAAATTTTACGCTCCCGCACCCGCACGGTTCCCTTTTGCGCGTCACCGTCTCTGGCGCACAACATTTCGCGCACCACCAAGATTCTGTGATGCCGGGAGCTTATAAATAGAAGGAGACCCATACTGTTTCGGGGTTGTAGAATTTCAACGGGCTCTCATGCATGTAATAGGACTCCTGGCGTGAAATATGGCCTTTATGTATTGACCCCTTTTTGTGCATCCTTGCCCTGAGATCCCCCTTGATCGTAATTCACTTCATTTGCGTGCATTTCTCTTAAGCCCCACACAGTCCCTCCACAACAATTATGCTCCACCCCGGTGTTTTTGCGCGAAAACCTTCCCTTTGCACGCAATCCCTAGGGCCGCTCACATTGACACCCCCCATGTGCCTCCATGCGTAGGCGCCTGATGTCCCCCATACCAAGCCTGTATGCCATGCGCTGTTTTCCCATACGGCCATCCAGGCTCATACGATGTATCCTCAAGGTCCCTTGGGTAGTGTTTCCTGTTTCATTTCATTCCCTCATGCTCCTTCGCATAGGCACGCTAATGGATATTTCTTCTTCGCATAGCCACGCTAACATGGACCCCTCGATGGTTCTCCCTAAAACCCCCATTCACTACGACCTTGCCAATGCCTTCCTTCCCACTAGGGGTAGAGGGTTCCGGTTATGTAAGTCCTAGGGGTTTGGAGCAAACCCAACTCGTCTGAGCTATAGGACGTTAAACTGCCAAGCACCTCATCCTCAACACATGACGTTAAACTATGATCCGGCCTTGTGCCTTGCACGCAGGTCCCCCTAGCTCAGACATTCTTTACACCACTCATCTCCACGGGAATGGAATCTTCCTCTATGGAATGATATCCTGCCTCTCAGAGTGGTGTTTTTCCATGGGGGAAGGGTTTCCTCAGAGCGTAAGCCCCTTGCCACTCATGCAGAAGGTAGCACCCATGCACCTCCGTACTTCCCCACTGCCAAGGCCAGTGGAGGGAATGATAGGGAACGGGGAATATCCATTGTTCGGTCCCAAATCCATATCCCTCTACGCTTTGTAGCACTTAGGGCCTCCATCTTGGAGTAAGTCCTAACACCGTAGGCCGCTCAACGCGTAAGCCACTCTTCGCTTCTCACGGACCCACCCATTGTGAAGTGATTGTCTGGTCCCTACTGCCTCTTGTTTCTCACACTGAGCATGACTCACATGGGCTTAGAGTAAGTATCGACCATGACATCCTCTTATGGGCCACCTAAGAGTGTAACCTCCATCCCTGTGAACTATGTGGACTTTGATCCATGCTAAGGCATGGTACGTAGAAAGCCTATACGAGTTTCAAACCCACAACCCAGTCATTCCGACCCACTTCATGTCGGTTCGCTAGTATTATGGGACGCCTCAGAGCATAAGCCCCAAGTGCCCCCCATCCCGCGCGACGTTAAACTATATGTCGTCCAGCACGATGTTAAACTGTCTACCTCATCCTGCATGATGTTAAACTGCACCACCTGAACTAGGTGGACTTTGATCCATGTCATGTCATGGTATGTAGGAAGCCTCCATGAGGTTCAATCCCACCACCTAGTCATTCTGACACCTTGGCGTTGGTTCTCCAACCCTGTGGGCCGCCTCAGACCGTAAGCCCCACATCAATCATTGTGGTCTGCCTCAGAGCATAAGCCCTATATCCATCATTATTGGCCGCCTCAGAGCATAAGCCCCATATTCCCTCATCCAGCATGACGTTAAATGTATACCCGAACTACGGGGAATTTGATCCATGCTAAGGCATGGTACGTTGGGATCCTCCATGAGGTTCAAGCCCAACACCCACATCTCATCCTAACCTTTCCCTCAATCCCAAAAGCCTTGGGAAGATCTTTCCCTTTCCTAGAGGACTTACTCCCTCCGGGTCCCACCCATGTGTCCATTCCCATGGGTTGACTTTTCACATGTCCCACCATATCATCAAACTAACCAGACTTTGATTCTCGGCCACGGGGATACGTAGGAATCCTCCATGAGGCTCAAGCCCCTCTTTACTTCATCACCCATCCTAGTTCTTACCAGGGCCACCACATCCTAGTGGTATCATGCCACTTCACTCCACTCCCTAGAATCCGGGAGCAGCCCATGTGCTGGCCACAACATCGGAGTTCCCTTCCATGGGTTCATTTATCTGATCTACTCTCAGTGTTCTGATCAGTCCGATCTGTCTCCGCAAGATGTTACACTCGTGGCATACCCCGTGTTAAACATGGGAAGGTGAGGAAATCCTTAGAAGGCACACTCTTGGCATAAACATCTCCACAAGACGTTAAACACACATAATATGCCGTGTTAAACATGGGAAACTGATGAAAACCTCAGATACATGCCTACGGGATGCAATTCCCCATGTTCGATGTGGGATGCCTCAGGCTTCTGTGCCCTTTAAAAGCCCTATAATAAGAGACAGAAGACAGATATGTCAATCCCCTAACGTCAATACATGCCAACGACACCTCAGCGTGACCACTCTCCTAACCGAAGGATTCTACCCCAACTAGTCCCCTTGGAGCATCTCGAAAGAAGCAGCATAATTAACTAGTGTCCATGAAGATATGGTGCCTGGAATGAGATTCATGAACACGTATTAAATCTATGAGGGAGACCTGGACTAGGTGACGATCTCCGAGGAGAAATCCATGAAAGGAAGAACAGACATCCCATCATCCCAATTTCGATCAAGGATCAGATGTCCCTGAATAAGGAACAAATGTCACCCACCTTTGGAAAGCGGGAATGCGGGGCAACAAGCCGTGCGCCCTCCCCTGCGTGACAGACGTGTGCACGTGCCCCGATGGAAAGTGTCAGAAATAGTTTAAAATGTATAATTTTGGGATGTCTTCCAAAAAATTCCACAGGGATATGAATAATTCACCTAATGTGGAAGTTGAAATGATGGTTTAAATAAATTCTCAGCTAGTGGTTTAGTGTGATGACTGCAAGGAATATGGTAATTCTGAAAACAATTTCTCAAAGACAAGGGTTGTGAGAGGAAATTAAAAATAACCTCTATGGAAACAAGGAAGGTCTTATGCTATCAATAATACTGAGGTGGATCTAGAAAATGATGTGGTGACAGGTACACTGGTTTTTCATTCAAGAATAGATAACAAACTATTTTATTCTGGTTCTATGAATTCTTTAATTGATTTCACTTTTAGTAGAACTATTCAATGACCACCTAAAAATTGGGAGGATAAGTTATCCATGAGAACAAAAAATGAATAAATTAATTCTTCCCTGGTTTATAACTCCTCCTCGGTTAACATTTGTGGACTAAAACTATGAGAAAATAATTTCTTACTTTCTTTAGTGGAGTTCTATGTTATCATGGTCCTGAATTGAATATCATAATTCAAATAAAACATCAACTTTCGGGAAAGGGATATGACTCTTCACATCCCAAAGAATCATCCAATTCTATTCATGTGTATTGAGAAAGATGAATCTCTTTTAGAATCATTGTCTCAAGTATGGATAATTATTATTTATGAGAAATAAAGTCTAGCTAAAATGTTTGAGACAATGGAGAGGATAGTTCTTAAAGACATGCCATCACGAGGTATTACACTAATGAATTACCAACAGATTTTTCTAGTCATCCTCCTGATTGAGAGACTATGTTTTCAGTTGAACTTATTCCAAGATCTCTGCCAATATCAATGAATCCTTATAGAATGTCTATCATAGATTTGTAGGAACTGGAGAAGCATTTACCAGATAATCTAGAGAAGGTTTTTATATTCATGATTGCTTCCCCATGGGGAACACTACATCTATTCATCAAGAATATGGATGGATCAATGATCCTATGCATTGATTAACATGAAATAAATAAAATTAAAATAAATAAAAAGTTTCCCCTATCTCGAATAGATGACTTGTTTGATATGCTTTGTGGGGCCAATTATTTTTATCTACGGTGGACCTTTGGTCAGGATATCACCAATTAAAGGTAAATATGGAAGATATTCCCAAGACTGACTTTGGATTAAAATATGAGCACAATGAATTCAATGTGATCCCCTTTAGACTCACTAATTATCTATAAAATATCATGTATTTAATTAATAGAGTCTTTAGAGATTACTATGAAAAATTTGTGGTAGTATTTATTGATGATATTATGATATACTCCAATAAAAAGGAGGAACATGAGGATAATTTGAATACTCTGTCAAATCCTTTGAAAAGGTATAATATATATACATGTAAAAAATTAGTTTTGGATAGAGGAAGTATCATACTTGGGGCATGTTATCACCAGAAAAGGGATATTAGTGGACCCTTCTAAGAAAAAGGTAATTTAAGAGGAGTCTGAGCCAGAATCTGTAACAGAGATCCGAAACATTCTATGTGTAGCTAGGAATTATCTATGATTTGTGAAGAATGATTCATGATTATCGATCCCAATGACAAAGATGACATTTAATAGAGTAAATTTTGTATGGACACAAGAATGTGAAGACTGTTTTAAGGAGTTAGAAAAGAGGCTAATCACAACGCCAGTACTCATAGTCCCACCAATTGGAGAACTCTTTATGGGGTATAGTGATGCATCGTAGAAGGTATTAGGATGTGTGCGGATGAAAAATGATAAAGTGATATCCTATGCCTTAGTGTAGCTGAAAACGCATGAGAAAAACTATCATACACATGATCTAGAGTTGGAGGTTGTGATATTTGCATTAAAAATATGGCGGCATTTTCTGTATGAGGAGAAGTGTGAGATATATACAGATCACATGAGTATCAAATATATTTTAACACAAAATGATCTTAATATGAACCAATGAAGATAGATAGATCTCATCAAGGATTATGACTGATCAATCGACTACCATCCATGTAAGGAAAACAAGGTGGCATATGCTCTAACTTGAAAGTATTTTCTATCATTATCAATGATGAGAATTCAAAAGGTTCCAATCATATTAGATTATTAGATGATGGCCATTATAATCAATAATGGAGTAAAATAATCAATCCTTCCTCAAATGATTTCTCAACCAATCCTTTTGGAGAGAATAAAGGATGTATAATGAAATGAAGTATAAATTCATAAAATGGTGGAAGCCATTAGAAATGAGAAATCCATTGAGTTTTTGATTGATCAAGAAGGAGTTGTAAGATTTGGGTTAGGAATATATATACTATATATATAGAGATAAAGAAGGAGCTTCTGAATGAAACACATAGCTCAACATTCTCTATCCACCTAGGGAGAACAAATATATATCGAGATCTCCATGAGAACTTTTGGTGGGAAAATATGAAGAAGAAGTTTACTGAATACATGTCAAAGGGTCTTGTATGTCAACGAGTGTAGGATTAAAGAGATAATTCTAAGGTTATGGTGAAACCACTAGCCATACAAACATGTAAGTGGGATAAAATCACCATGGACTTTATCACTGGACTTCCAAGGACATCCAGAGGAAACAATGCTATTGGGGTAATTTTGGATCGTTTTACAAAGAAATATTAATTTTTTGAAATTTGAGAGGACATATCATTAGATAAAATTTCATGGATATATATCAAAGAGTTTTTAAGGAAAAATAATGATAAAACCATCTATTGTGTCTGATAGAGATCCAACATTCACCTCAATGTTTTGGAAAAGTTTCTAATATGACCTAAGAACTGAAATGAAGTTTAGCATCTTATCATCCTTAAACTGATGTCCAATCTAAGGTAACTATTTAGAAACTAGAAGATATCTTCATATAATGTTATATATACCTCGAAACAAGATGGGAGAAACATATTACACTTGTTAAATTTTCCTAAAACTATAGTTTCACTCGGGAAAATGAATTGCACCATAACAAGCCCTTTATGGGATAAGGTACAGAACATCGTTGTGTTGGGATAAAGTCAGGGGGAATAACATTTTAGGACCTGAAATGGTCAAATAAATGGTATAGAAGGTGAATACCATTCAACCACACATCTAGGAACCCAAAGTCAATATAAGAGATATTCCGACAGTCGTCGACAAGACCTTTATATCAATGTTTGAGACATGGAATTTCTCTAAATATCACCAAGGAAGAAGGTCATGTGATTTTGGAAGAAAGAAAAGCTAAGTCCCAGGAACATCAGCCCCTTCAAGATTCTTGACAGTGTCGAGGCTGTGTCCTATCAACTAGAAATTCCATCTACCATGTTCAATGTACATGATTTCATTCATTATCTCTCTTAAAGAAGTACATACCAGACCCTTCACATGTACACTTTTCATAGGTGGTACAGTTGTATAATGATCATTCTTACAAGGAGAATATAATAAAGATCTTGGAACACATATATAAAGTTATACGTAATAAGACTACTGACCCGATCTATGTAATATAGTAGAAACATAAGTATGAAGAGGCAATATGTGAACTGGATGAGGCAATGAAGGAAAAGTACCCTTTATTAGTTAGAATGTAAAAACTATTCGAGGGAGAAATTTCATAAGGGGGAATAATGTAACAAAAAAACTATTTTATCAATGGAAATTTTCCTCTTATAATTATTTCATATAATCAAATGAAATTACAAGACAATGAACTATTAAGTACTTTGTGACCTTTAAAAATAATATTGTCACTTCTGTTTTTTTTAATTTTGAAGAACTGACATGCACGATTATGTCTAGTAAGATATTTAGAGTCTAATAAGAAAAAAATAAATTTTGATTAATAGTAACATACACTTACGAATAGTAACAAAAAATTATCAATAGTAATTAATAGTAATGAATAAAAAATCTACCAAAAAAATAGAAAATTCACCCATGAATGTATAAATGCAATTTAAACATCTTAAATGTGAAAAATGATTATAGTATAAGTATTGGTATTTTTCTTTGTCATTAACATTTGATTTAAAATTTTATAATTAATTTTATAATTTAAAATTAAATTTTATTTTCATAAAATGTAAAAATAAATTGTTATATTACTTTCTTATGGTTATAATATTATTTTATGGTACCCAGATTAATTTTTTATTGTGTTATAAAACAAGTTATAGTTTTAAAGTTGTTTGAATAAATTATTATTTCATTTAAAAACTAGATTTAAAATATTTAGAAAATTATTTTCAAAAATTGGTTCTATTTATTAATTCTACACATTGAAAATTTTTAGGGTGATTTTTTGGGATTTTCTAAAATACTTGAATTTTCGTGAATATTAAAAATAAAGTTTTCAGTTTTTAGTATGTTTAATGACATCATAATTATGTAATAATTAATATAAAATTCTGGTAGACCTGTGTACAATAAAATATAATATGAGGGTTCCCAAGTGGAAAATACCATGGTAACACCCATGGTTTTGGAAAAACCACTAACGAGTTGTCAATTGAAATTAACAAACATCTATATCTTTTACTATAAATACACACTCATTAATTCATTTTTTTATTCAAAATCCATCACCCTTGAATGATTATTAGTTTTACCACCCAAGATTTCATCCCACGGTGTTTGGAAGCCACTAAAGTCCCAACATTCATTTATTGGGAGTTACTTTACAAGGTTAGGGAATCTACCTCCCTTATCTTTTTCAAGCATTCGTTTTATGTTATTCATTTTAATTTATATTGGATTATATTAGGATATATCATTTAATATCCCCATTACATTCTTTATTTTGTAATAATTATTAGAGGCCCTTTTTTCTCCCATAAAAAAAATTTATGAAATTTTTTGTGACGTTGTTAGGCAGCCGAATTTTTGTATGGGGTCTCTCAACTTTTTTTTCATGTTCGTTTTTTTTTCATCCTTACCTCCTTTCATCCAAATTTGGTGATGAATACTATACCTTACATATACTATAATTTTTCATAATAAAGGAATATTTATTCATAATCTTTCATTTCACTTTCTTTTATACTAAAAAAGGAAACACTATCCGAGATGTACTAATTTACCACATTCAAGGATGATGGGTTTTCGATTTCTATATATATATTATATTAGGTTCATAAAAAAATTATTATGGTTCACTAAAACTATAATATATGTATTATGTCTCATATATGTTCTGGGAATCTATTTTTACATATGGTTTTGATTTGTAAAGAAAAATGAGTTTGTTGTTTTCAAAAACTGCCAATTAACCAAAACAGTTATCATTAAATAATTTATATAATGATTCATCTTCCATCCAACTACCAAATAAAATATAAAACCATGTATCATTATTTATGTTAACTAATATTATATAACACCAATTCTGGACATCCATTCCAATTTTACATGATTACCCAATCATGAATATAAGTGAACTGATCATTAAAACCAAGGAAACAAACGAACATGAACTATGAAATCGAACATCATAACCAATAAATATGTCATGAATGAACTCCAAAAGGTTGGAATAAATTATTTAAATATAGAATATGTTCTTGAATTATTAATTAGGGAACCTAATTTGATTATTGAGGTCATTAATATCAAGTGGAGAACACCGTCAGACATAACGTAAGGGATCCCCTCTATTTCAATTATATTCAATAATGTCCTCTATGTTATTCTATTTTACATTTAATTATTAATGTTGGGGTATGATTTTGAACCATCCCCATTCTAACATTGTTATTTATAAAATATTATAAATTTCTTTCTATCTCATTAAGTCCTTCTAAGGACACCTGATACCATGCCGAAATTCCATAAGGGATTCTACCCGAACCACCTTTATTACGTCGGGTTGATATATCTTTCTTTTCACCCTAATAAAGTTGTCCTTTATTTTTATGCAAAACATCAACATATTGATTATATGATCCAAACACATGTTTCAAGATCAATCCCTAATTTTTATTTCAAGGATATACAATTTTTATGTGATTCCCTGCTTGCACAAGAGCCTCAGCCCAGTTGGTGAGGAATCAACAAGTTCATCCAAGAGAACCGAGTTCAAAACTGGGAAGAGTCATAATTTTCTAGGATTGTATATGTACTGTAGAGGTACTGTATCTGGCACTATATCAGACACTATAAGAGGCACTATTCATTACTGTATCAGCGTGAACTATTAATCTGTCTGGGCTTTCGGGCCACCAGTTTGGGCCTCATGTCCTTTAAGGCCTTCAGACCACCCAAGGCCTTTGATAAAGTATGAATTTTGGGCCAGCTCAAGGACTTTGGGCCACATTTCTTAAATTATTAGATAAATTCTACAAGGATAACACTCTAGAAAAGGATTAAAAGTATGTTCATTCACCAGAGTAGATGCTACGAGAATTTGTTAGAAAGAGAGGGTATGACATTTCCATGGGGACCAGACTGTACATGTATATGAAACATATATAAACAATCCATGTAAATCTTAAGGAATAATATCACTATGTAGAAGCTAGGGAGGAGGAGTTCCATGCATAGTCTATATATTTCCTAAGACCAACAGTTCATATAATCTCTAAGCCTATGGGCCTTGTTAGGGTTCCCCCTTATCCCTTGAAAGGGGGTTTATCAACAATCAATAAAAAAGAAGGCCTTAAGGCCATTCAGGTCAAGTGATTCCTTCCCCAATACTTCCCAAAAAGAAATCTCATTTTAAATAATCTTCTAAAATTTTTACCCAATTTAATGTGCACTCTTCCAATTGTTTTAATACACATTTTTTTGATAAACTCAGTCATTCTATTATGATAATCATTTTTTTTGACTTCTAGTTTTATATAAAATAATATTCCCTTCTGGATTTTAAATGCTCTTTATTATATTCCTTAAAACCACACTAAAATTTTTTATTGCTCAGAATTTCCTATATACTCTTCTTATTTGTTGTCACTTTTGATTGAAACCACTTAACATGTTATATGCCTATTTTAACTTATTAATTTAAAGGTACATTTTAATTCATTTCTCTCATGAAAACATTAATGATACACCAAACCATTATGCTTTATAACAGGAATGTGATACCCATTTCTCTCCATGTGATCCATTATGTTTATATATGATTGATTATGTAACATTATTTATGTGGAAAGACTATTAATGAAATTGTAAAGTTGGGTGCACCCATAGATAAATCTAATGGATTGGGTAATGAATAGTCTCTTGAGACGTTTTGTGCAGTGATCTTGGCAGTTAGCTTTGACTCATGCTACCATGTGGAACATTCTTAGTGGTTAACATTGACTTGTGCTCCTATATGTGCAATGCGCCTTGACTCTTGAAAAAGTAACGATTTATGTTTCTACAACATTACTATGAATTCATGTTTATATGATCCCATGTTTACATGTTATGATTCTATATGTTACTTTATATCATTATGCCATGATCGTTATCCCTTGTTCTAAATCCGTATTCTTATATATATTCTCATTCTAGGATTTTATCTCATCCCTTCATTCATGTGATACATAGGGCACCCTATACAGAGGTAAGGGATAAAAGGATGTTCAGATCTCTTTAGGAGGATTAATAAAAGATGTGTTTTTTAGTTTCATGTTTTCAGTTTTATGTACATAGTCTTCCATGACAATATACTTTAAGATCCTTGGATTTTACTCTGATGTATAATTATGCTCAATATTAGGTAATTTTATATGTAAAAGGCTAGGTTATATTTAGAAATTATAGAATTGGTTCCCCTATTAGATGATATTCAAGATAAATGCTTTATACACCCAAGGGTATCACCTTGGGAGGTATTAGTTGTCTTTTATAAGAAACCTAATGGTTGAATTCACATTTGTGTTCAATATCGAAAGATAATTTTTGTTATGGTACAAAAAAAGTATCCATTATAATGGATTGATGAGATGTTCGATCATTTCAAATGGGAGAAGTGGTTCTTGAAGATTGAGTTTCAAACAAGTTACCATATGTTTTGAATAAAGAATCTAACATTCCAAAAACTGAATTTTGAAGCAGGTGTCACCATTATTAGAATCTTGTCATGACCTTTGGTCTATCAAATTCTCTTGGAGATTTCATGGATTTGAGGAATAATATTTTCCATTAGTATATTTATACCTTCATGGTATTATTTGTGGATTATAACCTCATTTACTATAAGTATGAGGAGCATCACATGAATCATTTGATAATTGTTTTGAGTTCACAGAGAAATAATGAACATTATTCCAAGAATTTGAAATGTGATTTATCAATTCGAGAAGTAATGTTCATGGGATATGTGGTGTAAAAACGTGGAGTATTAGTTGATTTTAAAAAGTAAAAAGGATATTATGACATTTGGACTGTAAAGACCCGCAAATTTCAAGGAAATTTTTTTCTTAATTTTTTTTGGAATTTTACAAGAGCGCAGCTTCAGACAGCACCTGATTCCGAGGCCCGGTGTGCCCGGAATCAATTTCCGAAGTTTGGCTCGGGTACGTTCAGTGCACGGACGAGCGGGTTTTTCTATCTTTTGAACCGGTGCCCGGAATCAAATTCTGAGGGCACCGATGAAATCGCAGCGCCAGTATTTGCTTAGAAACGCCTCTTCCGGAGTTGCGTTTGCTCAGACGTGGTTTTTAAATTTTGGGGCTTTAAATCAGAAATAAAATAAAATTTGTGCGACAAGTTTATTTTATTTCACTTAAGCTGCTTGGAAGTCACTTGGAAGCCACTTGAACTGAGTTAAAGCGGATAGGGTGCTATCCGGAAATATCCTACCCTCTTGGTAGGATATTTGTGAGGCAGGGCCCGCACGAGCCCCGCCGTTTCTTTCGCTAAGTAACGCACCCGCGAAAACCCGTCAAAGTAACTGAAAAGTCAACCGACGCGTTTTCTTTAATTTCATAACAGACCATTTAATTGGGCGGTTTATTTCGTGAATTAAATGGGCTGTTTCATTCGTTGAATTAATTCAACGAATTTAATGGGTCGTTACTTACGCGTTTGCGTTCGTTGGCAAAATAATAAAATAGATAAACTTGTCTATTTTGGAGGATCCTCCTGTTGTGCGAGATCCTCTAAACCTCCACTCTCCCCGCGAAGAACGCGACGAACGCGAAGAACGCGAAGAACGCCAGAACCGGAATTCGACGACGCACACCGTGATCTGCGACGTCGACGAACTCTACCCGCGACGTTCTTCGGCGACGCCTCTTCTTCCGCGGCCGATCCTCGTTCGGCAACTAAGGTGAGAATCGAATCTTCTAATTCTCCCCTTTTTATAATTCGATATCAACGGATTTAAATTAATTAAATCTGTTTGATCTTGATCCGGAGATCGTCGGCGCGACGTTTTTCCCGCGGTGCGACGAATGTCTCCTCCGCAACGACGCGACGATCCCCTCTTTCCGCGACGAGCGATTCCGCGACGCCCTCACGTTCGACGACGACAAGGTAAGGGTTGTTGGAGTATTTTATTCCCCGTGTTTATTCTTTTAAAATAAAGAACCTGATCTCCGAACAATTTTAATTTAATTAAAATTGTTGTCGATTATTTTAATTTTCCTCCCGTTGTTTATGACTAACGCGGAGGGTGCGGATCTAACGAACAAGATCCGGCAACCCTCCGCCGATATTTTGTTGTGCGGATTTGGCAAACGACGACGAACCGTGCGGCAAGGGCGATCCGTTGATCCCGCAGTGAAGATCGGCCCCCGGGAGGAGCAACGGCGCAGACGGGAGGCAAAACGGGCCACCGGAGCAACTCCGGCGGCCCGCGGAAGGCGGCGGCGCCCGGCGCGCCGCCGTGGAGGAGATCCGCCGCGGCTGAAGCCGCGGAGGCGGTGGCCGGTTCCGCGGCCGCGCGGAACCGGGGAGGGACGCGGCGGGCCCGGCCGCGTCCGCGTGACAGGCGGCCCCCCGCGGGGCCGCGTTCCACCTAAGCCGCGGGTCAAACCCGCGGCGCCCCATCGGCCGCTCGGCCGAAGCCGAGCCGGCCGGTCCGGTCGGCCGGGCCGCGCCCAGGCCGGGTCGGGCCGACCCGGTTCGGGTCGACCCGGTTCGGCCGACCCAGGGGTGGTTCGGGCCGGGTCGCCCCGGGCCCAGAACCCCCGTTTTCGGGCCTTCTTCGGTCGTTTGCCCATATCTTGGGCCTGAGACCTCCGATTGACGAACCGTCAGCGGCTACGCGATCCTTGGATCGATACGGTCGTTTTGGTATATTATACTCAAGGTTTCGGAAGACTTTGGGTTCGGCCGGGTTGGTTCGTACACGAAACCAACCGGGCCCTCGGAGCGGAAACGCTCATAACATGAGCTACGGACGTCCGATCGACGTACCGTCAGCTGTGATAGTTTCCTCTAAGTGAGACGGAACTTTTGGCATACTCCGCCCGAGGATCGGATACAGGCGGAGTACGGTCGGGTTGGTTTTGCCCTAAAAACCAACCGGGCCCCTGGGACGAAAATGCCAATAACTCTCAGACCGGGCGTCCGATTGACGCGCCGTCTGTTGCGTTGAGATCCTGTTGTCGATACAAAACTTTTGGATACATCAACTTCGGACTACGTGTCAGTTGATGTATCAGCCTCTCGGCTCGTGGAGCGGACCCTCCTAAACGAGCTCGCTTTGTGCGGGAACCCTAGCGCTGGCTGTGACTTCGACGACAGAGCAGAGATCCTCCGTGGACTGCGACGACGGCAGAGCAGAGATCCTCAGTGGACTGCGATGACGGCAGAGCAGAGATCCTTCGTGGACTGCGGCGACGACTGTGCAGAGATCCTCAGTGGACTGCGTCGACTACTGCACTCAGCGATCCTACGTGGATCAGTGCTACAGGTTCTGTGTGAACCCGATCCTATGTGGGTCCTTACTACCGGTTCTGTGTGAGCCACTACCTACAGGTTCTGTGTGAGCCCGATCCTGTGTGGGACTTTTGCGGGGGTTAGTACCTATCGATCCTTCGTGGGTCCGACGACTTAGATGGATCAGTGATCATCTTTGACGTCATCTGAAAAAGTATACCTGGTTGAGCTGAATCTTATGTTACTCTCCTTTGTGGTTTGTGTTGAACTATCCTTTGTGGATTTACTGTTTACTCTCCTTGTGGATTTGAGTCTTGCTTTCCTGCGTGGATTGAGTTGTTCTTGAGCTCGTGAGCAGAGCTAGAATTGGGGACTTAGGTATATGTATGGGCATATACCTAAGTCGAGTCAGATGTTACTTCGTGATTGCATCTTTCTTTTGTGCTATATCCTTTGTGGATTTCGGGAGACCTTCGGGGGTCTCGGGGTCCTTACTGAGTAGCTTATACTCACCCCTGCACGGGCTATGCCCGCACCTTGTTGTGTTGGATGCAGACGACGGACAGCGCTGATCTCGGTTGGGGCGTGGAGCAGGACGGTACCTGGAGGTGGACCACTGGGCGGGACGTGCTCGGAGCGGACGTGGGACTCGAGGAGCCTGGAGGCTATCTGTACCCACCCTTCAGGTGGGATTGCCAGTGGACGACACGAGGCCGCCGTCTTTTCTTCAGTTGTTGTTCTTTACTTTTTCAGTTGTACTTTCAGTTGGGCTTGTATTCTGGCCCCCTTTACTTTTCTGCACTTGTAGTTACTTTCCGCTTGCTGACTCTGTGGTGGTTGTTACTTATAAAGGCAATGCCTTCCCTGTTTACCGGGATTTTATGCCTTGGTGCTAGTCGCCAGCCCATGGCCTATGGAAGGCGGGCTTGGGGTAGTCACGGCACGGGCCCCGAGGTCGGGTCGTGACAAATTGGTATCAGAGCTGGTCGGTTCTACCGCAGACTCTGATCGTCTTTTCTTTCTATATGAAGCAATAGTGTTTAGTGTATTGAGTGTGGTTATCAGTTCAGGGAGCCCAGTGTTGGTGCGGCGGCCGACGTATCCGTACACCAGGACCCTGACTCCTGATTTCCGACTTAATGCATGAAAACATTGATTGCGTGTGTGTTTCAAGTTTTCTTTGTGATTACTTGTGTCAGCTCACCGGGTATACTGATCTGCTTCATGAAAGTCTCAAGTTTTCCTTGTGATTACTTGTGCCAGCTCACCAGGTATACTGTTCTGACTGTGGTGCTCTTGTTCTCCTTTTCAGGATGGCCCCGCGACGACAGCCAGCTAGGGTTCCGAGTGTAGGGCGTGACGGCAGCCCACCGAGCGACGAGGCCTCGGTGCAGGGCCCTTTGCCAGCAGTGGCACCGGCGGTAGCTTTACCCGCCGAGCCACCGATGCTACCAGTACCAGACGCTGACGATGCACGTCGCCTCAGGGCACTGCATGAGTTTCAGATCCAGCGACCACCCAGGTTTCGCGGTGAGGCGGACCCCCAGGCCGCCGAGGACTGGCTAGAGGCGGTGGTACAGATCTTTAGGCTAGTGAGGACACCAACGGATCTCAAGGTGATTCTCGCGGCGAGCCTCCTGCAGGCGGCGGCAGGACGATGGTGGAGCTTGATGCTCCAGGTTCACGATGAGGCATCCTTGCTCTGGACGGACTTTGAGAGCCTCTTCCGCTCTGAGTTCGTCCCGGCCACCCTCCGAGCGGTGCGCATCCAGGAGCTTCTCTAGCTGCGCCAGGGCAGCATGACGGTCGCTCAGTACGCGGCGAGGTTCACTGACCTATCTCGCTACTCGACCGACATGGTACGGGACCCCTTCTTCCGGGCCCGGACCTTCGAGCAGGGCTTGCGACAGGAGATTCGGGCGTCGCTGATCTCCCTCAGCATTCCGACCCAGGCGGGAGTGCTGGAGCGAGCCCTCCTGATCGAGAGCTTCCTGGCAGAGCCTTCTTCAGCGGCGAGACCTAGCGCAGGGCGGCAGGTAGCTGAGTCTTCGGCAACAGGTAGCCGACGGATGACTCTCGGGTCCAGGCAGACCAGACCCCCACGCAGACGGCCTCAGGACACCGGCTCAGCAGTGCGGGGCACACAGCGGAGTGCCAGCCTTCCGAGAGGCAGGCTGTCCTACTCCTGCGGCGGGCAGGGTCACATGGCTCGTGACTGCCCGACTCGCCGATCAGAGGAGCAGCAGACGGTGGAGGGGCCACCCAGGCAGAGGCAGAGGGTCGACCGTGGCGGTCCGCAGGGAGGAGGCGGAGGAGGCAGAGGAGCTGGCCGAGCAGCGGGTGGTGGGAGACGCTTCCAGGCTCTACCCCCACCACCACCAGGAGGGCCACCTCGACCACAGGGAGCTGGCGGGCAGGGACAGGCCCAGCTCCAGGCAGTGGAGGCCTACGACCCCGACATGCCAGAGATGGTTCGAGGTACGATCTGTGTCTATTCCACCCTTGCTGCAGTACTTATAGACACAGGAGCGAGTTACTCTTTCATAGCCTCTGCCCTTGTTCGGAGCTCGGAGATTCCGACTAAGCCGTTGGCTCGATCCTTACGGCTAGAGACTCCTACGGGAGCAGACTCGATGATTACGCACTGGTGCCGGCAGTGTGAGCTTACTCTAGGAGGCGAGAGCTTCGGCTGGGATCTCCTTGTAGCGCCGTCGAGGCCTTACGACGTCATCTTGGGCATGGATTGGCTATCCACGGTTCATGCCCAGATCGACTGTTTTAGGCGCAAGGTGCGATGTGTTCGCACCGACGGGAGCAGGGTTACCTTCACCGGCGAGAAGGGAACCTTTGCAGCACAGGATGGACTTCCGCGGAGGAGAGTGCATCCCATCTCTCATCAGTTGGCTAGCCTCATCCTAGGAGCAGTGGACGTGCGGAGTCCAGCTTTTCCTGCAGTGGTGGACCAGTACATGGACGTCTTTCCCGACGACGTTCCAGGGCTACCTCCTCGTAGAGAGGTAGACTTTTACATCGACTTGTACCCCGGGACAGCCCCGATATCTACTCCAGCATATCGGATGGCCCCCGCCGAGCTTCGAGAGCTGCGGGTACAGTTGGAGGACTTGCAGAGCAAGGGGTTTATCCGACCCAGTGTTTTACCCTGGGCTTCCCCGATTTTGTTCGCCAAGAAGGCGGACGGGAGTTTGCGACTGTGTGTCGACTATCGTCGCCTGAACCAGGTGATAGTGAGGAACAAGTATCCGCTGCCACGGATTGATGACCTCTCCGATCAGCTCAAGGGAGCGCGGTGGTTCTCGAAGATAGACCTCCGGTCAGGCTATCATCAGCTCAGAGTTCGAGACGAGGACGTGCAGAAGACGGCCTTCAGGTGTCGGTATGGCCATTATGAGTTCTTGGTTATGCCGTTCGGCGTAACCAATGCTCCAGCAGTGTTCATGAGCCTCATGAACAGGATCTTCCAGCCATACCTCGACCGATTTGTCGTGGTCTTCATTGAAGACATTTTGGTATACTCGACGACTGAGGAGGAGCATGCCTACCACCTGCGAGTTGTGCTAGACACACTCCGAGAGCACCAGCTTTATGGCAAGCTCTCAAAATGCCAGTTCTGGTTATGTGAGGTCCATTTCTTGGGGCACGTCATCTCTGAGGCGGGAGTTACAGTGGATCCCGCGAAGATCGAGGCAGTGCTAGCTTGGGAGCCACCCAAGAGCGTGACGGAGGTGCAGAGCTTCTTGGGCCTAGCCGGATACTATCGGAGATTTGTGCCAGACTTCTCCAGAGTTGCGGACCACTCTCAGCCTTGACAAAGAAGGGGAAACCCTTTGTGTGGTCAGACAGATGTCAGCAGAGCTTCCAGGAGCTGAGACAGAGATTGACCAGCGCACCTATCTTGAGGTTGCCTGAGGAGGGAGTTGGATACGTAGTTTACTGCGATGCATCAGGGACTGGACTCGGGTGCGTCCTGATGCAGGAACGGGCCGTGATCACCTACGGATCACATCAGTTGAGGCCGCATGAGCAGAACTACGCCACTCATGACCTGGAGTTAGCAGCAGTGGTCTTCGCTCTGAAGACTTGGCGGCACTATCTGATGGGCGAGCGCTTCACAGTCTTTTCTGACCACCAGAGTCTCAGGTATATCTTCTCTTAGAAGGACCTGAACCTGAGACAATAGAGATGGCTTGAGTTCCTCCAGGACTATGACTTTGAGATAGTCTATACTCCTGGGAAGGGGAACGTGGTAGCTGATGCCCTCAGCAGGAGGACGGGCATTCAGCTACTTGAGGAGGCGACGAAGCAGCTAGCCTCCTTACAGATATCCTTCGTGGATTAGAGACGGAGCAGCCTTTCTTCAGTCTCTCACAGTCTCTCCTCCACTTCTACAGCGGGTCAGAGAGGCTCAGCGTGGGGACGCTGACTGTGAGACCCGGCGTGCACTGATATACTCAGGTCAGGCGCCTGATGGATTCTCCCTTGGAGCAGAGCACGACATCCTTTTCAGAGGACGTACCTTCGTACCAGTCGCTTTACGAGAAGAGGTGCTGAGAGAGTTTCACACTTCTCCCTTGGCGGTGCATCCCAGAGTGGCGAAGATGTACCAGGATCTCAGACGACAGCACTGGTGGCCGGGCATGAAGAATGTTGTGGCTGAGTTCGTTTCACGATGCCTCACCTGCCAGCAGGTGAAGGCAGAGCATCAGGTACCAGCAGGCTTGGTACAGCCCTTGGAGGTCCCGGAGTGGAAGTGGGACGGCATATCTATGGACTTCGTGACTGGACTTCCACGCACTTCCAGAGGTCACGACTCCATTTGGGTGATTGTCGACCGACTCACCAAGTCGGCACACTTCTTACCCATCAGAGAGCAGGGCTCAGTGGAGAGCTTGGGACGTCTTTATGTCCAGGAGATCGTACGGCTTCACGGTGTGCCATCGTCTATCGTCTCCGATCGAGATGCTCGTTTCACTTCCCAGCTTTGGAAGGGTTTTCAGGAGGCGTTCGGGACGCGGCTCCATCTGAGCACAGCCTTCCACCCTCAGATGGATGGTCAGACGGAGAGGGCCATACAGACACTCGAGGACATGCTTCGTGCATGTGTTCTCGACTTTGGTCGCAGCTGGGAGGACCACCTACCCTTGGTGGAGTTCGCGTACAACAACAGCTACCACTCCACCATCGGGATGGCACCATACGAGGCGTTGTACGGCAGACCCTGCAGATCACCGTTGTGCTGGACAGACCCTGGGGAGTCAGCACTCGTGGGACCAGAGATGGTCCGAGCCACGACAGAGAAGGTCCAGATCATCCAGGAGAGGATGAGGACAGCTCAGAGCCGGCAGAAGTCATATGCTGACAGGAGGCGGAGGCCACTAGAGTTCGAGGATGGCGACCACGTCTTTTTGCGTGTCTCACCTCGACGTGGTTTACGGAGATTTGGCCGAGGCGGCAAGTTGTCTCCACGCTTCATCGGGCCTTTCCAGGTCCTCAGCAGGATAGGAGAGGTGGCTTATCGCCTGGCTCTACCACCTCAGTTGCACCGGATGCACGACGTCTTTCACGTGTCTCAGCTGAGGAGATACGTGCACGACCCGACGTACATCATCGACTTTGGGGAGCTGGACGTGGACGATGGGGCGACATTTGCGGAGGTCCCAGTGGAGATCGAGGATCGACAGGAGCGGGTCCTACGTGGGCGGTCGATTCCTCTTGTGCGCGTCAGATGGCAGCACGGGAACCTCGAGGAGAGCACTTGGGAGCGGGAGGCTCAGATGCGTTCTCAGTACCCCCATTTGTTCCCCTAGTTTTTGATGTATCTTTACGAGGACGTAAAGCCCTGAGGTGGGAGTAATGTAAAGACCCGCAAATTTCAAGGAAATTTTTTTCTTAATTTTCTTTGGAATTTTACAAGAGCGCAGCTTCAGACGGCACCTGATTCCGAGGCCCGGTGTGCCCGGAATCAATTTCCGAAGTTTGGCTCGGGTACGTTCAGTGAACGGACGAGCGGGTTTTTCTATCTTTTGAACCGGTGCCCGTAATCAAATTCTGAGGGCACCGATGAAATCGCAGCCCCGGTATTTTCTTATAAACACCTCTTCCGGAGTTGCGTTTGCTCAGACGTGGTTTTTAAATTTTGGGGCTTTAAGTCAGAAATAAAATAAAATTTGTGCGACAACTTTATTTTATTTCACTTAAGCTGCTTGGAAGTCACTTGGAAGCCACTTGAACTGAGTTAAAGCGGATAGGGTGCTATCCGGAAATATCCTACCCTCTTGGTAGGATATTTGTGAGGCAAGGCCCGCACGAGCCCCGCCGTTTCTTTCGCTAAGTAACGCACCCGCGAAAACCCGTCAAAGTAACTGAAAAGTCAACCGACGCGTTTTCTTTAATTTCTTAACAGACCATTTAATTGGGCGGTTTATTTCGTGAATCAAATGGGCTGTTTCATTCGTTGAATTAATTCAACGAATTTAATGGGTCGTTACTTACGCGTTTGCGTTCGTTGGCAAAATAATAAAATACACAAACTTGTCTATTTTGGAGGATCCTCCTGTTGTGCGAGATCCTCTAAACCTCCACTCTCCCCGCGAAGAACGCGAAGAACGCGAAGAACGGGAAGAACGCCGGAACCGGAATTCGACGACACACACCGTGATCTGCGACGTCGACGAACTCTACCCGCGACGTTCTTCGGCGATGCCTCTTCTTCCGCGGCCGATCCTCGTTCGGCAACTAAGGTGAGAATCGAATCTTCTAATTCTCCCCTATTTATAATTCGATATCAACGGATTTAAATTAATTAAATCCGTTTGATCTTGATCCGGAGATCGTCGGCGCGACGTTTTTCCCGCGGTGCGATGAACGTCTCCTCCGCAACGACGCGACGATCCCCTCTTTCCGCGACGAGCGATTCCGCGACGACCTCACGTCCGACGACGACAAGGTAAGGGTTGTTGGAGTATTTTATTCCCCGTGTTTATTCTTTTAAAATAAAGAACCTGATCTCCGAACAATTTTAATTTAATTAAAATTGTTGTCGATTATTTTTCTTTTCCTCCCGTTGTTTATGACTAACGCGGAGGGTGCTGATCTAACGAACAAGATCCGGCAACCCTCCGCCGATCTTTTGTTGTGCGGATTTGGCAGACGACGACGAACCGTGCGGCAAGGGCGATCCGTTGATCCCGCAGTGAAGATCGGCCCCCGAGAGGAGCAACGGCGCAGACGGGAGGCAAAACGGGCCACCGGAGCAACTCCGGCGGCCCGCGGAAGGCGGCGAAGGCGCCGGCGGCCGGAGGCGGCGGCGCCCGGCGCGCCGCCGTGGAGGAGATCCGCCGCGGCTGAAGCCGCGGCGGCGGCGGCCGGTTCCGCGGCCGCGCGGAACCGGGGAGGGACGCGGCGGCCCGGCCGCGTCCGCGTGACAGGCGGCCCCCCGCGGGGCCGCGTTCCACCTAAGCCGTGGGTCAAACCCGCGGCGCCCCATCGGCCGCTCGGCCGAAGCCGAGCCGGCCGGTCTGGTCGGCCGGGCCGCACCCAGGCCGGACCGGACCCGGCCTAGCCGGGTGGGGTCGGGTCGGGCCAACCCGGTTCGGGTCGACCCGGTTCGGCCGACCCAGGGGTGGTTCGGGCCGGGTCGCCCCGGGCCCAGAACCCCCGTTTTCGGGCCTTCTTCGGTCTTTTGCCCATATCTTGGGCCTGAGACCTCCGATTGACGAACCGTCAGTGGATACGCGATCCTTGGATTGATACGGTCGTTTCGGTATATTATACTCAAGGTTTCGGAAGACTTTGGGTTCGGCCGGGTTGGTTCGTACACGAAACCAACCGGGCCCTCGGAGCGGAAACGCTCATAACTTGAGCTACGGACGTCCGATCGACGTACCGTCAGCTGTGGTAGTTTCCTCTAAGTGAGACGGAACTTTTGGAATACTCCGCCCGAGGATCGGATACAGGTGGAGTACGGTCGGGTTGGTTTTGCCCTAAAAACCAACGGGGCCCCTGGGACGAAAATGCCAATAACTCTCAGACCGGGCGTCCGATTGACGCGCCGTCTGTTGCGTTGAGATCCTGTTGTCGATACGGAACTTTTGGATACATCAACTTCGGACTACGTGTCAGTTGATGTATCAGCCTCTCGGCTCATGGAGCGGACCCTCCTAAACGAGCTCGCTGTGTGCGGGAACCCTAGCGCTGGCTGTGACTTCGACGACAGAGCAGAGATCCTCCGTGGACTGCGACGACGGCAGAGCAGAGATCCTCAGTGGACTGCGACGACGGCAGAGCAGAGATCCTTCGTGAACTGCGGCGACGACTGTGCAGAGATCCTCAGTGGACTGCGTCGACTACTGCACTCAGCGATCCTACGTGGATCAGTGCTACAGGTTCTGTGTGAGCCCGATCCTATGTGGGTCCTTACTACCGGTTCTGTGTGAGCCACTGCCTACAGGTTCTGGGTGAGCCCGATCCTGTGTGGGTCTTTTGCGGGAGTTAGTACCTATCGATCCTTCGTGGGTCCGATGACTTAGATGGATCAGTGATCATCTTTGACGACATCTGAAAAAGTATACCTGGTTGAGCTGAATCTTATGTTACTCTCCTTTGTGGTTTGTGTTGAACTATCCTTTGTGGATTTAATGTTTACTCTCCTTGTGGATTTGAGTCTTGCTTTCCTGCGTGGATTGAGTTGTTCTTGAGCTCGTGAGGAGAGCTAGAATTGGGGACTTAGGTATATGTATGGGCATATACCTAAGTCGAGTCAGATGTTACTTCGTGATTGCATCTTTCTTTTGTGCTATATCCTTTGTGGATTTCGGGAGACCTTCGGGGGTCTCGGGGTCCTTACTGAGTAGCTTATACTCACCCCTGCACGGGCTATGCCCGCACCTTGTTGTGTTGGATGCAGATGACGGACAGCGCTGATCTCAGTTGGCGCGTGGAGCAGGACGGTACCTGGAGGTGGACCACTGGGCGGGACGTGCTCGGAGCGGACGTGGGACCCGAGGAGCCTGGAGGCTATCTGTACCCACCCTTCAGGTGGGATTGCCAGTGGACGACACGAGGCCGCCGTCTTTTCTTCAGTTTCTGTTCTTTACTTTTTCAGTTGTACTTTCAGTTGGGCTTGTATTCCGGCCCCCTTTACTTTTCTGCACTTGTAGTTACTTTCCGCTTGCTGACTCTGTGGTGGTTGTTACTTATAAAGGCAATGCCTTCCCTGTTTACCGGGATTTTATGCCTTGGTTCTAGTCGCCAGCCCCTGGCCTATGGAAGGCGGGCTTGGGGTAGTCACGGCACGGGCCCCGAGGTCGGGTCGTGACATGGACACCCTTAGAATGTTTTTATGATTTTTAGAATCCTTATTTTGATATAATCACATGTTTGGTAATGAATTGTCAAATTCTGCTTCTCCGATGACACCTATAACATGGAAGGGATTCAAATTTTCATACAATGAAAAATTTAATAATTATTTTGTTGAGTTGAAACTACATTTTACTAATGAACTAGTTTTGAATCATCCAGATATCGAGCAAGAAAATGTGGTATTTTGGGATACAATGGGTTTAGGATTGGGTTGTGTTCTTATATAAGATGATCATGTTATTTCTTATGGATCTCTATAGCTTATTCCATAAAAACATAATTATCCAACCCATGAACATGATATTTCAGCTACTAGTCATGAATTTAAGAGTTTTTTAAATTACCTTAATGTAAAAAGTTTTAACATAATTTTTGACAACAATTTCATGAGTTATATATTGTCTGAAAATGATTTGAATATACACTAGAGACATTGGGTGAAATACTAGAAGTATTTTTATTTCAACATTGTATATAACCTGGGGGAATTTAAGGTCATTGATGATGCTTTGAGAAGGAACCATTGAACCCAAACAGTGACAGATTCATTAAATGTGTGGAACATGACAACTCTATTTTCATAGTTGTGTATTGGAATCCTGCAATCAAGGTATTTTTTGATATTGGTAAAGGTATTTTTTTTATTAA
The DNA here is from genome assembly GCA_963277665.1 of Viscum album. Taxonomy (NCBI): domain Eukaryota; kingdom Viridiplantae; phylum Streptophyta; class Magnoliopsida; order Santalales; family Viscaceae; genus Viscum; species Viscum album. The sequence continues at coordinate 1,867,175,749 of OY728131.1, forward strand.
AACCCCATGTATTGTGTTTTAATGAAAAATTGGCATATTTGAAATAAAGAATGTGATTAATTTTATTTTTAGAACAAATTACCCATGATTTATTTTCAGTTGACCACATGAAAGCCTTAGGTATTTAGTTTTTTATTTTGATAACACAATACTCTTTATAATGATCCAAAATATCCCTACAACACACCACACCCCTTATGAGATGTGGATTATTCCTCTCTAGAATGACTTCAGAGGGTCATATGTGTGTATTTCTTTTCACATTGAGTGTGGGTCCCTATAGTCGAGAGCTATTATTCATCCTTATGAATACATCCATTTTTCTCTCTTGTTTGTATTTCAAATTAATATATTATATTATTCTAAACTGTTTAACATGACCTATAATTTTTAAAAATTCTTTCATAAAAAGTAATTATTTAATACATTGTGAAAAGTTCCATTATTACAGAAATATTCAATCAATTGAATAGTAAAAAATTGTTTTAATGTATTTCCGTAATTTTAAAATGTGTAGAATTATTTAATAATGTATTACCATCTTTTGAAATGAAATTATTATTTTTTAATTATGCTTCTGAAATGCCAAAACTATTTGTTTTAAATTTAATGGACATTCTTTTAATAACTTAATATTTTAATCTCTTATGGAATAATTGGTGTGACCCTACTAGGATTTTTAGCTCATAACATACATGTGCCTTCTGTGGTTTATAGATTATCTCCATCCATGATCGATTAGGGTAATGCACCAGGTGGATGAGGTTCTAGAATTTGATCAATGGACATTGTGAGTTTCATCCTTTGGTACTTCAGTAGTTTTCCATTTTTTGTAATTTTTCTGTAGTACTCTGTGTGGTTACACATGTTTGAATTCAAGTATAATTCTCCCACTACAGTTTACTTTGTATGCATTAATGAACTGTATCTTTTCTCCCTCATTTTTAGTGAAAAAATATTTTTCAAAACCATTTTTTATGAATCCACATGCAAGTCACCAAACTATGGGAATTTCAAATGCCCTTCGATCAATGTCAGAGTTATTTCGGTTATCAGGTTACATGGGTACATGGGCTAGTTTAAGATAGAACCATCATACCATAATGCTATTATAGTAGTGTTTCATAAACATGTTGGAAAAAAACATTTTCTCTTCTACCAAAAATTACCCACACCACATATATTGTAACGCCTTGATATTTTTATAAAATATTTCTATTTAAAAAATTTAATTCATCGATAGCATGTGATGCACATAACATAGAGTTTAAATGAACATGTTACAATATCAAAATACTATTGGTATATTATACACTAAAATATAAATTGGAGGGAATTAATAGGAATAAATTATTTTTGAAATAAATTTAAATATTCAACATAATATGAATTTATTGGTATGTTCTTAGAAAACGATCAATCAATTGTTAGTAGTCATTTTATTCATTAAAAATAAGTTCCCTTAAAATTATTTTTATCTCTTATTTTTTAGAGTAAATATGAATTTAAACATGTACATAAAGATTTATTTTACAAAATTAATTTCATTTTTTAATTCACCATGTAAAAATTATCATAATAATATTTTTATGGTAACTTTCTAAAAACATTTATTTTTCAAGGAATAGTTTTAAAAATGAGTTTTTTCTAAAAAATATATTTCTTAATGAAAAAATTATTATCTGGATTAGTTTTATATTTTCATTAATTATTTTTTAAATAAAAAATTTCATTTATGTTTGTGATAGTGGATTGTAAAGTATATTTTTTTTATAAAATCATTTTAAAATTTAAAATTGTTGCTTTCTGAAAAAAGACTATTTTTCATTTTGTTTTTCATGCTTTATTTTATAGTAAATTTTGAAAATTCCTTTTCTTTGATTTTTTAAAAATGGATTCCAGATATTAAATCAGTGGGTCCAAATTAAATAAATTTTTTAAGTTTATTTTAGATTTGAATGAACAATAACAATAAGAAATTTTGGTACCACAGTATGGGGTTAATCAAGTAATCATTAGTAAAAAATATTATAATGACTATAAAATTACACTAAAACATACCCCAATTTATTTGGATAAATAAACATCACCCACAATCCTCCCTATGTTTGAATTTATGACATTTTGCGGCCACATGGATGAGATTATGATATCAATAATAATTTTTAATGAGAATCCAATGATGTCATATTTAGGTTTTTAATGAAATTTAGAATTTTATTTTGAGGTAATCAAGAGGATATGATAAAATGTAAATATTATTTTGAAAAATATATCAATATTAATAAATTATATTTATTTATAATTTATTGAAAATAAATAATCACACTAAATTCATAAACAATGTTAGTTCAGTAATTTTTTAGTTTAAAAAATAAAATAAATTATATAAAAAATATTAAAAGTAATATAATATGAGATACATAAAGTGGAAAAGTAATTATATTTATTACCATGACATGGTATGGTTATAATACAATTTTTTTAAAATTTTACATGGTTTCTTGATATTTATCAATTTTAAAATAGTGAATTATATCAAAATTGACAATAATGATATTTTATGTGGTTAATATTCTATTAAAGTATAAAAAATAATAAAAATATTTAAAAATTCCAATTTTATTATGATATGGAATTAAACTATTTAATTTTCCAGGCATAATACCAACTGAAAAAATAAATAATGAAAAATTCAATATTTTAATAGGTAAAGAGTTGTTACGATTGTTAGAAATAAAATATGTTATCTGTATTTTAATCAAAATAATAAGGGTTATAAAAACACCCAAAAGTATAGAAATATATAATACTATAATATTAAAACCATTTATTTTTTTCTTTGAATCCAAGATTATTTGGTGATATTTGGATGGAAAATGAATTTATTATAATTTAATTTTTGAGGAATTTCAAAAGTGCCCCCTCAGCTCAATTCTAAATGTGTAACTTCTTCCTCACTTCATTATACCATATTAGACTTTTATATATCAAATAATCCTAAAAAAATCTATTTTAAACATATATAGAACTATTATAGATACTATTTTTTTCTCAAAATACCTATCCCAGAGCCCTTTGGTGAGATATAAACGATACATTTTAAATAAGATAAAATCATTCTTATTTGGATCTTTCCATTTATAATCATTGTTAACACATAAATATAAATTATTTTTTAAAAAATATTAATTTCAGTATCATAAATATTTCAAAAATTTATTACTAACATTAAACCACCAATATACCCCCTCTCATCAAACAATAAGTGAATTCATCGCTCGTGCATACATATGACTTACCGCCTTTATGTAGCGACAAAATTAATGTTTCATCACCATATTTTATTATTATATATTATGATAAGTTATGTAAATATATGTGATATATATTATTTAATACATATTATCTAAATATGAATTATTATTCACCTTTCATTAAATCCATCAATTAAAAATTTGAAATAGCATTCTTGCGTATGTACGACCTACCGTCTCCCTGAAAAATATAATTGACTTCTCAATATATAATTTCTCTAAATGATAATAAATATGTGTATTATTATTATATATTATTTCTATAACATTATTAATAATACTCAAATAATATGATATTAAATCAAAGTATTATGACTTAAACCACCATATAAAAACACGCTTGAAAAAATGATGCAATTACCCATTAGAAAATTTATTTTATTAACAAAAAAATTAATAAATGTGTGATAAGATGTTATAAATAAATAATAAAATATGTTAAATAATAAAGGATAAAAAATTAATATATCATAAATAAATAATTTTTATATATTAGTTATAAAAATGAAAAAAAGTTTAAATACTTTATGTAAGAGTTCATTTTGTTGTCTCTTAATTAATCTAGATTATTTATATTTAAGTCTCCAATATAGAATAATTCTTTTCCACAACAATTATGTCATCAAATTATTTCAAAAATGATTTAAAAATTCATGTAAAATTATTTAAAATCCAATTTAATCATTATATACATTATAATAAATGGTTTGAAATGATTTTTTTATCTTTTTATAAAAGATGATATTTATGAACCTTCCAAAAAAATATAGAAGGAATGATTTTTTTTAACTTTTATGAAAATAATTAATTTTTCCACATTCATTATTCCTTATTATTTTGAATCATTATGTAGAATCATGCACAATTATTTTCATATATCATTGTTTCTTTTTAAATTTTTATCATTTGAAAAAGATTCAAAATGGAAAGGATATTTTTATCAATAATTATTTCAAGTGATTGTTGAAAATCATTTTCTACATAGGAAAATATGAATTTTCGGTTTCTATTGATTTAATTGGGATATTATCTGTGGATACAATCCTTTATCTTTCCTTGGGTTTTTATGCTTATGATGGCATGGTGTTTTTGAATCCCATTTATTTTTCTCAAGCTATGCTATGATGAAGTGTTTGGGGAACCCATTTTTTCACGGGTTTTGATATGACGAATGGTTTATTACCTTATAGAATAATTAACTATGGTTTTAAATTTATTATTGGTGTGAAAAATATCTACCCATAATTAATTTGGTAATTGTTTATATATCATGAGATAAAAATGTGAAACAAGTCATTAGGCATCATCCACTATAGGAAATACATGAATTCTGATCCCATATGGGAAATATGGGTATCTTGACCAACTATGCTGATGGTCATGGTAGTTATACATTGAAAATTAAATGGTTTTATATATTTGTTATTTTTCTAAAAATTTATGACATGTAATTATGGTTCATGATTTATTTGGGTTTATTTCTCACTCTTATGGTAAATATTTTCTGAAATGATAATCTTTATGCCCCAAATGATTTTTATGATCTATGATAGGTTGGGTATAAATATAATAAGTTATAATTATCAAGAACAAAAACTTGTTATTATAATATTAATTCATACGATCACTGATTGATATATCTACATTTACCCTTATTGATAATCTGAGCTAACCTTTTCATATGTTTCCTTCCCCAGCTGATGGAGAATGGTATTGGAAGGGTATGCCCAAGAGAATTATTATGTAAGAACACAGCTATAAGATATTTTTATGATCATTTATAAAATTAGAAGATTTTATATCTAATAAATAAGGATTCAAAACCATTACAGTTCTAGTTTGGATACTATTTTTTTGTATCATATTTAACTAAATTGATATATTATTTGTGCATGAAAATACAAGGTATTTATATTTGGTACCAAGGCTTGGTTTATAAAATATTTGGATATTAGGGTAAGAAAACATTTATGATATACCAATAGATAGGTATATTTATGGGATAATATTCTACATTATTGGCAATGATCATAAATGTCATAGGATAAACCTATGGTTTCTTAGAAGAATGTGTCGTTATTTAAATCTTCTATAAATGATTTATTAGAATTACGTGGTTATCTCAAATGATCTGTGTCTCCCACACTATGATTTCTGGTTTTACAAAATTTCTAAAACATAAATAAACAGTGTCAATGATGATTATGATGAACAATGAAATGATTGTTCTCCTAAGAAACCAAATGTTATCAGAGATGGAATGTAGAATCACGTAGCTATATTCACAAACCATTCTTAGGATATTAATCATGTCGTGTTTAAATATGTTCAAAGGAGGGATCAATGAACTGTTTAATCATTCATGGGGTAAAAAACACACTCTATCAGTAGTAATTCTAAAAACAATAGAGGATGAGTGAAGGGTAAACACCCTATATAAAACCATTGATGTTATTCAATGATCCGGAATTTTAGAAGTTTCCCTTAATGGTTTTCATGAGTACGTTGAAGTAATTCAATGGTGGAATCTTATAAATAATACGAGGTAAGTGAAAGAGATTAAATCCATGGAATGGGATCAGTTTAAGGGTACTTTATTGATTAAATTATTTACATGTATTATACATACAACGATAGATAAAAGATCCATTGAGTTGAAAAAAGGTTAACTTATCCATTTTAACATATCAAGGAAATTCTAGTGACGATTTCAATTTATTCCACGGGTTTAATTAATATCCCTAAAATTAAATTTTATTTAATATTTGGTGGCCTAAATCCATGTATCATAAAGCAATTATCTATAAGAGACATTAATATTTATCAATAAATAATTAAATGTTCACTCAATGTAGAAATGGGAATGAGATACTACCACTATTCCTAGGGATTTAAACCAAAATTACTGATAGTGTCTAATGAAAAATAAAATAAAAATTATATTGAAAATAAATTCATGTCAAAAAAATGTATGAAATGTGGGAAGAAATATCGAGGGAAGTGTTTCAATGGGACTGGGAGGTAAATTAAAATTTCAAAAGGTGGTTCATAAAGCTTATCAATGTAATAATTTGAATAATGGGCTGGTTGTTGCAATGGATGAGAGGAAGACAACTAATTCCCGAACCATACTATAGTGTTTCAATTGAATGATGTTTGGGAATCATTGGAATAAATACAATAATTAAATGAATAATTTGGATGATAATCTATTACATCTACTAAATAAAAAGGATAATAGGAAATGATAAGAAATAATAATGGATGATGTGAATCTTGATAATTTGGGATATATGATTCTTGCCACCTTATTTAGGATATTCTTCTTTGTTTTTTTATGAATGATCCCTATGAAAATATTATTGTTCTTCCTTTAGATAAATATCTTGTTATTATATCCATTTACATGGATTTTGGAATAATGAAATTACAATTGATATTTTATATGTAAAAGGATGAATGAAATATTCTAATGAAACTATTTTTTATAATATATTAGAATTTATATTGAAGAAATAGTGAATTTAAATTTTTTATTGTATATTTCTCTAGGTAAGATTGAAATTATATTTATGGATACCATCATGGATTAATATGTTGAAAAACATTTTACTGTTCTTTCATGATTTTGTTTTATGAAAAATAATAATATTTTAAGACACATTTATTGAAATAAAACTCTTTGGTTTTTAATATGTGGAAATAATATTCAAGGGGGATGACATTATACTTTGTAGATATATGATTTTATGTATTGGTAACCATTAGAATTTATCTTATATTGGATATTTCAATGTGGGTTATAGTTATTCAATTTAAAAATTGAGCACACTCCATTCAAAGAATATTTCTATCTTGATTTCATTTTTGGAATATATGTGAAGGAAATTGTAAAGTTCCATGGATTATCATATTCAATTTTATCTTATTTGGATCAAAATATTAACTCATTTTTTGATAATTTCCTCAATATATTCAGGATACATATTTCAGTTTTGGCACTATGTATCAATCTCATGCAGATGTTCAGTCTGATATAATTAGTCACACTCTAATGGATATAGTAAAATAATGTGTTATGGGTTTCAAAGGTGATTAGGATCAACACCTTCCTCTAGTAATGTTTTCTTAAAAAAATAACATTCACTTTATAATTATGATGGATGCTTATGAAACCATTTTTAGAATAAAGTGTTCAAGATCGATTTATTGAAAATAATATTTAGGAAAAATGATGTTCAGACCTGAGCATGCTGATGTGATGATAAATAATGTATGATTTTAAAAAAATTAATCATTAAAGAAACATAAAATATATCTTACACTGATAATAATTTAGTTAATTTTTAATTTGATTTTGGTGATATACTCTATCTATGAATATCATTGTGTAAGAATGAAGAGAAAACTAAACACTTGGTATATTGGTCCCTTTAAAATACATGATCATATGAAGATAATAGCTTATCATTCGGTGCTTCCTCTGGATCACTATTATGTTTTTGATCTTTTCCTATACGAATTATAAGGAAATACAATCTTGATCCATCACCTATACAAATAACAATGTGAATATCACTGTATAATGATATTTATTATGAACTATATCAATTAGATATTCAAAATTTTTGATACAAAATTTTACGAAACCAAACCACACATCTGGTTAATGGTTTTTTGGAGAAACCACCAATTTGAGAACGAAGTGTGGGAACCTAAGTATGTAATGAGTTAGAGGTATCTTCTCCAAATAATACACATGGGAGGAAATTAAAGGGATTATTTTATTTTTATGGGGTTATAATTTCACCCCCAAATAACTTAATGAAATAATTATCTTTGTATAATTTTAGTTCATTGAGAGCTTATATTGAACATAACAATGGTTTTAAATGAATCATGTAACATTATAAAAATATTAAATGCCAACTAAATATAGAAATTATATTTATGGGAGTTAACTAGAATAAATAATTTAATGACTATATATTAATTTCTAACTCAATATTATTTTGTTGGTATGTTGTTATAAAATGATCACACATTTTTTAATAAAGTCATTATATTCTTCAAAAATATTTTTTCTTAAAGAATGGGTATTCTTCCTTTTGTTTTTTAATATTATTTTCAATAATTTCAATAAAAAAGTTAAAAAATAATTTATTTACAAATTAATCATGAAAAAGTTATTAGAAAATATTTGTTTATAATTTTTTAAAAACATTTATTTTTGAATAAATAGTATAATATTAAATTTTTTATTAAAACTATATTTTTTTATAATGAAAAAATATATTTTAAATAATATAAATTTAAAATAGTTATTTTTAAATTTGAATATTTCAGTTATATATTTTGAAGTGCATTTTATACTTTAATTTATTTTAAAGGAATTTTATTTTTAAAAAAATAATTTATGTGGAAAATCATTTTTTTCATTTTTTTGGTTTTTTGTTTTTAATTTAATTCTGCCACATCCATTTTTTTAATATTCAATAATTTATTCCATATCGAGAATTCTTATGTCCAGATTTAGTAAATAGGACATGTTTATTTTTTGTCAATATAAATAGTAACCTTAGTAAATTTTGTTACCACTATAAAGGCTTAATCCTATAATTATGCTTAAAAAATTATGATAATGACTATAAAATTCCCGTAAGACATTCCTTAATTTTATTTTAAAAATAATTTTAGTCTTTAATGTTATAGGGGTCAAATTTATATCCTTTAGTGGCCACTTGGATGAGATTATGGTCATTATAATATTATACTTTTTAAAAAGTCAATGATGTCACACTCTTGTTTTTAATAAATATAAATTTTTTAATATAGGGTTATCCAGAGGATAATATAGACTATATTTTTTTTAAAAATATGAAATATTTATATTCATCATTTTAATTTATTTACCATTATATGAAATTAAACATTTTCCATAAATTCTTATACTACATTGATTTAATAATTATTTAATTAAAGGAAAAATTAATTAAATGATATTAATGATATCATAAAAATATATTATGATAATTTTTTATAAATAAACAAATTATCTATAATATCTTGAAATTTTAGGGATATAATTATAAATTTGGTTCTAAATTTACATTTTTCTTAATGTTATAATTTCTTATATAGTGAATTGTATCGAAATTGAAAATAATAATATTTTATGAGATTAATATATTATTAAATTATTTTTAAAAAAATAGGTTTTTAAGAATAAAAATGTATTATTATATGCTCTAAAATTTGATAAATTATCATTTTAAGTTTCCATATAAATCAAAAAATAAAAAATTTTGGCATTTTAATATTGAATGAGTTCTGATTGTAGTTAAAATTAAAATAAGTTAACTAAGAATTGATCAAGATGATAGGGTTTAAAATAACCCAAAAACATGTATAAAATATTGTTTTTGATGGGCTTAAAAGCTTATAAAAATTTATCTTATAATCAAATTCCATTTAATGATATTTGGTAGGAAAATGAATTAAGTCTAATTTAATATTTTACTAAATTTTAAAATTTTCCATAACCACAATTTGAAAATGGAACTTCCTCCCTCGCGTTCTTAAAAAATATTAGAGCCCTATTGGTGAACCATGTCCTACAGATTTATCTTATACATATCCCTGCCACATTCAAGATGTTTTGGTATTCTAAAATGGACAACCCTATAAACCATTAATGGATATCTAAAGAAGATGCTTCGAAGAAGAGGTAATCACTCTAACTGATCACATTTTTTTCTACTCCCTCTTTTCACAAAAAAAATATATGATTTTTATCATAAAATAATAAAAATTCAGGCCCAAAAATATACTAAAATATTATTGTGATTATTTGAAAACTATTGTACACCATCTTTTCCATCAAACATAAAATGAAATTAATACTCGTACATATGTACAACTTAATATCTCCTCATGGAAATGCAATTTCTTTTCCATGACCATATATTATGGTTGTGTATTATGATGGTTTTAAGGAATATATATGATATATATGATATATATCACATAATAATGAATTAGAAAATATGAATTATTATTTACCATTCTTTCATTCCATCAATCAAAAAATTAAAACAACATTCATGCGTATATACGACCTACCATCTCTATGAATGGTTTAATTAAAAAAATTAGCTGTAATTTACATGAATAATTATAAATTAGTATATAATTAGTATATATTATTTTTATTCATTGAGTAATATTATTTATGTTATCAGACCAATGATTAGTCTATAAGGACCTAAACTGCTAAACTGAAGCATACTTGGAAAATAATATAGTTACCCCCAAAATAGTGACTTTAATAAAAAACTATTAACAAATTGGTCTTAAAATGATGTATATAAATTACAAAATCTATTATAGGGTTAAATATATAGAATAAATTTATATTCAAACACTATTTATTATACATGTTGTTTTAATGTGAATGAATAATGTCAAGTATTGAGAGAAGGGTTAATTTCACAATCTCATCATTATCCAGGATTGTTTATGTTTAGGTATCCATTGGGGAATATTTCTCTACCATGTCCATGTTTTCACAATATAATTTAAAATATTATGTATTATTACTGTATAATTAACTAAAATAATTTTTACTTATTCTTCAATTTCTAAAATATGGTTTGAAAAGAATATTACTTATCTTTTTTCTAATAATGTTCTTTGGTAATTTTCTGACAAAAAAATAAAATGAATGATTTTTAAACAAGGATGGAATTAAAAAAATTTTACACCATGATAAAATTTTAAATATTTGATGTTTATAATAAAATATTACACAGTTATTTTCAATGAAACTGTTTTCCATTGTAAATATGTGTCTTTTAAAAAATATGAAAAATGGAAATGATATTTTTCTACTGAAATATTGCATGTGATATTTAAAAATGACATCCATATAATGAAAATTTATATTATGTTAATTATGAATTAATTGGGACATGATCAAAGGAAAATATCCTTATTTTCTATAGGTTGGATTATACATATGATGGGTTGATTTTTTTGAAACTCATTTTTGCATGGGTTTCGATATGGTGAATGATTTATGATCTTGTGGAACTTAGAAGTATTTTTTTTGATGGGTATTAAATATAGATCTCTCTAATTATTTGGCTATATATTTATATCTCAAGAGATAATAATTTTAAACTACTCAATTGGAATGATCCACTATGGAAAATAGTTTTTTCTTGATCACCCATGTGAAATAGGGGTTTCCTGATTCACTATATTGGTGGTCTTGGTAGTTAACCAGTACATATGAAACGTGGTTGTATATTTATGATGGTTCCAAACTGTAATGAAAAGATAGTACACATCATGACTGATTTATTGTGATTTCATACTATTATGGACAATGTTTTTAGATAAAATAATGCTTATTACATGAATAATGATTATGATCCATAACAAGGTGGGTATGAGCATCATATGTTATGTTCATGATAACATAACCATATTATTATATTATCATTTAATATGATAATAGATTTATATCTCATATGTTTACTGTTATTGAGAATCTTATCTGAAACATTATTATGTTTTCTTCTTAAGGTGACGAAGAAAGGATTGGGTAGGTTATGCTTAAGATGAGTATTATATATGATGATCTTTGTTGGAGATGTTGAAGATATTTTGTAACATAAGAGGATTTTATATCTAATATACAACGAGCCTAATCCTTTTTAGATCTTTCATGTATGGTATTTTTTGTATTAAATATTTATATAAATATATAAAATATTTATCTATGAATATATCTAGTCCTTATATGTATCCCTAACAAAAAATGGGCACCACATAAAATTTTATATCACTGACATTCTCGAGAACCATTTTGGAAGAGATAGTGGGAGAGATGGGGTAGTGAAACATATATATTCTATGTATCCTATATGTTGGTAAAATCTACCTGCCCATATCATTAGTGTGTTATTATGTATTACTCAAATTAGATTGGGTGAACAACAAAACACTTGGGCACTATATATAATAATCTTTGGTAGAAGACCACACCTATAGGTTCATACAAACATCATCATAATAATGTGATCACCAAAGCAGTATCACTAATTTAAAAAACATATATCAGGAATGCATCACATAAGATCCACATCCTAGTATCAACATTTTATTACTATTCATATACATCAATTTTAATTTGAATAAGTTCATACTAAAAAAATTCATATTATTAAATAAAATTATCATTCAATTTCTACCAAACCACTACCAAGAATAAACAACATAAACCAAATCATCAAAATTCCACCAAGAGGAAACAACCAAGGACACCAAACCAAAAAAACCGACCAAGGAAATTAAGCTACACAAACTAACCATGCTAGAAAACCACACACAACAGAAAAACATATGGAAATCCGATTGAGAAAATTATTTTACAATTAAAAACATTAAATATTTTTTTCAATTTAAGGGTTTTACCTATCAGTCCATCCCAATGATAAATAACATGGGATATCCACAAAAATATCCACAACATCTATAAAATTGGTTACACCATTCAGTTCACCCAATTCACATCTAATTTCTTTAGACAGAAAATTATCTTTAATTATAAATATTCATACCACTAACCCAATTGTATTAAAAACAATAAGAGTTTCATAATTATATACATATATAAATATATATGGTGTGAAATAAAATATCCTACATTAATTCCAATGCCATAAGGAATTTCCTCATAAAGAACAATGACCAACCACAACTATATTTCATGTAAATGCCCACTGAGGCTGTGTACCATTATCCAACAACCATAATATATCAAATACAATGGATTATAATCAATCCATCCTTTGAATGAATAAATATTTTGGAAAATGATTATAATAGAGAAGACACTTATTCCTTGACCCCATATCATTGATTTTAATGAACCACAGGGAATGAATAACCAATGAAAATGAAGAGAGGATGGAGGAAGGGTTTAAGGTAGGCCAAGGGTAAATGGAAGGGAAATGATTTCAATACAAAAGTGGATGAGTCCCTTATTTATAGAGAAATATCATATAGCTTTCCCCATGAACATGTGACCTATGGCTATGATTTGGTGGCCTCTAGTCAAACACGAACCTATCTATACATATTGGATCCTCAATTCTCAAGAGTTTGAAAAATGTCTTCAAAACTGTTTTGACTGGGACCACACAATGCACCATAAAATTCTCTAAATATATAATATATTTCACCTCATGATGAAAAATAAAATGGTTTGGTCAACTCCTTGATTCACTGTTTTTCATATCATCACCTTCGAGCTACCACATATAGAACCCTGCCCACAGAGTGCATTTTTAAAGAGGTTTTTATATAAATAGATACCACCATACCAACACACCAACCAGAATGGATAAAAAATAAAATTCACTATTATTGGTGAACTATGAACCACAAAATATCTCAAAATATAATGGAACACATTTTAAATGAACCAAAAATCAAAAAAGTCAAAAAAACATAGTACCATGAAACTATGTACCTCTAATTTTTAAAACCTCAAAATTGAGCTTCAATAAAATCACCCAACTCCCACATGTGACCCCAAAGATCCAAACAAATGTATAATAAGAAATGATAATTTCATTACATGATCATAATTTCTCCATTGAAGACTCAGGTTATCACCAATCAGCATATCATAGTCAGCCTAAGATTTTTTATTTCTTCATTGGGTCATCATAGTTGGCTCTAGAAAAACATGCCTCCCCATTCTAATCATGTAAATAATGGATTATTCCCGTATAATGACTAGTTGGTAACCATTAATTTAGTGTTTATCAAAAAGAATTAGAATTATTGAATAAGGAATATTTCATTATAATTAAATGAATCCCCATAAATAAAGAAATACATTGAGAAACATAATCAGAAATTAATTTTTTAATTTCATGTTTCAAAAAAAACCATTGATATGAAATGAGAATAATTAGGATACTATTATTACCCATGAATTTTCATTTTTAGAACATTTATCATAATATTTATAAAATTATTGTAACACCCTAGGTAAATAAATAATATTACATTCTAAATGTTTATCAATATTTATGAATAAAATGTTAATACTAATTTAAAGGTAATGCTTTGCTCGATGGAATAACCAATATGCAACAACGAGTTTCTTTGAAATCTTACGTTGCACACTAATAATATAATAATATTATAATAGTTAACGCCTAGCCGTTGTAATGGAGGGAATTAATAGAAATAACTAAAAAATGATTACATATGTTTGTTAAATATTTTTAAATTTATCTAATAAATGTTAGTGGTTTAAAATCCAAATGAATCCAATTTTAAGAAAAAATACTCTAATATTTTTAAATGATTGTTTTACCGCCTTTTGATGGCGAACCATTTTTAAATCTATCGTTTGACAATTTTATGAGCTATATTTTTCTAAATAAACTTATTATTTATTATTGGGACATTAAAATTTAATTTGGATAAATTTCTGGTATTTTTCTGATAATGTTCATTTTTTAATGAATAGTGAAAAGTGTTGCATTTTAATTCAAAACCTATTTTTAATATAATTTATTTATATAGTTATATTAAATTTTTAATTGGTTTTAAAGTTAAATTAGAATATATTTTTACCATTTAATCCAATGGCAGCTATTGGAATTAATATCACATTGAGATTGGACATAAATGAGTGTCAATCTTTTGATAGATATTGTTTCTTAAAAACACGCTATTTGATTTGACAGCGGGATTTAATTATAAAATTAATTAATGAAACTCTATGTTATGAATTTGGTAAAATAGACATCATTTTTGAATTTGGAATATAAAATATAGCTTAGGGTGAATATTTGGTTTTTTTCTGAAAAACCATAATTTTTTATGAATAGTGAAACCACAAAGTGGTAGTTACAAAAATTAATTTTTTGTTTAAATGGAACTTTACCACTTATATGATTTGAATTTTAAAAATACAATATAAATTATTTTCATTATTAAGTAAAATGTGGTTCAATGGGATGAAAATAATTTTTGATGAAAATTAACTTTTTATTTTATTAATCGCGATTAAAGGTAATTATTGTGATTTAAGGTAAAAATGATATTATAATAAAATGAAAATATCTTGAAACGTGTCCTAAACCTTTTGGATGAGTCATTGCCAACCAATATAACCCATGGGTCTATTTTTGGGACCCCATGGAGCCGATTGGGTAAGATAATGACATTAATGCCTTTTATTTAAAGTAAAAGTAAAAATGACACAAACATGTATAGTTTTACTAAAACAAAATTTACATAGAGTTATAAAAGTCAGATGTTTGACTATAAATAGTAATTTGAAATATAAAAATATTTAATACATCATAGTATTTTTTAATAATTTTTAGACATTAAATAAATTAAATTATTTTTGACATCATTATGATGCAGCGATTACCTCATTATTTAACGATTTAAATAAAATGAAATGACAATGTAACATCTAAGACATAAACATGTCAAATACCTATTGGATGGGTCTATTTCTAACTCTTATCACCTTATCCTCAAAATACATCAATGTGGGACCTTTAAAATCTGAAACTGAATTGAAAATAAAGTAACATTTTATACCTTTCCAAGAGTGCCCCTCCTCTCCTCTTATAGAAGGCCCTCCACCTCTACCTCCCTACCCACACCACTCAAGCCTTTGGCTCGGCCAATCTCTGATCATTTTGTCTCTCCACGTACCTCGCCACATCCTAGAATCCTTACCTTAGTCAGGAAGCTCTTCAAGAAACCCTTTTGGTTCAAACCAAATGGAGTTACCCGATTGTAAGGTAATGTCTTCACTTGTGTTCTTTTGTTTTATTTTGCTTCTCCAACCCCCTAAATTTTTTTTAATAATTTATTTTTTAATAACTCCAGTGTCTCCAATATACTAGGATGTTGTTATAAGAATTATTCGAGCTACACTTCCACACACCTCCATCTAATGGTTAATGAACATACTGTTTCTGTGGATGGCGAATTTCTGCCTCGCGAAACGATGATTGTTCAATATTATTTTAACACCTTCAAAGGTGGACATTATGAAGTCACTATATTTATATATGATATATAATATGTTTATTTTTTCCTTAATATTCTGTATTTTTCATTTATGGCATACCTTTATGGTTTCCATTATAGGTAAACGCGATATCTCCATTTTAGGAAATGTGGACTACCGCCCCTTCAAAGTGATTTGATTCGTTAATGCCATATGTGGGACATATAAAAGATAAAGTTATTTATATTATATATTATACTATACTGGAATTATATTATACATTTATATCATTATTATTTCATTCCATTAGATTATGAAATAGAAATTAATGTAGCGTTCATGCGTACATACGGCTTACCGTCTCCATGAACGGTGCATTTCATTTCATTCCTCTAAATGATTATGTAATATTACAAATTCATGTATACACTGGATATATATGGTATATATGATATCTACATAATGAATATCATTTTTTAGATAATGGATAGTTGACTACATGAACAACTATTAAATATAAGAAGTTCACTTTTGACTCAAGTACCAAGTATCGACAAAACGACCGTTATTAACGAAAATGATTACATAATGTGAATAACATGGTAATAATTGATATAAAAGGAATAATGAACATGAAAAAGGTTCTTAAGAAAGTATAAATTAACTCATGTTTATTATTCAAGAGATTAAAGAACGATTGAGTCAAGTCGGACACGAGGTAAGGGATCCAACCTCTCTTGTTCTTTTTAAGTACTCTCTTTTATGTCATTACTTATAATCTCATCATTCTTATGTTTGGGGATGTTCTTTTATATTCATCCTAATTTAACATTTATGTTAATATTTTGAGAGACCCTATTTTATCTCATCAATCCATTTTTGGATGTTTTGAGTGGGGCCGTTAGGCTGCAGAATTTTCGTAAGAGATCCAATCTCTCTCTTTTTAAGTACTCTCCTTTATGTCACTTCATTTAAGCTCCTGTTTGTTATGTTGTGGGATGTTATTTTATATTCCTATTTCTGTAAATTTTATTTTAATATGATTAGAGACCCTATTTGATCTCATTAATCCATTTTTGGATGTTTTAAGTGGCGTCGTTAGGCTGCCGAGTTTTCATAATGGATTTTTTATTTCACTTTTATTCCCGTGAGATTTATACTACATTTTCCACCATTTCCATTGAGTTGTGTATGTAATGACCATTATTCTAATCTTTGTGTAATATAGATTCGTTTATGAGTATTTACATCAATGTTTTATAGTCCTTATTTCATGGGGTGTACGTTTCGAAAGTCACCCAAGTCAGTAAGGGAACCTTTCACCCTCCTCTTTTTAAAAGACTTCTTACTTTATGTCTTTTAATTTACATCTTATTATGTTGTGATATGTTCTTATATATCATTATTGTTGTAAAGTTTATTTCCAAGTGATGAGATACCATTCACCCTCTCATCGACTAATTTTTCTAAATTTTTAAGTGACACCGTTAGGCTGTCGAATTTTTAAAAGGGAACGTCTTAACCCAATTTCAATTTCTTTGGGTTCAACTTGTACTTATTGAACATGTCATCCTATGAATATGTGTGAATTACCTCTGATTGTTTCACACGTAACATCCACTTATATTGGGTGTATTTATATTTCTCAAACATAATTATGTGATAGATTTATCCTTAATTTAAGGATAACATCTTTATAATGGATTTCATCTCAATTTACATTTCCATTGAGACTTCATTGTTATTATGCACCAATTCACTCTTATATGGTGTGTATAATTTCATTTGACATATTATATCATGAATCCCTTTATTCTCATGATATTATAAATCTCGGATTAAATGTTATTCCGCAATTATTTGTATTCAAGAGTCTCTTATTTTTATAAAAACTCATTAACAAAAATATCGTTTTAAATGTTTTAATGATTCATTATTCTAAATCTTTATATTTAATGTCCATGTTTTCAAAATGGTTTTTAGTATTTATTTATATGGACAATGATGTTTAAAAATTAATATTCCATTAAAAGATTCAAAGTTGTATGTGACACTTTGATTCAAAAATCTCATTTAAATGGTTTTTGAAAATGGATTGATTAATTAAATATCTTGGAATTACTTATTGAAAATGAAATTTTGTTATTGAAGTGTTTATATTTTCAATATTTTATGTGTAAATGACTGTACTTTGACATTTTACAGGTGGTTACGTGATAAACCATATGACGAGTGTTGTCATGAATACCAGGACAGGTGGATACGTTATAACCTCCAATGCATTGGGTATGGAAGTCGGCCGTATGGATATTCCATTAAGTATGTGTGGAAGTCAACCATATTGTTATTCCATTTATGTATGTTTATGTCCCGAGTTACCTTTATATGTTATGTGTTCTATATATGGGTTTTATGGTAATCTTATGGTTACAAAAGGGTAAGTAATGGTCTTTTATTCAGTGAAGAGTTTTTAATACTTCATAAAGGTGAAAAGTATTACTTTGGTAACGTACTCATGGTTTACTTGTTGTTTTGAAAAACTACAAGTATTCCTTCTTTGTGTATCCTTTACTGGGCTTTTTATGCACATCCCATGTTTTTGAAATGTTTTCCATATGTCAAGTGAAAGGTACATGATGTGATGATAGTGTCGAGGAAGTGTCAAGAAAGCATCCATGATTTATTTTAAATATGTTTCCTTTGATGGAAAAAAATGAATACTGTCTTGTTGTAACCACCTTGTTTAAATGTGGAATGTGATTAATGGTTTTATGACCTAATTCTCTAAAACTCTGAACCTAAAAAGATCCTCAACGTGTATTCTTGAAATAACTCAAGATTAAGTAATGTTTAAGGCTGGGGCCTTATAGTTGGTATCAGAGGTCGGCTTAAATAACATTAGAGGTTACATTATTATTTAAGCATAAGTGACAAGTTGTGTTTAACCATAATGGTTAGTATATTAGATGGAGTCATTATTGTTTTTATGAATGTTGGAATGAGTTTGAGATAACTTGGATAAGTATATCTTAGTGTTTAACTTCCTCTTTAGTAAATGATGATTTTATTGATATACTCACACTGACTTTTTTGTTTTAGTAAATTTATGGATCTAGAAGGAACCAAAGTGACAATGGGTATGAAGGAAACTATGGTGGTTCTCTGATTAAGAGACTGGATGAAAGAGGGGATTCAATGAGGAATCTATTGGTTATTCCAAACCAACTATCAAGGAGTCATGATTAACCACTTGAACTTTGGTGAGTTCTATAATACATCGTGTACGAGAGAACCAACTCGACGTGGATGTTCAGGTAATAATTATAGAGGTAACCATTAGGGTTTATATGATCCTTACTATGAGGTAATTATGGATAACTACATGATATGATGGAATACGAAAGGCATGAGATAAACTTGAGGTTAAATTATGTTATGGTTATTTTTGATTAATTTATCTCTTTTTGAGGAACCTTATAAAATTATATAGTTTTTGAAAAAGGGCAAAACGCAGACCGTGTGGCAACCCGTCGCCTCGGATGAAGCAGTGGGAATCGAACCCACAACTAATGTGCAACTGGTATTTATCGCCTACCACTGGACTACGTGAAGTCCCTGGTTAGTTTGACTAATTTCTTATATTTAGATGATTTTATGAATCAGGAATAAGCTTATTTAGGGTTATCTATGGAAATGATTATCCTATCATGGAGAATATGTGAATAGGATAATTACATTTCAATGTGAGACTTTAAGAGTAACTAGTGTTATTTGGAGATAAATGTTAATATTTACTTTGGAAGATAATGTGATTAAATCCTTCAGAGATTTGGGTTTCAATATTAGTTTGGATTACTTTGAATAATTGTATGGATAGCTGTTTATTGAATGGTCTTTGTTGAACTTTGGGTATTGTTGGACAAATTTTGGAGATTAGGAGTAGTTTTTCTTTTTGTAAAAAAAACCTTTTTCGGTATTATCTGATCTCATACTAAACTTTTTGGTTTGGTTTTGGTTGATATATAAAGACATGGGAAATATATAGTTCTCTTTTGTGGATTAGGTGATTCTCAAGAAGTTGATTATAGTACTCTTAATGTGAACAAGTCTTCCTAAATACACGTCTTTTGGAGAAAATATGAGTTTGATTAAGGAATCTAGTAAAATTTGAAAGTCTACGTGACATGTATGTATATTTCATTATGATTTAGTTAAGATCAAAAATAAATTCCTCAATTAAGAGTAACTTAAAACAAAAATGTTGTTTGTTAACTTTTCCTACTGGGGAATCGAATACCGTTTCACCCATCACAAGCTTGTGATTTTCTTGGGGTTAACATTCTCCTAGACATGTTTATTATCACTCTCCCTCAGAACATGACGCTTTTTTTCCATATCCATATTTTCATAGATGGAATCCTAGTATGGGTTAACTTGGGTGACCTTTGTAATTCTCTCCCATTCTTTTTAAGTGATAGTTTTACTGACTCTTATTCTGATGTGGGACTTTCAATGGAGTTTCCAATCCCAATTTTGAAATTGTGAGGATGAAATTCCCAAAAGGGGGGAAGGATGTAACATCCCAGGTAAATAAATAATATTACATTCTAAATTTTTATCAATATTTATGAATAAAATGTTAATACTACTTTAAAGGAATTGCTATGCTCGATGGCGTACCCAATATGCAACAACGAGTTTCTTTGAAATCTTATGTTGCACACTAATAATATAATAATATAATAATATTTAACGTCTAACCGTTGTAATTGAGGGAATGAACAGAAATAATTACAAAATGATTACATATGTTTGTTAAATATTTTTACATTTATCCAATAAATGTTAGAGGTTTAAAATCCAAATGAATCCAATTTTAAGGAAAAATAATCTAATATTTTTAAAAAGATTGTTTTACCGCCTTTTGATGAAGAACCATTATTATATCTATCTTTTGAAAATTTTATAAGCTATATTTTTCAAAATAAACTTATTCTTTATTATTGGGACATTAAAATTTACTTTGGATAAATTTCTGGTATTTTTCTGATAATGTTCCTTTTTTTTAATGAATAGTGAAAATTGTTGAATTTGAATTCAAAACCACTTTTTAATCTAATTTATTTATATAGTTAGATTATATTTTTAATTGGTTTTAAAGTAAAATTAGAATATATTTTTACCATTTAATCTAATGGTGGTCCTTGTAATTAATATCACTTTGAGATTGGACATAAATGAGTGCCAATCTTTTGATAGATATTGTTTCTTAATAACACGCTATTTGATTTGACAGCGGGATTTAATTATAAAATTAATTAATGCAACTTCTATGTTATGAATTTGGTAAAATAGAAATCATTTTTGAATTCGGAATATCAAATATAGCTTAGGGTGAATTTTTTGTATTTTTCTGGAAAACCATAATTTTTTATGAATAGTGAACCCACAAAGTGGTAGTTACAAAAATTGATTTTTCGTTTAAATGGAACTTTACCACTTCTGTGATTTGAATTTCAAAAATCCAATATAAATTATTTTAATTATTAAGTAAAATTTTGTTCAATGGGATGAAAATAATTATTGATGAAAAGTAACTTTTAAGTTTTATTAATCGCGATTAAAGGTAATTAGTGTGATTTAAGGTAAAAATGATATTATAATAAAATGAAAATATCTTGAAACTTGTCCTAACCCTATTGGATGTGTCATTTAAGACCAATACAACCCATGGGTCGATTTTTGGGACCCCATGGAGCCACTTGGGAAAGATAATGACGTTAATGCCTTTTATTTAAAATAAAAGTAAAAATGACACAAACATGTATTTTTTTACTAAAAAACATTACATGGGGTTATACTAGTCAAATGTTTTAATATAAATATTCATTTTAATGTTAAAAATATTTCCTACATCATAGTGTTTTTTTATAATTTATAGACATTAAATAAATTAAATTATTTATGACATCATGATGATGTAGCGATTACCTCATTATTTAACGATTTAAATAAAATGAAAATATAATGTAAAATGTAAGACCTAAACATGTCAAAAACCTATTGTATGGGTGGATTTAGAACTATTATCACCTTATCCTCGAAATAATTAAATGTGGGACGTTTAAAATCCGAAACTCATTTGAAAATAAAGTAACATTTTACACCTTTCCAAGAGTGCCCCTCCTTTCCTCTTATAAAAGGCCCCCAACTCTACCTCCTTACCCACACCTCTCAAGCCATTGGCTCGGCCAATATCTGATAATTTTGTCTCTCCACATCCCTATCCTCATATTATAATCCTTACCTTAGGAAGGAAGCTCTTCAAGAAACCATTTTTTGTTCAAACCAAAGGGAGTTACCCGATTGTAAGGTAATGTCTTCACTTGTGTTCTTTTGTTTTATTTTGCTTCTCCAACCCCCTAAACTATTTTTATTAATTTATTTTGTAACAAATACAGTATATTAAATATACTATGATGTTTTTATAAAAATTATTAGAGCTACACTTCCACAAACCTCCGTCTAATGGTTAAAGAACATACTCTTTTTGTGGATGGCGAATTTCTGCCTCACGAAACGATGATTGTTCAATATTATTTCAACACCTTCAAAGGTGGCCATTATGATGTAAATATATTTATATATGATATATAATATTTTTATTTTTCCCTTAAACTTCTGTATTTTTCATTTATGACATACCTTTATGGTTTCCATTATAGGTAAACGCGATATCTTCATTTTAGGAAATGCGGACTACCGCCCCCTCAAAGTGATTTGATTCGTTAATGCCATATGTGGGATATATAAACAATAAATTTAATGATATTATATATGATAATATATTGGAATTATAATATACCTTTATATCATTATTATTTCATTCCATTAAAGTATGAAATAGAAATGAAAGTAGCGTTCATGCGTACGTACGGCTTACCGTCTCCATGAACGGTGCATTTCATTTCTTACCTCTAAATGATTATGTAATATGAAAAATGAATGTATATACTGGATATATATGGTATATATGATATATATATAATTAATATCATTCTTTATATAATATATATTTGACTACATGAACAACTAGTAAATATAAGAAGTTCACTTTTGACTAAAGTACCAAGTATCGAAAAAATGACCGTTATTAACTTAAATGATTACATAATGTGCATAACATTGTAATAAGTGATATAAATTAATAATGAACTTGAAAATGGTTATTATGAAAGTTGAAATAAACTCAAGTTTATTATTCAGGAGATTAAAGGATGACCGAGTCAAGCCAGACACAAGGTAAGGGATCCAACCTCTCTCGTTCTTTTTAAGTACTCTCTTTTATGTCATTTCTTATAAGCTCATACTTATTATGTTTGGGGATGTTATTTAAAATTACTATTACTGTAATTTTTATGTTAATCTTTTGAGAGACCCTATTTTTTCTTATCAATCCATTTTTGGATGTTTTGAGTGGCACCGTTAAGCTGCCGAATTTTCGTAAGAGATCCAATCTCTCTCTTTTTAAGTACTCTCTTTTATGTCACTTCTTTTAATATCCTCATTGTTATGTTGGGGGATGTTCTTTTATATTATTCTTGCTTTAAATTTTATGTTAATATGATTATATACCCTATTTTATCTCATCAATCAATTTTTGGATGTTTTAAGTGGTGTCGTTAGGCTGCCGATTTTTCGTAAGGGATTTTTCATCTCACTTTTATTCCCATGAGATTTATGATACATTTGCCACCATTTCATTTGAGTGGTGTATGTACTGCCCATTATTCTAATATTTGTGTAATATAAATTTGTTTATGAGTATTTACATTAATTTTTTATAGTCCTTCTTTCTTGGGGTGTACGTTTTGAAAGTTACCCAAGTCGGTAAGGGAACCTTTCACCCTCCTCTTTTTAAAAGACTTCTTTTGTTATGTATTTTAATTTAAATCTTATTATGTTGGGATATGTTATTCTATATCATTATTGTTGTAAATTTTATGTCCATGTGATGATATACCATTCACTCTCTCATCGACTAATTTTTCTGAATTTTGAAGTGACACCATTAGGCTGTAGAATTTTTACAAGCGATCGTCCTAACCCAATTTCGTTTTATTTTGTTTCAACTTGTACATCTTGAACATGTCATCCTATGAATATGTTTGAATGACCTATGATTATTTAACAATTAATATCCACTTATATTGGGTGTATTTATATTTATCACACATAATTATGTGATAGATTTATCCTTAAATTAAGGATGCCATCTTTATAATGGATTTCATCTCAATTTAAATTTCCACTTAGACTTCATTTTTGTTATGAACCAATTCACTCTTATATAGTGTGTATACTGTCCTTTGTCATATTATATCATGAATACCTTTATTTTCATTATATTATAAATCTCGGATTAAATGTTATTCCGCATTTATTTGCATTCAAGAGTCTCTCATTTTGTTAAAAACTCTTTAACAAAAATATCATTTTATATGTTTTAAAGATTCATTATTCTAAATATTTATCTTTAATGTACATGTTTTCAAAAGGATTTTCAGTATTTATTTATATGTACATTGATGTTTTAAAATTAATATTCCATTAAAAGCTTCAATGTGGTATGGGACACTTTGATTCAAAAATCTCTTTTAAATGGTATTTGAAAATGGATTGATTAATTTAATATCTTGGAATTACTTATTGCAAATGAAATTTTGTTATTGAAATGTTTATATTTTCAATATCTTATGTGTAAATGATGGTACTTGGACATTTTATGGATGGTTATGTGATAAATCATATCACGGGTGGTGTCGTGAATACCAGGACGGTTGGTTACGTTATAACCTCCAATGCATTGGGTATGGAAGTCGGCCGTATGGCTATTCCATTAAGTATGTGTGAAAGTCGATCGTATGGTAATTCCATTTAAGTATTTTTATGTCACAAGTTACCTTTATATGTTATGTTTTCTTTATATAGGTTTTATAGTAATCTTTTGGTTACAAAATGGTAAGTAATGGTCTTTTATTCTGTGAAGAGTTTTTACTAATTCATAAAGGTGAAAAGTATTAATTTGGTAAAGTACTCATGGTTAACATGTTTTTTTGAAAAACTAATAGTTTTTCTTCTCTGTGTATCCTTTACTGGGCTTTTTATGCTCATCCCATGTTTATTAAATGTTTTCCACCGGTCAAAGGAATGGTACATGATGTGATGATAGTCTCAAGGAAGTGTCAAGAAGGCATCCATGAGTTATTTTAAATATGATTTTTTTGATGGAAAGAAAATGATTACTATCTTGTTGTAACCACCTTGTTTAAATGTGGAATGTGATGAATGGTTTTATGACATAATTATCCAAAACTTTAAACCTGAAAAGATCCTCACTGTGAATTCTTGAAATAACTCAATATTAAGTAATGTTTAACGATGGGGCCTTATATTTGGTATCATAGGTCGGTTTAGATAACTTTAGAGGTTACGGTATTCTTTATGAATAAGTGACAAGTTATGTTTAACCATAATGGTTAGTATATTAGATGGAGTCATTGTTGTTTTTTTGAAGTTTGGAATGAGTTTTAGATTACTTGGATAAGTATATCTTAGTGTTTATCTTCCTATTTAGTACATGATGAATTTATTGATATCCTCACACTGGCTTTTTTTTGTTTTAGTAAATTGATGAATCTAGCAGGAACCAAAGTGACAATGGGTATGAAAAAAACTATGGTGGTTCTCTGATTAAGAGAGTGGATGAAATAGGGGATTCAATTAGGAATCTCATGGTTATTCCAAACCAAGTATCAAGGAGTCATGATTAACCACTTGAACTTTAGTGAGTTCCCTAATACATCGTGTATGAGAGAACCAACTCGATGTGGAAGTTCAGGTAATAATTATAAAGGTAACCATTAGGGATTATATGATCCTTACTGTGAGGTAATTATGGGTTACTACATAATATGATGGAATACTAAAGGCATGAGATAAACTTGAGGATAAATTCTGTTATGGTTATTTTTGATGAATTTATCTCTTTTTGAGGAACGTTATAAAATTATATAGTTTTGAAAAAAAACAACACACAGACCGTGTGACAACCTATCTCGTCGGACGAAGCTGCGGGAATCGAACCCACAACTAAAGTGCAGCTGGTATTTATCACCTACCACTGGACTATGTGAAGTCCCTAGTTAGTTTGACTAGTTCTTTATAGTTAGATGATTTTATAAATAAAGAAAATGTTTATTTAGGGTTATCTATGGAAATGATTATCCTATCATGGAGAATATGTGATTAGGGTAATTACTTTTCAATGTGAGACTTTAAGAGTAACTAGTGTTATTTGGAGATAAATTTTAAGATTTACTTTGGAAGATAATGTGATTAAATCCGTCAGAGATTTGGGTTTCAATCATAGTTTGGATTACTTTGAATAATTTTATGGATAGCTGTTTATTGAATGGTCTTTGTTGAACTTTGGGTATTGTTGGACAAATTTTGGAGATTAGGAGTAGTTTTTCTTTTTGTAAAAATAATATCCTTTTTAGGTATTATCTTATCTCGTACTAAACTTTTTGGTTTGGTTTTGGTTGATATCTAAAGACATGGGAAATATATAGTTCTCTTTTTTGGATTAGGTGACTCTCAATAAGTTGATTATAGTACTCTTAATGCGAACAAGTCTTCCTAAAAACTCGTCTTTTGGAGAAAATATGAGTTTGATTAAGGAATTTAGAAAAATTTGAAAGTCTACGTGACAATTAAGTATGTTTCATTATGATTTAGTTAAGCTCAAAAATAAATTCCTTAATTAAGAGTAACTTAAAACAATAATGTTGTCTGTTAACCTTTACTACCGGGGAATCGAATACCATTTAACCCATCACAAGCTTGTGATTTTCTTGTGGTTAACTTTCTCCTAGACATGTTTACTATCACTCTCCATTAGAACATGACCCTTTGTTTTTTCCTCCATATCCATGTTTTCATACATGGAATTATAGTATGGGTTAACTTGGGTGACCTTTGTACTTCTCTGCCATTCTTTTTAAGTGATAGTTTTATAGACTCTTGTTCTGATGTGGGACTTTCAATAGAGTTTCCATGCCCAATTTTGAAATTGTGAGGCCACAATTTCCAAAAGGGGGGAAGTATGTAACATCCCAGGTAAATAAGTAATATTGAATTCTAAATGTTTATCAATATTTATGAATAAAATGTTAATACTAGTTTAAAGGGAATGCTATGATCGATGGTGTACCCAATACGCAACAACGAGTTTCTTTGAAATCTTACGTTGCACACTAAAAATATAATAATATTATAATAGTTAACTCCTAGACGTTGTAATGGAGGGAATAAACAGAAATAACTACAAAATTATTACATATGTTTGTTAAATATTTTTACATTAATCCAATAAATGTTAGTGGTTTAAAATCCAAATGAATCACACTTTAAGAAAAAATATGCTAATATTTTTAAAAGATTGTTTTACCACCTTTTGATGGCGAACCATTTTTAAATCTATCTTTTGACAATTTTATAAGAAATATTTTTACAAAATAATCTTATTATTTATTATTGGGACATTGAAAGTTACTTTGGATAAATTTCATGAATTTTTCTGATAATGTTCATTTTTTAATGAGTAATGAAAAGTGTTGTATTTTAATTCAAAACCTCTTTTTAATATAATATATTTATGTAGATAGATTATCTTTTTAATATGTTTTAAAGTGAAATTAGAATATATTTTTACCATTTAATCCAATGGTAGTCGTTGGAATTAATATAACTTTGAGATTGGACATAAATGAGTGTCAATCTTTTGATAGATATGGTTTCTTAAAAACACGTTATTTGATTTGAAAGCGGGATTTAATTATAAAATTAATTAATGCAACTTCTATGTTATTAAATTGGTAAAATAGACATCATTTTTGAATTCGGAATATCAAATATAGTTTAGGGTGAATTTTTTGGTATTTTTCTGAAAAACCTTAATTTTTGATTAATAGTGAAACCACAAAGTGGTAGTTACAAAAATTGATTTTTCGTTTAAATGGAACATTACAACTTCTATGATTTGAATTTCAAAAATACAATATAAATTACTTTCATTATTAAGTAAAATGTGTTTTAATGGGATAAATTTTTTTGGGTGAAAAGTAACTTTTAAGTATTATTAATCGCGATTAAAGGTAATTAGTGTGATTTAAGGTAAAAATGATATTATAATAATGTGAAAATATCTTGACACTTGATCTAACCCTATTGGATGGGTCATGTCCGACCAATACAACCCATGGGTCGATTTTTGGGACCCCATGGAGCCACTTGGGTATGATAATGACATTAATGCCTTTTATTTAAAGTAAATGTAAAAATTACACAAACATGTATTGTTTTACTAAAACAAATTTTACATGGGGTTATACAATTAATATGTTTGACTATAAATAGTAATTGTAAATCTAAAGTGATTTCCTACATCATAGTATTTTTTAAAAAAATTTAGGCATTAAATAAATGAAATTATTTATGACATCATGATGATGGAGTGATTACCTCATTATATAACGATTTAAATAAAATGAAAAGATAATATAAAATGTGAGACCTAAACATGTCAAAAACCTATTTTATGAGTTTATTTAGAATTATTATCACCTTATCCTAGAAATACATAAATGTGGGACCTTTAAAATCTGAAACTCATTTGAAAATAAAGTAACATTTTATACCTTTCCAAGAGTGCCCCTCCTCTCCTCTTATAAAAGGCCCCCACCTCTACCTCCATACCCACACCTCTCAAGCCTTTGGCATGGACAATCTCTGATAATTTTGTCTCTCCACATCCCTCTCCTCATCCTATAAGCCTTACCTTAGGCAGGAAGCTCTTCAAAAAACCCTTTTTGTTCAAACTAAAGGGAGTTACCCGATTGTAAGGTAATGTCTTCACTTGTGTTATTTTGTTTCATTTTTCTTATCCAACCACTTAAACCCTTTTTATTCAGTTCTTTTGTAACAACTCCAGTATATTAAATATACTAGGAAGTTTTTATAAGAATTATTCTAGCTACACTTCCACACACCACCATTTAATGGTTAAAGAACATATTGTTTCTGTGGATGGCGAATTTCTGCCTCACGAAAGGATGATTGTTCAATATTCTTTTAACACCTTCAAAGATGGCCATTAAGATGTCATTATATTTATATATGATATATACCATGTTTATGGTTTCCTTAATCTTATGTATTTTTCATTTATGGAATACCTTTATGGTTTCTATTAGAGGAAAACGCGATATCTTCATTTTAGGAAGTGCGGACTACCGCCCCCCTCAAAGTGATTTGATTCATTAATTCCATATGTGGGATGTATAAAGGATAAATTTAATGATATTATATATTATACTATACTGGAATTATAATATACCTTTATATCCTTATTATTTCATTCCATTAAAGTATGAAATAGAAATGAAAGTAGCGTTCATGTGTACGTACGACTTACCGTCTCCATGAACAGTGCATTTCATTTCTTACCTCTAAATGATTATGTGATAATACGAATCCATGTATATACTGTATATATATGTTATATATGATATCTAAATCATGAATATCATTCTTGAGATAATGTATATTTTACTACATGAACAACTAGTAAATATAATAAGTTCACTTTTGACTCAAGTACCAAGTATCGACAAAACCATCGTTATTAACTTAAATGATTAAATAATGTGCATAACATGGAAATAAGTGATATAAAATCAATAATTAACTTGAAAAACGTTCTTAAGAAAGTATAAATTAACTCAATTTTATTATTCATGAGATTAAAGAATGATCGAGTCAAGTCGGACACGAGGTAAGAGATCCAACCTCTATCGTTCTTTTTAAGTACTCTCTTTTGTGTCATTTCTTATTAGCTCATCATTATTATGTTTGGGATGTTATTTTATATTCAACTTACTTTAATTTTTATGTTCATATGATGAGAGAACCTATTTTCTCTCATCAATCCATTTTAGGATGTTTTGAGTGGCGCCGTTAGGATGCCGAATTTTCGTAAGAGATATAATCTCTCTCTTTTTAAGTACTCTCCTTTATAACACTTCTTTTAAACTCCGCTTTGTTATGTTGGGGGATTTTATTTTATATTATCCTTGCTGTAAATTTTATATTAATATGATGAGAGACCCTATTTGATCTCATCAATCAATTTTTGGATGTTTTAAGTGGCGTCGTTAGGCTGCAGAGTTTTCGTAAGGGATTTTTCATCTCACTATTATTCCCGTGAGATTTATGCTACATTTGAAACCATTTCCTTTGAGTGGTGTATGTACTGCCCATTATTCTAATAATTGTGTAATATACTTTTTTTTATGAGTATTTACATCAATGTTTAATAGTCTTTCTTTTATGGGGTGTACGTTTCGAAAGTTAACCAAGTCGGTAAGGGAACCATTCACCCTCCTCTTTTTAAAAGAATTATTTTGTTATGTCTTTTAATTTACATCTTATTATGTTGGGATATGTTATTCTATATCCTTATTGTTGTAAAGATTATGTCCAAGTGATGAGATACCATTCACTCTCTCATCGACTATTTTTTCTGAATTTTGAAGTGACACCGTTAGGCTATCGAATTTTTACAAGGGAATGTCTTAACCCAATTTTGATTTCTTTGGGTTCAACTTGTTCTTCTTGAACATGTCATCCTATGTATATTTGTGAATGACCTCAGATTTTTTCTCACTTAATATCCACTTATATTGGGTGTATTTATATTTCTCATACACAATTATGTGATATAGTTATCCTTTATTTAAGGATACCATCTTTATAATGGATTTCATCTCAATTTACATTTCCATAGAGACTTCATTGTTTTTATGCACCAATTCACTCTTATATGGTGTGTATACTATCCTTTGACATATTATATCATGAATCCCTTTATTCTCATGATATTATAAATCTTGGATTAAATGTTATTCCGCAATTATTTGTATTCATGAGTCGCTCATTTTGTTAAAAACTCTTTATCAAAAATATCGCTTTAAATGTATTAAATATTCATTATTCTAAATCATTATCTTTAATGTCCATGTTTTTAAAATGGTTTTCAGTTTTTATTTATATGGACATTGATGTTTTAAAATTAATATTCCAATAAAATCTTCAAAGTGGTATGGGATACTTTGATTCAAAAATCTATTTTAAATGGTTTTTGAAAATGGATTGATTCATTCAATATCTTGGAATTACTTATTGAAAATGAAATGTTGTTATTTAAATGTTTATATTTTCAATATTTTATGATTAAATTATGGTACTTGGACATTTTACATGTGGTTACGTGATAAACCATATGACAGGTGGTGCCGTGAATACCAGGACAGGTGGTTACGTTATAACCACCAATGCATTGGGTATGGAAGTCGGTCATATGGCTATTCCATTAAGAATGTGTGGAAGTCGACCGTATGGTTATTTCATTTAAGTATGTTTATGTCCCAATTTACCTTTATATGTCATGTGTTCTTTATATGGGTTTTATGGTAATCTTTTGGTTACAAAAGGGTATGTAATGGTCTTTTATTCAGTGAATAGTTTTTACTACTTCATAAAGGTGAAAAGTATTACTTTGGTAACGTACTCATGGTTTACTTGTTGTTTTGAAAAACTAATAGTTTTCTTTCATTTTGTATCCTTTACTGGGATTTTTATGCTCATCCCATGTTTTTGAAATGTTTTACACAGGTCAAGGGAAAGGTACATGATGTGATGATAGTGTCGAGGAAGTGTCAAGAAACCATCCATGATTTATTTTAAAAGGATTACTTTGATGAAAAAAATGAATACTCTATTGTTGTAACCACATTGTTTAAATGTGGAATGTGATGAATGGTTTTATGACCAAATTCTCTAAACCACTAAACCTAAAAAGATCCTCAATGTGTATTCTTTAAGTAACTCAAGATTAAGTAATGTTTAAGGCTGGGGCCTTATAGTTGGTATCAGAGGTCGGTTTAGATAACTTTAGAGGTTACGGTATTCTTTTAGCATAAGTGACAAGTTGTGTTTACCCACAATGGTTAGTATATTAGACGGAGTCATTGTTGTTTTTTTAAGGATAGAATGCGTTTGAGATAACTTGGATAATTATATCTTAGTGTTTATCTTCCTCTTTAGTACATGATGATTTTATTGATATACTCACACTGACTTTTTTTTGTTTTAGTAAATTGATGGATCAAGCAGGAACCAATGTGACAATGGGTATGAAGGAAACTATGGGGGTTCTCTGATTAAGATACTGGATGAAATAGGAGATTCAATGAGGAATCTCATGGTTATTCCAACCCAACTATCAAGTAGTCATGATTAACCACTTGAACTTTAATGAGTTATCTAATACATCGTGTATGAGAGAACCAACTCGATGTGGAATTTTTGGTAATAATTATAAAGGTAACCATTACGGTTTATATGATCCTTACTTTGAGGTAATTATGGGTTACTACATGATATGATGGAATACGAAAGGCATGAGATGAACTTGAGGTTAAATTATGTTATGGTTATTTTTGATGAATTTATCTCTTTTTGAGGAACGTTATAAAATTATATAGTTTTGGAAAAAGGAAAACACGCAGACCGTGTGACAACCCGTCGCGTTGGATGAAGCTGTGGGAATCGAACCCAAAACTAAAGTGAAACTGGTATTTATGGCCTACCACTGGACTACGTGAAGTCCCTGGTTAGTTTGACTAATTCTTTATAGTTATATTATTATATGAATCAAGAATAAGTTTATTTAGGGTTATCTAGGGAAATTATTATCCTATCATGGAGAATATGTGATTAGGCTTAATTCTTTTCAATGTGAGACTTTAAGTGTAACTAGTGTTATTTGGAGATAAATGTTAAGATTTAATTTCGAAGATAATGTGATTAAATCCTTCAGAGATTTGGGTTTCAATATTAGTTTGTATTACTTTGAAGAATTTTATGGATATCTGTTTATTGAATGGTCTTTGTTGAACTTTGGGTATTGTTGGAAAATTTTTGGAGATTAGGAGTAATATTTCTTTTTGTAAAAACAAATATCAGTTTTGGGTATTATTTGAACTCATACTAAACTATTTGTATTGGTTTTGGTTGCTATCTAAAGACATGGGAAATATATAGTTCTATATTGTGGATTAGTAGATTCTCAAGAAGTTTATTATAGTACTCTTAATGCGAACAGGTCTTCCTAAATACTTGTCTTTTGGAGAAAATATGAGTTTGATTATGGAATCTAGATAAATTTGAATGTCTACATGACAAGTAAGTATGTTTCATTTTGATTTACTTAAGCTCAAAAATAAATTCCTCATTTAAGAGTAACTTAAAACAAAAAAAATTTCTGTTAACTTTTCCTACTGTGGAATCGAATACTGTTTAACCCATCACAAGCATGTGATTTTCTTGGGGTTAACTTTCTCCTTGACATGTTTACTATCACTTTCCATCAGAACATGACCCTTTGTTTTTTCCTCCTTATCCATATTTTCATACTTGGAATCCTAGTATGGGTTAACTTGGGTGACCTTTGTACTTCTCTCCCATTCTTTTTAAGTGATAGTTTTACTGACTCTTGTTCTGATGTGGGACTTTCAATGGAGTTTCCAAGCCCAATTTTGAAATTGCGAGGACGCAATTTCCAAAAGGGGGGAAGGTTGTAACATCCCCGAAAAATAAATAATATTACAATCTAAATGTTTATCAATAGTTTTGAATAAAATGTTAATACTACTTTAAAGGTAATGTTATGCTCGATGGTGTACCCAATACACATCAATGAGTTTCTTTGAAATCTTATGTTGCACACTAATAATATAATTATATTATAATAGTTAACGCCTAGCCGTTGAAATGGAGGGAATGAACAGAAATAACTACAAAATTATTACATATGTTTGTTAAATATTTTTACATTTATCCAATAAACATTATAGGTTTAAAATCCAAATTAATCCAATTTTAAGAAAAAAATACTCTAATATTTTCAAAAGATTGTTTTACTACCTTTTGATGGAGAATAATTTTTAAATCTACCTTTTTTTACAATTTTATAAGCTACATGTTTTTAAATAAACTTATTCTTTATTATTGGGACCTTGAAATTTACTTTGGATAAATTTCTGGTATTTTTCTGATAATGTTCATTTTTTAATGAATAGTGAAAAGTGTAGTATTTTAATTCAAAACCACTTTTTAATATAATCTATTTATATAGTTATATTATCGTATTAATTGGTTTTATAGTTAAATTAGAATATATTTTTACCATTTAATCCAATGGTGGTGATTTTAATTAATATCACTTTGATATTGGACCTAAATGAGTGTCACTCTTTTGATAGATATTGTTTCTTAAAAACACGTTATTTGATTTGACAGTGAGATTTAATTATAAAATTAATTAATTAAACTTCTATGTTATGAATTTGGTAAAATAAAAATCATTTTTGAATTTGGAATATCAAATATAGGTTAGGGTGAATTTTTGGTATTTTTCTGAAAATCCCTAATTTTTGATGAATAGTGAAACCACAAAGTGGTAGTTACAAAAATTGATTTTTTGTTTAAATGGAACTTTACAACTTCTGTGATTTGAATTTCAAAAATCCAATATAAATGATTTTCATTATTATGTAAAATGTGGTTCAATGGGATTAAAATAATTTTCGATGGAAAGTAACTTTTAAGTTTTATTAATCGTGATTAAAGGTAATTAGTGTGAATTAATGTAAAAATGATATAATAATAAAATGAAAATATCTTGAAACTTGTCCTAACCCTATTGGATGAGTCATGGCCGACCAATACAACCAATGGGTCGATTTTTGGGTCCCCATGCAGCCACTTGGGTATGATAATGACATTAATGCCTTCTATTTAAAGTAAAAGTAAAAATGACACAAACATGTATTGTTTTACTAAAACGAATTTTACATGGGGTTATACAAGTCATATGTTTGACTATAAATAGTTATTGGAAAGATAAAAATATTTCATATATCATATTATTTTTCTTATAATTTTTAGACATTAAATAAATTAAATTCTTTATGACATCATGATGATGCAGTGATTACCTCATTATTTAACGATTTAAATAAAATGAAAATTTAATGTAAAATTTAAGACCTAAACATGTCAAAAACCTATTTTATGGGTGTATTTATATCTCTTATCACCTTATCCTCAAAATAATTTATGTGGGACCTTTAAAATCCGAAACTCATTTGAAAATAAAGTAACATTTTAAACCTTTCCAAGAGTGCCCCTCCTCTCCTCTTATAAAAGGCCCCCTCCTCTACCTCCTTACCCACACCTCTGAAGACTTTGGCTCGGCAAATCTCTGATCATTTAGTCTCTCCACATCCTTCTCCAAATCCTAGAAGCCTTACCTTAGGCAGGAAGCTCTTCAAGAAACCCTTTTGGTTCAATCAAAAGGGAGTTACCCGATTGTAAGTTAATGTCTTCACATGTGTTCTTTTGTTTTATTTTTCTTCTCGAACCCCCTAAACTCTTTTTATTAATTTATTTTGCAACAACTATAGTATCTTCAATATACTAGGTTGTTGTTATAAGATGGATTTGAGCTACACTTCCACACACCT
This sequence comes from Viscum album, assembly GCA_963277665.1. Classification (NCBI taxonomy): domain Eukaryota; kingdom Viridiplantae; phylum Streptophyta; class Magnoliopsida; order Santalales; family Viscaceae; genus Viscum; species Viscum album. Next base: position 1,867,211,838 of record OY728131.1, read on the forward strand.
CTGTCTAATGGTAAAAGAACATAATGGTTCTGTGGATGGCGAACTTCTACCTCACGAAACGATGATTGTTCAATATTCTTTTAACACCTTAAAAGGTGGACATTATGATGTCACTATATTTATATATGATATATAATAGGTTTATGTTTTCTTTAAGCTTCTGTATTTTTCATTTATGGCATAACTTTATGGTTTCCAATATAGGTAAACACGATATCTTCATTTTAGGAAGTGCGGACTACCGCCCCCTCAAAGTGATTTGATTCGTTAATGCCATATATGGGACGTATAAAGGATAAAGTTAATGATATAATATATGATACTATAATTGAATTATAATATACCTTTATATCATTATTATTTCATTCCATTAATGTATGAAAAAGAAATGAATGTAGCATTCATGCGTATGTACAACTTACCGTCTCCATGAACGGTGCATTTCATTTCTTACCTCTAAATGATTATGTAATATTAAAAATACATGTATATACTGGATATACATGGTATATATGATATCTACATCATGAATATCATTCTTGAGATAATGGATATTTGACTACATGAACAACTAGTAAATATAAGAAGTTCACTTTTGACTCAAGTACCAAGTATCGACAAAACGACTGTTATTAACTTAAATAATTACATAATGTGAATAACTTGGAAATAAGTGATATTAGAGGAATAATGAACTTGAAAAAGGTTCTTAAGAAAGTATAAATTAACTCACGTTTATTATTCAGGAGATTAAAGAACAATCGTGTCAAGTCGGACATGAGGTAAGGGATCCAACCTCTCCCGTTCTTTTTAAGTACTCTCTTTTATGTCATTTCATATATGCTCATCATTATTATTTTTGGGGATATTATTTTATATTAATAATACTGTAATTTTTATGTTCATATGATTAGAGACCCTATTATCTCTCATCAATCCGTTTTTGGAAGTTTTTAGTGGCGCAATTAGGCTGCCGAATTTTCTTAAGAGATCCAATCTCTCTCTTTTTAAGTACTCTCCATTATGTCACTTATTTTAAGCTCCTTTTTGTTATGTTGGGGGATATTCTTTTATATTACTATTTCTTTAAATTTTATGTTAATATGATGAGAGACCCTATTTGACCTCATCAATCCATTTTTGGAATTTTTATGTGGCGTCGTTAGGCTGCCGAGTTTTCGTAAGGGATTTTTCATCTCACTTTTATTCCCATGACATTTATGCTACATTTTCCAAAATTTCCTTTGAGTGTTGTATGTACTGCCCATTATTATAATCTTTTTTTAATATAATTTCGTCTATGAGTATTTACATCAATGTTTTATAGTCCTTCTTTCATGGGGTGTACATTTCGAAAGTTACCCAAGTCGGTAAGGGAACCTTTCACCCTACTCTTTTTAAAAGACTTCTTTTGTTATGTCTTTTAATTTACATCTTGTTATGTTGGGATATGTTCTTCTATATACTTATTGTTTTAAAGTTTATTTCCATGTGATTAGATACCATTCACTCTCTCATCGACTTATTTTTCTGAATTTTGAAGTGACACCGTTAGGCTGTCGAATTTTTACAAGGGAACGTCTTAACCCAATTTTGATTTCTTTGGGTTCAACTTGTACTTCTTGAACATGTCATCCTATGAATATGTGTGAATGACCTTTTATTGTTTCACACTTAATATCCACGGATATTGGGTGTATTTAAATTTCTCACACATAATTATGTGATAGATTTATCCTTAATTTACGGGTACCATCATTATAATGGATTTCATCTCAATTTACATTTCCATTGAGACTTCATTATTGTTATGCACCAATTCACTCTTATATGGTGTCTATACTTTCCTTTGACATATTATATCATGAATCCCTTTATTCTCATGATATTATAAATCTCAGATTAAATGTTATTCTGTAATTATTTGTATTTAAGAGTCTCTCATTTTGTTAAAAACTCTTTAACAAATATATCATTTTAAATGTTTTAAAGATTCATTATTCTAAATATTTATCTTTAATGTCCATGTTTTCAAAATGGTTTTTAGTATTTATTTATATGGACATTGATGTTTTAAAATTAATATTCCATTAAAAGCTTCAATGTGGTATTGGACACTTTGATTCAAAAATCTCTTTTAAATGGTTTTTGAAAATGGATTAATTAATTCAATATCTTGGAATTACTTATTACAAATGAAATGTTGTTATTTAAATGTTTATATTTTCAATATTTTATGTGTAAATGATGGTACTTGGACATTTTACGGGTGGTTACGTGATAAACCATTTGACGGGTGGTACCGTGAATGCCAGGACGGGTGGTTACGTTATAACCTCCAATGCATTGGGTATGGAAGTCAGCTGTATGGCTATTCAATTAAGTAAGTGTGGAAGTCAGACGTATGGTTATTCCATTTAAGTATGTTTATGAACCAATTTACCATTATCTATTATGTGTTCATTATATGGGTTTTATGGTAATCTTTTGGTTACAGAAGGGTAAGTAATGGTCTTTTATTCCGTGAAGAGTTTTTACTACTTTATAAAGGTGAAAATTATTACTTTGGTAAAGTAATAATGGTTTACTTGTTGTTTTGAAAATATAACAGTTTTCCTTCTTTGTGTATCCTTTACTGGGCTTTTTATGCTCATCCAAGATTTTGAAATGATTTCCACAGGTCAAGGGAAAGTTAAATGATGTGATGATAGTGTTGAGGAAGTGTCATGAAAGCATCCATGATTTATTTTAAATATGTTTCCTTTGATGGAAAAAAATGAATACTGACTTGTTGTAACCACCTTGTTTAAATGTAGAATTTGATGAATGGTTTTATGACCTAATTCTCTAAAACTCTAAACCTGAAAAGATCCTCAATGTGTATTCTTGAAGTAACTCAAGATTAAGTAATGTTTAAGGATGGGGCCTTATAATTATTTTCAAATATTACCTATTGAAGAGAATAAATAAAAAAATTATAAATACTTTACACTTTAAAAACTATTAAATGGATTACAAGAAATAAATCTCACCCATTATGCACATGCTATAGTTGTTCAGTGATAGGGATGAATTATTGTAATATTCTAAATTACATGATGTTATTTAGGTGATACATAACATTGTTAAGATGTTAATTTTGTTAGTGATGATTTTAAAAAGAGTTGAGTAGGGTTGAAAATTATCATAAAAAACTAGAAATCCAATCTTATACTTATTTTACTCTTACTTTATTCATTAAACCTTAAACAATTAGATTTCCTCATCACTACATTTTTTTGGCCAGGTTTCCTTCATCATTTCATAAATCTTTTGATTTATAATTAATTATTAAATTATTAGGAGAACTAGAAAATATATTTTTATATAACATAATATAATATAAAAAATTTAAGGGTTTTCAAACAAAATTGTTCATATTTTTTTCTTTTTTATTTATATTTCTAATTTCAAAAGTTATAATTGATCATTCCATAATATTTAACTTAAATTAAAATGATGACACACAAATGGTATTCCTAATTTTAATAACGTATCAAAATAATTATATATTTATCATTTTTTAAAATATTATCTTTTATTAATTCCATGGGGTTCAAATATATTTAAATTTAGACACCATTATAATTTAAATATATTATTACTTAATACACTTTACATTGAGACATCACAAATGATATATTTAATATAATGTTTCTACTACTGTGGTGTTTATTTAAATATTCATTCTTTATAATAAAATATTTAATCGGGTAAATGATTTGCAATTTTTCTATTATTTGTATCATTAAATGATGTGAAGGAATATATTTAATTTTATTCAAAATTTTTATGTCATAAATGAACTCCCTCCCATCATTGTTTATTCATAAATTTCGTTTTTAGTTCTAAAATATCACTATATTGAAAATTAATTTATAGTTTTTTGGGAAAATTTTATATTTATTATTAAAAATTAACATTACAATTATAGTCCTATCATTGTTCAATGTTTAAATAATATTTAGAAAAATATATCAGTTGATCATTTCAAGAAGAAGAAAATGTATATGTTTCTTTAATTGGACATATCATTAATTTAGATAGTACATGACACATAAAATTAAAATTTAGGGAAGAAGATATGTTTTTTAGATAATTATTAATAAAAGAGCACACACACACAAAAATTATATCTACATTCATATGTATTATAAGATATACATAATTAAAAAATGTATATTATCATATAACACACAAACATTCTATATAGTATTCATATATCACAACATATATCTGATTATACAATATATATATATATATATTTCACACACACACACATCCACACACACACAATGATATATATATATATATTAGTGGTGATAATTTAAATATATGTTCACATAAAATTCATTTCATCAGAATAAAGAAACATTTAATCAAACATGTATATAACATATAAAACATTTATATGTATAGTGTGGGATTCATTTTATATTCCATGTATCATTTATATATTTCCATTAGAATCAATGTTATTTGATTATTTTTAAGAAACACATACCCACCAAAAAAATATTAAATAAACACTGAGCATTTGTAATAAATGTTCACCGAACACTCATTCACATTAAAATTATAAAAAATAATATTTATATATTTTATTTTTTATGAAAATACTAAAAATTTAAAAATTTCATGTGAAATTTGTATCTAAGTGATATATGGTATGTTTATGTAATAAATATAAAAATAATGAATATATATGTTTACAATTCAAAAATTAATATGTTATTCAAAAACAGGTTTAGTTGGAAAAAAGAGAGAAAAAAAATAATCACAAATACAATAAGAACATAGAATACAACCATATAACCAAACAAAAAAACACATGAAAAAAAATGATAACATATAATGATACACAACACACACATAAAAAAGAAATAACAGATATTAAATATAATTCTTAATGGTAGAAGAAATATTACATGGGACACAATTTGTTTGATTAATGCATAATATTTACAATTAAAGAATGAAATGACTTGGGATCATTAAATCAGATGAATATATATTTGATAGAATAGTTATATTCCCATGTTTTTTTGTTGAATATGAAAGGAAAAAAATTATCAATAAAAAATATTTCATTGGAGATAACATAAATCATGAAAAATATATTCCATGAGTGATAAACTGTGAATTATATATATTTATAGTCTATAGAGTATATATATAGTGTGAAAAACACACATAGACCCACTTTCCCCACATTATAGTACATAAACGTTCTTGGTGGAGACTGACTCATATCTATGACAACACCTAAGATACCTGAATAATTCAATCATGGAACCATGTACCCCATTGAGAACTGGGCTGAAAACCCCAATTTCATTACATTTGGGCCTATTGTTGGTGAATTACATAAAGGTTATTGGTAGGGGATACAGACCACCTATAACATGTAACACCCTAACCATAAAAACCCATTGTACTTTTTCCAGTGAGGCATGGATGAGTTGGTTGCATCGGTAGAGTTTATCGTCGAGGTTCTAGGTTCGATTACTCACTATGAAAACACCATATATTCCGAAATAAATCACTCATGTTCACTTTTACCTCATTGGTAACTAGCCCGAAATCCAATGTTTCATTATATTTTGGCATATGGTTAGGGATGTATATAACGGAATTTGGTGGAGGATGATAGAAGGCCTATTCCTTACAAACCCCTAGGCCTAAAATCCTAGTGTACTTTTTCCCACATGTCATGGGTGAGTTGGTTGCAACTATGTAGTCTGTCACCAAGGTTTTGGGTACTAGTCCTCACTATGACAATAGATGACATGCTTGAATAATTCACTCGTGGGCCACTCTACCCCATTGTCAACTGGCCCAAGATCCCGGGTGTAATTACATTTGGGCGTATGTATGGTGATGTATATAAAGTCTCTTGGTGGTGGGTAATGGACCGCCAATATCTTGTAATCTCTTAGGAAAAACCCCCATTGTACTTTTTGTATTGGGCATGCGATAGTTAGTTGCGGCTGTGGAGTGTCTCACTAAGGTTCTGGGTTCGAGTCCTCACTATGAAATTTCCTGAGATTCTTGAATAAATAATGCATAGACCCCTCTACCCTAATAGAAACTCAACTGAAAACTGAGGTGTCGTTACATTGGGCCTATGGTTGTGTAAGTACATAATTGTGTTTAGTGGTTGTGATAGCCAACTTATAACTATGTAATAACCCAAACATTTATCAATGAAAATTCCTCTTGGTCTATTTAAATGTCTTATAGTGTAAAATTATTATGTAAATCATATGAAATTACTTGGTTTTATGTTTTTGGATGTTAAAATACCATTAAGATTTTTTACCATTGCTAGTATGTACATTGAATAGTGATCACATGATTAATATAAGTATAGTACTTTACCAAATGCAATTTACTCAGACAAAGCATGTGGTAGCCTCATCTAGTAGAATTTTCTCCATACAATGCACATTTTTTAGAGAACAGAATGGATATTACATCATTGGGCTTCCCTATTGACCAAGCCCAAGCTGAGCATCTACATGTTAATCACTAACGAAACCTTTTACGGGAGAAGTGGATGTTGATAGATATTAGCACCCAAGCAATGTAATCTGAACCACCCTAAGCGTTTGTCACAATCTTGTTCCTTATCCTTATGTCTTTTGCATGTGTTATAAGGGGATATGTAACAAGACCCTTTCACTATGATTATTTGTATTATCTTTTTATATAATAAAGAATATACATTAATTTTATTATTGTAACATTGTAAATGGGTTTTAAACCTTGAATATTATTTTTAGTTAATATTCAATTAATAAATCTATTTTTATGAATTAATGGATTTTTGAATAAAATATTATTTTAATAAAATAGTATTACTATATTTCTATTTATTAAATATTAATAATAATATAATTTTTATGAATACAATTGGGATTTTTTAAGGTTTGAATGTTGTTTTTATAAAAACCCATGAATTTTTTATAAATGTTAGATTTAATTTTAAATGTAGAAAATGTAATATTTAAAAAATAATTTAGATAAAGTTAATATAATATTTGTAATTAGGATTTCTAAATTATCCAATGGAGAATTTTTCATAATTTTCAGAGAGAGCCAAATTAATGGGTAAAAATTAAATACCTTTTAATTATATAATGTGTTTTGTGACATCATAGTGACCAAATAGTAATTTAATAAAATAATACAAATGATATTTTCAACTGATATATGTGTTACCATTAAAATAATGTGATTTTAGGTTTCTTTGATTTATTTTACAAATCATTAGTGGACCCTCCATGACTTATAAATCATTTTATATTTTTTAAATTGTTTTCCTTGAGAGTATGACTCACCTCCACATAAGGAAGTCTAATATTTTATGAATTTAGGAAATTGGCCATATAAAATAATTTTTCCACTAAAATTTGTAAAAAACCATGGGAAAACATGGGATGGTATGTGGTTTTTATTTGTTTAAACTATGGTGACCAAAACCTAAATAATAATGAATTCCCTCAATTTTCCTATATAAACCCACCCAATATCTCAGTTCCTCTTCACTAAAAGACTTTGGAGATCAACAAACCTCTTTCATCCTCTCTCTATAATCCTCCCAAGGTTCCCAAATCTCCAAACAAGCCTCTCTCAAGCCTCTCCCAAGCCTTCGAGTCCACACTTCCGACTAAGGGATTTCTTCAATTCTAATTTTTGTCCAAATTTATTTATATTGTTATTCCATTTTATTTTCAATTAAAAATATTAGGGTATTATTTATCACCTCACACATAATTCCCTCCTTATTTATTAATTATGATATACCCCTTTACATATATTTCATTCCTCCCATGTACACTCGTTACCATGATAAAATTCTATAAGGGATTTCTTCCTGTATCAATTTTTGTCCAAGTTTCATTATTATTCTATACACTTGTATTTTTAATTAAAAAATTTAGGGTATGATTTAAAACCTCCCCTATAAATAATTCCTTATTTTTGAATGATTATATATCCCTTTCCCTCTAATTAATTCCACCCATGTACACCTGTTACCATGGCGAAATTCCGTAAGGGATTTCTCTCTCCTCACTTACATTTAAGAAATTATTTTGTTTTATGAATCTACATTCTATTACATATGATGGGAAAAGTATCTACATGAAACCATACTGTAGATTTAATTTAAATATTATGGGAAACTCCTTTATTACTCATCAACTATTTTTATTAATTTATATTTCACACCGTTATGGTGGTGAAATTGCACCGCAATTTTCCAAGTCAAAGTCATTATGTATTTAATACCATGCTCATTTCAATATCATGGGTATTCACCTTAATTCACAATTTAATATTTATTATATATCCTTATATATTAATTACACCTTCCTTTACCATGGAATAAATGATGATGTTTACTGAATCCATGTTTTATAATCCATGTGGCACACTTATGCATGAAATGAAATGATTAAGAAGGGTGCAAAATATAGCACTCCAATGGATTGGGTAAAGATTTGTATCATGATACATAACGTGAAATGGGGTTCAACCATGATAATTCTTGTTCAATGAGGTTGTAATAATTCTCCATGTTCAATGGTACTTGGATCATGCAAATACCATGTAAAATTTTGTTGCCACATTTCCGTGTTATGATTATCATGCTATATTATGACGTTATGTTAATGTTTCTATTATACTCTATTGACATTACTATTTATAAATATGTATTTTATTATTCAAGTTATACCTTTTTAATCCCTTACTGGGATTTATAGCTCACCATTTTATTATTAATGTCCTTAGGTAATCTCATGAAATGCTAAGTACGAATGAATGATGTGATCATGTGAATGAATATTTCAGCAAAAAATTTCGTTTATTATTTATATTTTATTTATTGTTCCTAAGAACCAAATACACTATACATATCAATATTTTTTGATGTATCAATTGATGGTTTTATGTAATAAATTATGTTTACATATGAAATAAAGAGAGGGGTTGTTATAGTTGGTATCTGAGGATAGGTTTAGTTATTTTTGGGATTAGGATTAGAAAACCCTAGTGAATGTTTTAGAAATAATACTAAGTGTAATAAAAACATCCCGAATTTTTTTGAGTATTGAATAAGTGTTTTATCATGAAAATACATCCATGTTTGGATACAAGCAGGTATAGGTGGCTCTGGCACAAATTAATGTCGGGGTAAAACTCAAAAACACTACTTTGAGCAAGACTCGAACAGGAACTAGTGCACAACAATGGGCCTTGCAGCACTCTTGGTTAAGACACTTCTATGGGATATGCTTTGGTAAATTTATAGTCACACTATAAACCTTTGTTATGGGAATAAAAAAATTTCCCTAAGAATATATGTTGGTAATTAGATCATCGATAACATAGATTAAAGACTATAAGTTCATTAGATAATGAAATAAAAGTAATTTATAAGTCATCTGTTTTTCTCTATGGATTAAACATTACATATTACCCCTAACATTCCTTTTATTCTAGATAATGGCTGGTAATAGGAAGACTCAGGTTAACAACCATTGTGATGATCAATGTGATGATTGTTCTACTGAGATGCCTAATCTGGTGGGAGCAGGAATCATGGACTTTTTCACATTACACTCTCAGTTAACTCATGTTTTGAATAAAAACATCGGTCATGAGGAAAATTAAACCCCCTAATAATGAACAAGCCCTCATCAATAGATTCAAGAGACAATGGCCTCCCACTTTTAATAGATCATCTGATCTTTCAATTTTCGAACAATGGATCAACTCCATTGAAATGATCTTCTCCATCCATCAATGTTCCAATCAAGAGAAGCTTATTTTTTTTCTTATCATATGGAGGGTGAATCTTATCAATGTTGAACATTGATAAAAAATAATAAACTTAAGGATGAGATCAATGCATTGTAATTGAAGGATTTCTAGAAAATGTTTTTCGATAAATATTTTCCCCACACCCATCGACTTAAGATGAAAGGGGACTTCCTTTCCCTTATGAAAATAGATGATGAATCCATCAAAGCATATAAGGAAAACATTATAAGGCATTCACGATATGCCTTTGGATTATTTTTTACCCCCGAATTCAAGGTTGACCACTTCTTTGGTGGGATAAAACATAGCCTAAAGAAAACCCTAGAGATCCATGAATTTGAGAGATATGAGAAAATTGTTCGATGTTCCCTCAAAGTTGAAATGGATGTCAGTGAATCTGAGGGGTATCATGGGATAAGAAGCATAAGGTGGACATAAATTTTGGTGGTCTAAAGGATAAATCCAATGGTGATAAGAAAGTATAGAACCCCACTTTCCAAAGGGTCTGAAAAAAGCACCCCAAAAATTTCCTAAAGGGGACGAGGAAATGATTAAGGTGTGGAAGAGAAGGTATCTTAAATATTAACTAATGAAAAAAACCCATATCTACAACAGTGGAGAGGAATCATATGTTCGAACCTCAACGCAATATTCATTTCCTCAACAGTAGAGAACTAGGGAAATTTGTAAACTAATTCCCTTATCCAAGGGTTTTCAAAGGCCACTAACAACCTCTAGGTCGCAAGGGAAAGATTTTTCCATCACTACCGTCGATGTGAGCCCCAAAAAATAAGTGGTGACATGTATTATTGTTATTAATTAAATAATAGAAAACATAATTTTTTATTCTAGTTCTACGAATTCATTTATATCCCAGATGTTTAGTAGAACAATCCCAACACCACCCCAAATCATAGATATAAAGATGTTTGTGAGTACGCCAAATGTGGATATCATTGCAACCCATGAATATGACACCTCTACAATGATAATTATTGTATTGGACATCCTAAATATCCTCATCATACTCCCTTTGGTGGAATGTGATGAAATTATTGGCATGGATTGGATTTCCTTATATATAGAAAACATAAATTTCTGTGAGAGGGACATCAATCCCCATATAGAAAATCAACCCCCGATTCAATAGAAGTCATTGGAGGAGGATGAATCTTATATTGTATGATAATATCAAGTGTGGATATCACTTCCATATGAGAATGCTTTTCTGGATCAGATGATTTAGTCTATGGAAGAAACCATCCTTGTTGACATGCCTATTGTGAGGGAATTTTTGGAAGTGTTTCTCAAGGAATTTCCTAGTCTTACTCTTAGAAAAGATTTTTAATTATCAATAAATATTATACCTAAAGCATTTCCAATATCCAATACTCCATATAGAATTGATCTTTTGGGGCTTGAGGAGCTTAATAAACAACTACAGTTGAATCTGGATAAAAGGGTTAATATTCCCAAGTGCTTAACCATGGGGTGCACCAGTCGTCTTCATCAAAAAGAAGGATGGGTTATTATTCCTTTTCATTGATTATCGTGATCTCAACAAAATCATGATAAATAACAAGTATCCTATGTCCCAAATTGATGACTTTTTCGATCAGCTACTAGAGCACAATAATTCTCCATGGTGGATTTGCGTTCGGGATATTACCTAGTAAGGGTGAAGAAGTAGGATAACCCCAATATTTCTTTTTGTACAAGATATGGGTACTATGAATTCATAGTAATGCCTTTATGGCTCACTAATACTTCATAAATAATCATAGACATGATGAATAGGGTCTTTAGATATTACATCGACAAATTTATGGTAGTCTTCGTAGAAGATATTCTAATATACCCCAAAACACCGGAAGAGCATGATGAGTATCTAAGCACTATACTAGAGTCCTTTGGAAATGATATTCTCTATGAAAAGTACAATAATTGTGAGTTATGGTTGAAGGATGTCTCATTATGGGGTCATATCATCACAAGCAATGGGATATTTTTGGATCCATCCAAGATAGATGTAATTTATGGATGACCAAGGTCAATATTGGTGACGAATATCCATAGATTCTTGGGGTTATCTGGATATTATCGCAGATTTGTGAGAAATTTCTCATTATTTTCCAACCCTATTTCCAAGCTAACTCATAATGGTGTAATGTTTTCTTGTATTGATGAATGTGAAGAGTGCTTCAAGGTGTTGAAAATTCGGATTATCACTGACCCTTTTCTCACAATACCCACAAGTGGAGAAATTACTGTGGTATTAGATAATTCTTCAAAGAAGAGAATTAGTTGCGTGTTGATGAAAAATGACAAAATCATTGCCAATTCATAGAATAAATTGATATTTTATGAAAAAACTATCCAACAAAGGATCTAGATTTTGCTATAGTAATCATCAATTTAAAAATTAGGCAAAATTACCTCTTTGTGGAGAAGTGTGAAGTATATGCGGACCAAAAATTCTTCATGTATATATTCACACACAAAGAGTTGAATATTCAATAACGAATATGGTTAGAGCTGATCAAAGACTATGACTTATCAATCCATCAACACCCTGGGAAAGTGAACAAGGTGTAGAATGCTCTAAGTAGAAAGGACCCAACGGTTTATCAATGATGAGAATTGAACAGGATCAAATCTTCTAAGATTTGATAAATATGGACATGGTAGTCATAAAAAAGGAAACATCATCAATCCTTTCATAAATAGTTTCTCAAACATATTTTTTTGATAGGGTAATGGGTGATCAAAAGGATGATGTGGGAATTCAAAAGAAAGTGGAATGTATCAAAAAACAGAAATCATCGGAGTTCAATATTAATGAAGAATGAATAATGAGATTTGGTTCAGGACTATGTGTTCTATCAAATCTGGGGATTAAGATAGGACTTTTGGATGATGCTCATTGTTCAAAATTATCCATTAATTTTAGTAAAACAACTATGCACTGAGATCTTCGAGATCATTATTTATGGGATAACTTGAAGAAGGAGATTGCTGAGTATACATCAAAGTTCGTAGTATGTCAGCATGTAAATGTTGAGAGATTGAATGCTAAGTGGATTGTGAAACAATTACCCATACCATCATGGAAATAGGAGAACATAAACATGCACTTTTTCATCAGAATTCCTATGACTTACAAAAGAAACAATGCTATCTACGTTGGTGTGTATCGTCTTACAAAGACAACACACTTCATTGCAATTCAAGAGGATTTATCACCAGATTAATAGGCTCAAATATACATTAGATAAGTTGTTAGGATACATGGAGTACCACTATCAATTATATCTGATAGATATCCATGATTCAACTCTACATTTTGGAAGTGTCTTCAACATGCTATGGATACTGAGCTGAACATTAGTACAACTTATCATCCTAAAATTGATGGTCAATCTGAGTGGACTATCCAAAGAGTCGTGGAAATGTTGAGATCATGCTCAATGGACTTTAATGGACAATGATATCAATAGATTCTTCTATTTGAGTTCTCTTACAACAACATTTTCTACTCAAGCATCCATCTGGCTCATTATCAATCCCTTTTATTAGAAGAGGTGTAGAACACTGGCATGTTCGGATGATGTTGGTGAGTGAAAACTCTTAGATTCATAAATGGAAGATGATATGGTGGATAAGGTTTAGATGATCCAACATCACATTAAATATGCTCAGATTTGACAAAATATCTATGCTGATAATGGTCGATGAGACCTTGAGTTTCATGTTGGAGACATGGTATTCCTCATCATATCGCCTTGGAAGAGAGTTATGATATTTGGGAAAAACGGAAAGCTGGGTCCAAGGTACATCATCTTTCTTGAGATCCTTGATCCCATTGGAGTAGTGTCCTATTGACTAGAACTTCCATCAAACATATCTCTAGTACATGATGTATCCCATGAATCACTCTTGAGGATGTACATACCGGGCACATTGCATGTCCTCGATTAAAAGGTTGTACCATTGGAGAATTTACTCTCCGATGAAGAGAAGCCAGTGAAGATCCTAGATCGTAGAGAAAAAGGTCTATAAAATAATACAATTCTCCTTGTCAAGGTGTTATGGTGCATCCACAAGTTTGAATAAGCACCATGGGAATCCGATAAAGTTATTAAGTAGAGATACCCTCTTCTTTTTAGTGTGGGAAAAGTAAATTTTGAGGGATAAATTTCATAACGGGGAAAATTTTAGCGACCCAAACATTTATCAATGAAAATACCTATTGATATAATTAAATTTATTATTATGTAAAATGGTTATGTGAAAAATATGCACTTCCTTGGTTTTATATTTTTAGATTCTAAAATATAGTGATGAATTGTGACCATTGCTAATATAGTCGTTTAACAGTTATCACTTGATTAGAATAAATATAGGACTTTATCAAATCCAATATCCACACACAAGATAAGCGATGGCCACATCCTTTAGAATTTCCCCATATGAACCCCTTTTTTCAAAGCTTGGAAAGGAGGTGGCTTTATTAGGCATCGCTCTTGATCAAGGCCTAGTCAAGCTTCAACATGTTATGCTCGAACAAAACTGCCTATGGGAGAAGTGAAATTTGATTGAGATTACCACCCGACCAATGTTATTTGATAAACCCTAATAGTATATCACTATCGCACACCATACCTTTGGGTCTTATGCGGGTGTTATAAGGGGATATGTAACATGACCCTAGAACTATTATTATGGGAATTTTGTTTTATATAATAATGAATATATATTCATTTTATCATTGTTACATTATAAATGGTTTTTAAAGAACAAATGGTATTTTTAGTTAATATTCAATTAATAAATATATTTGTATGAATTAATGGATTTTTAAATTAAATAACATTTTAATAAAATATTATTATAGAATTAATTTTTATTAAATAAAAATGATCGTATAATTTTTATGAATACAATTGTGATTTGTATTATGGTTTGAAAGCCGTTTTTTTAAACCGATGAATATTCAATAAATTTTGGTTATTATTTTAAAAGTAAAAAATAACATATTAATAAAATTATCTAGATAAAATGGATATTATTTGTGGAACTAGGATGTCGAAATTATTTTATTGTGAATTTTTCATAATTTTCTGAGACAATCGAATTTTTGAGTAAAAATTAAATACCATTTAGTAATATAATGTGTTTTATGACATCAAAATGACCCAATACTGTTGTAATAAAACACATTAAATGATTTGTTCGATTAATAAATGTTTTACAATTAATATAATTATATTTTAGGTTGGTCTGATTTAGTTTACAAAGCATTAGTGGTCCATCCAAGACTTATAAAACATTTTTACTTTTTAATTGATTTCCTTGACAGTGTGACTTACCTACACATAATAAAGCATAATATTTTATGATGTTTGTCCATTCGAATTATAAAATATTGTTTTAAAGTCCACTTTTTAAAAATCCATGGGATAAAATAATGGGATGGTTTGTGGCTTTGATTATTTTACTGTGTAGTGTCAAAAACCTAAATAATAAATATTTCCCCCTCTATTTCTATATAGACCCACAAAATCTCCCACTTAGTATTCTATTAAATTTTTTGGATCATGACCCAATTATTCCCTCCTATCTCTATAATCCTCACAGTGTCCCTTGATCTCCCAATAAACCTCTCTCAGGCTTCTCCCAAGCCTTTGGGATCACATTTCCTTGAAAGGGATTTCTTCCTTTCTAATTTTTTTCCAAGTTTATAAATATTGTTATTCCCTTTTATTTTCAAATTAAAATAATGGGGTATGATTTTAAATCTCCCCATACATACCTATGTTTTTTTAATGACGATATACCCCTTTACCTCTCATTCATTCCTCCCATGTACACCTATTACCATGCCAGAATTCTGTAAGGGATTTATTCCGCACTCAATTTTTTGTCCATGTTTTTTATGTTTTTATACCCTTATATTTTCAATTAAAGATGCTGGGGTAGGATTTCCCATATCCCCTATAATTATCTCCTTATTATTTAATGATTATAGACCAGTTTATCTCTCACTAATTACTCCCATGTACACTCATTACCATGCTGAAATTCTGTAAGAGATTTATCTCTCCTCATATACACTAATGAAATTATTTTGTTTTATTAATCAAAACTCTATTACATATGTTAGGACTTGTATCTATATAGACCCTTAGGGTAAATTTTATGTACATATTCTGAGACACAACTTTTCACTAACAAATCATTTTTATGAATTCATATGTGATGCCGTTATGCTACCGAAATTCCACAACGATTTTCCAACCAAAGTCACTATGTTGTGAATACCATTCCCATTTCTCAATCGTGGGTATTAAAATCTATTCACATTAACTTATTGATTATATAGCATCATTTATTAATTCCACATTCCTTTATCATGGAATAAATGATGGTGTTTATTGAATCCATGTTATGTGATCCATGTGGCACAAATATGCATAAAATTAAATGATTAAGATGGGTGTGCCCAGATAGCACTCCAATGAATTGGGTAAAGATTTGTATCATGATAATTTAAGTGAAATGAGAGTTTACAAATGATAATTCATGTGTAATGAGGGTTTAATAATTCTCCATGTTTAGTGAGCCTTGGCTCATGCTAATATCATGTAAAATGTTGTTGCCACTTTTCCATGTTATGATAATCATGCCATATCATGCCTTTATGTTTACATATATCTTATGCTCCATTGATATTCCTATTTCCTATAATATATGTTATTGTTCATGTTATTCCTTTTTTACTCAATTTTTAGGATTTATAGCTCACCAATTTTTTATACATGTCCTTAGTTTGTCCAATGCAATGATAATTATTAAAGAATGATGTGGTCATGTAAAAGAATATTCCAATAAGATGTTGCGATTTATGTTTTAAGTTGTTATTTAATGTTTCTAAGCCCCAAAAACACAATACCTTTCGATCTTCATTATTTTATCAAGTGATGGTTTTATGTAATAAATTATTTTTAATTGTTAATTATAGTGTTGGGTTATTATAACCTGGTAACCCCCTAGGCCTAAAATTCAGAAGTACTTTTATAGAGCTGGTTGTGGCTATGGAGTATGGCATTATGGTTCTGGGTTTGAGTCCTTGATACGAAAATACCTGAGATTCCTGAATAAATCACTCATGGATCCCACTACGCCCTTAGGCACTATCCCAAAATCCTAGTTAACATCACAGTTACACCTATGGTTGGGGAAGTACATAAAGGTGCTTGGTGTTTGGTCACAGCCTGACTCTACCATGTAACTTCATGGGCCTAAAAACCTAGTGTAATTTTTCCCGACGGGCATGGGTTAGTTGGTTTCAACTATGGATTTTTTCACCGAGGTTTTGGGTTTGAGTCCACTCTTTGACAACACATGATATGCCTGCATAATTCACTTGTGGACCCCAATACACCATTAAGAACAAGCCCGAAATCCAAGGTACCATTACCTTTTCCAAATCAATTTTCCCAATTTTATAAAATCCACTTAACGGTTAAACGGGAAACCATATATTTCAACAGCACCAGAATCCAAAAAAAATATAATTAAAAATAAAAATATCAAAAAAAATTATCTCTCATATCGATTCCTTTGAATCAGTAGTCATGTGCCTGCATCGAGTCACACACCAAACATGTCAAACATCCTATACATCACCTTCCCATCATAGCCACAACGGAATATTCACTCTAATGAATCAAACTCCCCAAAAAAAATCCATCAGGACAAACTGAATCATCTCATTACTGAAAGAAATAATGTTGTCTCTATTATAGAAATTCCAAAACAAAGCATCCTCGGATATAAAATCCACCAGCCAATCAAAAAATAGTGGCAAAAATGAAAAACATCTATACAAGACTTCCTCCAAATAGATGAACACCTACACATAAAACTTAAAAAAAACCTGATAGTTGGAAAATCATCCACTGAAGAACACCATCATCACTTGAAAAAATCCTTGAAAATCACCCTTAGTAAGAAGAAGAACCAAAGAATCACCATTGAAAAATTGAACCCCATCATCTTCCAAAACTCGCATCACAAAGCCCCTTCGAACCCACCACTCCAGATCCTACCCAGAGGGAATGGAGGGATTAGAGGTTTGGGAGGTGCATTGTGGTGGGTGATGGACCACCTATACCTTTTAAACCCCTAGGTCTAAAAACCCAGTACACTTTTTTCAATATGGTGTTAATGATTTGGTTATGATTGTTGAGTCTATCACACATGTTCTGGGTTCATGTACCCTCTATGAAAACACCTGGGATTCCAAAATAAATCACTCATGGACCCCTCTACCCATTGAGAACTGGCTTGAAATCCTATGTGTCATTACATTTGGTCATATGGATGGGAACTACATAAAGTCACTTTGGGGTGGGTGATGGTGCACATATACCTTTTAACCCCCTTTGACTAAAAATCTAGTGTTGTTTTGTCACTAAAAAAATGCCTAAGACGCCTAAAAAATATCACTCTTGGACACATATACCTCATTGAGAAATGGCCAAAAACCCATTTGTTGTCATAGTTGGGAATATGGTTGGGTAAGTACATAAAGGTGATTTGTGGTGGGTCATGACACACCTATACCTTTTAACCCCCTAGGACTAAAATCACAGTGCACCTTTTTCTTGTGAGGCATGGGTGAGTTTTTTGTGGCTATGGAGTCTATCACTAAGGTTTGGGTTCAATTACTCGCTATGAAAATGCCTATAATGCATGAATAAATCACTTGTGGAAACCTCTACCATAGTATGAACTAGCTTGGAAGCCCATGTGTCAATAAATTTGGTCTAATGGCTAGGGAAGTACATAAAGGTGCTTTGTGGTGTGTGTGGGCCGACCTATAACGTGTAACCCCTTGGGCTTAAAAAACAAGTGTACTTTTTGGAGCTCCACTTCAGCAGAGTACTCTAGAGTTCTATTAGGGTTTTGACTATTAGAATTTCAACTTTTGTGACTTTGGCAGCATCTTTGATGTTCTTAGTGGACTCTGATCATCCTACATTTATCCCTATAATGGCCCTCAATGATGGTTCTATTGTATCGGGTGAGAGTAGTAATGGTCCTCGGTGGAGTTATGTTATCCTCACTGGTGAAGGGTGCAAAGACCTTCGTTTTCTTCCTAGAGCGACTATAATGGTGCAATGGCATTGGATGGGTCTTTATGGTGCAATGGATGTGATGATGGTCATTGGATATGGAAGAAGATTTTGGTAGCTATCTAGATGTGTTATGTATGTAATCCCATAGATCTCTTTCAGATATACTATTGGAGGGGTCTTCATCATTTTATTGGTGTAGTGAGAGGCTTTGTTTACAGCATCTATGGGTCCATCAAGGGAGACAACATTGGTTACTCTATCGGCAGTGAGTTCATGGAGATAGTGTTGGATTACAGAAAGATATTACTCTAGAAATGTAGTGGTTTCTCGAAAATGGTGGATCAGTGTGGGGATGTCAAAGTGGTGGTGTTGTCGTTCATCGTCGACGACAACATAGACTGGTGACCAGACTCTCTTGGTGAAGGCAGATCATGGTGGCAGCTAGCATTTGATGATCATTGACTGTGTTGGGACTTTAAGACTAGTTGTTATATTTTTTGGACACACTTATAATGTTCTATGTATTAATGGGATACACCCATTCATATCTAATGTATAATGACTATGGACATTGGTCTTGTAATGGGTTCAACCTCTTCCCCTTTTAAAAGGGGATGAAATTCTTATTTTTCCTTTTTTTTAAAGTGTCTAGTACCTATCCTTTTTTGAAAAAAACATTTAAATATAATTTCATGTGTGTACAAAAAATTTGGATATCTTTTTTATATATAACACATAACCAATATTATGAATAAATAGGATTTTGTGTATTTATACCAATATATATTAATTTTGGGTAAATATAACATTAATTCAATAATTCATGCATGTCATGTAGTGTAGTGATCATTGAGTAGAGACTGTAAATTGAGATAATTAAGTTTGGGAAATATTGTATCAGGGATCATATATTATTGAGGTAATCTCTATAAATAACTATTGTATACTTTTTACCACATTATAATGTTCATCAAAAATTTGAAAATAGGATGTTATTTCATTTGGTTTTGGACAACATTGTCAAACAATGTTTCTGGTTCTATCCCATTTCATGATATCTATATATATATAGTTACCAAAGAAATCATATAGGTGGTGGAGAACAATATTGTAAAGACCCAGAAATTTCAAGGGAAGTTTTTTCTTAATTTTCTTTGGAATTTTACAAGAATGTAGTTTCTGACGGCGCCTGATTCCGAGTCCCGGTGTGCCCGGAATCAATTTCTGAAGTTTAGCTCAGGTACGTTCAGTGAACGAACGAGCGGGAATTTCTAACTTTTGAACCTGGGCTCAGAATCAAATTCTGAGGGCACCAATGGAACCGCAGCACCAGTATTTTCTTACGAACTCCTATTCCGGAGTTGCGTTTACTCGATAGAAGTTGATAAAAATTGTGGAAGTTAAAAATAAAAATTTAACAACAATTTTTATTTTACTCTAAGTGTTTAACCCTTTGGAAGGAAGTTGGGTAACTACCCAACCTCCCTTTGGAGTTTATGAGGGTGGTGGGGCCCACACGAACCCCACCCCTTCATATCCTCTAACCCCCTTAACTCACAATTAATATTGTTAACTTAATTTAATAACTTATGAAATTAATGTAGTGAGTTTAATGTGAGTATTTTTTAAATTCAAACACTTGAATTTCAAAATCCATGTTGAGTTAATAAATTAAGTGTGGAATAATTTATTTTGGGTTATTCCTTTGTTGCTTGAGAGGACTTGGGGGAAAAAGAAGGCATGGAGCTTAGAGATCATCTTCTTCGTCTTTGACGAAGAACGCAAAGAATGAACGATTCCCAACGAAGAACGTTGAGCCCTCGGAGACCGTTTACCTCGACGCCATACCTGCAACGCACCACCCTTCGTTCTTCTTCCCACGTCAAAGTAATGGAGACGAATTTCTATCTCGGACAATCTCCTTCAAAGTCTTTGAACCCTCTTTCTGCGACGTCTCTTCCCGCGACGGTTTCTCTGCGACAAATTTCTCCACGACGAAAACCTCGTTCAAGCCGCGCTCAAGGTAGGAGGTTTCGTGATTTTCATTACGTGATTCTCTTACATATTTTATATGCGATATTTGGACCACATGATATCAGTTAACGGGAGGAGGCTGGACCGCACAAACACGGACGCCCCCTCCCTTATTGTTTTTCTTGTTGTTGCGGATCAGATGAAACTGACGCGGTGTTGTCGCACCACGCTGGATCAAGTGGCAAGGATGCGCGACATCGTCACGCCGCACGGGATCGAACGGCAAGAATGCGCGACATCGTCACGCCGCGCAATCAAATTTTCTTAAACTCTCGTGCGTGGGTATTTGATTGCAAGGTGTTTGTATAATTTATTTTGGATAAATTACACCCTCGTCAATGATTAAAATCATGTGTTTATTTTTTTCCAATTGATAACACCTAACGCGGAGGACGCGGGCCAAACAAACACAGCCCGAAAACCCTCCGCAACTTGTTAATCGATGTGTGGATCAACGGACGACGACGAAGCAGACCACTATGGCGTTTGAATCCCTTCGCAGTGAAGGTTGGGTCTCGGGAGGACTGTTGGCGAAGACGGCAGGAGAAACGGACCACTGGAGCGCGTCTGGTGATCCGCAGAAGGCGGTGGAAGCACGCCACGCCGGTGCGGCGGCGCCGGTGCGGCGGCGCCAGCGACTGGCGGCTGTGGCGTGCCACCGGAAGGCTAGCGGCTGCGGTTCGCCACCGGCTTCAATCAGCGTCGAGGGGGGGGGGGGGGACCGCGCCCCCCACCCGCGGCTTCTGCTCAGCCGCGCTGGCCAAGCCGCGGCTGACCGGTCGGGCTGCGCCGCGCCGGCCGGGCCAGGCCCAGCCGGGTCGGACCCGGGTCGGGTCGCCCGGTTCGGGCCAACCCATGGGGGGTCGGGCCGGGTCAGTTCGGGCCCAGACCCCCCGTTTCCGGACCCTCTTTTGTATTTTTCCCATATCATGACCTGTAGACCTCCGATCGACGCACCGTCAGTGGCGATGCGATCCTTGGTTCGAGACGGTCGTTTCGGTATATTGCACTCAATGTTTCGGAACACTTTGGGTTCAGCCGGTTGGTTCAGATACGAAACCAACCGGGCCCTCGGAGCAGAAACGCTTATATCTTGAGCTCCGGACGTCCGATTGACGTGTCGTCGACTTTGATGGATTCCTCTATGTGAGACGGATCTTTTGGCTTACTCCACGTGAGTTTTGGATGTCGTCGGAGTGTGGTCGAGTTGGTTCGCTCACGAAACCTATCGGGTCCCTAGAACGAAAAAGCCAATAAGTCACAGACCGGGCGTCCGATTGACGCCCGTCTGTCTTGTTGAATTCCTTTTGATGAGACGGAACTTTAGGCATACTTCGATAGAGTTTTTGGTTGCTATTCAATAGAGGCTAGGTTAGATTGTACCCGAAATACAACCGGGCCCTTGGAATGGAAAAGATGTTATCTTTCAGAACAGACGTCCGTTTGATGAACCGTCAGCGACTTTGGTGATCACGTTGAGAAATGGTCCCTATGAGTATACCCTATGAGTGTTTGGGGTACAGTTGAGATACGATCGGGTTTGTTCGCTCACGAAACCAACCGGGCCCCTGGGACGAAAAGTCTAATAACTCACAGACCGGGCGTCCGATTGACGCGCCGTCTGTTATGTTGAGACCCATATGACGAGGAGGTCCTTTGAGATACTTCTTCGTGGGACTTTGAGATACTTGGAGTATCAACCTGTAGCTCGTGGAGGGGACCCTCCCAGAGACGAGCGTGCGGAGTACGGAGACCATGTAGCCGACTGAGACCTGGCGACTGCTTGACCGACTCTACTTGGAGTGAGTCAACTAGCCTAGTGGAAGGAGCACTACCTTGTGAGGTGCAGACCCATGGTGGACGGAGCACTACCTGTGTGACAGTGCAGACCCATGGTACTCGTCCGGAGAGTACCTCAGCAGGCTACTAGGGGGTGTGCACTACTGTGTTTGGGTGACATACCCTGGTGGGAAGCACTACTATGTTTGGGTGGCTGACCCGCGGTACTCGACAGGAGAAGTACCTCAGCAGTCTTAGGTTAGTGAGCAGTACCTCGGAGTCGTGACATGACAACTGTACACTCCAGAGACGAAGCTCTTGAGCAGTTACGGTTTCGATAATGAAAATCATGGTTTGAGTTGATAATTTTGACCTTTATGTTACCTCATGATTGAGATGGGTCACTTGATTACTTAGGTATATGTATGGGCATATAGCTAGGTAGTCGTTAACCGTTGATTTCATAGTCTTTGTGTTTCCTCATGATTGAGATGCGTTACTTGATAACTTAGGTATATGTATGGGATAGAACCTAAGTAGAGGTTATCTGTTGGGATCATCTTTGTGGTTATCCTTGATGGTTTTAGTGAGACCTTGAGGGTCTCGGGGTCCCTACTGAGTATCGTTATACTCAACCCTTCACGGGCTATGCCCGCACCTCATTGTGTTGGTTGCAGACAACAAGCAGTGCTGACGGAGGCTGAGTGTTCGAGGCTGGACGGTACCCGGAGGTGGACTACATGATGAGTCAGTATTCGGAGGTGGAATTCACGGTGAGACGAAACTTGGAGGAGGTTGACGGGCGAGAGCGTTGTGGAGGCTATCTGTACCTACCCATCAGGTAGGATCCGTGGTGGACGATCCAGGAGCTGCGCCATCTGTACCTACCCTTCAGTTAGGATCCGAGGAGGACGTCCCAGGAGACGCTTCCATTCTTCCAGATGTAGTCTTTTTCTGTTGTACTTTGTTCAGTTGTAGTTGTACTTTATTTTGGGTTTGTATTCTGGCCCATTTACTTTTCAGCACTTCTCTTTATACTTAGTGTTTTACTTCCGCTTGTACTCTGTGGTGTTTTGTTTACTTTTATAAAGGCAATGCCTTTCCAGTAATCAGGATTTACACCTTTTGTGCTAGTCGCCAGCCCCTGGCCTATGGAAGGTGGGCTTGCGGTAGTCACGGCACGGGCCCCGAGGACAGGTCGTGACAAATTAGTATCAGAGGAGTCAGTTCTACCACAGAACTTATAACTCTGATATTTTCATTCTGTGAAGAAATAGTGTTATGAGTACCGAGTGTGGTTTTCAGTTCAGGGAGTCCAGTGTTGGTGCGGGCGGCCGACGTAACCATACACCAGGACCCTGACAACTGATTTCCATCTTTGTGCATGAAAATACTGATTGCGTGTGTGTTTTCAAAGGTTTTCCCTTAAAATAGCTCAATCCAGGTCAGCTCACCAGGTATAATCGTTTTACCGTGTCACGTTGTATCTTTCAGGATGCCTTTTCTCGGATGACCAGCTAGAGCCTAGAGGGATGTGCGTACTGATAGCCTGTCGAGCGACGAGGCTTCGGTATAGGGCCCTCTTGTAGTTGAGGCACCAGCGGAGGCACCAGCGGTACTACCATACGTTGGGCCACCGATGCCACCAGCCCCAGCAGTACGCGATGCATGCAACTTGAGTGCACTTCACGAGTTCCAGCACCAGAGGAGACCCAGGTTCTGGGGAGAGACGGACCCGCAGGCAGCAGAGTATTGGCTGGAGGCTGTGGTGAGAGTCTTCAGGCTAGTGGGGACGCCGGCAGACTTCATGGTGATCTTTGCTGCTAGCCTCCATCAGGCAGTAGGAGGCAGGTGGTAGAGCCACTTGTTCCAGTTTTGTGACGGGATGACCTTCGCATGGGAAGACTTAGATACCTTCTTCAGGGTGGAGTTTGTTCCAGTAGCTCTACACCCCGAGTGTGTTCAGTATTTGCTGCCTTTTCCGCGTGTTTTCGATCAGTAGCCGAGTCATCTGTGGGCAGTAGACAGACGATGCAGAGGTCCAGGAGGACCAGACCAGCAGTTGGGCGATCTCGGGTTTTAGGATCGGTGGTGCAGGGCACCCAGTTTGGGGTCAGATCCAGGCGTTCCAGAAACAGATAGTGTTACTCCTGCGACAGGAAGGGTCACTGGGCACATGACTGTCTGACTCCCCGCACAGTTGATCAGCGGGTGTTGGAGGAGCCACCGAGACAGAAGCAGCGGCTGGTGCTTGAGCAACAGCCGAGTAGTGGGCAAGGAATTAGAGCTCCGGGAGCAGGTGGACAGGAGCGGAACTAGTGGATACGTCCCTTGTACTTCTAGTTCCATGTTGTTGTTGTATTCGTGTCTTTGTACTATGAGCTGCAATAATAAAAGACACTTATCTTTGTTTTCTTTCATGTCCTTTTGTTTGATTGATACTGAGTGGTCTCGGTTAAAACTGTTGACTTGACCCTCACATTTGATATTTCTACTGGAGGAGACCCAGTGACCTCACACTGATGCCGACAGTGTGACTCGACCCTTGGAGGCGAGAGTGACAGTAGGATCTCTTGGTAGTTACGTCGAGGCCTTACGACGTCCTCCATGGCATGAATGCATCATTCATGTCAGGATTGACTGTATTTGGAAATGGGCGTGGTTCATCCAGGGGATGAGACCGAGTTTATCTTTTCGGCAAAGGGTAAATTTTAGCAGCTCTTTCAGATCATATACAAAGAAGGTGCAGATCATCCAGGAGCGGATGAAGACTGCACAGTTCAGTAAGAAACAGGAAACCTGCTCCAGTCTTAGAGACTCGAGCGTGTTAAATGTTTCAAGAAGAGGAAGCTTTAAGGAGAGAGGAGTCTGCGAAGCAGCAGACGTGGAGGCAGAGCTAGGAGAGCAGCATGAGGTGGTGTACATCTTAGCATGCAACAACCACCCACCTTAGTTATCCTCGCCAGGCTCAGGGAGCTGGAGGGCAGAAGAAGAGTGTAGCTACATGCGGTCAAGGAGAGTGAACCGATGGCTCTAAAAATGATTCAAGGGACAATCTCTGTCCACTAATAGCTGATGTAGTTATAGAAGTCGATATGAATCATTCCTTTCTTTCACAAATCTTGTCCCCGACCTAGAGTTTCCGGTAAGTCGTGGACTTGACCCTCACGTTTGGAGATACCTTGGGAGGAGACTCGATAATCAAACTTACGCCGACGGTGTGGTCAGACCCTCGAGGCGAGAGTTTTGGTTGGAATCTCTTGGTGGTAGCATCGAGGCCTTACGACGTTAGTTTGAGTATGGAATGGGAAACAACTGTTCATACTCAAATTGACGGTTTTAGGCAAACTTCGGGATGGGTTTTCCTTGGTCGGCGAAAAGTAAACCCCAGGCAGCACAGGATAAACACTTTCACAGGAGGGTGCGACCGATCACTCTTGAGTCGGTAAACCATACCCTCGTGATAGCAGTCGTTTGAGTTTCAGTTCTAATAGGAATTGGAGACCTCTAGAGTTCGAGGATGACGATCACGTCCTTATACGGGTCTCACCTCGAGGAGGTTTACGGAGATGTGGCCAGGGCGGCAAGTTATCTATGATGTTCAATGGACCTTTCTAGGTCCTCGGCTGGGTAGGCGAGGTGGATGACCGCTTGACCCATCCAACTCAGTTGCACCAGGTGCACGACGACTTACACGTATCTCAACTGAGGATATACGTGCTCGACCCTTCGCATATCATCGACCATGGGGAGCTGGACTTTGGTGATGTGGTGACTTTCACGGAGGTTCTAGTGGGAATCGAGGATCGATAGAAGCGGATCCTATGAGGATGGATGATTCCTCGGGTGCACTTTCTCTAGCAGTACGAGAACCTCCAGGTAAGCACATGGGAGCGGAAAGCTCAGATGCGTGCTCAATACCGCTTTTGTGACCCTAGTTTGTGTTGAAGCTTTACGGGGACGTAAATCCATGAGGTGGGAGTAATGTAAAGACCCGGAAATTTCAAGGAAATTTCTTTCTTAATTTTCTTTGTAATTTTACAAGAACGCAGTTTCTGACGGCGCCTGATTCTGAGGCCCGGTGTGCCCGGAATCAATTTCTGAAGTTTAGCTCGGGTTTGTTCTGTGAACGAACGATCGGGAATTTCTAACTTTTGAAACGGTGCTCAGAATCAAATTCTGAGGGCACCAATGGAACCGCAGCGCCGGTATTTTCTTACGAACGCCTATTCTGGAGTTGCGTTTACTCAAGAGAAGTTGATAAAAATTGTGGAAGTTAAAAATAAAAATTTAACAACAATTTTTCTTTTACTCTAAGTGTTTAATCCTTTGGAAGGAAGTTGGGTAACTACCCAACCTCCCTTCGGAGGTTATGAGGGTGGTGGGGCCCACACGAACCCCACCCCTTAATATCCTCTACCCCCCTCAACTCACCATTAATATTGTTAACTTACGTTAATAACTTATGACATTAATTTAGTGAGTTTAATGTGAGTTTTTTTTGAAATTAAAACACTTGAATTTCAAAAGCCATGTTGAGTTAATAAATTAAGTGTGGCTTAATTAATTTTGGGTTAGTTCCTTTGTTGCTTGAGAGGACTTGGGGAAAAAGAAGGCAAGGAGCTTAGAGATCATATTCTTCTTCTTCGACGAAGAACGCATAGAACGAACGATTCCCAATGAAGAATGCTGAGCCCTCGGAGACCGTTTACCGTGACTACATACCCACGACGCGCCACCCTTCGTTCTTCTTCTCACGTAAAAGGAAGGGATATGATGTTCCATCTCGGACAATATCCGTCCACATCTTTGAATCCTCTTTCTGCAATGTCTCTTCCGGCAATGGTTTCTTTGTGACGAATTTCTCCGCGACGAAAACCTCGTTCATGCCGCGCTCGAGGTAGGCGGTTTTCGTGATTTCCCTTACGTGATTCTCTTCCGTATTTTATCTGCGATATTTGGACCGCATGATATCAGTTAACGGGAGGAGGCCTGACCGCACAAACACGGTCGTCCCCCTCCCTTATTTTTTTTCTTGTTTTTGCGGATCAGATGAAATTGACGCGGTGCCGTCGCACCGCGCGAGATCGAGCGGTCAGGATGCGCGACATCGTCACGCCGCGCGGGATCGAGCGGCAAGAATGTGTGACGTCGTCACGCCGTGCATTCAAAATTTCTTAAACTCTCGTGCGTGGGTATTTGATTGCAAGGTGTTCGTATAATTTATTTTGGATAAATTATACCCTCGTCAATGATTAAAATCATGTGTTTATTTTTTGCCAATGGATAACACCTAACGCGGAGGACGTGGGCCGAACAAACACGTCTCGAAAACCCTCTGCAGCTTGTTAATCGATGTACAGATCAACGGACGACGACGAAGCAGAACGCTATGGCATTTGAATACCTTCGCAGTGAAGGTCGGGTCCCGGGAGGACCGTTGGCGAAGATGACAGGAGAAACGGACCACAGGAGCGCGTCTGGTGGTCCGTGGAAGGCGGTGGCGGTTCGCCGCCGTCTTCAATCAGTGGCGAGGGGGGGGGGGGGAACCACGCACCCTGCCCGCGGATTCCGCTCGGCCGGGCCGGGCCGACCCAGGGGGGTCGGGCCGGGTCGGTCCGGGCCCGGACCCCCCGTTTTCAGACCCTCTTTGGTCTTTTGCCCATATCTTGAGCTGTAGACCTTCGATTGATGCACCATCAGCGGCGATGCGATCCTTGGATCGAGACGTTCGTTTCGGTATATCGCACTCAACATTTCAGAAAACGTTGGGTTCGGCCGGGTTGGTTCGGATACGAAACCAACCGGGCCCTCGGAGCGGAAACACTTATATCATGATCTCCGGACGTCTGATTGATGTGTCGTCGACTTTGATGGATTCCTATAAGTGAGACGGATCTTTTGGCTTACTCCGCTCATGTTTTGGATGTCGTCGAGGTGTGGTCGGGTTGGTTCGCTCACAAAACCAACCGGGCCCCTCGAAGGAAAAAGCCAATAACTCACAGACCGGGCGTCCGATTGACGCGCCGTCTGCCTCGTTGAATTCCTTTTGATGGGACGTAACTTTAGGCATACTTCTCCTGAGTTTTGGTTGTTGTTGGATAGTGGCCAGGTTGGATTGTACCCGAAATCCAACTGGGCCCTTGGAACAGAAAGGATGTTATCTTTCAGAACAGACGTCCGTTTGACGAACCGTCAGTGGAATTGGTGATCACGTTGAGAAACGGTCCCTATGAGTATACCCTGTGAGAGTTCGGGGTACAATTGAGATACAGCTGGGTTGGTTCGCTCACAAAACCAACCGGGCCCCTGGGACGAAAAGGCTAATAACTCACCGACCGGGTGTCCGATTGACGCGCCGTCTGTTGCGTTGAGACCCCTATGACGAGGTGGTCCTTTGAGATACTTCTTCGTGGGACATTGAGATACTT
Source organism: Viscum album (assembly GCA_963277665.1). NCBI lineage: Eukaryota > Viridiplantae > Streptophyta > Magnoliopsida > Santalales > Viscaceae > Viscum > Viscum album. The sequence goes on from OY728131.1 coordinate 1,867,241,095, forward strand.
GGAGTATTGATCTATAGCTCGTGGAGTGGACCCTCCCAGAGACGAGCGTGCGGAGTACGGAGACCGTGTAGCCGACTGAGACCTGACGACTGCTCGATCGACTCGACTTGGAGTGAGTCGACTAGCCTAGTGGACGGAGCACTACATTGTGAGGTGTAGACCCATGGCGGACGGAGCACTACCTGTGTGACAGTGCAGACCCGTGGTACTCATCCGGAGAGTACCTCAGCAGGCTACTACGGGGTGTGCACTACTGTGTTTGGGTGACATACCCCAGCGGGAAGCACTACTGTGTTTGGGTGGCTGACCCACGGTACTCGATAGGAGGAGTACCTCAGTAGTTTTAGGTTAGTGAGTAGTACCTCGGAGTCGTGACATGACCACTGTACACTCCAAAGACGGAGCTCTTATGAAATTACGGTTTCGATAATGAAAATACTGGTTTAAGCTAAGACTTTTGACCATTGTATTACCTCATGATTGAGATGGGTCACTTGATAACTTAGGTATATGTATGGGCATATACCTGGGTAGTGGTTAACCATTGATTTCATAATCATTGTATTTCCTCATGATTGAGATGGTTTACTTGATAACTTAGGTATATGTATGGAAATAAACCTATGCAGAGGTTATATTTTGAGATCTTATTTGTGGTTATCCTTGATGGTTTTAGTGAGACCTTGAGGGTCTTGGGGTCCCTACTGAGTATCGTTATACTCACCCCTGCACGAGCTATGCCCGCACCTCGTTGTGTTGGTTGCAGATGACGGGCAGTGCGGACGGAGGCCGAGTGTTTGAGGCTGGATAGTACCCAGAGGTGGACTACATGACGAGTTAGTATCTGGAGGTGGACTTCACGGTGAGACGACACTTGGAGGAGGTTGACAGGCGAGAGCGGTGTGAAGGCTATATGTACCTACCCTTCTGGTAGGATCCGTGGTGGACGATCCAGGAGCTGCGCCGTCTGTACCTACCCTTCAAGAAGGATCCGAGGAGGACGTCCCAGGAGCCGCTTCCATTCTTCCAGCTGTTGTCTTTTTCTGTTGTACTTTGTTTAGTTATAGTTGTACTTTCTTTTGGGATTGTATTCTGGCCCATTTACTTTTCATCACTTCTCTTTGTACTTATTGTTTTACTTCTTCTTGTACTCTGTGGTGTTTTGTTTACTTTTATAAAGTCAATGCCTTCCTAGTTATCGGGATTTACGCCTTTGGTGCGAGTCACCAGCCCCTGGCCTATGGAATACGGGCTTGGGGTAGTCACGGCATGGGCCCCGAGGACGGGTCGTGACAAATATGAATTCCTTAATCAATCATTGAAATTAAGAGGAGATGTTTCATTGTCCCGGTTGTACAAGAATGAAAATACTAGTTGTAGAGGGTCCCATTATCTTTATAAGAATCACTGAGACCATGAATTACATGTATGTGTAACATGCGTCTCTAGTCATAGGAGAGAAATACCTAATGTAAAGGTTCATTCATGGGAATTATAATATTAACTAATATTTGTGACACATATGAATGTTTTTTTATGACTTATTTGGAGCAACCTTTAGGGGAACCTTTTCACCCTAAAAAACTAGGCTCGATGGGTAGTAAGATGTGGTGAGAACATCCTCTTGAATTATAACTATAAAGGGCTTACCATATACTTTTTGTGATTCTAATAACATAAGAATACCTTTCAGTGTTACTATTATGAATCCCAACATCATTGTAATAGTCTGTAACACTGAGAATAAATCAAAATTTTATAGTATTCAACTTATGTGAGAACTAGGGTACTATATATTCATTGGAATGACCATATGTGTATTATATTGTTTATATTTTCAAAAAAACTCTTACCATTAGTATAAAAATTTGGAATAAGAAAATATACTCATGATAAATTATATCATAGTTAAGTCTAACATTATGTTTTGGGGCTTTTAGAATGATTTCATTTCTACAGCAAAAAAGTTCAATAAAATTGTATATACCCAGAAGAAAATAATTTTCCATTGAGAAATATAAAGTGAAAACTACATTCTATATAATATATTTGGTGGAGGGTTCGAAAAAAATATATAAACAACTCCTAGAATTCATGGAAATCATGATCATAGGATATTTTATCTACAATATTTTCACTATGTTGTTTCAGGTATGTGGTCATGTAATCAATGAATTAAGGATTCCCATCATGTTATTTATTGTGGGTAAAATGACTATTTTAACGGAAAATATTAATTTGAGTAATTAAGTGAGAATATGTTATCATCCTAACATTAATTTGATTTTGAGTTCACACCACAAATAGATTGGTGGGATGATTAAATGTAGAGAGAAGTCTTCATAGACAATGAATCTTATGCCCTAATTTTTGAAAACCATGGACAATGATAGTAATGTTATATATGGTTAGTGGATCTTATAGAAGAATCCTAACATAGGTACAAATCTTAAAATACCAGCGTATCATCAGATGATGTGGCGCTATCTATGATTTGATGGGATCAATGGTGATAGTGTTTAGCACCGTCTATGGTCTTGAATATTCTTTCAGAAATGAACGAATATCTATGCTCAATGGAAATAACATGTAAATTATATAAATAATTTTCCTAATTTTTATGAATATCAAATTTATTTATTGTGACTCTTTTTGGTTATCTTCAAACCCACTTTCCCATTACTAACCATATGAGATCATACAATCATCATCTAAATCATTAAGTATATATTCAACACTCATATAATGTGGGAAATAAATCTTAGTAATTAATCACTTGTAAATTAAGTTATAATGAAAATAATATCATCTACTCTATTATGATATCCATTCCTCTTTATTGTAAGCTGATTATTAGTCTAGATACCCCCAGGTTGTACAATTTCAGACCTCCCTGAATCCTTTCAATAAATTTTTTCCTAATAAAATATTTTATTTAGAGTGTATTTTTTCATTACATTCATTATAAAAAAATATTTATGCACAAAAAAATTCATCATTTCTCATAATAAAATAAAAAATATCAATTTATTGAATAAAATAAAAAGATTATTTATTTTAAGAAAGTGTACGAGATATAATATAACTTTAATAAAAATGTTATGTTGATAGAAATAGAATATTAAGACATAAACATAGTTCTGATCTAAACATAAATATTTTGAGTGAAATTGTTATGTATTTTAGTTTTATTTTATAGGATTCGATAATAAAATGGATAAAAACACCCAATATATCAGAAATAGAAATATGAAACAAACTACATGACAACTCAAATTTTTGTTATCACATGACACATCACATTTAGGATATGGATCTAAAATCTAGTATGCATATAAAATGATATGGATTGAGGAATCAATTTATAAATACATTTATTATAAATAAATTTTAGTTGGAAAATCAATATATGGCATGTTATTAGTTGAATGGGCATATAAAACATCAATCTTATTATTTTTTATTATCTTATTAAATATATTCAGTAAAAGATATAAAAATATATATATGTGATGTTTACAAATACAATAATAATATAGTTATTTGGGTAAATTTAAATTTTATTTGGAATAATTTTTCTATATAATGGTTCATTTTTTTGGGTGGAAAGAAACTAATTACTTTTTTAGGGAAATCACACTTGTAAACTTCTTCACTATATTCATAATCATAATGTAATGTTTATATGTAGGGATACATATAAAAGATATATAATGGTTGTATATAAAAGAATTTTTTTTTCAAATTAATGAATACGGAAATACATCTATAATATTATGAATTTACATTTGGTAATAAGAGATAATAACATACATATGATGAATTTAAGGGTGTAACAAAACATTATTTTCATAAATATTGAATAATTTAAAAACTATAATTCCTTTTAAAAACATGTATATTTCTTTTATATTAAATTTTTTAGAAGATAATATGATTGTTTTTTCATGTATATAATTATATGATTATAATTTTACTTTCTTTTCATTAGATATTGAAAGGATATAATAATTTAATTACTTATTCTTTGAAACAAAGACATTTTATTAAAATAATGTCTTAGGATAGACAATTATTACATGCTTGTTTTTGACCTATTTGACCTTTATTACTAAATATGTATTCAAAATTAATTTTTATGTTGATATTATTTTCTAGGGTATGAATTATATGAAAAAAATTAATTATAATTTAAAAAAGTTGTAAAATAGTTGAATTATTATTTTTTATGTACTACTGATTTTATGAGTTTATAGTCATACAATATGGAATTTTTCTTATAATATACTTGATAATTATATTTATATAATATAAATTTCTATACAATTTTGGTAATAAGATAATTATTTTCATATGTTCAATTTTTTTCAATATAGAATAAGAGAAATCAGATTCAATTCAAAAATATTTTAAACAATTTTTTAATATAACATATATTTTCCAATGAAAAAAAATCAATATAATTTTATTTTCATATTTCAAAATTTTATATAAGAATAAAATAGGAAATCATCATACCTATTTATTGGTTGATATGATTTTGGAAATTATTAATAATATTCAATATATATGGACGATTTTGTAATTATAATTTCATTATTATTGGTTTAGATCAATGTCTCGGGATAATATTTGGGGAGTGTTGTCTTAGTGAAATATCTGATGCTTTTTATTTGTATTTTCATGTTGATAATGTTCGCCTATATTCCATTTATATTGTTATTTTGGAAAAAACCTCTTTAAATTTGTAACATCTAATTTTTAAAAATGTGGTATAATGAAAATGACATTATGGGAAGAGTTGACATATATTTTTTGATTAATATGTTAAATTGAAAAGATAAAATTTATTTCATATGTTATAAAATTATTATTATTATATTTATTTATAGGTGGAAAGTTTTAATATAAGTGCTGATTTTTAAATTTTGGACATTTTAAATACGTGTTGTATAAGTTGGTCTTTATTTCTTTTGAACATCATGCCATCATCACCCACTGGAAGTGAGGTCACTAGAATCACATTGTAAAATAGTTGGTTGATAAAGGAATTATTCTAAACATCAATTTACTCAAACTATGAGGAAATAATCACTTTCATCACCACATTAAGTCACGATACACGAAAAAATTCACTCAAAACTTACAAAAAATTCATGAAAAAAATAGGGAATAAAATTGTGTAAATACAAATAATGATTTTCAAGGTTATGTCATTGTGTAATATATAAATGGGGAAACCATTGTTTTCTATCATTTTATTAGAAATAAAGAGGTATTTTTTATATACTATTACCTGACATCCATTTAGATAATTAAAATCATTGATCATATAAAAAATTGAAAAGTTTTCCTACCCACCAATTGTGGTTGGTTCTAACCGATCAAATACTTTCATCAACCTCCAATTTCCATGGTGGTTTATCTACTGGGCTTAGTGACTATTGATTCCCTATAGTAACCCATTGCTTCATTTCATGTTTCCAGTAAATCAAACACATCTTCTTCATACACTCCAATGAAATTGGGCTTGATCATCGCACAAATGAACACAATAGCTGACTACATAATTGTCAACATAATATCTCCATCTTCCAATAAATTTAAAAAACTACTAATGTAAATTTCTACTACTACCTTTATTTGAATAGTACTATCATTCACATCCTCTCCTTATGGTCTACTAAATTTGGGACATGAAGAGGCATCAGAATCACAACATTTATTTTCTAATTTTATTCATGTATAGTTCCTACAGTGGATTATATATCTGTTTTTGAATTAGTTAAAGAGAACTATTGATCATTATAAGGCCACCGTGTCACAAAACCATACACAATTTGACATAATTAGAATATTTTTAACATATAAATCTATTTAATTATAAATTTTTAATTTTCTTGTTAGGTAAAATTCATATTCTAATTTCTATTAACAATATTATAATTTATGAGAAAATGTTTTTAATATATCATGACGTACGTTGTTATAGTAATATTGGTGAATTTTTAATTTATTATTAAAATTATTTGGAATATAATATGACATCATAATTAATTTAATGATGTTATTTATTTGATATTTATTTTTTTATAATTTTCTCATTCCCCATAATTTGGAGAACCCGCTAATTACCTTAACCTAATGTAATTGTTTTATATATGATATGTTAGAAATAATATATTTAATTTTTTCAACTATATTGTTTTTTAAATACTTAATTTTTCTTATCCTAAAGAGTTAAATATTTGAATGATTAATACATTTGGTGTGAGTTACTAAGGATACAATGATGATATGAACCGATCAATATAGATTGTAGATTTTTCAAACAGTAGATGAAGTTAATGATTTTATAAATAGGAATGATATGTTTATTATGTGGTACTACTTGGTGATAGATTCAACCAAGATTTTATTCTTGAAATTATTTGTAGATGTGATTCATATAGTGTGTTAATTTATGTCTTTCTTTCCTAATTTGTGAAAAATAAAAATTATTATCAAATAGTATGTATTACACTATTTCTATATCTGATAATGGATATGTATAAATGAAAAATTTTGATGTATATTTTATATAGAATGAATGATCTAGAAATATTTATAAGAGTCCACCATTTCTCCACTGTGTATTTAAACTAGTTTATAAGAAGAAAAAGATCATTTGGATTGTGGATAATGATGATTTAAAAATGTTTAAAAGTGAAAAACTAACCCGGGATAACCAAAAATGTCACTTGAATTATATCACCACAAGGACCAAAATGGAAATATCATTTCCAAGGACTAGTGAGGAGCACCTAGGTATGGATATAAAAACCATGTCAAAATTTTACCCTCGAAAGATAACAAGTGATAAATATAATATATCATAGCACTATTGTGGTAAATATTGAATAAAACTCAAGTGTGAGATATAATATATGGTATAGAAGAACAATAAAAAACACAAAAACCTAGAGTAGTTGATGGAACAAAAAAAAGGATCTCCAAAACTACATGTAAATAACTCTATAGATATGTCATACCCACACTGAAAAAATCACCGCCAATTTATAAACGAAACGAGATGCCGTAATAAAATGAAAAGAACATCCATTTAATTTTTTATAACAAAACCATGTCCAGATACACTGATGAAAATATATATGGTCTGAAAAATAAATCCCATTTGCATACTACCACTGATATATACAATTAATTTCACTATATATCAATTAGTTCTTCTTTATAACATGTCTTATAAAATATTTCATAAAAACATTATCATAAATAATATTTTATTTTTTAAATAGTTCACATTGAATATGAATTGGGAGTATGATATTAAATCCATTGAATATATTTAGAGTTATATATACAATTAATCACTAAACATAAAACCAAGAGGGAAGGAATAGAATAACCATTGATATAATGTTTAAAATGACGACCCAAATGTGTGGGAAACATGATGGTAAAGATAATTAGGAAACATAATGAACACAAATTGATGTGGGATTCTAGTTTTCAAGAGGGTATAACTAGTTAAGGAAACTAGTTATCTCCATTGAATAATGATAACCTATCGTAGGGATATTTATAAAATAAATAATTCTTCTATAATAGAAATTAAAACATCATACCCCAATCCACTCCCTATTTTCTATAATAAAACATTTGGTTAAAGAAACTATTCCAAAAAATTATTTAACATTTTCCATAAGAAATTACAAATAATATCCAGTCATGGGAAAATAATTCTTTTTCAAACCACATTTTATACCTTTCATCGAACGCGTCATTGGAATAATATAGTTTTCAATGAAAAAACCATTTAAAAAAATTCTATTAACATCAATGATTAATCAATATCCTACTTAATCATAAATTCATTCAATTTAATAAATCAAAAACCAATGGAAAAAATAATAACATATTGATTTCCATGGTAAATTTTATTTAATAAAGAAAAACACCATAAAAATAATGGAAACCATGTCACCTTTGTATGATGATCTTGGAATAAAAGAGATATTTTAAAAAAAACCATACATACCAATGAAAAAACATTAATTATACTTTTACATCCTAGATCTATCCCTAAATCACCTTATATGGTTCTATCACATAATGAAAAAGAGAGAACTGTTATTTATCAACAAAAAGTAAGAGAAAACCGGAAGAAATATATATATAGATCAAATTGATTAACCACGATTGATTAGAAATCACCAAGTAACGAATAGAGATTCATTCTAGAGAAACATGGGGAGGATGGTCTGAGTTATGGATGATTGAGTTGGTGTTTATATTTAAAAATGATCAATGTAATTAGGGAAAAATAGAATTTTTAAAAACTATAGAAGGGTCACATGATTAGGATGGATCACTTGAAATAATAGTCACTAACCAGGTGGTCCTATTATAAAATTATAAATATTCCTTCATGATTAACAATAAATATATACCTGGCCATAATTACCATTTCATGTGAATGAGATATTTATTATAAATTTAACATTCCCCTCACATGGTTATGATACGATTGAAACTAACCCTATTTTGAAACTGTGTGCTAATCCAAATTCAAATTGATTTCCAAATATTCAACCCCATCTCCCAAAAACCTATACAACCTATGGTGAGACAATAAAATATCTAAAATGATACAAACCTATGACCCAAAGGGAGTCCCAATTCTTCCCACCATAAACATAATATCTTTAAAAATCACTCAGGATCCTAGATTCATAAAGAGGTAATGAAATTTTAACACCACCAACAACTCAAACTCCCAAACCTAATAGATATCCCTATCTAAAATTCTACAATACATAGTTCATTGACAATATTTTACGATGTAGTAACCATCATCCTAATGTACCATAACCTAAACTGGTCATAATAAACTATTGTATCGGCTCGTTTTCAATATCCTATAACCATAAAATTTGATAAATGTTCGAATGGTATGATATTATTTAGAAAAAATGAAACACCGCATAAGACATGTAAAATAGGATGGTGCAATCAAATGATATTATATCTCTGTGAGTCTTCTAATATTCTAAACTTGTCTAACTTACCATGGTGAATCCATACCTATCTTCCCAAAAAAAAATTTCCAATCTATGTGTGACTCTAAGGAAAAAATTATTACCATTATAAACTCATAATGAGGATGAAAAATTTATAAAAATGGTATCTAGTGCCTCCGATCTATTTATATCCTCTTCTAACGTCACAACATTATTTTTTTCACTATTTGATAAGCCTTTTATCCAAGGGATAACATTTAAGTAACTCATCAAGACACGAATGATATCAATAAGGCCACCTATAATATGAATCAATTGCACTATTATAGTCAATTTGTAACAGATAATGTTACAAGAAATCCCAAACATAGAAATATGATATTAAAAAGAGAAAATGAAGTCTAGAACACTTGCATAAATAGTATTCATAATAGGTTGGATAGCCCAAATAACATATCCTTCAATTATATGTCTGTATATCATGATTTACTTCGATATAGAACCCACTACATCCTGTTATATTCGTTGTAATTGAGATAAATAATGATTTCTCTACCATAAAATAAAAATTAATGTATATTATGGTGTTTAATATATTTTTTTAACATATATGTGCTCATGTTATATAACCTAAACGTATCCTCAATAGGAGGGAAAATATTTAATTTTTAATATAAAAAAATATAAAAAAATCATATTATTTCAATATAAATTCAATATGAGTTTAAACATGAAGTATATATGTACTGTATCCAATATATATTATAGGATGTGTAAGATATAGAATAAAATGGATGGTATTTGGTGTTATAATTAAATTATTTTACATGCATGGAATCATGAAATGATGTATACAGTTCATCATCTCATCAAAGGCCATCAATATTGATGTATCAGATTGTGAAAAATCACATTAACTTTAAATTTCACCTAAGAAATAGACAAATTTCTCCCTCAATCAACCCCAATATTATATAAGTAAAAACATCATATTGCCTCTCGAATCCTGAAGCAGTGTATGGATATGGAGAAAAGAAATATGAATTATTCCCCCTATAAAAGGATATAATAGTAAAATTATAAGTAGAATCATCCAATAAAGTACCAACTTGATCAGAAGAAATGTACATCTTCTAGTCAGTATCAATCAAATACAAGACCTTCTTCTCTATATAGATTCACTAGGGACCTTCCTCCCACTGATTCATTCACTTCCAAAGCTAGCAGGTTTCTGGAAAAAATCATTTGTTACCACATTAATTTATTATAATATCCTATATAATATCATGATCATAGACATTAGTATTTTTAAACTGTAATATATGATTTAGGTTTAGATTTATATGGGTGAGAATATATTTTAGTTTCCAATAACTTGAATATGACAAAAATCGTTATCAAAAGTGGTAATGAATCCATGTCCTAAGATCATGAATAACTATTATCAAATCATGGTGAAGGAGAGATAAATTAATTTCATGGGGGAATAATTCGGGAAATACTTAATCCATTACCCATATTTCTGTAATTATGTCACATCCTAACCCCATGTCTGAGTCTTCTTAGAAAACATTATTATAACTCAATACTTTTAATAATGAATCAATACTGAGGTCTATGTTGACCCCACTATCAACTTATTAGTTAATATTAGTTATGGGGTTTTTCTTCAATAGGATCTTAATTGAATAGAGACATGGTATAGGACTCAACATAATTAGATATAATCTAAATTTGGGAAATAATGATAAACCACATTGATAAAAGAGGGAATCAACAAGGTAACAATGGTTACACTTTCCATAGAAGAAAAAATATATAATTCCAATCATTGACCAATGAAATAAGTATCCTGTCACTAGGTAAAACCAACCCATAAGAAACATGATCAAACATACATGTAATGGTTCACATCCATGATATATTCCATGGGTTCTCACATGAAACATCCTTAATGATCATATATCAAGGCTCAATCCAAAAAAATGGATCCAAATATTCTCTTACACCAAAGGGATGATTCAAAAAAATAATCCTCAACAAAAAATGAAAGGGATCCGGGTAAAAAAATATTATATAAAGTAACTCTAGATAATAAATACTCAACATAGTATCTCTCATGGTCCAACTAATAGAATTTTTATCTATGATATATCCCTATGTCCATCAAGTGATCAAATCAATCCTAGTTACCCATGAAAAAACATGAGTATCACCATGTTCAGAACACTATGCAGAAACCGGTGTCATAGCTTTCATTACAAGGATATACCCAACATAATTTTATATTGAGCTATATAAGGAAACATAGTAGGAATAAATACAAGTTAATCACCACTGTCAATGGGGTAATTCAAAAAAATCTCAAATATTATACCAATAAAGTAACCCAAAATCATATTTAATCTAGAACCATTGATAACTATTTAAAAAACATCCCCGAATCATATGATGTACAAAATATTCCACCCCTTTTGAGGAACAATAAACATATAAAAAACTAGTTTTTATACACTAGATTTTCCAACCAAGCTGACATAGTTGACTAACCGGACTATAAGAGAAATATGTTTCGGAATTATTTGAGGAAATTCTATTACAAGAACATAAATATGAATGATAATGATTTCCACTCTATTCAAATACCGTAAAAGACTAAAAAAATAGGATGGTACTAACTTCTGGGTAAAAATATTATAATTTACTTTTGGACATTCATAGATGTTTACATAAAACTCATAAGACATGAAATCAATATGGTATTTTGTTATTAGTAAAATTAAATAGTCACTAATGTTAAAAAAGGGATAAGAAAAAAATGTAAACAATATTCACAAGAAATTTCTATTTGAAAGGTTTTAAAATCATACTCAGTTCAATATAAGAATCATCTTTCAAACAAAATTTCCATTGAAAACTACAAACATCATTTAGAATTGAATCACATATTAACATTCAATTTTATAAGTACACATATTTCCTATCTTTATATGATTAAAAATAAGTTATATTCTCAATTCGTCTATTACATGAACAAATCCTATATATTAAAATCTATTGAATTAAAAAGATTAATTTTCATCTTGAATTATTCTACCTACGTCTAAATTCATTAGAAATAAACCATTATTCAATAACCCATTATGATTCTTAAACCATTCCAATTATAAAATATGTATTATATAAATATAAAAATATTAAATTTGATTATTCATCCCATTTTAATATTCCATTTTATCTTTTAGATCACATGTTGTAAACAACTTAATGTAATTTTAAAGTCCAAAACTCATCCTATACAAATTTATGGAGAACAAAAAATTATTTTTCGTAAAATTTATCCATTATTAATGACTCTCTCATTAGGTGAAGTAAATATATAATTAACCACTTTGAAAATAATTAAACTACACATGAGTTCATAATATGACAACAAATTATAATGACATTGTCTAGAAACCATTAATAATTTCACAAAAAAACTCAAGCTTCAATTTTAAAACACAAATCCTTTTTCATTAAATATTAATTATTTATAGAAAACAAGTTTTACCACACTAACATAATTAAGAATAATGTCATAACTATCAACTAAAATAATCTATTGATATCACCATAACATATGAAATACCATTATTCATTTCTCATTAATGAGAATCACTCTGTGAATTCAAGAATTATGGTTTCCAATTTACAAAATAAAGGGAAATGAATTCACGATCAACCTAGACACATGTTTTATAGAAATTTTACACTAATTTAATAACCTTATTAATGTATTCAAAATCATGAGTTTGGTCACTACAAAGTTCTTCAGGACATCTATGTTAACCCTAAATATTGATTCTATTTTTTTATATCTTAAAATTTAGAGTAGCCTCTTAGGATAATTATTCATGAAAATGGGGATCAAAAACCAATTTTGTAAATAATTATCCATATAGTGGATCAAATAAATATTTTATAATGACTTCCCATAGTAACTCACCATTACTTATGGAATGTAGTGGTCAGGAAAAAAAATATACCCTACACTATGACTTCCAACATGTCATAATTTCCAAACATCATAAAATACCAAAATAATAAGAGGATTTTTCTAAAATGTTGGTCCTTATAAGTATAATATGATGTAAAACCATTTCTTGAGAATCCAAAATAAGTCAACATGATACATCACCGAAAATAGTTTTCCACATGGATTGAAGCTTGTTACCAATATCCATGGACGTGTGATAAGATCATGTAATCATGTTACAGATTTCATCCTCAAATGAAGACATGTGATAAGAATAACATATATAAGAATAAAAACATCAATGATACCATAAAAACACTTGGGTGGGATATATGATATGATGAAGATGAACATAACCAAATGGAAAGATATCAAAATCAACCAAACTCCAAACACAAGGATATACACATCTCCATGAGAAAAAAAAGTGACCTATCTCTAACACAATCCCAAACACAACAAAAAAGAAACCATATACATGAGTTATTTTTATCTAAATGAACGACCTTACCCTTTCCCATTATGTAAAAACTATGCATACATATTCATGATGGAATATTCATGGTGTGATAACTATGTTTAGGTAGGATACCCCCATGAATAAATTAAATTACAATGACCATGCATATATTATTTTTTATTCAAATCATGTTTCATAAAAATAATTATATGATATAACACAACATTCTTTCCAATTAACAAGTTCCTATAGAAAAAAATTGTAAGGAACCTGAATAGTCTTACCCTTCCCAACCAGTTTTGATATAAATGCACTATCACCCAAGGTACTAATATTAGGAAAAAATAAATAATTATAATGTTATTCACATAACTAGATAACACATCCCATTCATTACATACAAACACTATCATATAACCATTATTCACACCTTGAAGGATTTCGAAACATGGGATGACACCTCTCATGGGGAACCGTCATGTAAAACTAATTGTATAGACTCTCCCTAAGTCTACAGTCTCATTTCAAGGTTCAATGGGATTCTAGGGTATTTTACCTAACCCATAAATAAAGTATTATATGTGCCACATACCACTATATTTTATCTATGATCATGTATTGAAGATCATATATATCCCCTAAGCCAAAATCCCCATGCTTAATCTCCAATTAGGTTAGAATAGGGAATATATGAAATGTTCATCAACCAATCTGGGTAACTATAATCTTCATGTACCTATTCAATATACTAATACATAGAGGACAGGGATAAAATAATGTTATATATATATATTTATGTTTCATTCCCAATACATTGACAACTAACATATACCCCCACTAGGTCCCAGACCGAGAGCCTGAATAATAAACATAGCCCAAAATTATCATAAGCACATGGTGTAATTTTGTAGAATTTCATTTCATTCAATTTTTGGAAACACCAGAGAGTTTGTTACTAACATTTTCCATTATTTAATAGATAATATAACCACACACAATGGGTTTAACATAAGGTCATTTTATCCCTACATCACTCTAATATGGTCATTGAACATCCTGTTCACTTTTTCTTCCTCATCATCTCCACTAATGAGCATTGATACGTATATCTACACAAACCTCTAGTAGAGGAAACGGTAAAAAAATGTTGGTAAAACTACATTGAATTACAATAAATTTTTATGCAGGAAAACACTGTATGAGATGATTATGACACTCCCAACATATTTGAAAATCATCATAATTAGTAAAAAAACTCACACTTACAGGCATTTATGAAATGTGAGTCCTACATTCCCAATCATGATGTATGATATTACTCTTTAACATAAGATATAGAGTTCATATAGAGAGAAAATCATAACAAAAATAATACACATCACATGAGGTGAATAATACAACTGTATAACCACACATAAAGAATAATAATGTCATACTACATATCCTAGATGTATTAGGATAAAATGAGTCCCTGATGAAAAATTCTTTATTCCAAGAAAATATACAACACAATCCTAAAATACCTATATATCGTATCCTGAAATAGTCATTAAAGGAAAAGAAACAACCTCAATACCACATTTTCAAATACTATGCTCGGTGAACTATCCCTGTCTGATACCAAAATTAGACTCTCTAGTCCCTAATATGGGATACCATTCACATTCCTCTACCATATATTATCATCATACCAAATGACACAACTAGGTATCTAAAACATCGTATGAAAAGGGGGTTAACTTCATTGATGTAAACCATGTCTTCCCCAATATGGGGAAAACAAAAAATTCCAAGAGATTGGAATTTGTCCCCATGGAATACACAATTTTATTCATGAATATTTTCAACGGATAACCTAAAAAATTCATTAAAAATTACATCTCAGGTATGAGGAATATATCTAGGAAATTCAATAACTCATGTCTCCTTAGTCGGCGTCATGTATCCTAGGCATTGATTTAGGGGGTTGGTCATATCTCCCTCTAGATGCATCAACAACAATTTTTAGGGAAATTAACCCACCCAATAACTCATATCACTATTATAATCCAATACACCTTATAATTTCATAATGGATTCACTAGTTCTGTGGAAACCCATGTATCTCATGCATTCTGATGGTGATGCCTTAAAGGTGGAGTCATGGAATTCTAGATATTTCTATGATATAATAATGTTAAGAGAATCCTAAAATCACATGAATTTCAATACATAACTCATTTCATAGGAACCCTAGTATCTATGATATTTCTATACCAATCATATATCATATGAGTATTAGGAATCCAAAACATCCCTATAATAAAAAAGATGGATCCTAGCTCTTAGGAATATACCCCTACTGTCATAATCAATGATGCATAGTCATATTATAAAATATACAATGATTTATATACAATGAACATATATAGAATATTAATAAGAAACAACACAAGGGCTGATCAGACGCCCACATGAAAAATCATAGATCATAACACCAACTTGACTAATATTGGTCCAATTTTGGTTATACATGACACACACAATTGATATTTACCAAAAATAATGTATCTGATTAGGATCAATCCATTATTGAGAACCTACATAGGGACATGTCACTCATTAAATATTACATCACCCTTCATGGGTCCATATCATGTGAAAATTCCATGGACATCACTCACATCATGATGGTAATTATGACCCATGGAATTACTAGGATCACACATGACTTCATTTCCCTAAGAGTAAAAATAAATATAGTAAATTTTCTATTGATTTATCTCAGATCCCTCCGACATATCTAGGGTCACTCATGTTCAGTTCACAATACCATCGCCTTATTGACTATCCTAAGGATAGTCCACCTTTAAAAATTACTCTAAATAAGGGTCTATAACTCCCAGAACATCTAAATTTGTCTAAGGTACCTAGGGTGTTAAATTTTTAAACATATCATACTTCTATTAGGATGATCATATGGTCATTTATCACCTCTAAAAAGTTTTTCACTCCCTCCTTTGACTTATCCAACATATTTTATTCTTGTGTCCCATGTTAATACCATGACCACAAAGAGGCTCTAAAATGTATAAGTCTTCCATTGAGGTCCAAGGACTTGGAAATCAATGGTAAATATAAGTAATATTAACCCCTGTATTAATATTAGTTACATAAAAAATAAATTAATTACAAATATAAAAAAAATTAATTATGTAGTCCAACTAAGTTAACTATGTAAATATCCATTTGTGAGACTACAAAATCTATTTAATGTATCACAGGGAATACTTAATCTATGGAACATATTTGAGAACACATATTCAATTAAAATATTCATCTCTTTTAATTTTCATGAAAGGTAACTCTATCTAGTCCAGATCAATGAATACTATGTCCAACTAGAAAATTACAACACATGTGACGTCTTAACTCACACAAAGACACCTAAACATAAAAAATAATCATTTATTAACTAAATAAAAAATTAATTCAATTTAGGCATAATTCCGTAATTTTAATTGGGTGACCTCATGACAAAAAAACTGAATCAAAACACCAATAAAAGGTCTGTGATGAACCCCCAACCACAACCTAGGATAATATCCAAAATTCAAATGATGATTCCATAAAAAATTAATATAAAAATAGAGAAAAAAACCTATATTAATTCATATAATTACATATATTCATTAAATAAATGAAATATAGTAAGTATATGACCTTAATGGTCATATATATGGTGCCTTAATCGAAATAACCATTGAATACAAATGATTTCACCATTCTCTAGGGAAATTTACTACATATAACTAACCAAAAAACAAGATTTCAGTGTCTATGGGAGAATTAGACATGTAATAGGGAGAGGAGGAACATATATTATTAGTCCAAAAAAATATCTCAGTATATCACTTCTAAACACAGGGGACAAGAGGGGAGTGGGGGGGTTTGAAACCCCCTGCCAATCACAGATAGGGGAATTACAGAGGGGTATAAATCATAAAAGTGATATTTAAAAGGGTCTTTTTACATCTTAAGAACCCCAATGGAGGGTTATTGGGGTCCTCGTTGTTGTATTAGTATTATTATATGGCCCAAACTAACACATATGTCTTTAGGGATATTTTTTAGCAACCTTAACACCAACCAAACATCATTAAATGTCAAAAAAAACCTATTTGAGAGGATACGGTCTTCAAATTATGGGTTCTATGAAAACAATCAGCACATTTACCCTAACTAAATTTAGCATTGATATTCAATATGAAATTTTAAACTCATATGGGTATGTTAAATTTTAAGTATAGATCATCCTATCCTTTCAAATTCTAGAGAGTGTTGAATTTTCTCAATTTATTTACGTCTATCATAGTTTATTTAATTGTATTATTTTTCTGATCTTTTCACATACACATACTATGTATTTACTAGTTATTATGGGACCATATCAGTGTTTTTCAATAATGTACTATACTCATACCCTATTTAGGTGGCCAAGGAACAAAGGTTCTTGATCATACATACACTTTTAGTACTATGATGGAAATATTCATATTATTATATGATTTATATGGATATTTAAGATGAAATAATATATTTGTGGTTAGGTGTGTAATTGGTGATGGTGAATGGCCTTGTTGGAGTTTTGGTTTTTTCCATTAATTTCTATATATATATATGTGTGTGTGTGTCTGATTTTCCAAATAAGAGATGAGTACGGTGTGGGTATATGTTACCATTCATACAATATTGTAGGTCATCTATAATTTTTGTATATTTATCTCTTGTGGATGATGATTGGTGATGTATTTATTAATGGGAACTTTTTATGGTGTATTTTATACCCATAATGATAACCAAGACTCCCAATACTGGTCAAATGCCTCGGTTATATTGGAAAGCATGCTAGAGGTAAAGTGGGGGCCCCCAATTAGAGCATTGTATAGTGACATGATGTGATGGAAGCTTGTAACATCACACCAAGAGGTCCCAACAAAAACTACATGCATGATAATGATTCAGACACAAATGAGAAAAGAAACAGAAAATAAATATAAAATGTAAGGATTACATTGATGGGAATATATATTCAATATACATGGGAAAATAGTAACTCACAATCTATTAAAATTATAATTTAAGATAAATTAAAATATTCTTTATAAAGTCATCCATTCAGATCACTAATTTCTTATGAAAATTCAACACATGTACAAGTTGTCTCACCGCAATTTAATAATGAGTCCTAGTTGGTGAACTTGTTACCCCGACTTATGATTATCACAGAGTACCCTACATTTATAATAGTTACTTCTGATCTCTTGTAATTAATGGATTAATACCATTATCACCAAATTAAAAAAACCGACCCATCATTTTCCAAAAAAATATCTATAATCACTAGTCTATTAAATGAATTTTTTATTTGACCATAACTTATAATCCAATATAAATTATAACATAAGACCATTTAGTAACTTACCTAATTTTAAAGTCATATTATTATAGAAAATTAGAAGAGTGTTACCCTTGAAGCTCCCCTATAGTAGTCGCATGGTTAGTGAAAATCATAGAGGGTATATCACACATATTGAGAGGCATTATCCAAAAACATTTATCTATATAATAGAATAAACTACAAAAAATCCACTATGTTGTATAATATAATAGAAAATCCAATACAGACAATCCCAAATGGGATGAGTATAAAAAGCTCAATCATCTCAAAAATATTACCATACCAAGAAAATAGTCTCGTGGTAGTGATTGATCTTCTCAAAACTCTTTTCTTGTAACATCCATGTCAATCACTAATGTTTTTATAGAATCCTTTGATATATATATATATATAGATTGAGAAAAAAATAATACTATGTAGGAGAATACCAATAGTCTCTTTTACAAATGTGAATATAGCATACTAATGTTCTGGTTATCAAAAAAACTAAAAGTGCCCTAGTGGGTTGTATAATTTTCCATTCATCGCCAATTCTTGATCACCATATAAATCATAAATCAATAGTAATATAATATCAGAATAATATATAATAATCTGATGAAAAAAAAATTTCATTAGTTTTCCACTCTCATCCAATTATAATACATCATTTTATGTCATCTATCTAATAAATATCATCATCTTAATTAGAAATACCACCTAAAACTAGTAAAATAAATCAAATCATTGCCAAAAAAATCCCATATATCAACATGTATACATAAAAACCCATAATTCTATAAAAAAGGGGAAGATGATATTCTTAAAATTATATGATATCAATGTTATTATCTCATCCAACCACACATGAAAACCATAAAATATATCCATATCCTCAGTCACATTACTTCTTGTCTCACATTATAAACTACAAACTTATATTTTGGAAAATTGGCATTAACTACACATCCCCATAAACAAAATTTTTTCGACTAGAAGTGAGGGCCTAGGGTGTGTTTGTGGGATGACTACGCTATTATATATGATTCTGAAAATAGAATAAATATCCAAAAATCATCGATGTATGTATGTAATGAACTTGTGGAAGCAATAAATATAAATAAGTATTTAATAAAATGAAATTCAGAAAAGTCCCGAACAACCATCTCAAAAATATAACATTGATTGACTATTGGTCAAACTAGATATAAAGAAATAAATTAAATAAATGAACTTAAAGTCACAAGGATCACATGAACAATAATATAGAACACATACAAAAACTCCACATAAAAAAATAACTAATCCCTCATGATCGAACCTAGGTGTCATCACAATCCTATACATACCACTAAGTTAATGAATGATTGGGCATCCCATTGAAATTGAATCCCGAGTAGGGTGTCAGTACAAAACTCTATTGGGTTCCTCGAATGAGGTCTAATATATAGAATTTAATATTAAGTATATTTATATGTGAGAAACTCATCATAATAGTGATAAAAACAGAAAAAATGGAATAGCTAAAACAATTATTATAAGTAATTATTTAAGATTGTGCTCACATATCCTAAACATGAATGGAAATAATGTGTAAAATAATATAAATTCATAATCAATCCCAGGTTCCTTGATCTCAATCGTTGATACATGCTACGGATAATTCCTAAAATGCCTTTGAACATGTTTGATTATATATATATATATGTATATATAGTATTATTCAAGTATATATATTAATGTATTTATCTATATAAAATTATATAATTTTATAAATATATATATGTGATGTATGATCCTATAACTAGGGAATATAACCATTTTCATCCATGAATAATCGTAAGAGTCCCACGGTTTAAATAATAGAATTATCATAAAATTCATGTTGGGATATGAAAAAAAATTCTATAATCCCAATAAATGATGAAGGCCATCATACCCAACATCCCAAAGGAGTTGTGTGACATTACATGAATAGTGTCCTAATAATTATGTGAAACTCCATGTCAAACATACTAATAAAAAGACATGAAAAATCAAGACTAAAAACCCAATAATGATGTGAAATTCCATGTTTAATATCCATATTTATGGGTGTGACCCTCCTTGTCCAAAAACCTAAAAAAATCACTAAAACTATTTTTAACATCTATATAGAAGGATATTAATGATAATCAATCATGTTGGCTTAAGGCCATAACCCAAGAAGCACATATGGGCATCCCTAAAAAGAAATAGTTAAAAAATTATCATTAATGTCTAGATCCCATGTAGTACCTTTGGGAATATCTAACCAAAAAGGGCATGGAAGCCATTTCCATGGAATAATATATAGGAATACCGAATTAATATAAACTTATCTAGTTATGAAAATAGGATGAGTTCTAGGAATAATTCATGGAATCAATAGATTCATCAATAATAACCAATAAAAGTGTATGGCTGACAAAATTTTTAAACCTCCACATCCATCCTAGACAACCACATGACATGTTGGGTGCATGTTCTAATCTGACACATGTTACCATCTCTACGAAAGCACATAATGCCCTTCTTCCTGGTTGATCCAACACTGGGCACCCACTGGTTCCCCTTTGTCATCACTCAATATGGGAATCCTACTTTGGATCATCACTGTACATAAAAAATAATGGTATCCCTCCTGTGATAAAAAAATACGCCATGCAAAAGATGCATCCCTCATTGGATCCTATAGTAGTTTATGTGTGTAGATCCATCCATCATGGGATCCCATTGGCAAAAAAATTATAGTAATCCCACTTGTGTATTCGATCACCCACTAGTCTCTATTCTAACAATGAATGTAGCTTAAATAAGCTATATGTGAACCCTATTGGTCATCAAATTAAACTATTACATTTTATAGTAGACATAATCATAGGAAAATTAAAATGGGGGCATCACCCTCAGGGGAGATCTAGATCATACTTGTATTACCATAAAAAACTGTAAGTTCCAATATGATGGTATGATATGAAACCTAAATTTATGATGTTTTTAATCCATATATAAGAAACTGTTAATTACTTGATCCAATATCACCAATATCCATGTCATAAGTAATCGACATAAAACTTCCTACCAAATATTCTATAGAACACACAAAATAAAGAACATGAATTTCAGAAATATGATATAATTTATAAAATAGATGTCAAAAATGAATGGCACAAGATAACCCACCATATGCCCATTGCTCGATGTAAATTTGAGAAACCACATGAAAAGTGTATGTAGGGTTTCACCAACACCACCTCCGAGAAAACCCCCAACCAAAAAAATGAATTTTTTTACTAAATTAATTTAATTTAGGGTTTAATGATAATGACAATTCACCATATCAATAAAACTATTAGAATCAACACATCAAAAATTGTAGATAGACTCTAAAGACATCCACACACTAGGAAGAGAATAATACCCATCAACATTGTATGAATCCAACCTTCTTCTATGTAATGAAGAATAAAAATCATAACCAAGAAAATTTAAATATAGGTTAATATAATGAAAAACACCACAAAGGATTATAGAGGTGAATACTTACCTCTAGGACTCCAACACACCTGACATCATTAAACTTGGTCTAATAATGTGAAATAACTCTTATGGATAAAGAGAGAAGGATATTAGCATGTAATAGGTACCTATATGGTAAAAGGGAGGAAATTTGGGGGAAAATTAAGGATTTTTGTAGAAAATGGTTATTTTTCTTTTTTTTTATAGGTGACATGATTTGGTGGCACGGTTGGATATATCGTGCCCATATGTGCACATCTAATATCGAATGTAAAACCCTACTAATTTGGTAATGATGACATACAATCAAACCATACCCCAACATGTGACATGGATTCAATTAACATAAGAAACCAACATTGAATTCCATATCCTTCCTCATTGTTTCTTCTTCCCTTTTTCGTATGAAAACAGGGCCCCACTATTTTTCCCCTTCATTTTCACTAACCATGCACTAATTATGCACACTACGATGAACCTTTCCAAAACACATATATTGGGTCCAAAACCTATGTAACACTACTAAAACCTATGATAATTCACATGATCCTCCTTTAATTATAATATAATTATTTAGAGGAATTTTTTCTTTTCAAAATTCATTTTGATCCCTTGATGATATTTCAACCCATTCGTTTAATTGAAAATTAAATTTCCTTTTTAAATTTCCAACACCCAAAACATTCAATAATAAAATAACTCCAAAATAGAACATCACAATCATTAGTATAATTTTTTTCTATATAAATTAATAACATGACATACTTATATAATGAATTCCTTCTCAAACAACCATGTTGTGTTTTGAAACTCCCAAAATGACTCCCAAAATCAATTTATGCACAAAATTAATAAACATGATTGTTTCCAAATATAAAAACATCGAGTGGGAGCTTACATGACATATAATAATTCAAGAAATGATCATTCTATCATATCCTCCGTTAAATGGTATATGATGTTCAACCCCTATAATCTTTATTTAATACTTCAATTTTGAACAATGGTACATCCATAATTGGAATTTGATATTATAAAATCCACTAGAATCCAAATGAAACTCTTAAAAAATTATTATATTACTAAACATGATAAAAAAATTTTAACTACCTCATACCATTAATTTGATCAAAATATAAGAATCTCAATCGACCAACCTCAACCTAGTCATGTCATATTTTCTATGAAGATCCCAAGCTAACTCATGCATTACACTTGTCTCATCCCAAAAAACATTACTGATGCGGTTCCTCACTAACATCATCTAACAAAAAAAGAGAAATCCAGATCAAATTTCTAAATTTTAATATTATTGAAATCCTTATCTTTCACTTTTGATGATTCAAAAAACCAAATCCTATATCATTTATCCTATGTCACAACATAAGGATTATGATATTTCTCAATGAATCATGAAAACATATTCTAAATAAATATAATGGTGAACCATCAAATTTACTTACAAATTTTCTTACCATCAATTACCAATGATACATTTATATTCTAATACTCATGGATCTTTGTAAGAAATACTTGTCTCAACAGCCTCATTCAAACTCCAAAAAATTTTGTTTTAGAACCCAAATGTGGTATTCACTATAGAATCTGACAATACATAGTTCTATTTATCCAATGAAAAACTGAAAGAAAAAAACACCATCACTAAACCAGATAGAAGACCTAGAAGCCCCTCTCATGTAATTTTTACTTCCCAAATCCCATAATCATAGATCTAGAACCTTTTACCATTACATTGGAATAACATTCAAGGAATTGAATCTAAATGGTCTGATCTATTTGTTAGTCTTGGAAAACAAGTTACAAATATATGTGTTAAATTGCATACAAATATAAAAATAATTATTTTTTAAGAATAACTCTATTCTATCTATCATATCCCAACATATATCATATTATGAATAATGGGATTCTTTGGAAGTATTGAAAATTACTGGTGGGATGAAATTCATAATAGTGGTAAAATATAGATAAATACATAGTGAATTAGTGTTCATAATCAATATTGAAATGTAAAAAATAAAATCACATTAAATTAAAATAAATGGATATGTATGTATCAATATAGAAAGGTAAATATATAAAAATTCAATCCATTTAGTCAATAAACTACTTATGAAATGTATCTGTTTATTTATTAATTGTGAAATTATAATGGATAATAATAAGTAAATATGAATGAAGGTAATACATAATTATTATGTTTCATGTTTCCAAGTTACCTGATAACATTACCATGATGGTTTGGAGCATTCAATATAGAACTATTTGGTTAGTACTATCGTATCTCCACTCTCATGATGTTTCAAATGATTTATTAAAACATATTGGTAACAAAATCATAGTGATTGTGAAACTATTTTCATCTCATAAGACTACTGAGGCATCGAGGGGATTTCATTAACTAGTCCACAATCCAAGTCATAATTGTAAAAAGAATTCATTGTAAATGAAACAATATATTTAATTTATAAGAAATGTTCCTTATGAAATATTTTTATTGAGTAAAGGATATATATTTACCAATATTTCACTAGTTAATAAAGTAATAATTATATGTTAAAATGATATAAAATTTTGGAAATATTCATAACCATTATATAGAAATAAGTATATTCAATAGAAACTTAATGAATAATTAAAAATTATTACAATAGTGTTATTGTTTCAATAGAATTTTAATAATCACAAATAAATTGATATTATACATTAACTCTTGTAACTTGGTAAATTTCATGTAAAATCTCCTTTGATTAGATAATTCAAATTGAAATATAAAATCCCTTGTATAATGAATTTTTCATGATATTAAATTTTAATTGTCTAGTTCATATATCCCAAAAGTGTTAATTGGTTCATAATAACAAATAATTCTCAATGGAATGTAAATTGAGATGAAATACATTTTCCTTCATGTTACATTTGGTTATACATTGTATAACCTATGAAATAGTGGACTTAAACATGTTATTAACATATAATAGAATGAAATTAATATTTTAATATCATATATGATCTTATTATAATATTTTAGCACCCATTTGTTACCAATCAATTAATTTTCCCCCATTAAGAGTTTTAATTGCCTTTTCTTTTCAGTCTTTGTTGGATTATTGTTTCTTTCATCTTCATTTGATCATTATTTAATCCTAAAATTAATATAACAGATGAAATAATTAAATTTATATTAATTAAATACATATTTAGAGTATTCCATAAATTTTTTGATCGGGAATAAAATAATTTTTTTATGGATATGGTAGTACATACGTACACAATATGTTCTATATCCATTTTCAAGCCGGATAATAAAGAATGGAATGTAAATAACATATATATATATTACCATTAATATATTGTTTTCATTATGTATATATAACACATTTTTATTAAAAACATCCACAAAACATTCCATGTAATGTTTGAATGATTCACATCACTTCTCGTGGTGGTGGTCCTCCACACACTGAAACAATGTTATCCTATTCCTATAAATTATATATACTGAAGGTATGTATCATATAATAATTTATGAATAATAAAGAAATCATATATAACATTATAAAATTATGTAAAATTTATTTCTATCATCACTCTCTACCATGATTAGTGGTAATGGAAAAACGAATGACATGGGTTCGTGAGGCGGTAGTCCACTGTACACATGAATGTTGAATTCACAACCCATCTGACTGAAGTTTATGTATGTGTAGGTAAAAAAATTAACATAAACACATATAACTATATTCAATATATTATGGTTATTACATATTAAATATCAAGGAAGTATTGAAGGAGTTGGAAAACAGATAAAAAAAGAACACTTAGCAAAATGTTATTTTTTTGGATTTCCCACTTAGGTTTTCACTAAATCCATGAATGGGTTTCTTTATTACAGAAAAAATCTTATATTAATATGTTATGTTATTTGGGATGGTATTTATACTGAAATTGGTAGAGCCATAGTGATTGAGAGGTGTGAATAGTGGTGAGACTGGGTGGCTTTTAATATGTGAGGATTGGAGAACTCTTGTAATTTTTGAAAGAGTGAATTATAAATACATTTTTTAAAATTAATGATTCATAAATAATTCAAAAAACTATATTATATAATGCTAAATATCTAAATATGTACGTACAAGGGTTATTGTGCATGTTTCTATGCGATTTTTTCACTTATGTTCAAAGTTTAGTATCATGGTTAACTCGTTTTTATCATTATTATTGTAATTAGTTTTAACTATTTTTATAACCACATGTGTCAAAAATTAATTTGACCCTGTAATAAATTATATATTTTTTTGACTCCAAATAAAGAATAATTTTTTTTAGTAATTCAATTCATAGTGGTGGGAAAAATTAATTTAAAATTTATGTTGTAGATGGGAAAATAAAGGAAATTTTTAATGTTAAAATGTTCAATAGTTTTCATGTATATTATATGTAAATTCATAATTAATATGACTAAAATAAAAAAATTAGTATTTAGTAGGATTATTTATCTACATATTCATTTAAAAAAATTAAAATATAATTTATTATTATAAAATATGTTACCTGAAATGTCATTTTTCAATTAAATTTCTTTATTTTTTAGTATTCATAAAAAATGACTTAAAACCAAATCTCTAAACTCTATAGGATTATAACAAGTCGTGAGGGGTTAGGTGTGTCTATGGGGGACTATTTCATCATCACTATAGTTTAACATAATGGAAATTGATTATATTATATGTAATGGAAGTAGTAAATCAATTAAGAATATGATAAATGAACAAAACCTGCATATATAAATCACAAAGTAAGGAATATCATATAGAAAATATGATGATACATGTCATGTCTTTAATAAAAAATAAAAAAATGGTGTACATGTCAATTGTTACAATACATGGAACAAAATTAAAAAAATTAACAAAATGTATCCATGCTAGTATCATGATCCCCAACCTACTCATATTCTCCCCTAATATTGTGGAGAAGTCAGGAACCTATATCATGGAGGTCTTCCTTGTCTATATATTCAATAATATATACTTTTCAGGTAACCATCAGTGGCCTGAATTGGGTATGTAATAAAATATGAGTAGGTAACAACCAAAATGTCAAGTACCATCAATTAAGTGATTATATAATAATTATAGTGTATAGTAATTAGTATAATATATAAAGTAAATACTAAAAATAAAAAACACATAAAGGGGAGGGTTCCCATGGTCACCTATCCTTTTCTACATCCTTCTTCTTTTCTGTAATATCTTTGATTAAAAATTGATTCTTTTCCCATTTCATAATACATTTTATTTAACTAATTAATCTCATTTGATAAATATTTATCAAGACATGATATATTGTCCTATATCCCCGATACATATGATCAATAGATGTCTATCATGGAAATCAACAAAGTTTTAAGGCAGCGACTGAATCCAAGGATATTATTTCTCGTGTAAGATACATCACATAAAAAATTTCAATAATTTTTTAATTATGATCCTGAGACCGTACTTAGAAATATATATTTGGAATCCATATATCATTTGACGAAAATTATATACTTATTACCCTATAAGATCATCCATAGTGATCCTCACGAGAACACAAGTGTCAATGTAGGTGTGGTATAGCATCAATGCCACTCGAGATCATCTATTGCAATCCATTAAGGGAGCCCAAGTTTCACCCATGGAATATATGATCAACTTCCATTTGAGTCCATCCTTTTAAATCCATAAATATTCCATGTGTCACTTTACTTATAACAGTAAGACACTCAGTTCATCCTTGAATGTCCTCTAGGGAGTCCAATTAACACTTTGGTATAAATAGTGCAATAGAAAATGAGTCTAAACATGGAATTCATATAAGAACCCATGTGTCATCCAATGAATATTGTGTAATAAAATAAAAGTTAATCACCATGATCAATACATTTAAATCTCACATTAGAAGGTTGTTAAATGCATGGCTATGTTTAGAAGGATTATCATCTTAATTTACACAAATGTGCATTTCATTGTATGGGAATCTCATGGAGAATAAACCAATTAAATGGATAGTTTATTGGTATATGGATTCAATTAAAATTTTATTATCTTTAAATTTTTAATTTTATAAATACAATACAAATTTCGTTTCAATTAAATTACAACTGGAAATTAATTATTAAATATCCCAAGGAATGATTTAAAAGGAACACAAAAAATGAATCCAAATTCAAATGCCACCCATTGAGGTTTAATAAACATAAAAACACACCAAAGGGGTGTTTAAATAGATTTTTATGAACCTTTATACATTTATCAATAGGTTCGATGATTTATATAGATCTCACCAATCAATTCAAATCAAGGATTCGAACTCATTATAATGGAGTCACTCAGTGAAATGGAAACACGAAACAACCTAATATATATAAACCCTTTGATATTCAATTAAAATCATAAGACCCCCTACCATAGGTTCATATTGGATTTCTTGGCTATTATCATATCCATATTTGAGCTAAATTGGGAGAAAATTGAAGAAAGAAAGAAGAATCTATTAATATGGCATATCATATTTCAACTAAATAGTGCAACTGGTACCAATCCAAATGAGGAATGACGTAAAATGAATTGAGATCATACCATTTCAGATCAAATGATATAAATTAACCTCAATTCTGAGATCAGATGGATATGATCTCTCAGTTCATATATTAGATGTCATGATGAGCTCCCAAAGGGTGATTTTCAATGGAATAGGAGAAATAAAAAAATAGGAGTGAAATAATATTTAATTAAGTGTATTTTTAATTATTGAAAATAATTTTTGGGTTTCATGGTTTGGGTGAATGGTGGGCCATCCCATTCACCAACAATGCACTCCTTGTTATAGGGTAGGGGCACCCCACACTATTTGTTTGCATGATTTGACTAACCATTCGAAAACTGTGGAAAACATGTATATCAAAATTTCATAATTTTTTAGTTGAAATGAACCTCCAATTTAATTTTTTAATAATTCATGTGGTTTTTAGGTTCCCTATATCTATTCTCACATGGTTAAATGTAACTATGATGCCTACCCCCCACTATTTCTACAGATAATGTGATAGGTATTTCTCAACGTAGAAGTCGGGTTCTAGGTTATGACCAAGCCCCAGACAACACCAATTCCTCAATGACTACCATGTTCATCCTAATTATTCCATATATAAGTATATAAACTAAAATTATATGGATGAAAAAGGATACATAAATTTATATTTAATCAGGTTATTACAAACTTACCCCTATAAAGCAATTCATCCTCGAATTTTCTTCTCAATGGTGTTCCGAAATTCCGAAGAGTAACACCATCTATTATGGACGTACATCAAGATCTCACTCCCATGTCATATCTTATATGTGTTCGTACTTCAAGAGAACCCATACTAAAGGAACTAACCATCCATAGTGAACCATCATTCCATGATCTACAATACGTATAATATTCTACTCAAAGGAAGGATCTACCTTTAACTCAACCTCTCTGGGATGCAAAGAATGTTCTGGTTATTAGTGATATCAGTGAAGCTTATATATGTGGAATATATTATTAATGTTACAATACCTCTAAGATTATTGAAACCAATGGGCTTCTATCCCAATTACCCCTAAAATATTCAACGATTGGACATATTTTGTTGAAAGCTTACCGAGTATCTGGATCCTTCTTTGTCCCATTCTTATTTAAAAATATAAAAAATACCCAATCCTTAACCACAAACTCAAGAGTTCATATAAGATGATCAGCATAATATTTCAATCTAGACTATGCAGTATTCATATTCTTTATAATCATTTGATCTCACTCTGTAGTCTCATACATGATTCAAGGTCCAAGAAGAGCTGCCTCTCCCACATCTATCTCGAAAATGTGTGATCATCATTGCCTATGGTGCAAATGATCACAAGGCGCCATCTAGATAGTATAATGAAATCTAATATTGTAATAAAATTTATCTATAGGAAAGTTCCTCTCACATTAGCGCCCAAAATCAAGGAAAAATTATCACAACATGTACTCAAGCACATTAATCATGGATTTTATCTAGACAACCATCTGAGGTTTTTATTTGGTTCTCAGTATCACCTATATTAAAAATTTCCTCTGATACCCATTCTAAACCATGAATTAAATCATGAATCCCTATCTAAATTGGTATTATATAGGACTCTATGGATTCATACTGCATCACAGATATATAATCACTCAAATTCATCCACACCATAGGTTTTGTTGATTGGAAGGAAATGTGATACCATTACGATCTTATAATAAAATGATACAACATTATTACCTTATTTTGATCATGGTATCATTTTATGAAATCTATCATGACATAATTCCACTTCCACTCATGAATGGGTAGATTTTATAAAATTTTATTTGGGTTGTAGTGTTCCAACTTCACCTACTGACATGTGAAATATCTCATCATAAAATTAGGTGTGAAGTTTTTCATTACAAGCCTCCATTATTTGTTATTGAAATTCCAATAGATATTGGTGACACCGAGGTGCACTATCCAACCTGAATCATGAAATTATTGCATCAAATACTCAAAAATGTATGTTTAAACCCATACGTGACCATGTATACAGATAATTTCATCCTCACATACATTCCAAACTAGAATTTAATCATCACCTACCAAACTATCCCATAATAATAAGCCATAATAATATAATAGCTTTCTCATTTTAACTCCACGAAAGATACTATATGTAAGAGAAAAGTATTATATAATGGTCTTCCCTAGATTTTCATGCACTATCATGTTCATCTCAGAGAACAAATCCCAGAGTTTTCACTTGCTACGGCCTACTAAACTGCATCTATCGGAACCCTCCTACATAGTGAATCATCCACAACATTTTTTAACTAGGATTTAAGGATGATCGAAGTCAAAAGATATTAGGTACTCATCCCTTCTTCACTACCTCATATTTATATCTCTATATTTAAATATATAAATGAGTCTTTTGGGGTCCCTGTACACAACAAAACATTGTCCTAGTAAATAGGGTCTAAAATAGTCTAATGCTTGAAAATCCAATTATATCTCTTATGGATTCAACCATCGATACCCATATCATATGAGTCCATCTAAATTCATAAGTCTTGATCCATGCATGATACCTAATTCCTTATAGTAAATAGTGTAACTCCTTCCATGCTCTAGAAAAATCTGTATCGATATTGAAGTGAGTCTGATATTTAGCTCATAAAAGTAAATCTCACAGGAATCTGAGCATATAAACTCCCAAAATTATTAGTGTAGCTCATAAAAGGAAGTAATTTTTGTGATAAGTGTTTTATGAATTGCATGTAATATTTGAATATCTCCAAAAAATGGGTCCCATATATTTGTTCGTGGTCCGCTCCTAGGAAAAAAAATATCTCCACTTATCTAGGAAAAATGAAACTCTTATATTTGAAATAATGTCACATTGGATGTAAATATGATACTTTTATGAGTATACACTTTTGATCCTATAATTAAGATGATTATCTATCATAATATTTAATATGATCTCAAGATGTTTGGTATGGTCATGTCGAGTGAGACAATACAAAATGAAATCATCCCTAAAAACCACCATAAATGAATAAATATAAAGATGGAAGAATCATTAATAAGTGCCATGAAAAATGTTGTCTTGTTATAAATATTGAATAGAATTAAAAAAATTCTCATATAGACCATACCTTCTACTATAGGTTGTGGGAGGTATGTCTGATTCGCTAACATGAACCTGATGATAACTAGATCCAAAATCGATCATTGATAAAATCCGGGCTCCTCAGATCTGGTTGAATATGTCATATATCTGTGGTTGAGGATAATGGTTATTCTCTGGTATCTAGTTCATTTTTTGGTAATAAAAACATATTATGAGATGTCATCTATCTTTTTTTCACAAAAAATACTAGTGAAACCCATAGTGTGTACTAGTCTAGAAAACCCACTTTTCCTCTAAATTATCTAGTTTCCTCTTGAGATCTTGCATGTTAGTATTTGATATCTTGTAATGAGTAATTGATATTATGGTAGCTCCTAGATATATCTTGATAGAGAACTCTACCACTATCACCGGAGGAAATTTTAAAATTTCAACTAGGAAAATGTACCTAATACAGGAAACCACTAGATTAAAATATAAATGACATATCCACTAATCATATAGATATAAACTCCCGGTATAGGCTATAATCCCACCCAACCTACAATTCTTAGGTCTATCTCATCTAACATTAACATCCCATTAAAATTTGTGATTAAAATCTCCCTCCTCTGGTGATGTAAAATTCACCATTCAATGATAAAAATTAATAAACTCATGAATGGAAATAAATCAGTCCAAACCAATATTGATGTGAAAATCAATCATCTCAAGGAGTATGAGGTCACCTATGAGTGACAACCACAATACTCTAGGAGGAACTCACTTCACTAATGTATTTCATCCTTTATAATACCCATCAGAGTTTCAAACATCATTACACCATCCAAACACTATAAACGAATTTGAAAAATCTCTAAAATGGGAAAATATAA
Source organism: Viscum album (assembly GCA_963277665.1). Lineage (NCBI taxonomy): Eukaryota > Viridiplantae > Streptophyta > Magnoliopsida > Santalales > Viscaceae > Viscum > Viscum album. The sequence goes on from OY728131.1 coordinate 1,867,274,161, forward strand.
TTATATGAGAAGTTCCTATATAAAAAATAGAAGTTTATAAAGTAGAGGCTACTAGAATAGTACCTCTCTTTGTAGATGGTCCAAATTATACAACTTATTTGTTGGTTTCATGACATATATCTGCCTATATTTTCAGCCCTATGATGTCTCCTTGCCACTCTATGTATACCTAACTTTATTTTTCATAATGGTTGTGATATGATGATGAATAATATGACCACCACCTCAGCCTAATAGTCCATGGGTAATCCATCTCTCTTCCTAAAGATAGTATATTGAAACATCATGTAATGAATCTTATTTTTTCCTCATATTTATTTTAATAAATTAATTGAAAAAATACTGATACCATGCTCTGAGAAGACAAGATATTCCATGTAACACCCTGACCCCAGTTACCCAGAGTTGGTGCATTATTACATTATATTAGCATGATCAAAAAAGATCAAGTGTTGAAAGACCAATTAGTTAATAGCTTTGTAATCACTAGATACATTCATAATGTTTACATTAAATCATAAAATGAAAAACTACAACAACATCTTGTCTCCATAGACCACACTCATATCCCGTTATACTATCCCTACAGTTCATTAAAAAAATACTTCTTCACATTCTGGGAAAAATAAAACATATAAAGGGGTGAGCACAGATGCTCAGTAAGGATAACAATATATTGGAAACATTCATAAATAAGCATAAACATATAAGGCAATTTATAACTAAGACAAAAGCCATTTAAACTTGAACTTCAGCATAATATGGTAAAAATAAAATGAAATAATTTCGTATACTTATTCACATGGATATTCTACTAATCGAATAATCACATGAAATATCAATAACCACTTTCATAATGATGGAATGCATAATGCCAGACTATCATAACTACATAGTCAAGGCATTGTGCCAAGACTAGAAATAAGATGTTGTCAAGTCCTTGTACCAAGACACAGGTTTGTCTAATTAGACATACCGATGCATCAAGGAGCTATAGAGGGATCCACCCTTTACTTACTAAGTCCAATTAATTCCTCATATGAACAGGTTTAAACATAAGATAAGCATTCATATTAAAACTAGCATACGAAATGTCAATACATTCTCCATAAACCATTAATGGTATAAAAATAACACATCCAAAGTCAAACATATCACAATACATTCAATACAATATGAAAGTTTGGTATCATAATAAATCAACTTCAAATAATCTTAAAATCCATCAAAATATGTTGACATAGATGAAATCAAAACTATTTGAGAGAAATATCTATTTTTTTGAAATCTTTTAAAAGTACCATAATTATAAAATAAAACATTTAATCTGAAAATATTATTAAAGGATTTTATTGTATGTTTCTATGATTTTATAATGGCGTAAAATAGCCGCACACGTCGTATATGTTAAAAAACATTCTTACCTTAATTCTGTCGAAAAGGTTAAAAAGGACCTTGTTTGGAAAATGACAGAAAGATTCTGTTATAAAATTCTTATAAAAAGTCAAAAAAGGGAATAAATGACTTTAACCCATAGTCTATAAAATAGTAATAATGGTTTGAAATACATTTTTGAGAAACATGGATGTTGATGATAAATAGGTCCCATTACATAATTACGTATAAACAACCTCATATAATAAAGATATGGTGAAATTAACCCTTACCTTGGACTTTTACCTGGTCAAGGGTAGGTTAACCTCCTGTATAATGGAGAAATAATTGTAATTAAATAATACATGAATCATACACATTAATATTATATCATACTTGATCTTCTAACATTGCTTTATTAATAAAATCTTAGTATTATCCTCGTTTCGGGTGTTAACTTACTCGTTTTCTTTTATATGATTTGTTACATAAGTCATTTTGGTTTTGAATAGGTTGTATAATATTTGTATCCAGAATGATATAAGTTAATTAAACATTATTTTTAATCATCAAATGAGAATTTTACATGAATGGAAATGATGGGTAATGAATCTCATCGCGTTCGTGGAGACGGTAGTCCATACGTACGCACGAGCGACAATATCATTCTTTTGATATTAAAATAAAATATAATTGGATGGTATATCATATATACAGAATAATTATCATGTTATATTTATTATTTACATCAATTAAGCATTGTTGTCATACCCATCCAAATAATATTGTTTTGAATAAGAATTACACCACGACGTGGAGACGGTAAGTCGTACATACTCACGTATGGTGACATGTCATATAAAGGATGGATAGAATACTGAATATGGTTGTAACATATTTATAATAACATTACATTATATATAGGATACAGGAGTTATTATTTTAGAATGTAAATAACAAATAAATAAGAAGTGGAAGAAGAAAGGAACTTGAATGAGGGTGGTGAAATTTTTACCTCTTCTTCAGGTGTTTCCTTTTGAGTTGATCAAAAGGGCTCCTTAGGTTGGCTTTATCACTAATAGAAGGCAACTAGTATGAAGTGACAAAATTTTAGAGGAAATTTGGGCTGGGTTTGGCCGAACCAAAAGGCTTTTATGGTATGAATTTCAGAGAAGGTGGAGTTCCCTTTTATAAGAGGGGTGAGGGAACCTTAGGGAAAACATAAAATATTATTTTATAATAAATTCATATTCGGTTTCTAAGGGATCCAAACTAATTTATTTCTTGACTAATGTGGGGATGGTTAGATAACCACTCAACCAATAAATTTTAGATAGGTTTGGGTCACTATTTTACCCTTATCATTTAGTTTTAACTCTTAGTTAAATAGTTTGGCATTTACCATGTCTTTGTGTATTTTTATATTATATGGTTAATAAACTTACTATATACTTGTAAGAGAACCCCAAGTGGTTCATTAATGATACACATATCATTATATTAGTCTCTTTCCTTACCATAGATTTTTAGGAATAGAATATCAATTAATAATATAATATTTTTTTTAAAAACTCCTTTGTGTCAATTTTGACACTATTTGGTATTTTGTTTTTGTGAAAATCATAAAAGAATGATTACTTTGAAAACAGTTCATATAATCAAGCATAATAGGTCATATTAACCTATAAAATTAGTGTAATTAATAAAAAGTCTCAAATTAAATATATTTGGATATTTATAATATCAAATATTTTAATATTTCATTAATTAGGTAATTACTGCATCATCATTGTGTCAGAAATAAAGTAAATTATTTAATGTCTAAAAAATATAAATAAAATATAATTATGTATGAATAATTTTTAGCTTTCTATTTAATATTTATAGTCGTATTACCTTCTGTATAACCCTATAATAAAAATGGTTTAGTTTTTAAACATTGATTCAAACTCTTTTAACTCTTATTTGAATTAAATAATAATAAATGTCCTAAACTAATCCAAGTGGACCTAAATGATAATATTTTATTCCTAATGTTTGTTTGGTAGAATTATACTTAGCCAATAGAATTAGGACATGTGTTAGGGTAAAAAAAATATCATTTTTACCTTTAATTAACCTATTTACTTTTAACTATGATAAATAAAAGTAAAAAGTTACTATTCACCAAAAATTATTTTCATCTCATTGAACCACATTTTAAATACTGATATCAACCATGTATCTTGTATTTTTGAAATTAAATTCACATAAGAAGTAAAATTATGTTTTATTAAAATTTGCAAAAGATTATAGGAGTTGGGTAAAAGACGGTAAAAAGTTCAATAAAATATTATATATCTAAATTTAATATAAAATGACTCCAATGAATTAAATTGAACTTATATAGGTATTATGTATCTATTTTTACCTGAAATAAATTTGAATAAAATAAATAATTATTTAAAAAAAATTCGGTTTTAACTAATAACTCGATGTTTTTCACAATTCATCAAAAATTGAAAGTTTTCAGAAAAATACCAAAAAATCACCCTAGGCTAATTTTGATATTCCAAATCCAAAAATGAAGTCAATTATGAAAAATAAAATATATTAAATTTCAAAAAGTGGTTATTACTATTCATAACGGCAAGTTTGATTGGTTGTGGGTGTTAGAACTTGATATTGCGTACAACACATGCTATTGTATTATTCAAAGAGAAGGGTACCATGGAAGCTTGGGGTGTTACATTCTCCTCTCCTTAAAAAAATTGCATCCCTGAAATTTGAAATTGTTTTTTGAACATAAAAGGTTGAAAATATAAAATACCATTGTGGAAAACCCATATCGGAAATAGGGTTAATAAAACATAGTTTTAATAAGAGGGAAAGGGAAATGAGAATGTCACCACCAAATTAAGGTTTTGAATAGGAGAACGTTGGTGGAAATTATTGACACTTAATTAGATGAAAAAAGTAAATATTTATAAGGACTGATTGAGGTCATCAATCACAAACAAGTGTAAAATTGAGGGCCTCAAAGCTGTCAATCTATAATGATTTAAAATATCATCAGTTAAAAAAAACATAAGGTATTAAAATAACACATTTTTGATTTTAATATCCCTTCCCTAATGTTTAAGAATTAATTTCTTGATAGGATGAGATATATATATATATATACTCTAAAAGTAGAGTTTCATCCTTTATCTAATTTCTACAACAAACTCATCTTTCACTTCAAAAGATAATAGAACACAAAAATATTATATTTATCATAATCGTATAAGGTTCCAAATATTACAACATACCATTAAAATGATGAAAAATATTTTGAAATAACTAGGGACTTCGTGTAGACTAGTGGTAGTTAGTAAAGGCCTATCGCACAATAGTTGTGGGTTCGATTCTTGTAGCTTTGTCCGACATGACGGGTTATCAGCCAACCTACAAGTTATCCTTTTCCTAAAACTATAGTATAATAATATTCCAAAAATTAATCTTAAGAATTGTTTTAACCTTAAACAATACTATCCAAAGTTCAACTTAATACATTCCAAACATTATAGTTATCTAAAGTAACTCCGTCCAAACTCTCTGTAAAAGGTATCTAAATTCCAAAATCAATTTTCACATCAGATTACCCAGACAATGTAAAGTTTATCTTATTGTCACATACTTAAAATATGATTACCTTAGCCATATTAAAATCTTAATGAAAACAACAAGTAATGAAGTACAATCCTTATAAATATCACATTTTTCTTATAACCAGAACATAATCCTTGAGTCCAAAAACACAAATACATTAATTATTACACTTCAAATGTAGTAACAACATAAGATTGGCTTTGATCCTTTGGATTTTTATGAGGTATTTTTCCTTGGATATTATAGAATTCATTGTAATAATTCCCCATTTATTTACAATTGTTGCATTCAATATTGACAGCCTCTTTCTTTCCCTTGCAATCACGAGCCTGGTGACATTTTTCTATACATTTGTTACAAAATCGCATTCCTTTTAGGAAAGTACTGGGGTGTTTTTTCCCAAAATTATCACATAATAGAAAATATTTCTTTCCCTTTTTCCCTTTATCTGTCTCTTGCTCATCCGTTATCTCCTTCTCTTTCTTTACATTATTGTCATAAGATTTAGAGAATTACTTTTCTGTCTTTATAACACATGAGACAATGTCTTCGTATGAAGAGAAGGATTGGGAGACTAATACTCGATGGAGAAATGGTTTTAACCCATCAAGGAAATGATCAATATTACTCCTAAGGTTACATTTATAATCTACTGCATGCCTTGCTAATCTTGTAAAGTTAGCTTCATACTTTGCGACATTCTCATCCTCCTTTTTCCTAAGACTGGGAAATTTCCTTTCCATATCTGTTCGATGGTCATGAGGAAAGTATTTTTATAAGAAAATCTCTTTAAACTCCCTCTATTCCATACTTGATACTTCATCATCGTCCTTTGGGTGTTGAATCAATGACCACCGTTGGTCTACTTCTCCAGTGAGGCTGTAAACTTCCATTATAACTTTTTTTCCTTTCACTACTCTCCAAGGCATGTAATAATTTCTCTATGGAATTTATCCATTTCTCAGATACTAATGTATTTGTACTCTAATTTAATGTTGGTTGTTGTTCCCTCATGAAGCGATCTAACATTGATCCTCCATAATGAGGATCAAGGTTCTCTATTCAGGCAAGGTTATTATTTATAACCTAAGTGAGTTGTCCCAGTATGGTGATAATATGATCAGTACCAGTTGTATCACCAGCTCCATTATAATTCTCTTGAGTAGGAGGGAAATACCTACATGGAGTTCTTGCATTGATATGATTCCCATTCCTTCCACTAAGCACCATTTCTAAACAATGGCATACACTAAAATAGTTTATGAATTGCAATACATAACTCCAAACATGTAAAACACTTAACATAAATTGAAAAGTTTATGGATATAATACAAAATAATAAAAAATGTTCTATTTGAGGAAGTATATACTCATAAAAACTTCATAATGGTTTAAAAATAAAATGAGAATTATCCAAAGAATATCCCCCAGGTGTTTTGTAATGAAGAGTGTAGCAAGGCCTGTTGTCGTGCACCAGTCACGTTCGAGTCAAGCTCAAAGCGGTGTTTTTTGGTTTTACCCCTAAGTACATCTGTTCCAAAGCTACCTCTACCTGCTCGTATCAAGACTGGGATGTATTTATTGGAAAACTCACAAAATCACTACATTACAAAAATTCTAGGAAGTTATTATATACTAATCCTCAAAGTATATCTTAGGGTTATGTGCTCTAATAAGAGTTTATAAAATTCTTGATTCCAATGTTTATAATTAAACTTCCTCTGATACCATCTATAATGCCCCAACCCCGGTTACCCAGAGTTAGTGCATTATTACGTAACATTGGAATGATCAAAAAAGATCAAGTCTCGAAAGACTGATTAGATTAGTAGCCTTATAATCACAAGATAAAATCATAAAGTTTACATTACAAAATAAAATGAAAAACTACAACAACATATTATCTTCATAGACCACACTCATATCCCCTCATAATATCCTTGTAGGTCATTCATAAAATACTTCTTCACATCTAGGAAAATATAAAACATAGAAAAGGGTGATATTAGATGCTCAGTAAGGATAACAATATAGCGGAAACATTAATAAATAAGCATAAACATTTAAGGCAATTTATAACTAAAACAAACGCCTTTTAAACATGAACTTCAGCATAATATGGAAAAATTAAAATGAAATAATTCCATTTAATTATTCACATGGATATTCTACTAATCTAATAATCACATGCAATATCAATAACCACTTTCATAATGATGGAATGCATAATGCTAGATTATCATAACCACGTAGTCAAAGCCTTGTGCCAATACTACAAATAAGATATTGTCAAGGCCTTGTTCCAAGACACTAGTCTGTCTCATTAGAACTACCGATGCATCAAAGAGCTATATCAGGCTCCACCCGTCACTTACTAAGTTTAATTCATTCCTCTTATGAACAGGTTTAAACATAACATAAACATTCGTATTAAAACTAGCATATGAAATGTCAATAATTTCTCCATAAACCATGAATGGTATAAAAATAACACATACACAGTCAAACATATCACAATACCTTTAATAAAATATGAATGTTTTGTATCATAATAAATCAACTTAAAATAATCTTCAAATACATCAAAGGTTGTTGACATAGATGAAATCAAAACCGTTTGAGAGAAATATCTCTTTCTGAAATCCTTTAAAAGTCATATAATTATAAAATAAAACATTTAATTTGAAAATATTATTCTAACCTTGTATGGGAAACTTAAATGGTTTTATAACGACATAAAATTGCCACACACGCTGTATAAGTTAAAAAGACATTCTTACCTTAATTCTCTCAAAAAAGGTTAAAAAGGACCGAGTTTGGAAAACGACGAAAAGATTCCTTTATAAACATCTTATAAAAAGTCAAACAAGGGTATAAATGACTTTAAACCATAGTCTTGAAAGTATTAAAAATTATTTGAAATACATTTTTAAGAAAAATGGATGTGGATGATAAAGAGGTCCCAGTAGATAATTACGTGTAAACAACCTCAGATAATTAAGAGATTATGAAATTAACCCTTACATTGTACTTTTCCTTGGTCAGGGGTAGGTTAACCTCCTATATAATGGTTAAATAATTGTTATTAAATTATACATGAATCATATAAATTAATATTATATCATATATGATCTTTTAACATTGCATTGTTAATAATATTTTAGTATTATCGTCGTTTCGGGTGTTAACGTACTTGTTTTCTTTTATATGTTTTGTTACATAATCCATGTTTGTTATGAATAGGTTGTATATTATTCTTATCCAGAATGATATAAAGTCCTTAAACATTATTTTTAATCATCAAATGAAAATTATACTTGAATGGATATGATGGGGAATGAATCTAATCGTGTTCGTGGAGACGGTGGTCCGTACGTACGCACGGGTGCCAATATCATAATATTTATTTTAAAATAATATATAATTGGATGGTATATCATATATAAAGAATCATTAAAATTTTATATTTATTATTTACATCAATTACACATCATTATCAGACCCATCCAAATAATAATGTTTTGAATAACAATTACACCACAATGTGGAGACGGTAAGTCGTACTTACATACGTATAGTGACATGTCATTCAACGGATGGATAGAATACTGAATATGGTTGTACCATATTTATAATAACATCACAATATATAGATGATACTACAGTTATTATTTTATAATGGAAATAACAATGAAAAAAGAAGTGGAAGAAGAATGGAACTTGAAAGAGGGTGGTGAAATTATTACCTCTTCTTCGGGTGTTTCCTTTTGAGTTGAACAAAATGGATCCATAGGTTGGCTTTCTGACTAATGGAAGGCCTCTAAGATGAAGTGAGGAAATTTGAGATGATATTTGGTTAGGCGTTGTCCAACCCAAAAGGATTTGAAGGTATGAATTTGAGAGAAGGGGGAGTGCACTTTTATAAGAGGGGTGAGGGGCACCTTAGGAAAAACATAAATTATTTTTTTTTAATAAATTAATATTCGGATTCTAATGGCTCAAAATGGATTTATTTCAAAGATAAGGTTGGGATGGGTCGGAAACCACTCAACCAATAGGTTTTAGACATGTTTGGGTCACTATTTTACCCATATCATTTAGATTTAACTCTTAGATAAATAGTTTGACATTTACCATGTCTCTTTCTATTTTAATAATATATGGTTAATAAACATACAATATACATTTAATCAAACCCCAAGTTGTTCATTAATAATAAACCTATCATTATATAAGTATCTTGGCTGATCCATAGGTTTTTAGGAATATAATATCAATTAATAATATAATATTTCTTTTTAAAACACCTTTATGTCAATTTTGACACTATTTGGTATTTTGTTTTTGTGAAAATCATAACAGAATGATTACTTTGAAAACAATTCATATAATCAACTGAAATATGTTATATTAACATATAAAAGTAGTTTAACTAATAAGAAGTCTCAAATTACATTTATTTGGAAATTTATAATATCAATTATTTTAATATTTCATTAATTAGTTAATTACTTCATCATCTTTTTGTTATGAATAAATTAGATTATTTAATGTCTAAAAATAGAAATAAAAAATTATTATTTATTCAATATTTTTATCTTTCTAAGGAATATTTATAGTAGAATTTATGTTATGTATGACCCTATAATAAAAGTTGTTTAGTTTTTAAACATTGGATTTAACTCTTTTAACTCTTCTTTAAATTAAATAATAATAAATGTCCTAATCTAATCGAAGTGGACCTAAATGATAAAATTTTATTCATAAGGTTTTTTTTTGTCGAATTATACTTAACCAATAGAATCAGGACATGTGTTATGGTAAAAATAATATCAGTTTTACATTTAATTACCCTATTTACTTTTAACCGTGGTAAATAAAATTAAAAAGTTACTATTCGCCAAAAATTATTTTCATTTCATTAACAACATTTTACTTACTAATATCAACCATGTCTCTCGGATTTTATAAATTCAATTCAAAGAAGTGGTAAAATTAATTTTTTATGAAATTTTGCAAAATCTCCTAGGAGGTGGGTAAAAGACAGTAAAAAGTTCAATAAAATTATGTATATATATATAATTAATATAAAATGACTCCAATTAATTAAATTGAACTTATATAGGTATTATGTATCTATTTTTAAAGAAAATAAATTTAAATAAAATAAATAATTATTTAAATAAAAATTTGGATTTAACTAATAACTCAGTGTTTTTCACTATTCATCAAAAATTGAAATTTTTCAGAAAAATACCAAAAGTTCACCCTAGGCTAATTTCGATAATCTGAATCCAAAATTGAAATCCATTTTGAATAATATAATTTATAAAATTTCCAAAATTGGTTTTTACTATTCATAACGGCTAATTCGATTGGTTGTGGTGTGTTAGAACTTGAAGTTGCGTAGAACAGACGCTATTGTATTATTCAAAGAGAAGCATAACGTGGATGCTTGGGGTGTTAAATTCCAAGGCCCGATGTGTCTCAAATAAATTGTCAAATATTATTCTGTTTTTAAATTAAAAATTATCAATGAGTAACATTGAAATCTAATAACATATAATTGAGTTTCCAGATAAAAAATACTTGGGCACTATTGCATCTGGAATAGTGAAATTACAATAGGAAATTCCTAACATTATTTGACATGGGCTAGATGAAAGTGATAGATTTTGTACATAACTGTCACTAAAAATATTTTGATTAAAATTTTTTTGGATGCAAAGAAGATCATATCCTTTATTTTTTATTTAATCAAATCTTCATTAGTAATTCAGGGTAACTATGATAACCCTAGAATTTCTCTGAGACAAAGAGGAAAGACCACCCACTTAATGGTCTGGAAAACGATGAATGGGGATTCGAGGATTGAGATCACATCCAAATTGATAGAAAAATGTGAACAATCTACATCGACTGATCCAATTTTCTAGGAAGGGGTTTCTATTCTTCATGATTTCTGTTTTCCGTTCTTGATTCCTATATTGAACGTAGATCACCCAATGAGAATTTTGATCTTTTTATCAATCATTCTTGCAGGATGGGTATATGTTTTTGTAAGGATTGAATTGGGTCATGTCAATATAGAAATTTTATTAGTCGTCACCATTGTTATTCATCTAACTTGGACAGATCAAGACTAAAACAAATAAGTCCATGATCCATCTATATTGGGTGTTCATGATGTTTCTTCCTTCCCCATTCACCACACTTTTTTGTTGAACCCCCGTGGTCATAGTTCGACGATTGTCGAGTAGTTCTGTATGTGATATGTCACCCAGATCAAAGGTGATTTGACCACATAGATCGTATCATGGTAGTTCGGGACCTGAGGATCCCAAATCTATGTACACATTAATTTTACTAAATTTGGCGAAGGATTGAGGGACCGCATAAGGAGAGCTAGTGGTGGCGTGTGGGGGAATTTCCACCCAGTGGTAGGATGCCTTTATCTAAACAGAATACGATGGAGGATCCCACAAGTATAGCTACAGGTGGGGAGCTGAGGCAGCAGATTGGTTCTCCATGGTGTTATAGATATGTGGCACCAGTGGGGCACCACATTAGGCCGGAAAACCAATGGCTTAGACGCAGGTGTGTGTTGGCAAGTGGTCTATGTGTCCATGTGTGTGGGAGGAGACAAACTAGTTGTTTTCCACATGGACTGGGAGAGTAAGTTTTATCCACCACGCCCTGGTGATATGAGATGAGCCACTCTAGTGGGGTCAAGGTGGAAAAAACCAGGCATCCCCAAGGGGCCCGGTGGGCCAGGTCGGACGGGCCTAGGATAGAACAAGCCCTTTTTTTACAAATAACTCAGTAACATTGAAATTGTAAGTCCGATTGATGAGCCATATAGAGATATGGTACCCTTGTCTTGAGCCGGTCCTTTTGAAATGAATTTGTGATACCCTATTACGGACAAGTATATGTGCGGAGATTCTCCATGGATCCTTCCTAGAGGGTTTGGTATGGCATTATATAGCAATCCCCTCAGTGGAAAGAGTCTGGAAAAGTTGTGGAAAATTATTCTGGACTAGATTGATACTCTTGCACCCCTAATAGAGTTAATTAGGTATTGATGTGACCTCTGAGTAAAGGGCGTTAATCCTCCATATAGTAGGTCATTTCATAGAGTTCATGATATTCTTTGGAATACTATACATTGAAAGACAAATTGGTTGGGTTTCTAGTATTCTATGAGAATCCCTTACATATTGGGGTAATATAGATTGGTTTTGTGGTATTCTATGATAGATTCCCCTCTCTATAAAACGAAATCTTGATCAATGATGACTTCAATTCTCAAGGAGTGAGTTCTCCTGGAACGAGAACGCCATGAGCAGAAATCCTATGGTGGAAGATTGGATATGAATTATAATTTCTTCCATACAACATGTATGTTGAGTATATCTGGATTTCCTTGGTAAATTTAAGGATGTATAACTATTTAGAAATAATTATTCATTCTTTTTTTTAGCTTTTTGGTTTTGAGGATTCCTAGTAAGTACTATTTTACTCACACATGAATGGTATTTCCATGCACGTGTCATGTCTTGTGTAGATGATTAAAACTATGACAGGGACCTATAAGGAGTTGGACTAGGACCTGGAAAATATGGTGCCTTGTGATATCAAATGGGATGAGGTGTTCCTAAAAACAGTATACTGAAGCTTTAGTACCCTTTTCATCTGGTCGTACATTGTTTTTTTCTTCCTTTTAATAGGATTATATTCTAGCCCGATTTTACTATACTTATTTACTTTCAACCACACCATGTTTTTTGGCTGTAGTTCTATGCATTCATTTTCATTAATTAGAGTTTTTTACTCTCTATCATCATTGGCTACGATATGTGTTCATGTGTACTAGTTATAATGAAAATGTCTCCCATTTGTGGGATATGATTACCCGGTGCTAGTCTATATCCAATGTCCAATCAGAGGTGGGCTTGGTGTAGTCATGGTATGTGACCTAGGGGTGGATCCTGATAGATTTGTATTAGAGGGGATCTGTTCCACCTTGGTATTGGGATTCTGAGAGGTTGGATTGGGGCAAAAAATTTAAGGTTTTCAAGTTGGGGTTCAGGCTTGCGAATGTAGTGTTGGTGAGGTGCCCGATATATTCATAAATTAGGACTATGGGAACCTGATTTCTAACACGATACATGTAACACTAGTTGTTGGGAAAATAATTGAATGTTCATATTAGAGAAATGGATTTTTTTTCCATTTCCTTCTTGAATCATCTCTCTTGATGTAATCAATTGACTGTAGTTTATCTTGATCTATTTTTGGATGCCTCCATATAGATTGAATTCCATGATCCCGATGTGTTATCATGATGATGACCCTCATAGATATGGTGTGTTAGTACAAGAAACTATTCAGAACATGGAACCATGTGTGATTTCCATGATGTAGTACCACCTATTGAGAAGCGGGTTTTTAGGGCTAACGTCATAGGATTCATGTAGTCTTAGTGAATTTCAAGAGTTCTTGATGCAGAGATATCCATAATTAATTGGCGAGAGAATCCCTCAGATAGCTGAGGGTTGGATGGAGGCGATTAATCACATATACTCCCTTGTGAGGAGAACACCGGAGCAGATGACAGTTCTAGCTGCCATCCTTCTTCAGGGCTCAATGGGATGGTGGTAGAGATTAGTGATCATGACACATGATGAGACGACACTCCCTTGGGATTACTATGAGCACCTCTCTAGGGAGGAGTTCTATTTGGTGACCCTATGGTATGTACACATCCAAGATATCATTCATCTATAGCAAGGATTCTAGATCATAGAGGAGTACACAGCGAGGGTTACAGATCATTCATGTGACTCCATGTACAAGGTGGGGGACCCATTCATTAGGGCTCATAATTTTGAGTAGGTACTACATCGGGAGATCAGGGAATAATTGTTGTCTCTTATAATCCCTACTCAGGTTGGCGTGCTAGAGTGAGCTTTATATGTGGAGAGCATCCTAGCAGACCAGGTTCCAATAGAGGTAGATACTAGTATACATCAGGTGGTGGAGTCCTTAGTAGGGGATTGTAGGAAGTAGAAAAAGGGGACCAAGTGCACAAGGTCCATTAGAAAACAACCCCAGGATATTGAATCAGTTGTGTGAGGCTCCCAGGGTAGTGTAGTATAGCTGAATGATAGACTGTGTTTCGCGTGTGGTGGTCAGGGACACATACCTCATGATTTCCTAACATGCATACAAAATATGTGTGGATGGTTGAGGGACTTCCAAGACTAAATAATAGGTTCAATAAGGGTGGTCTATAGGGTAGTCTGTTGGGAATAGAACTTGGAAGGGGAGTATGGATAGCGGCAGGCTGTGGGTAGAGGTTTGAGGTACCACAAAAACCACCCCTAGGTAGTCCGCCATGGGATGAGGGAACAATTGAATGGGGGAGGCCAGCTTCAACCAATGGAGGCTTACGACCCCGATGCTCTATACATGCTTATAGGTATGTTCTGTGTCTTATCCACCCAAGCTATAGTTCTTATAAACACAGCTATTAGTTATACATTCATTTCAATGGACCATGTTCAAGGATCGGATATTCCAATGGAGCTATTTGATCAATCCTTACATTTTAAGACTCCTATGGGAGTTGATTTTATGATCACAAAATGGTGCTGGCAGTGTTAGATCACTCTGGGAGGCAAGATATTCGATTGGGATCCTTTATTAGAAGCATACAGGCATTATAAAGTTATTCTGCGTATGAACTGATTTTTTGTAGTCCATGCATAGATTGACTATTTTACGTGAAATGATCGGTTTTTTCACATATATGGGACTAGGTTTTCATTTACTGAAGAAAATGAAATTCATGAAGTATATGATGAACTTTCTTGGAGGAGATTCCAGCTAATCAGTCACCAGTTTGCTAGCCACACCCTCACTATGGTAGAGGAGAGTACTGACCAATTTATTATAGTGGTGGATGAGTGTGAATAATTTTCCTTGAATGATGTTTAAGGATTACGCCCCATAGGTAGGTTGACTTTATCATTTATTTATACCCTGGGAAAGCACCGATATCCACACCTGCATATCGTATGGCCCCCACGGAGCTTCGGGAGAAAATTGTTCAGGTTGAGGATTTGCAGAGGAAGGGCTTCATGAGGCCCAATGTCTCACTATGTGTGGCCATATTTTTTTGCCAAGAAGAAATATGAGAATTTGAGGTTAAGTGTGGACATCATTTGCCTGAACCTGGGGACTATGAAGAGAAAGAATCTACAGCTGAGAATTGATGACCTCTTCGAAAAGTTGAATGGAGCGTGGTGGTTTCTGAAATCAAAATGAGATCTACCTAACATCAACTTCGTGTAAGGGATGAAGATGTACCTAAGACATCCTTCAGATGTCGGTATGTCAATTAAAAGTACATGGTTATGCTTTTCGTTGTAACTAACACACCGATATTGTTCATGAGACTCATTAATAGGATCTTCCTACAATAACTTTATTGGTTCTCCATGGTTTTCATTGATGACATTTTGGTGTACTGGGCATCAGATGATGAGTACAAAATACACTTGAGGATGGTCATGTACATGATATGAAAGAACCATCTTTATGTGAATCTATCGATGATTCATTTTTGGATTTGGGTGGTCCACTTTCAACGACATGTCATTTTGGATGATAGAGTTGTGGTGGATCCATTGGAGATTGTGGTAGTTATTGATGGGGTGCTACCCAAGTGTGTGATAGAGGTGATGAGTTTCCTTGGTTTGTCTTGGTATGATAAAAGATTTATGCAAAAACTTTATAGGGTAGCAGCAACCTTGATGAATTTGACATGGAAGGTACAACCCTTTGTGTTGATAGAAAAGGGCCATCATTGTTTCTCGGAGGTGAGACGGCAGTTGAAGAGAACTCCCATTTTGTTGCTATTAGAATACAGTGTCAGGTATGTGGTCTTGAACAATGCATTAGAGACTGGGCATAGATCTTTCATGATGTAGGGGAAAGTAGTGATTGCTTTTGGCTCACACTAGTTGAGGAAACATGATCAAAACTATGTGACCCATGATATTGAGAAGGAAACATTTATCTTCTCATTGAATATGTAGTGGAATTACTTTATAGTTGAGCAGTTTATCAGTAACTACAAATAGAAAAGTCGCAAGTATATATTCTCTTACAAGGATATTAACATGAAGAAATGTGGTGTCTGGAGTTTCTCAAGGATTATGACTTCGATATCATTTATAAAATTGGGAAGGGGAACTTTATGGAGTATGTGATTAGTAGGGGGACCATATTGTCATTGATGAGTGATGCATCAGAGTAATTGGTCACACTGCAAATATCCTTCATGGGTGATGGTGGGATAACATATCCTTAATTGGTGGTAGTTAAAAATAAACTCTTATTATGAGTAAGGGAGGAACAGTTTTGAGATGTCGACTCCGAGATTCGACATGCTCAATTATCCGTAGAGTAATATGTCGATGGAAATTAGATAGGTGATGAGAACTCCATCCATTTCAAAAGTCTCACAAATGTAATGGTGGCATTGCATGAGGAGGTTTTGCAAGGGTTCAACACATCTCCTTTAGAAAAACATATAAGAGTGAAGAAGTTGTACTAGGACCTTTGATGCTAGTTCTTCTAGTCATGGGTGAAGTAGGTTGTGGAGAAGTTCATTTCATGGTGCCTCACATGTCAAAAAGTGAGGTTGGAGCCCCAGGTTTTACCATGGTTGAATCAACCACTCAAGGTGTCAGAGTGGAAGTGATATAAGATATTGATGGACTTATTGACAGGTTTACAACACACGTCTAGTGGACATGATACCGTCTGGTTGAAAGATGAACAACTCACCATGTTGTCCCACTTCCTACCCAACCAGGAGCAGGGATCCCAAGAGATATTGGGAAGCCTCAACATTATGTAGATAGTTTGACTTCACGGGCTTCCTTCGATGATAATTTAAAACCCTGACACCTCATTCACATTCCATCTATAGAATGGTTTTCAAGAGTATTTAAGAACTCAGTTACGGTTAAGCACAACTGTTCATCCCTAGAAGGATGGTCTGATGGAGAGGACCATCTTGGTGTTAGATGAAATGCTTCATGACTGCATCATGGACTTTGGTCATTTCAAAAAGGAATACTATCCTTTTATGGACTTTTTGTACAATAATAGCTACCACTCCACCATTGGTATGGCACCTCTTGAGGCCTTTTACGGGAAAGGATGCAGATTACTATTATGCTAGACTAACCTAGGGGAATTGGCACTTACGGGCCCAGAGTTGGGGAAGGAAACCACTAAAAAGGTGCATATCATCCCAGATATGATGAAGTCATCATAGAGTTGGCCTAAGTGATAAGAATATACGATATATAATCCCTTGGATTTTGTGGATAGAGACCATTTTTTATTTCAGTTCTCCCCTTGGTAGGGATTGCAATGATTTGGTTGAAAAAACATGTTGTCATTGAGATTCATTGGCCCTTTTCAGATACTAGGTAGAGTTGTCGAGGTGGAATATAACCTTGATCTTCCCATTTAGTTGAACCGAGTGCAAGATTTATTTCATGTTTCACAGCTAATGAGGTATGTGCATGACCCATCACATGTTATCATCTAGTTAGAGGTTAACATTTATGATGTGGTGAAGTTTGCGGTGTTTCTGATTGATGTTGAGGATTTATAGTACAAAAAACTTTCTGAGTGGTCCATTCCACTAGTGGGAATTCATTGGTAGTATAGGGACCTCCATGAGAGCACCTAGGAGTGGGAATCTTATATGTGTGCTCAACACCATCATATTTTTGTTGAATAGCCCTTGTTTTCGATTTTGAGGACGTAAATCTCTATGTTGGGGAGAATGTAATGAATCAGATTAATTTATCATTTATTTTAGTAAATTAACTTGAAAATTACTAAGACCATACACTAATACATCACGACATTCTATGTCTTGGGGTGCCCGGAATAAAATTTCGAATAAATATTAGTCATTAAATGGAAAACACTTTGTAACTAAATTTGAACATTAATATCTTCTAAATAGGTGTCCAAATGATAATTAGTAGGGTATCATTGCATCCATAATAAAATATTTAACTTAGGTAGGGCCAAAAATCATTTGTCACGGCCAGATAAATAAGTTAGAATTTGGACATTACTGTCATTAAAAATATTTTAATAACAATAATTTTATTTATGGAACAAATATTCTGTTCTTTATTTTTTATTTAATCAAACCATTGTCATAAATCTTGAGTTACTACCATAAACCTGGAATTTATTTGAGATAAAGAGGAGAGACCACCCCTTCAAGGTTTGGAAAGTAATAAATGAGTATTAGAGCACTGAGATCACTCATGGATGGATTAACAAATGGAGAACATAGACATTTTTCATTAACCTATACAGTTTTCTAAATAGGGGTCGTTATTCTTTGTGATTTCCATTTTCAATTCATGATTCCAACGATGAACGTAGATTAAACCATAAATAGGTTGACCCACGACTCAATCCTTCTTGTGGGTTTGGAGTATTTCTATTGTGGTGATTCAATCTGCTTAAATAAATTTACAAATTATACTATTTTTCTCCTTTGTTCTTCATTTAACTTGGATGGTTTGAGGATAAAGTGAAAAAGTCCATGACCCATCCATATTGGGTGTTCTTGATGTTTCTTCCTTCCCCATTCTCTATGCTTATCTGTTGAACCCCCGTGGTTGCGGTTCTATGATTTATAGGTGCTTCCATATTTGATCAAACACCCAGATGGAAGTTGATTAGATAATAGAGACCGAATTAGTATATATTGAAAGCTAATCATCCATGATATATGTATAGATGCTTTTTTTGTCTGGAGGCAACATCCGACGACACAGACAGTGGCACATAGTGGTGCGGCCACCTGGCAGCAGGTGGAAACCTGCTCGATGACCGGTGACAGAGGAACCCATGACAACATCTGTGGGCCATGAGTGGAGGCCACAACGATTTGTATTATCAGTGCTGGAAAAGATTTGTGTCAGGACAAATGACCTATGGCTCAAACATGGGTGTGTAGTGGAATGCAACACACATGACCAAGTCAAGGAGAGGGAATCGACCAACTATCGGCCACATTGATCAGAAGAGGACACAGTATCTTCTGTGTCAAGGTGGGATGAGCTGGCCCACTCAAACGGGCCAAGATAGGGAAAACCATGTCACCGAGTGTGGCCTAGTGGAGTGGACTTCTGTCCTAATAGGCTGAGCGGGCCAAACCCGTGGTCCAGTGGGTTAGGTCGGACCCGGGTCGGGTCGGTTAGACCAGGTCGGACCGAGCCCAAACACAACTAACCCCTTTTTAAAAGAAACCTTGTAACTTCCAAATCATAAGTCCGACTAACTATCCATCTATGATTTTGGGACCCTTATGATAAAGCGGTACTTTTTGGATGGTGTGGTTAGACCTTCGTAATGACCAGTATAGGTCCAGATCTCCCCCTTGGTTCCTTCCTCATGGGTTCAATAAAAAAATTCATAGTAATCCCCTTGAGAGACAGACTCCCAAATAGAATTATGAAATCCACCTTGGGACAGGAGAGATACTCTATCACCTATGATGGAGTTCTTTGGGTATTGACATGATTTCCGAGAAAACGGAATTGATCGTCCATCTAGTGGGTCATGTCAGTAGGGTTCACAGTATTCATCGGAATCCCCTACGTTACGGGCTACATCAGAAGGGTTCATTGTATTCACTAAGAATATTCTTTGTTGTGGGGTACTAAATATTGGGTTGGTAGTATTCTCTGAGATAATACCCACTCTATATAACATAATCTTTACTAGGAATGACATCAAGTATCGAGGAGTGATTTCTCCTGCAATGAGCACTCCTTAAGTGGAAATACTATGTAGGAAGTATGGATGTGACTTATCCTTTCTACCTTGAGGATGGTATGTTGCGTATATCTAGATATCATTTGTATAGTTATCGGTGTATACCTATGTAGAGATGAATATGCATCAGTTTTTGGTTTTACAATTTTCATTTCGGGGTGTCCTACAGAGTAGTTTTAAACTCAACCATTGACGAGCTTTTCCTGCATGTGTCGTGTCTTGTGTAGACGACCGACGCCCTGATACAATCCTACGAGGGAAAGGACTATGACCAGAATCAAATGATGCATTTTGAGAATAGATAGGTTGAGGTGATCCCAACATCATTATTCTGCAACATTAGTACCCTTGTCAGTATGTTAGAACATGTAGTTTCCTTGATTTTGTTAGGTTTGTATTCTTGCTTAGTTGTACTTTATTGCGTTTATTTCAATCATACTCTATTTCTTCATTGTATTCTTATGAATTATTTTTCATTACATGGTGTTTTTACATTCTAGCATATTTGGATAGGAGTTTTGTGTGTGTACATGTTCTTAGGAAAATTCCTCCCATGTGTGGGATATGCCTACTCAATGCTAGTCACCTACCACTTGCCTATAGGATCCTAGATTGGGTTAGTCATGGCATGGGCCCTGAGGGATGGGTCATGACACTAATCATCCAGCTGGAGTCAGTACAGACCATATCTTAGTAGACTAAAGAGGAAACGATCAACAAAATAACTGTAAGTGTCCAATCATGTTGCAAGATCGTCACTTGACTGAGTCTGTTGTACATGATTCCATACATGTGCTAGCCTACCACACTTGTGGAACGTCACCAAGAAACCTATATATGTTCTCTATCAACTAATGTCACTATGTGGATGCTCTGAACAACACTTTCTTCTACATATTGATATATAACTAGTTCAATATGTTGATCCCC
Organism: Viscum album; assembly: GCA_963277665.1. Taxonomy (NCBI): domain Eukaryota; kingdom Viridiplantae; phylum Streptophyta; class Magnoliopsida; order Santalales; family Viscaceae; genus Viscum; species Viscum album. Next base: position 1,867,294,990 of record OY728131.1, read on the forward strand.
CTATCTCACACCCCCATCTAGTAATGTCCCTCGCCCCATCACTCCATTAACTTTTCAAAATACTGTATTATGGGTGTTATGGATGGAAATGGCAGCTCATTTCATGAGTTTTCCAAAATTACAGTTTTTTCATCGAAGACTAAGGACATTAGTTGGTTTTTCCATCATTGAATTAGGGTGTCGATGAATCATGGAATAATTCGGTTAGGGAATAAAGGAATCAGGGTTTCGGTAGGTCATGGTATCTGTAGGTTTGGAAATCAGTGACCCAGGGCATTGGTAGGTCAGAGTATTTTTAGGTCCGGCTTCGGTAGGTTGGGTATCAATGAGTAGTTTTAGAGGATAATATCGGTGACTCATGTCGGTTAGTCATGTCGGTGAGTCTGGTATTGGCTACTCATTTTCGGTCACTCACATCGATGACTCCTCCCTCCAGGATGTTAGGAAAGGACACCCTCTCCCATATAAATGGGGGTGTTCGGAACATAATGTTCAATAAGTGTGGGGGTTCGAATATAAATCACAAGGAACTACATGTATATGTATAGGTACCAAACACTTATCCCAACCTATGGATTTCTAAAAAACAGCCAACCCACACAAAACTAACCTTGTTTTCACCTATAATACCTAACCACAAAACTCTCCACATACTGAATTCAAAAACCCAGCCAATTAATTTAACCAATATTCATTCATTATTTAAAAATCCATGATTATTGATTCAATGACTACTCGAGATACTACCAATCACATCACGTGATATAAGGGAGATGTAAACATACCAACCACAACCAAAGAAAAATATACAAATAAGGACAAGGGTAAAATATTCCACTCTAACACTCGTTCTAATAATACTATTCTCTTGAAACTCTCGGAGAAACAGTCGTGAAAGGAGAAAACATCATTCTTCAGAATCATCCATCCCAAACCATCCTTGATAGCCTAACTACACTAAAAGAACCACATCCTACAACCAAAATGAGTCTCAACAAGGATGAAGTCCCACTGCATAATCATACCATTCCCAACAACCATGTCCCAACAAAAATGAAAAACCATCGTTCAATAAGTTCATCAATTCCACAATCAACGAATCTGTCAACCTAAGATATCATTTCATCCTCAAACCATTCAACCACACAATCATGTTTACAACAGAAGCACCACACAACTTGTATTTCCCACATGATTGGAAACATCCACACACATCACAGAACCACACGAAATAATGAAAAAGGTATTTAGATTTAACACATTCATTCTTTAATTACACATTGAAAAGCATGGGTTATTAGAGAATATGTTTGATCGTTGGACTTCTATTTAGTTAACCTGATATATTTGATTAGCCATGTTTTCATGTTCACAGTCATTCAATAGAATATTAATAACAAGAATTCATGAGTTTCGTGCGAAAAAAAAGACCACCAATGACCATGGTTTTTAGAAGGCATACGTCGAAAAAAGTTCATAGCATATATCAGTGATAACAGATAAAAAACACAATAATAATCACCATCTTCACAACCCTTCATTTATTACTATGGTTCCAAAACCCGCCATGACAATGGGAATGTTCTTCTTCACAACACCCTCAATTTTGATCGGGTTTTTACTGTATTCTAAATGATACATGAGTTACCCACACCACATGATACTAAATTAAAAGAAAGATGAAGGAAATAAAATATAGAACAACACACGATCATCAACTCTTCCTTTTTACATGAATACGGGGTCCCACAAATAGCAGGAGAGTCCAAGAATGACTGAATATGAAGGCCAAAACACAACACCCAACTCCGTGGGGAATAATAGCTCTGGATGAACCAATAGAAAAAGAAAACAAACTAGGAAGAGAAGATCTCATATTAGAAGAGACATATCCTATATTAATGAAAGGGAGTGTTTTCAAGGGACATTAAAATTATATCGTGATCACGATTATGAGGTTTGACTGTTTCATTTTCTAAAGAGTGTTATAATATTAGAGATATAATTGATACCCTCTTAAATGCCTTTATAAATGCCCAAAAAAGCTTTTGAACACAATTTAAATCAAAAAAAATGTAACAGCTATGAAACTGGAAAAACTCAAAAAAGATGGAAATGACTCACTGATGTGTGAGTCACTGACCGAAGTCACTAAATGTGATTCTCCAATACATGAATCATCGATGAAAATCATCGACATAATCACTGATGTGACCATCCAACACCACTCACTGACGCCCGACCTACTGATGCACTAACCTACCGATGCCCTCTCTCTCTAAGGAACTAACCAACTGATTTCCAAACCAAACTATGCCATAAATCACCGATGCCCTAAAATAATAATTCCCTAATACAACAACACCCTATGTCAATGATGGTCAAACATACTGACACCATGAGTCACCGATGAAAAAAATTGTATTTTTGTAAAACTACAGAAATGAGCTGCCACTTCTTTCTAGAACACCCCCAACACTATATTTTAAAAAAGTAATGTATCGATGGGGGTATGTTCCATTATTGGATGGGGGTGTGATATAGGCATCAACGTCTTGATCTGGAGCTACATCGATATATATAAGGAAGTGTTGTTTGAATCTTTTACAAAGTGACATTAGTCTCCAGAGAATATACAAAGGTTGCTAGATAAGGGTCCACTTGTGTGGTGGACTATGACATGTGAGGGAAAAATGTACAAGATACTCAGTCAAGTGTTGATCTTGAAAAAATCGTGGACATTTACAAAAAAATTTAAGATTTTTTCCTCTGGCATCCATGAAGATATGGTCTATACTAACTTAAACTAGATGATTAATGTCACGTCCCATCCCCAGGGGCCTGTGTCGTGACTACTCCATGCCTAACTCTAATTGAAAATTGGCTGGTGACTAGCACTGAGTAGGAATATCCCACACATTGGAGGGATTTTTCTATAAACCTTTACACACAGAATCAACTCCTAACCATAGATGCTGGAAATTAAAAATACTATGTAAATAAAAAAGAATGAATAATACTAAAATGAAACAATAGAGTACGGCATAAACAAAACCAATAAAGTAAAACTGATTAAGAATACAATCCATACAAATGGAAGGCAACTATAATGTCCATCTTGCTTGCAAGGGTACTTAAGCTGCATGAGAGTGTTTTCAGGAACACCTCTGCCTGTCTAATGTCACAAGGCACCATTTTTTCCTTATCACAGTCCTTATCTTCCAAAGAATTAATCAAGGCATTGGATGTTTTCACAAGACATGAAAAATGTGAGAAAAGATCGTGATGGGCTACGTAAAAATTTACTCAGTAGGAAACCTCGAAACAAGAAGTTTAAAACCAAAAATAAATGCACAATCATCTCTACAAATGTATACGCTCATAAATATACTAACGATATCTAGATATATCTAACATACCAGCATCAAGGTAGAAAGGATAAGTCACATCCAAAAATCTTCCATATGATTTCCGCTTGAGGAGTGCTTGTTCCAAGAGAAATCACTCCTCAGGCACTGATGTCACCGCTAGTCAATATTATGTTATATAGAGTGGGGATTCTATTAGAGAATATTCCCATCCCAATATGTATTACCCTACTACATAGGAGATTCTTAGAGAATACTAGGAACCCAACCGATGCAGCTCGTAACATATGGGATTATGATGAATACTGGGAACCCTACAAATATGTTCCACTATATGGAGGCTTAATTCACTTCTCATAGAGGTTATTTAAATACCCAATGAACTCCCTCAGGGGTCATAGAGTATCACTCTAGTACCAAGGAGGATTAAAAAATTATTTTCAGGGCTCTGTCTATTGATGGGATTACTAAGAAATGTTGTACTTAACCCTCAAGGAAGGAACCAAGAGGAACACCTGCAACTGTACTAGTCCTTACTAATATCTCAGAAAACCAATACAAAAGGACCACCTCATCACAGGGGTCCCAAAATCATTTATGACTGGAATTATGACTTATGGTTTGATAGTTACAAGGCTCTTTGTAAAAAGTGGTCAGTTGTATTTGGGCTTGGTACGACCTAGTCAGACTGACCTCACCTAGCCCGATTAGGGTCCCTATGACACAAATAGGGACAGACCTGACCAACTAGGCCATGGGTCAAGCCAGATCAACCTACATGGCCATAGGTCCATCCCACTGGGTTGTACGGGGTGGCCTAGTATTTCCTATCTAGGCCCTTTGGAGCAGTCCAACTCCTCTTTCCTGGACACGATGTCTGCCATGTTTTCTCCCAGTCAATGTGGACAATATCTAGCCGACCACGTCCCCTGCACATGGCCCTGTGCAACATGTGCCATTACACACCCGTGGATGAGCCACAGGTCTTCCGGCCTAAAAAGAAGCCCCTCTGGCTCCACTAAAACACATCGATGTGGCCTCCACACACGACCCACAACTATTGCCACAGGTTCGTCTACCTCCATCCATCGAGTCGGTGGCCACCTACCACCAGGTGGCCATGCCACCGCGTGCCACTACCTATGTCGTCGCGTTCTGCTTCCAGACCAAAAATTTATTTAGACATAGATCATGGATTATTCGGTATGTATCTACACTAATTCAGTCTCTCATGTCAAATAAACATCTATATGAGGGTTCAATTATATACGGAACCACATGAATATCATCAAGCAGCAACCATTGGGGTTCAAAGCGGAAGCGCAAAGAACTTGGTAGGAAGAAACATCATGAACATCCAATATGAATGGTTCATGGAATTCTTCATTTCATCCTCAAACCATCCATGTTAGATGAATAACAAAGAGGAAGAATAATTAAATTTCTAAATTCATTTATCCCTATTCAATCCCAGTAATAAAAATTCACCCAAATCACAAGAACGGTTGATTCGCGGGTCAACCTAATTGTGGGTTAATCTACGTTCAAAATTGAAATCAGGGAATAAAAATAGAAATCATGATGAATATAAATCCCTCCCATGTTGTGATGTTTGTATACCCTTTGATCTGGTCACCACACTAGGGCCTACTAGATGTGGGACATGAGGTTCATTACTTATCTTCTCACATTTCCATCCCATGAGTGGTATAGCTTGTGGGGAGTGTGTCATGATATAATTATATCAATGTTGATGGATGAGAGATATTTTGGATCTTAGATTTAGGCATAGTGAGGATTTCATGGGATGGATAGGAAATGGTGTTTGGTGATCTTGGTTTGTGACATAGGGCAAGTAAGACTAGTAGGGACACATGATATTAGGGACCCTTTTGATCTGATTAAAGAAATACAATCTTACCAAATTACCATGCGAGGCTACACCATTTTCAAGGTAGATACCCTATGGAAGGAACATGCATCTTGATGAATTTTTTCTTGATAGAGTTGGGAGTTTTGGGGAAATAAATTTATAAAAATATAAAAATAACAATATATAAAATTCTATAGTATTTGGTCTTAGAAGATCATTATTTTCTTTTATAGCTATGTCATACCGTCATTGTCTATGTTTGGCACAATGACTGGGGAATAGGAGGATGACATGGTTGACCAACGGAGATGAACCAGTGGGGGATGATGATCAGTGGTAGAAGTCTCTTCATTCTTTTCAGTGGAAGACTCTGGGAATATACAAAGGATATGTTTTAGACATAGAGGTGGACAGTTGGATGGATGAGATAGTGATCACGTTCAACTTGATCTGGGCTCTAAAATATTATGACGTTACTCTAGAGGTGATCCAGATGTGGGGTGCTACATGTCCTTGGTGGAGTATCTACAATGGGGAGAGAAAGGAGACTGAGGTTTTGTGGGTCGATTTTGAGAAGGTGTTCCAGACAGAATTCCATTCTTCGACCGTGAAGGCTATGAAGTGACAGGAGCTACTGTAACGCCCGAGACTTTTATGAGAAATATTTTGTTTTTATCAAAGGAATATTTCACTACACACAACACTATCTTGGCTTGCTTTACACGCAACCGTGTCCTTCCTCAATATCTTGTGTCGTACGCAATACCGAGTTTCACTAAACAACAATATGCTATTAAAATATTATTAAAACTAGCAGTTATGAATATTAATAACTACTTTTTGAAATTTTATAAATTTTATTTTTCAACATGGACTTCATTTTTTGGATTTGAAACATCAAAATTATCCTAGGGTGAAATTTTGGTATTTTTCTGAAAACTTTCAATTTTTGATGAATAGTGAAACCACTAAGTGGTAGTTAAAAAACTGAATTTTTCATAAAACATAATTTTACCGCTTCTGTGAGTGGAATTTCAAAAATCCGAGAGACACGGTTAATTTCAAGGACTAAAATGTGGTTCAATGAGATGAAAATAATTTTTGGTGAATAGTAACTTTTTACTTTTTTTTCCACGGTTAAAAGTAAATAGAATAATTATGGGTAAAAGTTTTATTATTATTACCCTAAAACATGTCCTAATTCTATTGGATAAGTGGAATTTGACCGAAAACAACCTTAGAAATAAAATATGACCATTTAGGCCCACTTGGATTAGATCAGGACATTTATTATTAATTTATTTAAAGAAGGGTTAAAATAGTTAAAATCAATGTTTAATAAGTATATCATTTTTAATATAGGGTTATACATAAGATAAATTCGACTATAAATATTTATTATAAAGATAAAAATATTTCCTACATAATGGTATTTTATTTGTAATTTTTATACTTTAAATAAGTTAATTTATTTATGACACAATGATGATGTAGTAATTATCTTATTAATGAAATATTGACATAATTGATGTTATAATTACCCAAATAAATGTAATTTGAGACTTTTTATGAATTAAACTAATTTTCTAGGTTAATATGACATGTTAGTATTGATTTAATTTACTTGTTTTGAACTAATAATTCTGTTATAATTTTCACAAAAATCAATTACTAAATAGTGTCAAAATTGACATAAAATATTTTTTTAAAAAAATATTATATTATTAATATTTATTTTATTCTTAAAAATCCAAGTATCGTACAAATGACTTAGATAAGGTTATATATATTAATAATAAACATCATGGGGTTCTTTTTTCTTGATATAGTAAGTTTATTAACCATATAGTGTAAGAAAACAAGAAGACACGGTAAAAGCTAAATTATCTGACTTAAAGTTAAATCTAAATGATAAGGTTAGAATTGATACCTAAACTTGTCTAAATTATATTGGATGAGAGGATATAGACCGATAACCACCTTATCTTAGAAATATATAAATTTGGAGCTATTAAAAACCGAATTAGACTTTATAATAAAATTATATTTTTAGTTATTCCAAAGGTGCCCCTCTCCTCCCTTATAAAAGGGCACCCCCTCCCTCTCTTCCTCACACCACTTTGAGCCTTAAAGCTCGGCCAAACCCTGCCAATTTCTTCTCTCCACTTCCCTATAGACATCCTAGAGGTCCTGGTCATCTTCAAATACCAATTTTAGTGCTCTAAAAGGAGGTCTCAAAGAAGTGCTTCAAAGAAGAGGTAATGTTCGTTACCGATTCTTTCATCATTATTTCTTCTTCCACTTCTTCTTATTTAGTTGTTTCATTATTAACTAATAACATAAGTATCACTCATATACTGATATGTTATTATACGTATGAAAAAACACTATTTCACCATCTATCCATCCTACGGAAAAAGAAATCACCGTGCGTGCATACGTACGGAATACCCTCTCCATGCCGTGGTGTAATCTATTTTCCAACACCACCTTACTTGGATTGGTATAATGGTGTAAATAATGAATATATATGATTATTTTAAAGTGATATTGATTCTGAAATTGTATATATACACTTTAATACAATTTCACAATCATGGGAACGATATCATCGCTCGTGCGTACGTACGGAATATCGTCACCATGATGTGATGCGACTCATTCTAAATTATCTTCATTGAATAATGATTATATAAATGAATTTAATGAATGAATATGATATATATTACACTAATACCATTCTGTAAATGAGGTATCTATAACCTAAAAATAAAAATAAGAATTTATTCGACAAAACACGCATAAGAACAAAAAGTAATAAACACCTGAATAACAAGTAGTAATGAAATATTACTAATAAGAAGCTAAGAATATGACCATATATGATATCATAAAAATAATTATGATTCTGGAATAAGTCAATAACATTATTTAAATCATTATACAATAGGTTCGGACACTTACGAAGCAAATTGGACCTATGGTAAGGGAAATATCACAATCTCATTTTTATCCGAGATTGTTTATACTTTGGTATTTACTGGGGTGTATTTTATCATCCACATCCATGTTTCCTCAATATGTAATATTATTTTCATCCACCTACAATTGTTTAAATCCATTTTTACCCTTTAGTGAGTTTATAGTAAAAGATATGAAATGAATCTTTTGTCATTTTTTGTACGAGGTACTTTTTGACTTTTCTGACAAAAGTACGAGAAGAATGTTTTTTTAACATATACGGCATGAATGGATTTTTAAAACATTATTTCCAAGAAGCTTCCTTTACAAGTTTTCAAGTTTATTTTTAATCAAATTCTTTTAGTTTAAAATTGTATGACATGTTAAGAAAAGAAAATGGTTTTGAAGTAGAAAGGATATTTTCCTCAAGAATGGAGTTCAAGTGTTTTATGAAAATTATTTTCCACATAAGATAATATAGGGTTTTGTTTCTATCCCTATTATTACATTGATTTTATTATGTTGTGATGGAATTATTTTTATGAATTCTTTTATCTTATATGAATTGTTTTATGATGTCATGTTGTTTCAGAATCCCATTTTTATTAAATGGGTTATGCAATGATGTATGATTTATGATTTTGTGACACACATATGAATGGTATCATTATGAAATGGGTGTGACCTATATCTCCCTCCAATGCATTGGGTAAAGATTTTATATCTCATGAGATAGACATGGCTGGAACGGCAGGTTAAACCGGTTCAGTGAAAGAGGACTGAAACGAGGAGTGAACTCGGTTCAGATATGGACATTGTCCACTAAGATAGTCTTGGCAATGAGTCTTGACTAATAAGAAATGATTCTCTATGATTATGTGTTTATGCCAAAAACATTCATGTTTTAAGCTATAATGATTGGGATTACATTTCACTTCTATGATTTATCCCATGTTATGAAATTATGATTTCTTTTGCATGTTAAGATTTCCAAAAGTTATGTTCTTATGTATATGATGTGATTGATATTTCTTTTGTTTACCCTTGCTGAGAATTTGAGCTCACCCTTTTGTATTTTTTATTTCCCCAAGTCAGGAAGAAGGTTATTAAGTACGATATGCCAAAGAGGGACTCTAGATATGATGAAATAAATGGGAGGCAAAGTAGATGCTTTATGAACCAATTGTTTATGTTTCCCAGTTTCTAAAGACTCTATACCTATACGGTCGTTTCATGGTTTTGTTATATGTTGTAATAAGTGTGCTTCAATTTAGATGTAATAACAATGTATGTAAATTATGGGTCGTTATAGTTGGTATCAGAGGAAAGGTATAGTCAACCTTTGGAAACTAGGATGTGAAATTCTTAGTAAGAACCCTAAGGATAAGTCTAAGCATAGAACACAATCTTAGTGTTTTATAAATGGCCATGAATAACTTAGGATAATACCTTAAGTGTGAAATTTTATTCTTGATTATGTGTTTTTTTATTATAATTAGTGTTTCTCAAACTATTCTTCTTGTTTTTAGTGAACAGCTGGAACCCGAAGGAACCGTGTTAATGCAGAATGCGACGGGCAATGCAATGATTGTCCCCCTGAGCAACCAAACATTATGGGAGCTGGAATGCAAAATCTTGAAGCCATGCTCACACAACTTTCTCAAGCTATGAATCATGCCAGACTTCCAAATGAGAAAATGAAGAGGAAAAATTCTATTGAATCCTTCATGAGGCAGCGTCCACCTTCATTCAGCGGGTCTACTGATCCATTAATTTCTGAACAATGGATTAGTACAACTGAAAAGATATTTTCCGTTCTTCAATGTTCTGAACATGATAAAGTCATCTTAGCATTGTATCATTTAGAAGGTGATGCTGATCAATGGTGGAATCTTATCAAGAATACGAGGAAAAGAGATGAAATTGAGTCCATGGAATGGGAAGAGTTCAAGAACTTATTTTTCAATAAGTACTTCCCTCGTATTCTACAAACAAAGATGGAGAAAAAGTATCTTGAACTAAAGAAAAAAGATGATGAATCTGTTGGTACCTATGAAGCAAATTTTACAAGACATGCAAGGTACGCTTCTGGTATTATTATCCAACCTGAGAGTAAGATCGATCGATACTTTAGTGGATTAAAACCATGTCTTTGAAGGGCCTTATCCATAAGGGACTTCTATAGCTATGAGTAAATCATTCGATGTGCTCTCAAATATGAGATGGTGATTGGAGTAACCCATCAGTCATATGGGTTTGATAAGAAGAGGAAAATGGAATTCAAAGGAAAATCTAAAGAGCACACTGAAAAGAAGACGAGCTTTCCCTTATTCTCAAAGTGTGGAAAGAAACATGGAGGGAGTTTTCTTAAATGGACAAGTAAATTTTTCAAATGTGGAAAGGAAGGTCATCAGGCATTTGAATGCTGAAATGATCGGACGAAGATGTATAATGATGCAAACAAAGGAAGGGATACACAGAATGAACCTAATACACTTCAATGTTTCAAGTTCAAGGAGATGGGGAATTATGCAAATAAATTCCCTAATCCAAGGTTTGTTGATGATGATCAACATCAAAAAATCTTAAGGCTAAAGACAAAGGAAAGTCACATGCAATTTCTATCAGCAATGTGGAGTACGATAACGATGTGGTGAAAGGTACACTTACCATCCACTCTAAAGTAGAAAATGTTTTATTTGATTCTGTATCCAACCACTCTTTTATTTCTGAAGATTTTTCTAAGGGTATCACCATATTACCTCAACAATTAGATGTTGAGTTAGCTGTGACAACACCTAATGGAACAATAGTCACATCAATAGTTTATAATTCTTCCCCGATTGATGTTTGTGGGAAAGTGCTTCCTATAAATCATGTGATCCTTCCTATAGTGAAATTTGATGTGATTCTTGGCATGGATTGGCTTTCTTTTTATGGACCTCATATCAATTTCCAATGAAGGGAAGTCACATTTCATATTCCAGATCAATCTATGATCGTCTATCGATGCAAGGATGAACATAACCTTCCAGTGGAAATTTCTCCCATCTTATGGGTCTTGATTCCACTAAATGAGGGTTATTTATCTCAAATGGTTGGTGAGAAACTCACGATTAATAATATTCCCATTGTACAGGAGTTTGATGATGTATTTCCGGAGGAATTTTCGGGTCTTCCACCAAATCGTGAAGTTGAGTTTTCAATAGAACTCGTACCGGGTGATTTTCCTATTTCAAAGAAACCTTATATAATGGCCCCAATTGAGTTGCAGGAATTGAAGAAGAAACTCCAAGAGAATCTTGATAAGGGATTCATACACCCTAGTGTGTCAGCTTGGGGAGCACCATTTCTATTTTTGAAGAATAAAGATGGATCAATGAGACTCTGCATTGATTATCGAGAACTTAACAAGATCACTATCAAGAAAAAATATCCTCTCCCACGCATTAATGACTTATTTGACCAACTACACGGAGCTCAATACTTTTCCAAGATTGATCTTCGTTCAGGGTATCATCAATTAAGGGTCAAAAGGGAGGATTTACCAAAGACAGCTTTCTGTACAAGGTATAGACACTATGAATTTATAGTGATGCCATTTGGTCATACTAATTCCCCTGCTATCTTCATGGACATGATGAATAGAGTCCTTAGAGACTATCATGATCAATTTGTGGTAGTCTTTATAGACGATATTCTTGTCTGTTCAAAGAGAAAGGAAGAACATGAAGATCACTTGATAATTATATTGAAGACCCTGATAAAGGAGAATCATTATGCCAAATTTACCAAGTGTGAATTTTGGCTTCAAAAAGTTTCATTTTTGGGTCACATAATCTCAAAAGAGGGGATATCTGTAGATCCAGCAAAAACAGAGGTTATCGAATAATGGTCAAAACCAACAATAGTAACCGAGATCCGAATTTTTCTTAGTTTGGTTGGATATTATCGACGTTTTGTGAAAGATTCTTCAGAATTATCTAATCCACTCACTAGGTTGACTCGAAAAGGAGTTAAGTTTGTTTGGATGGAGGAATGTGAAGAGAATTTCAAGGAGTTGAAAAGAAGGTTATCCAGTGCTCCTGTTCTCACACTACCTTGTAGTGGAGAAAGGTTTGTGATCTACAATGATGCATCCAAGAAGGGATTGGGGTGTGTTCTTATGAAAAATGATATGGTGATAGCTTATGCCTCATGAAAGTTGAAAATACATGAGAAAAATTACCCAACTCATGATTTAAAGTTAGCTGCGGTAATCTTTGCATTAAAGATTTGGAGGCATTATATTTATGGAGAAAGGTATGACATTTATACGGATCATAAAATTTTAAAGTATATTTTCACACAAAAGGATCTGAATATGCGCCAAAGAAGATGGTTGTAGCTGTTTAAGGATTACGACTGCTCAATTCATTACCACCATGGGAAAGAAAACAAGGTGGCAGAAGCATTAAGTCGACAAAACCATGCCATTTTATCCATGATGAGGATCACAAAAGAACCAATATTTATGGATTTACAAAGGATGGATCTTGTAATTATAATGGAAGGGGGAAAATCGTATCGTTCTCAAATGAATGTTCAACCATCTATACATGTGAAGATTAAAGAGGCGCAGAAAGAAGATGTAGAGTTACAAAATAAGGTGAGAAATATTCCTGAATTCAACCTTGATTGTGATGGGATAATAATGTTCAGGAATCGGGTTTGTGTTCCTCCCATCCCCGAATTAAAGAAGAAGCTGCTGGATGAGGCTCAAAGTTCTTCATTCTCTTTTCATCCTGGAAGCACGAAGATTTATAGGGACCTGAAAGAGTACTTCTGGTGGGATGGCATGAAAAGAGATGTTGCTGAATATGTCTCTTGATGCTTGGTTTGTCAGCAAGTTAAAGCTAAGAGACAGAAGTCTAAGGGGATGTTACCACCATTACCCATACCCGAATGGAAATGGGAAAACATCACTATGGACTTTTTCATAAGACATACTAAAATATCCAAAGGCAATAATGTTATCTGGGTCATAGTTGATCGTCTTACAAAGTCTTCACACTTCATTGCTATTAGAGAGGATTTCTCTCTGGATCAGCTTCCCAGTGTGACACCCCGATGTTTTCAAACCTCTTAAATGAAATTTGGGCGTTTTGTGCTTTTGAAGTTCTCTCTTTAAAACAATCAGAATGAAAAATATAAAAAAAACACGTAACTTTTATTTATGAACTCAACACTGAAGGGTCTTACATTTTTCGGGCTACAAGAAAAGCTCACTAACCAAATATTCCAACCAAGAACCCAATTACAATAATGGGAAGACTGCTTAAAACTACTAAGAGCCCGAGAATGCGGTAGGGATTTCGAGCATCCATCATAAGGAACATAAGGATTGCTGAAGCCACCGCGACCGTACTCAGCACCAAGGGGATCACACGAACCATCTTTTCTTCTCCTTCGGTCACTTGGGGTAAGGGACACCCGAGACCAAACCTTTCTTTTTATAAGCACCCTAATATGGCCGTTGAACCCCGAACGACTATATTTTCGACCGTTGGTTTATTTTGACCGTTGGGTCTCCTTATCCTCTATGTTGACCGTTGGAAATATGATGATTTACCCCAAAAAGGATCGGTATGATAAGTGTGTATTTTTCTTTAATATTTCAAAATGACATCAATGTTAATTTAGTTAATTTACCTCTTGTTTTCCCAAAAATGATAATTTTATTTTACGTTTCAAAACAAAAAAAAATTATTAATATTATTGTTTTCTACCACTATGCATATCAATTTGAACAATAACTTTTATTTTCTAGTTATATTAAACCTGACGGATTTATATTTTATGAGTTATATATGTTGCATCAAATTAGATATATTATTTATTTTATAATTTGACCTTTGTTAACTATTTTGGAAACTACGGTTTCTTATATTCACGTATTTCGTAATTATATCAACACACTTTGATTAAATATAGTTATGTTTAAAAATAATCCTTAATTGAGAATATTAAGTTAATTAATGAACAAAGGAAATTAAAATATATATATATACATATATATATATATATATTTACATGTTAGCACAATTATCTTAAGTTACCATACTTTATAAAATTATGTTTTCTTCACTATAAAATAAAAATTTATTACTTTGAAAATTTGGGTTAAATAATATTTTTGTTAACATGTAAATTTGAATTTAGATAAGTATCATTAATTATTAAATTATATGTTTTGATAAAAAGAAATAGAGAAAAATGAAAATATAATTTATGTTTTAAATAGGGGTTTAATAGTTTAATGTATAGGTGTTTTAATGACCCTTGACTTAGGATAATATTTGTTTATTAATAAGGTTGAATTAATGATTTTATAATAGGTATAATAAATTAATAAAACAACAGTTTTTTTTATGTTAAAAACGTTGAAATAAAATGATAATGCGTAAAAAAAAACGAACTAAAACCGCGTGTTTCGTTTTTTTTATAAACCCCACGTCGACCGTGGAAATCTGAACCATCTGATCCAGCCTCTCCTAATCTTGATCGTCCGTTCTCTTCTATTTTTTCTTTCCCGCGTCTCTCTCCTGCGGATCTTCTTCTTCCCCACACGAGCGCCGAACCAGCAGGAGGAGGTCCTGTTTTTCTCCGCCTAAATGGACAGCGGACACCTCTTTCCACAAAGTCGGCGCCGCCTCTTAAATGCTCAGCCTCGGATACCCTCCTTGCTTACACGCCTCTGCCTCCTTCTTCTTCTTTTTTTCTTTAAACACTGTTGCACCGAAGCCGAAGGTTGCGCACCCGAGCTCTCACGATCTCTCCAACCTCCGAGACCTCATCGCCACCTCGTGCTCTCCTCCTCCTCATCGAACAGGTAAGGGTCGAAGTCTGTTTTTAAAGTTTGTTTTAATCTTCCATCTTCATGCATATAAACATATACGGGTTATATATATATTGTGTATACACCTTCATTTTCCCCTCATCTCCTTGCTGCATCTCTCTCTCTCCTCTTCCTCGTCGAGCTAAGGTAAGGGAAAACCGTTTTTATTCTGATCTTCTTCAGTTCGACGCAGCCTTTTTATTTACGGTTTATATATGTATATTTTTATATAAATACATATATATATATGTAAGGCCGTAAAGAATTTCTTTAAACCTGTTTTCACCTCTCCTATTTTGTGATTCGAATGGAGGCGAGGGACAAGGCTTGCTTCTTTTCTTTCTTTGCTTCGGTATATACATAATTATATATAAGTTTATGTAAACCTATATGTACATATACCTTGTTGATACCCATATGCATGCCTTTGAGGATTTTTCTAGTCCGTTTCAGTTCGGAAGTCCCAAAATTGGGGTCTTCACAGTGAAGGGGAATCCGTCGTTTCGTTTCCCTACACTTCGATGATTATATATATTTATGTATATCCACTTTTTATATAAAATATGTATGCAGGACCATACGAGACAATTCATAACTTGATGAGTTATCAAAATTATATATATATACCCTTTAAAATTTATTACTCCAAAGAATGATACAAAGACTAATTATAAACATGGTTATATATATGATGAAGATTAAGGATTGGTTTAGTGTCAAAATAACTTCTCCAATTGAAAATATTCATTTATCAGCGTTTTGACAATTCGTGCACTTTTTGTAAAAATGTGTGGCATGAACCCCCCTTAAGAATTTATATGTTTCCAAGTGAATGTGTTTTCAAAATTTCAGTTTCCAAAACCTTTTTTTTTAATTATTATCAGGACTTGGTTATATATAAATATAATTATAGACACATAAGTTTCTAATAATTTTAATTGATGCTAAGCCAACATGTGTATCGCACCGGTGGACCGGCTTAACCTGAACCTTTAAGTACCCTCAATGAAACTTATACTTGTAAAGAATGTGTTTGGCATGTTTAAAGATATGAACTATAAATTTATGGTTTTATTTAATGAACATGATGAAATTTTACATGACAATCCGCTATGTTCAGTATTCCAGTTATTTTTGCATGTGCAAGATTAAGTTGATTTAGTTTATTTGCATCAATGTTTAATCTGAAGCCAAAAGCCTAGTTCTTTTTACATCTATGATATGATCCCCCTCAAGTCATGAATATGTATGTAAAAAGGAGTTTTGATTAAGAATGTATGAAACCCTATGAATGAATGACCATGTCAAGATATGTGAGGGATGTATAGGACTTAAATGTTTATGGACGGGTGCGCCCGGAATTATTACAGCGCTCCAATGAATTGGGTAAAGCAAGAGTCTCATGAGACGTCAAGTGCAACGGTCTTAGAGAATATCCTTGGCTCGTGCTATCAAGTGCAACGGTCTTGGCGAATAGCCTTGGCTCGTGCTATCATGTGCAACGGTCTTGGCAAATGGCCTTGGCTCATGCTACCATGGGAAACGGGATTGGCATTTGGCCTTGACCCGTACCAAAATTATGGTCATGACATGAGGTCTTGACAAAGTCCGGTATTATGAATCCCCTCTGCATGTAATGATAATGGTTAACCAGGGGTTAGCTCAACTAACAGGACAACCCCTAGTTGAAAAGCTCCCAAGATCATGAAAGTGTACTTTATGCAACAAGAACTGTTTTCATATGGTAAATTGTTAGATGATCTACATTTTACTCATGATCCATGATATGCATGTCTTCCCTGTTTAGTCATATAATTCTTTTAGAAGTAAAGTAACTTTGTTTTAACATTATGCATTATTTATTCTTCTTATATTGCGCACTCTGATCATGTTTATATTTAAGCTCATTTCAAGTACGTGCTTTTTTATGCAAGTGGTTTTCAAAGAAAAATGGATCTCATGTTTTAAGAAAAGATAATGTTTTAGTTTTATCAAAGTGTTTTATTTTCTTCAAAAAGGTATTCTTTGAGAAAGGATTTTCTTAAAACGTTTTTAAAACCCCTTACTGGGCATTTTTGCTCACCCTACGTTTTGTTTAAAATTTTTCAGGCATGGAATGTACTGATGAAGTTTATCAGAGCAGCAGGTTTCCCAGAATCCTGAGCCTCGCGATCTTCTGTAGTCATGGGACATGATATAATTTTTGTAAATTTTGTAATGAAATGCTAAGTATATCATGTCTCATGAGGCACCCTGGGTATCGGGGCCACTACAGTTGGTATTAGAGGATAGGTTCAGGCAACTCTGGAAAACCAGGTGATATAGATATATTGCTAAGACTAACTAAGTAAGAATGTTATAACTTTAAGATGGCTGATGTACCTACCGACCTTTTGTCACTCCCCACTGAGGCTCTAGAGAACATTATATCTCTAGCTAGCCGTGAAAACTTCTTGAATTATGCCCAAATTCGCATGACGTGTAAGCACTTGTACGATGTGTCAAACTCATCTAGGGTGCTTAGTCTCCACCGGGGAATGGGGATGTATTATCTCTTAATGATGGTGACCCAATTTCCCTCTTATGCACGTTGGGGAAGGTATCACGAAGGACTCTTCCGAGTGTTCACAACTGGAGAGGAATTTGGCACAATGCTAGATAACCCTTTTCAAGAAGCTGCTGCTGCTGGAGACCTCCGAGCGGCTTATCTGTTCCAAGTCCTGCACTACGGCTTTTGGGGCCAGTTAATGGACTTTGGAGCGTTGGAAAATGAGTCCACCCGTGTGTCTCTTAGGCAAGAAGTGTACACCGATGTTTCCCAACTCCACACCCCTCACGCTAAACTCAGGAGGCGTTATAAATGTTCCCATGAGTTTAGTCCTGTATGTTCATCTTGTGTGTGGTTTGAAGAGTTAGGAAGTTTTTCCACTCTTTGTGGCGTATGTCTTGTGAACTCAGACTTTGCCGTGTAAACCTTTTCATAAATGGAAGTTTCTTGTTTCTTTTCATGTCTTCAACATAAATATGTTGTTAAGAGTTTCCCCTCGATGTTTGTTTTCAGATGGCTGGACAAACGAACTTCTCATCCCTACCCGATGAGCTAGTAGAAGTCATCTTGATCAAGGCATGCATGGTGGATTACCCATCATTTCTCCACCTACGAGGGTCCTTCCAGCGTTTGCTCAATTTAGAAAACAGTCCAGAGATTCTTCGGCTGTGTCGAGAGAATAATCGCGTCTTTCAGCTCATCGCTGCTGCTCAACTCCCCTGCTATAGGCAAAGAGGAATGTACTTTGAGGGCCTGTTCCAATGTTTCACTCTGGCACAAAACTTTACTGCCAGAGCGTGCTTTCTCATGGCTGCCCAGGATGGCCAGCTCAGCGCAGCATATATGTTCCAAGTCTTGAACATCAGTCTCCTCGATCGCACCGTCCCTCTCGACTACCTCGAGCAGGATGTGGCCAGAAGAGTCGTCAAGGAGTTTATCTACTCGGACATATCCGATCTTTGCATCGCACGAGCCTCCCTTAGGAAGCCCGTGTGCAGTACACACGACCAGGAGTTCAAGGAGCACTGTTCGAGGTGCATCTGGACTAGGGAAACCGAAGAGTTGTGTGCCAACTTTGGTGTCCTGTTAACCGAGCCAGACCCGCTGTTTCGGTAGAGTTTTACGTTTGGAGTTTCAGTTTCTTTTTTTTATGATAGAATTGTGGGGACGCAATTCTTTGAAGGGGGAGATAATGTGACACCCCGATGTTTTCAAACCTCTTAAATGAAATTTGGGCGTTTTGTGCTTTTGAAGTTCTCTCTTTAAAACAATCAGAATGAAAAATATAAAAAAAACACGTAACTTTTATTTATGAACTCAACACTGAAGGGTCTTACATTTTTCGGGCTACAAGAAAAGCTCACTAACCAAATATTCCAACTAAGAACCCAATTACAATAATGGGAAGACTGCTTAAAACTACTAAGAGCCTGAGAATGCGGTAGGGATTTCGAGCATCCATCATAAGGAACATAAGGATTGCTGAAGCCACCGCGACCGTACTCAGCACCAAGGGGATCACACGAACCATCTTTGCTTCTCCTTCGGTCACTTGGGGTAAGGGACACCTGAGACCAAACCTTTCTTTTTATAAGCACCCTAATATGGTCGTTGAACCCCGAACGGCTATATTTTCGACCGTTGGTTTATTTTGACCGTTGGGTCTCCTTATCCTCTATGTTGACCGTTGGAAATATGATGATTTACCCCAAAAAGGATCGGTATGATAAGTGTGTATTTTGCTTTAATATTTCAAAATGACATCAATGTTAATTTAGTTAATTTACCTCTTGTTTTCCCAAAAAATGATACTTTTATTTTACGTTTCAAAACAAAAAAAAAATTATTAATATTATTGTTTTCTACCACTATGCATATCAATTTGAACAATAACTTTTATTTTCTAGTTATATTAAACCTGACGGATTTATATTTTATGAATTATATATGTTGCATCAAATTAGATATATTATTTCTTTTATAATTTGACCTTTGTTAACTATTTTGGAAACTATGGTTTCTTATATTCACGTATTTCGTAATTATATCAACACACTTTGATTACATATAGTTATGTTTAAAAATAATCCTTAATTGAGAATATTAAGTTAATTAACGAACCAAGGAAATTAAAATATATATATATACATATATATATATATATATTTACATGTTAGCACAATTATCTTAAGTTACCATACTTTATAAAATTATGTTTTCTTCACTATAAAATAAAAATTTATTACTTTGAAAATTTGGGCTAAATAATATTTTTGTTAACATGTAAATTTGAATTTAGATAAGTATCATTAATTATTAAATTATATGTTTTGATAAAAAGAAATAGAGAAAAATGAAAATATAATTTATGTTTTAAATAGGGGTTTAATTGTTTAATGTATAGGTGTTTTAATGACCCTTGACTTAGGATAATATTAGTTTATTAATAAGGTTGAATTAATGATTTTATAATAGTTATAATAAATTAATAAAACAACAGTTTTTTTTATGTTAAAAACGTTGAAATAAAATGATAATGCGTAAAAAAAAAGAAAACGAACTAAAACTGCGTGTTTCGTTTTTTTTTATAAACCCCACGTCGACCGCGGAAATCTGAACCATCCGATCCAGCCTCTCCTAATCTTGACCGTCC
Organism: Viscum album; assembly: GCA_963277665.1. NCBI lineage: Eukaryota > Viridiplantae > Streptophyta > Magnoliopsida > Santalales > Viscaceae > Viscum > Viscum album. Next base: position 1,867,315,270 of record OY728131.1, read on the forward strand.
GTTCTCTTCTTTTTTTTCTTTCCCGCGTCTCTCTCCTGCGGATCTTCTTCTTCCCCGCACGAGCGCCGAACCAGCAGGAGGAGGTCCTGTTTTTCTCCGCCTAAACGGACAGCGGACACCTCTTTCCACAAAGTCGGCGCCGCCTCTTAAATGCTCAACCTCGGATACCCTCCTTGCTTGCACGCCTCTGCCTCCTTCTTCTTTTTTTTTTCTTTAAACACTGTTGCACCGAAGCCGAAGGTTGCGCACCCGAGCTCTCACGATCTCTCCGACCTCCGAGACCTCGTCGCCACCTCGTGCTCTCCTCCTCCTCATCGAACAGGTAAGGGTCGAAGTCTGTTTTTAAAGTTTGTTTTAATCTTCCGTCTTCATGCATATAAACATATACGGGTTATATATATATATTTTGTATACACCTTCGTTTTCCCCTCATCTCGTTGCTGCATCTCTCTCTCTCCTCTTCTTCGTCGAGCTAAGCTAAGGGAAAACCGTTTTTATTCTGATCTTCTTCAGTTCGACGCAGCCTTTTTATTTAGGGGTTATATATGTATATGTTTATATAAATACATATATATATATGTAAGGCCATAAAGAATTTCTTTAAACCTGTTTTCACCTCTCCTATTTTGTGATTCGAACGGAGGCGAGGGACAAGGCTTTCTTCTTTTCTTTCTTTGCTTCGGTATATACATAATTATATATAAGTTTATGTAAACCTATATGTACATATACCTTGTTGATACCCATATGCATGCCTTTGAGGATTTTTCTAGTCCGTTTCAGTTCGGAAGTCCCAAAATTGGGGTCTTCACAGTGAAGGGGAATCCGTCGTTTCGTTTCCCTACACTTCGATGATTATATATATTTATGTATATCCACTTTTTATATAAAATATGTATGCATGACCATACGAGACAATTCATAACTTGATGAGTTATCAAAATTATATATATATACCCTTTAAAATTTATTACTCCAAAGAACGATACAAAGACTAATTATAAGCATGGTTATATATATGATGAAGATTAAGGATTGGTTTAGTGTCAAAATAACTTCTCCAATGGAAAATATTCATTTATCAGCGTTTTGACAATTCGTGCACTTTTTGTAAAAATGTGTGGCATGAACCCCCCTTAAGAATTTATATGTTTCCAAGTGAATGTGTTTTCAAAATTTCAGTTTCCAAAACCTTTTTTTTAATTATTATCAGGACTTGGTTATATATATATATAATTATAGACACATAAGTTTCTAATAATTTTAATTGATGCTAAGCCAACATGTGTATCGCACCAGTGGACCGGCTTAACCTGAACCTTTAAGTACCCTCAATGAATCTTATACTTGTAAAGAATGTGTTTGGCATGTTTAAAGATATGAACTATGAATTTATGGTTTTATTTAATGAACATGATGAAATTTTACATGACAATCCGCTATGTTCAGTATTCCAGTTATTTTTGCATGTGCAAGATTAAGTTGATTTAGTTTATTTGCATCAATGTTTAATCTGAAGCCAAAAGCCTAGTTCTTTTTACATCTATGATATGATCCCCCTCAAGTCATGAATATGTATGTAAAAAGGAGTTTTGATTAAAAATGTATGAAACCCTATGAATTAATGACCATGTCAAGATATGTGAGGGATGTATAGGACTTAAATGTTTATGGACGGGTGCGCCCGGAATTATTACAGCGCTCCAATGCATTGGGTAAAGCAAGAGTCTCATGAGACGTCAAGTGCAACGGTCTTGGAGAATATCCTTGGCTCGTGCTATCAAGTGCAACGGTCTTGGAGAATAGCCTTGGCTCGTGCTATCATGTGCAACGGTCTTGGCAAATGGCCTTGGCTCGTGCTACCATGGGAAACGGGATTGGCATTTGGCCTTGACCCGTAGAAAAATTATGGTCATGACATGAGGTCTTGACAAAGTCCGGTATTATGAATCCCCTCTGCATGTAATGATAATGGTTAACCAGGGGTTAGCTCAACTAACAGGACAACCCCTAGTTGAAAAGCTCCCAAGATCATGAAAGTGTACTTTATGCAACAAGAACTGTTTTCATATGGTAAATTGTTAGATGATCTACATTTTACTCATGATCCATGATATGCATGTCTTCCCTGTTTAGTCATATAATTATTTTAGAAGTAAAGTAACTTTGTTTTAACATTATGCATTATTTATTCTTCTTATATTGCGCACTCTGATCATGTTTATATTTAAGCTCATTTCAAGTACGTGCTTCTTTGTGTAAGTGGTTTTCAAAGAAAAATGGATCTCATGTTTTCAGAAAAGATAATGTTTTAGTTTTATCAAAGTGTTTTATTTTCTTCAAAAAGGTCTTCTTTGAGAAAGGATTTTCTTAAAACGTTTTTAAAACCCCTTACTGGGAATTTTTTCTCACCCTACGTTTTGTTTAAAAATTTTCAGGCATGGAATGTACTGATGAAGTTTATCAGAGCAGCTGGTTTCCCAGAATCCTGAGCCTCGCGATCTTCTGTAGTCATGGGACATGATATAATTTTTGTAAATGTTGTAATGAAATGCTAATTATATCATGTCTCATGAGGCACCCTGGGTATCGGGGCCGCTACACCCAGGATATATGTAAAGGAAGTGGTAAGATTGCATGGAGTACCACATTCTATTATATTTGATCGGGATACGAGATTTACCTTGATGTTCTGGCGAATTCTTCAGCATACTCTGAATACAGAGTTGAGTTTCAGCACTGCTTATCATCCTCAGACAGACGGTCAGTCTGAGAAAACTATTCAAACTCTAGAAGATATTTTGAGAACTTGCTCTATGGATTTCAAAGGTGGTTGAGATCAACACCTACCTTTGGTGGAATTTTCTTATAATAATAGATTTCACTCCAGTATTAAGATGTCTCCTTATGAAGCTATCTATGGAAAGAAATGCAGGACTCCAACTTGTTGGGATGAAGTTGGGGAAAGAAAGCTATTAGGACCTGATCTTGTTGATGAGATGGTAGAAAAGGTCTGATCTATTCAACAACACATAAGAGCATCTCAGAGGCGACAGAAAAGTTATGCCGACAACCGAAGAAAAGACCTAGAGTTTGAAGTGGCTGACAAAGTGTTCTTACGAATATCTCCCTGGAAGAGGGTCATGTGATTTGGAAAGAAGGGGAAGTTGAGCCCTAGATATATCGGTCCTTTCGAAATACTGGATCATGTTGGAATGGTAGATTACCGATTTGCGCTTCCACCGAATCTCTCTCAAGTTCACGATGTGTTCCATGTATCTCTGCTGAGAAAGTACATACCTAATCCTTCACATGTACTCAGCTCAGAAGTTGTACCGCTGGAGCAAGATCTTTCATATAAAGAACAGCTGATAGAGATTCTAGATCGTAGAGAAAAAGTCCTACGAAACAAGACCACTCGATTGGTGAAAGTTTTATAGAGGAACCGCCAATTTGAAGAAGCTACATGGGAGCTTGAGGATATGATGAGGGGGAGGAATCCTCATTTTTTGTTACAAAGTGACGAATTTCGAGGGCAAAATTCATTTTAAGGGGGGTAGAATGTAACGCCCAAGACTTTTATGGGAAATATTTTCTTTTTATCAAAGGAATCTTTCACTACACACAACACTAGCTTGGCATGCTTTACAAGCAACCGTGGCCTTCCTCAATAGCTTGCGTCGTACGCAATACCGAGTTTCACTAAACAGCGATATGCTATTAAAATATTATTAAAACTAGCCGTTATGAATAGTAATAACCACTTTTTCAAATTTTATAATTTTTTTTTCAATATGGACATCATTTTTGGATTCAGAATATCGAAATTAGGCTAGGGTGAAATTTTGGTATTTTTCTGAAAACTTTCAATTTTTGATGAATAGTGAAACCACTAAGTGGTAGTTAAAAAAAATGAATTTTTCATAAAACATAATTTTACCACTTCAGTGAGTGGAATTTCGAAAATCCGAGAGACACGGTTAATATCAATGACTAAAATGTGGTTCAATGAGATGAAAATAATTTTTGGTGAATAGTAACTTTTTACTTTTTTTACCACGGTTAAAAGTAAATAGGGTAATTAAGGGTAAGAGTGTTATTATTATTACCCTAAAACATGTCTTCATTCTATTGGATAAGTGTAAATCGACCAAAAACAACCTTAGTAATAAAATATGACCATTTAGGCCCACTTGGATTAGATTAGGACATTTATTATCAATTTATTTAAATAAGGGTTAAAATAGTTAAAATCAATGTTTAATAAGTATATCATTTTTAATATAGGGTTATACATAAGATAAATTAGACTATAAATATTAATTATAAAGATAAAAAGATTTCCTACATAATGGTATTTTATTTGTAATTTTTAGACTTTAAATAAGTTAATTGATTTATGACACAAAGATGATGTAGTAATTATCTTATTAATGAAATATTGACATAATTGATGTTATAAATACCCAAATAAATGTAATTTGAGACTTTTTATGAATTAAAATAATTTTATAGGTTACTATGACATGTTATTATTGATTTTATTAACTTGGTTCGAACTAATCATTCTTTTATGATTTTTAGAAAAATCAATTACTAAATAGTTTCAAAATTGACATAAAATAGTTTTTTTTAAAATTATTATATTATTAATTGTTATGTTATTCCTAAAAATATAAGGTTCTTCCAAATGACTTAGGTAAGTTTATATATATTAATAATAAACAACCTGGGGTTCGTTTGGCTTGATATAGTAAGCTTATTAACCTTATAGTGTAAGAAAACAAGAAGACACGGTAAAAGTTAAATTATCTAACATAAATTTAAATCTAAATGATAAGGTTAAAATTGGTACCTAAACTTGACTAAATTCTATTGGATGAGATTATTTAGACCCATACCTACCTTATCTTCTAAATATATCAAATTTAGGATATTTAAAACCGAATTTGACTTTATAATAAAAATAATAGTTTTCGTTATTCCAAAGGTGCCCCTCTCCTCCCTTATAAAAGGGCACCTCCTCCCTCTCTTCCTCACACCACATTGAGCCTTCATGCTCGGCCAAACCCTACCAATTTATTCCCTCCACTTCCCTAGATACATCCTAGAGGTCATTTTCTTCTTCAAATACCAATTTTAGTGCCCTAAAAGGAGGTCTCAAAGAAGCGCTTCAAAGAAGAGGTAATGTCCGTTACAGATTATTTCATCTTTATTTCTTCTTCCAATTCTTCTTCTTTAGTTGTTTCATTATGAAGTAATAACATCAGTATCACTAATATACTGATATTTTATTATAATTATGAAAAAAATCCTATTTAACCATCTATCCATCCTATGGAAAACGAAATCATTGTGCGTGCGTACGTACGGAATACCGTCTCCACGCCATGGTGTAATCTATTTTCCACCACCACCTTACCTGGATGAATATAATGGTGTAAATAATGACTATATAATATTATTTTAAAGTTATATTGATTCTGAAATAGTATATATACACTCCAATACAAATCCACAATCATGGGAATGATATCATCGCTCGTGCGTACGTACGGAATACGGTCTCCAGGATGTGATGCGACTCGTTCTACAGGATCTTCATTGCATAATGATTATATAAATGAATTGAATGAATTAATATGATATATATTACACTAATACCATTCTGGAAATGAGGTATCTATAACCTAAAAAGAAAAATAAGAATTTATTCGACAACACATGCCTAAGAACAAAAAGTAAAAAACACTCGAATAACAAGTAGTAATGCAATATTACTAATAAGAAGCTAAGAATATGACCATATATGATATCATAAAAATAATTATGATTATGGAATAAGTCAATAAAATTTTTTAAAAGTCATTATACAGGAGTTTCGGACACTTACGAAGAAAATTAGACCTAAGGTAAGGGAAATATCACAATCTCATTTTTATCCGAGACTGTTTATACATTCGTATTTACTGGGGTGTATTTTATCATCCACATCCATGTTTCCTCAATATTTAATATTATTTTCATCCACCTACAATTGTTTAAATCCATTTTTAACTCTTGGTGAGTTTATAGTAAAAGATATGAAAGGAATCTTTTTTCGTTTTTCGTACGAGGTACTTTTTGACTTTTCCGACAAAAGTATGAGAAGAATGTTTTTTAACATATATGGCATGAATTGATTTTTAAAACATTATTTCCAAGAATCTTCCTTTACAAGTTTTCAAGATTATTTTTAATCAACTTCATTTAGTTTAAAATTGTATGACATGTTATGAAAGGAAAATGTTTTTGAAGTAGAAAGGATATTTTCCTCAAGAATGGAGTTCAAGTGTTTTGTCAAAATTATTTTCCATCTAAGATAATATAGGGTTCTTTTTCTATCCCTATTATTAAATTGATTTTATTATGTTGAGATGGAACTATTTTTATGAATTCTTTTATCTTATATGAATTGTTTTATGATGTCATGTTGTTTAAGAATCCCATTTTTATTACATGGGTTATGAAATGATGTATGATTTATGATTTTTCGGCACACATATGAATTGTATCATTATGAGATGGGTGGGACCTATATCTCCCTCCAATGCATTGGTTAAAGATTTTATATCTCATGAGATAGACATGGCTGGAACAGCAGGTTAAACCGGTTCAGTGAAACATGACTGAAATGAGGAGTGAACTCGGTTCAGAAATGGACTTTGTCCACTAAGATAGTATTCGAAATGAGTCTTGACTAATAAGAAATGATTCTCTATGATTATGTGTGTATGACACAAAGTTTCATGTTTTAAGTTAGGATTATTGGGATTACATTTCACTTCTATGATTTATCCAATGTTATGAAACTATGATTTCTTTTCCAGGTTAAGATTTCCAAAAGTTATGTTCTTATGTATATGATGTGATTGATATTTCTTTGGTTTACCCTTATTGAGTATTTGAGCTCACCATTTTGTATGTTTTATTTCCCCAGGTCAGGAAGAAGGTTATTAAGTAGTATATGCCAAAGAGGGACTCTAGATATGATGAAATAAATGGGAGGCAAAGTAGATTCTTTATGAACCAGTTGTTTATGTTTCCCAGTTCCTAAATACTCTATACCTATACGGTCCTTTCCTGGTTTTGTTATATGTTGTAATAAGTGTGCTTCAATTCTGATGTAATAACAATGTATGTAAAGTATGGGTCGTTATAGCTACTATCTATCATGTATGGGATTATTTCAGTGTAGTAATTGGGAGTCAAGTTTAGGGATCTCCATTTTATTTCTAGGGATATCATTTTGAATGAAGATTCTCAAGAAATAAGCTCAGAGGAGGCACTTTTTCATCCACCCCAGTATATAGTTACTCCCTTCACATTTCCAGCATACCTAGAGGTCCTGATGATTGTGTAATGTGTTGAGATGATTCACTCATCGAGAGGTCTACTATGAGAGGGGATCAAAAAGGGATCCATGAAGGTAAAGGCTTCTATTAGAAGGACTCATTCTCCAGGGACATTGAGGATTCATCTAATGGGGAGTCAACATCAACAATTTTAGTTTCGACATTTTGGATCTTGTCATTTTCCCATAGGATTTTGGATGAGGTGTCTTAATTTTGGAGGCCGTGAGAAACATCAATTTTAGTGACTAGTTAGAGATTAGTATGATGTAGGTGGAAATGTTTTTTGTGCCCACCATTGAAGCAGTTTCTGGCTAGGCCATTTTAACAACAGGAACAACATGCTCCTGCTCCACCAACAGTAGACGATGCAAGTAGAGGTCAACCTCATGTTGTTCCTCAGGGACCTCAACCCTAATGTGGTTAAGGATGTGGTTGATAGTAGAGTTAATTATGAGCTGGATATGGACAGTTCAACACAGTGGAGAAAATATTTCCATTAAGGCCAGATATTGTTTGAGGTACAATCAATATGTTTAGTACACATGTTTGTGCTTTTCTTGTAACAGCCCAAGATTTTATAAAAATATTATTTTTAATTTTATTAATGTCTTGTGTTGTACGCTACACCAAAAGGAGCTTGCACAACACGCATCCTTGACTTGCCTTGCATTACACGCAATCACGACCTTCCTCGATAGCGTGTGTAATACGCAATACCGAGTTTCACTAAACAACGATATGCTATTAAAATATTATTAAAACTAGCCGTTATGAATAGTAATAACCACTTTTTTAAAACTCTGTAAATCTTATTTTTCAAAATGAACTTCATTTTTGGATTCGGAGTATCGAATTTAGCCTAAGGTGAAATTTTGGTACTTTTCGGATAACTTTCATATTCTGATGAATAGTGAAAATTACTAAATTATAATTAAAAAAAACTTTTTTAATCGAAATAATTAATAGTGATAAATTATTAATTTGAGTGGTTTTAATGTATATTTAGAATATATTTTTACAATTTAATACAATTTTGGTCATTGGATGTAATTTCACATTTAAACCAGACATAATCAAGTGTCAATCTTTTGATAGATATTGTTTCTTAAAAACACGCTATTTGTTTTAACAGCGGGATTTAATTATAAAATTAATTAATGAAAATTCTATGATATGAATTTGGTAAAATAGACTTCATTTTTGAATTCGGAATATGAAATATAGCTTAGGATGAAATTTTGGCATTGTTCTGAAAAACATCAATTTGTGATGAATAGTGAAACTACTAAGTGGTAGTTAAAAAAATTAATTAATTTCTTCATAAATCTTAATTTTACCGCTTCTGTGAATGGAATTTAAAAAATCCGAGAGACACGGTTGATGTCAGTAAGTAAAATGTGGTTCAATGAGATGAAAATAATTTTTGGTGAATAGTAACTTTTTTCTTTTTTTACCACGGTTAATAGTAAATAGGGTAACCAAGGATAAATATGATATTACTATTACCCTAACACATGTCCTAATTCCATTGGATAAGTGTAATTCGACCAAAAACAACCTTATGAATATAATATGACCATTTAGGTCCACTTGGATTAGATTATGACATTTAATATTATATTATTTAATGAATAGTTAAAATAGATAAAATCAAAGTTTAATAACTAAAACATTTTTAATATGGGGTGATACATAAGATAAATTCGATTGTAAATATTCATTAGAAAGCTAAAAAGCTTTCCTACATGATGGTATTTTATTTGTAATTTTTAGACATCAAATAAGTTAATTTATATATGACACAAAGATGATGCAGTAATTATCTTATTAATGAAATATTGACATAATTGATAATATAAATACCAAAATAAATGTAATTTAAGCCTTTTTATGAATTCCACTAATTTTCTAGGTTACTATGATATATTAGTGTTGATTTAATCAACTTGGTTCGAACATATAATTCTGTTATGACTTTCACAAAAATCATATATCAAATAGTGTCAAAATTGACACAAAGTAGTTTTTAAATCAAATATTATATTATTAATTGTTATTTTATTCCTAAAAATCTAAGGTTCGGCCAAATGACTTAGATAAGGATATATATATTAATAATAAACAATTTAGGGATCGTTTGGCATGTTATAGTTAGTGTATTAACCATATAGTGAAAGAAAACAAAAAGACACGGTAAAAGTTAAATTATTTAACTTAGAGTTAAATCTAATTGATAAGGTTAAAATAATACCCTAAACTTGTCTAAATCTTATTGGTTGATAGGATTTCGACCCATCCCAACTTTATCTTCGAAATAAGACCCTTTGTAACCATTATAAACCGATTTTGACTTTAATATAAAATAATATTTTGAGATGTTCCTAAGGTGCCCCTCTCCTCCCTTATAAAAGGACACCTCCTCCCCCTCCTCCTCACACCAATTTAAGCACTAAAGCTCGGCCGACCCCTGCGAAAATCTCTTCTCCACTTCCCTAGAAACATCCTAGAGGTTCTGGTCTTCCTCAAAGACCAATTTTAGTGCCCTAAGAGGAGGTCTCAAAGAGGCGCTTCAAAGAAGAGGTAATTACCGTTACCAATTCTTTCTTCTTTATTTCTTCTTCCACTTCTTCTTCTTAGGATGTTTCATTATGAAGTAATAACATAAGTATCACTCATATACTGATATGTTATTTTAAGTATGAAACAACCCTATTTCACCATCTATCCATCCTACGGAAAAAGAAATCATCGCGCGTGCGTACGTACGGAATACCGTCTCCACGCCGTGGTGTAATCTATTTTCCACCACCACCTTACATGGATGGGTATAATGGTGTAAAGAATAACTATACATAGTTATTGAAACATCATATTGATTCTGATATATTGTATAATCCACTCCAATTCAATTCAATATTTATGGAAATGATATCATCGCTTGTGCGTACGTACGGACTACCGTCTCCACGACGCGATGAGATTCATTCTCCATGTTAACCATTTAAGAATGATTATAAAGTATATATAAGAAATAATAATGAAATATATGACATTATAAAGCTACTGGATTTATGTATATATATATATATATATGTCATCTACTTACTTCCATTCAAGACAATAAGGAAAGGAAAACAACGTTCATGCGTACGTACGGACTACCGTCTCCATGAACGGTGTTTTTCATTTCATTTATATATCTATTATATATATATATATATACTGAATATATATTATATATAAATAATATTTTATATTCTGGAAGTAAGTAAATCATGATATAAGTAATAATAATGTCAAGAACAACAAGTCAAAACACCTACGATAAATGAAACGATTTTACCCAAAATGCTTTTTTTAACATGGAATTTACAAAAGAACGGGTAATATAATGTCCTAAGTGAACCATATATGATATCATAACAATGAATATAATTCTGTAATAAGTCAATGACATTATTCAAATCATTATACAGGAGGTTCGGACACATACGAAGCAAATCGGACCTAAGGTAAGGGAAATATCACAATCTCATTTTTATCCGAGATTGTTTATACTTTGAAATTTACTGGGGTGTATTTTATCATCCACATCCATGTTTCCTCAATATGTAATATTATTTCCATTAACCTAAAATTGTTTAAAACCTATTTTACCCTTCGGTGAGTTTTTAGTAAAAGATATGAAAGGAATCTTTTGTCGTTTTTCGTACGAGGTACTTTTTGACTTTTCCGACAAAAGAACAAAGAACGTTTTTTTTACTTATATGGCATGAATGGATTTCTAAAACATTATTTACAAGAAGCTTCATTTACAAGTTTTTAAGTTTATTTTTAATCAACTTCTTTTAGTTTAAAATTGTATGACATGTTAAGAAAAGAAAAGTGTTTTTGAAGAATAAAGGATATTTTCTCAAGAATGAAGTTTAAGTATTTTATCAAAATTATTTTCTATCTAATATAATTAAAGGGTTCTGTTTTTATCCCTATTATTACATTGATTTGCTTATGTTGAGATGGAATTAATTTTATGAATTCCTTTATCGTATATGAATTGTTTTATAATTTCATGATGTTTAAGAATCCCATTTTTATTACATGGGTTGTGAAATGATGTATGATTTATGATTTTGTGGCACACATAAGAATGGTATCATTATGAGATGGGTGGGACCTATATCTCCCTCCAATGCATTGGGTAAAGATTTTATATCTCATGAGATAGACATGGCTGGAATGGTAGGTTATACCGGTTCAGTGAAACAGGACTGAAACGAGGGTTACTCGATTCAGAAAGGGACTTTGTCCACTAAGATAGTCTTGGCAATGAGTCTTGACTAACAAGAAATGATTCTCTATGATTATGTGTGAATGCCACAAAGTTTCATGTTTTATGTTATGATTATTGTGATTACATTTCACTGCCATGATTTATCCCATGTTATGAAATTATGCTCTCTTTTGCAGGTTAAGATTTCCAAAATGTTATGTTGATATTTATTTTGTTTACCCTTACTGAGCATTTGAGCTCACCCTTTTCTGTTTTCTTTTCCCCAGGATATAAAGAAAAGTTTTAGGTAAAAAAAAGGGAAGATCTTTATAGGAGATGTTGATGATCTTTCACCACGATTAGAAGATTACGTTCCGAGTTTCCAAAGACACTAAACTATTAAGATCCTTGTGTGTGTGTTTTTGTTATGTACTAAGTATTCCGCAAATGTAATGTAATGTCAATGTACGCCAGGCTTCGGGTCTCTACAGTTGGTATCAGAGGAAAGGTTTAGTCAACCTTTGGAAACTAGGATGCGAGAACTTTAGTGAGATCCCTATAGATATTTCTAAGGTATGTCTAGGGATGTCCCTAAGGTTAAGTATACGTATAGGTTATAGTACTAGAATTACGCTAACGATCATAGAATTAAACCTAAGATGTTAGATATTGAAGGTACTCCCCCTTTATTATGTTGTTTTCCCTAGCATGATTTTTTCCTCTCACACTATTCTTTTTGGGTTTTAGACGATGGCTGGAACCCGAAGGAACCGTGTTGATCAATGCGATGGACAATGCAATGTTTGTCCTCCTGAACAAACAAATGTTATGGGAGATGGAGTGCAAAATCTTATTGCTATACTTACACAAGCTATGAATCATTCTAGGACTTCCAAATGAGCAGATAAGGGAACAATATTCTATTGAGTCCTTCATGAGGCAACGTCCACCTTCTTTCAGTGGGTCTTCTGATCCACTTGTTGCTGAACAATGGATCAGTACCACTGAAAAGATATTTTCAGTTCTTCAATGTTATGAACATGATAAAGTCATCTTAGCAGTATATCGTTTGGAAGGTGAAGCTGATCAATGGTGGAATCTTATCAAGAATACAAGGCAAAGAGATGAAATTGAGTCCATGGAATGGGACGAGTTCAAGAACTTATTTTTCAGTAAGTACTTCCCCTGTATTCTTCGAACAAAGATGGAGAAGGAGTTTCTTGAACTAAAGCAAAAGGATGATGAATTTGTTGGTATATACGAAGCGAATTTTACAAGACTTGCAAGGTATGCATCTGGCATTATCATCCAACCTGAAAGTAAAGTTGATCGATTTTTCAGTGGCTTAAAACCAAGTCTTCGAAGGGCATTAGCTATAAGAGACTTCAGTAGCTATGAAGAAATTGTGCGTTGTGCTATCAAGGTAGAAATGGAAGTTGGTGTTACATATCCATCTCATAGTTTTGACAAAAAACGAAAGATGGAGTTCAAGGAGAAATCTCAGAATAATGGTGAAAAGAAGCTGAATGTTTCCTTATGCACAAAGTGTGGAAAGAAGCATGGTGGAGATTGTCTTAAAGGGACTAGAAAATGTTTTAAGTGTGGAAAATAAGGTCATCGAGCAGCTGAGTGTCGAAGTAATGGAAAAAGGGTTTCTAATGATGTGAATAAAGCAAACACTGCAGAGAACGCACCACCACCACTTCAATGCTTCAAGTGCAAGGAAATGGGGCATTATGCTAATAAATGCCCTAATCCAAGGGTTAGTGATGATCAATATGAGAAACCACTGAAGGAAAAGGACAAAGGGAAGTCACATGCGATCACTATTGGCAATGTTGAATATGACAACGATGTGGTGGAATGATTAAGTGTTTATGTAAGGGGATTTCGAAATAATGATGTATCATTGAGTATTGCAATATTTATTGATGTGGTATTCAAAGTGATTGATATATTTTGGAAATAAGATGATATGCGCATAATGAAGGGAAAATGAGAAAATGAAATGTTTAATAGTATTCATGAGCTCATGATTGATATAAGGACTAAGTTTGAGTATATAGAATTTTGAGGATTTTGGTATGTGAAAAGTGTTAACTTTTAACTGCATTCATGTTTTCACTAAGGTATTCAAGAGAATACACGATTAAGGACTTTGAATGTTTGGAATGTGACCAACAAAACATATCTTATGATATATGGGGATCGATGATGGTGTTAAATCTCTGGTAATCATTTTCACTATATTATGAGAGTCGACTGCAGTATTATGGATAAGCCTGAAAGATTGGAATGGATTATGTTGGACATAAGTTAGTATTGTTTGTTTTTTCGATATTATTGATGGGATGTTATATAGTTTTGGAAAAAGGACAACCTGCAGGACGGGCGACAGCCCATCGCTTCGGACAAGGCTGTGGGAATCGAACCCACAACCGAAGTGCGACTGGCCTTTATCGCCTACCACAGGCCTACAGGAAGTCCCCGTTTAGTAGAAACTAGTTTTATTATATTAAGCTATATGAAATATGATGTATAAGTCCATTTTAGGAACTATATATGATTAATCTCACTATAGATCGACTTATGTATATAATTTTTGCTAACCTTTTGTTTGAGACAGATGGAATGACCCGTCATTCTATCACATGATCTGCTAACACTTCATGAATAACAAATTCAACTTCATTTATTTAAGAGATGAAGTGGAAATTGTTCTAGGCACGAACAATAATGAGATTGTACCAAAATAAAGAAAGTATTTATTCCAATTCAAATTTTCAACTTTAGGGAAATGATCTTGGAAACCAAAAATGTTGTCCTAGTGATCTTATACCTGATGAATCGGATGGTACCTCAGATCGTCACAAATTTATGGATTTTTGATTATTGGCTTTTCCATAGACATGTTCTCTACCACTCTCCATCAGAACATGATGGTTAGATTTCTCTTCCATATCCATATTTTCACCTACGTGGAAACCCAATGATTAGTTTATTTGGGTAACCGTTACGTTTCATACTTTTGTTTTTAAAGATTGGTTTTGATATTCCTTTTTACAATGTGGGTTTCTATTAAAGAAACTTTCAAATAGTAAACCATTTATAACCCTGACGAATTTCGAGGGCGAAATTCCTTTTAAGGGGGGTAGAATGTAACAGCCCAAGATTTTATAAAAATATTCTTTTTATTTTTATTAATGTCTTGTGTTGTACGCTACACCAAAAGGAGCTTGCACAACACGCATCCTTGACTTGCCTTGCATTACACGCAATCACGACCTTCCTCGATAACATGTGTAATACGCAATACCGAGTTTCACTAAACAACGATATGCTATTAAAATATTATTAAAACTAGCCGTTATGAATAGTAATAACCACTTTTTTAAAACTCTGTAAATCTTATTTTTCAAAATGAACTTCATTTTTGGATTCGGAGTATCGAATTTAGCCTAAGGTGAAATTTTGGTACTTTTCGGATAACTTTCATATTCTGATGAATAGTGAAAATTACTAAATTATAATTAAAAACAACTTTTTTTAATCGAAATAATTAATAGTGATAAATTATTAATTTGAGTGGTTTTAAAGTATATTTAGAATATATTTTTACAATTTAATATAATGTTGGTCATTGGATGTAATTTCACATTTAAACCAGACATAATCAAGTGTCAATCTTTTGATAGATATTGTTTCTTAAAAACACGCTATTTGTTTTAACAGTGGGATTTAATTATAAAATTAATTAATGCAAATTCTATGATATGAATTTGGTAAAATAGACTTCATTTTTGAATTCGGAATATGAAATATAGCTTAGGATGAAATTTTGGCATTGTTCTGAAAAACATCAATTTTTGATGAATAGTGAAACTACTAAGTGGTAGTTAAAAAAATTAATTAATTTCTTCATAAATCTTAATTTTACCGCTTATGTGAATGGAATTTCAAAAATCCGAGAGACACGGTTGATGTCAGTAAGTAAAATGTGGTTCAATGAGATGAAAATAATTTTTGGTGAATAGTAACTTTTTACTTTTTTTTACGACGGTTAATAGTAAATAGGGTAACTAAGGGTAAATATGATATTACTATTACCCTAACACATGTCCTAATTCCATTGGATAAGTGTAATTCGACCAAAAACAACCTTATGAATATAATATGACCATTTAGGTCCACTTGGATTAGATTATGACATTTAATATTATATTATTTAATGAATAGTTAAAATAGTTAAACTCAAAGTTTAATAACTAAAACATTTTTAATACGGGGTTATACATAAGATAAATTCGATTGTAAATATTCATTAGAAAGCTAAAAAGATTTCCTACATGATGGTATTTTATTTGTAATTTTTAGACATCAAATAAGTTAATTTATATATGACACAAAGATGATGCAGTAATTATCTTATTAATGAAATATTGACATAATTGATAATATAAATACCAAAATAAATGTAATTTAAGCCTTTTTATGAATTCCACTAATTTTCTAGGTTACTATGATATATTAGTGTTGATTTAATCAACTTGGTTCGAACATATAATTCTGTTATGACTTTCACAAAAATCATATATCAAATAGTGTCAAAATTGACACAAAGTAGTTTTTAAATCAAATATTATATTATTAATTGTTATTTTATTCCTAAAAATCTAAGGCTCGGCCAAATGACTTAGATAAGGATATATATATTAGTAATAAACAATTTAGGGCTCGTTTGGCATGTTATAGTCAGTGTATTAACCATATAGTGAAAGAAAACAAAAAGACACGGTAAAAGTTAAATTATATAACTTAGAGTTAAATCTAATTGATAAGGTTAAAATAATACCCTAAACTTGTCTAAATCTTATTGGTTGATAGTATTTCGACCCATCCCAACTTTATCTTCGAAATAAGACCCTTTGGAACCATTATTAACCGATTTTGACTTTAATATAAAATAATATTTTGAGATGTTCCTAAGGTTCCCCTCTCCTCCCTTATAAAAGGACACCTCCTCCCCCTCCTCCTCACACCAATTTAAGCACTCAAGCTCGGCCAACCCCTGCCAAAATCTCTTCTCCACTTCCCTAGAAACATTCTAGAGGTTCTGGTCTTCCTCAAAGACCAATTTTAGTGCCCTAAGAGGAGGTCTCAAAGAGGCGCTTCAAAGAAGAGGTAATTACCGTTACCAATTCTTTCTTCTTTATTTCTTCTTCCACTTCTTCTTCTTAGGTTGTTTCATTATGAAGTAATAACATCAGTATCACTCATATACTTATATGTTATTTTAAGTATGAAACAACCCTATTTCACCATCTATCCATCCTACGGAAAAAGAAATCATCGCGCGTGCGTACGTACGGAATACCGTCTCCACGCCGTGGTGTAATCTATTTTCCACCACCACCTTACATGGATGGGTATAATGGTGTAAAGAATAACTATACATATTTATTTAAACATCATATTGATTCTGATATATTGTATAATCCACTCCAATTAAATTCAATATTTATGGAAATGATATCATCGCTCGTGCGTACGTACGGACTACCGTCTCCACGACGCGATGAGATTCATTCTCCATGTTAACCATTTAAGAATGATTATAAAGTATATATAAGAAATAATAATGAAATATATGACATTATAAATCTACTGGATTTATGTATATATATATATATATGTATGTCATCTACTTACTTCCATTCAAGACAATAAGGAAAGGAAAACAACGTTCATGCGTACGTACGGACTACCGTCTCCATGAACGGTGTTTTTCATTTCATTTATCTATCTATTATATATATATATATACTGAATATATATTATATATAAATCATATTTTATATTCTGGAAGTAAGTAAATCATGATATAAGTAATAATAATGTCAAGAACAACAAGTCAAAACACCTACGATAAATGAAACGATTTTACCCAAAACGCTTTTTTAACATGGAATTTACAAAAGAACGGGTAATATAATGTCCTAAGTGAACCATATATGATATCATAACAATTAATATAATTATGTAATAAGTCAATGACATTATTCAAATCATTATACAGGAGGTTCGGACACATACGAAGCAAATCGGACCTAAGGTAAGTGAAATATCACAATCTCATTTTTATCCGAGATTGTTTATACTTTGAAATTTACTGGGGTGTATTTTATCATCCACATCCATGTTTCCTCAATATGAAATATTATTTCCATTCACCTAAAATTGTTTAAAACCTATTTTACCCTTCGGTGAGTTTTTAGTAAAAGACATGAAAGGAATCTTTTGTCGTTTTTCGTACGAGGTACTTTTTGACTTTTCCGACAAAAGAACAAAGAACGTTTTTTTTACTTATATGGCATGAATGGATTTCTAAAACATTATTTACAAGAAGCTTCCTTTACAAGTTTTTAAGTTTATTTTTAATAAACTTCTTTTAGTTTAAAATTGTATGACATGTTAAGAAAAGAAAAGTGTTTTTGAAGAAGAAAGGATATTTTCCTCAAGAATGAAGTTCAAGTATTTTATCAAAATTATTTTCTATCTAAGATAATTAAAGGGTTCTGTTTTTATCCCTATTATTACATTGATTTTCTTATGTTGAGATGGAATTAATTTTATGAATTCCTTTATCGTATATTAATTGTTTTATAATGTCATGATGTTTAAGAATCCCATTTTTATTACATGGGTTGTGAAATGATGTATGATTTATGATTTTGTGGCACACATAAGAATGGTATCATTATGAGATGGGTGGGACCTATATCTCCCTCCAATGCATTGGGTAAAGATTTTATATCTCATGAGATTGACATGGCTGGAATGGTAGGTTATACTGGTTCAGTGAAACAGGACTGAAACGAGGGTTACTCGATTCAGAAAGGAACTTTGTCCACTAAGATAGTCTTGGCAATGAGTCTTGACTAACAAGAAATGATTCTCTATGATTATGTGTGAATGCCACAAAGTTTCATGTTTTATTTTATTATTATTGTGATTACATTTCACTGCCATGATTTATCCCATGTTATGAAATTATGCTCTCTTTTGCAGGTTAAGATTTCCAAAATGTTATGTTGATATTTATTTTGTTTACCCTTACTGAGCATTTGAGCTCACCCTTTTCTGTTTTCTTTTCCCCAGGATATAAATAAAGGTTTTAGGTAAAAAAAAGGGAAGATATTTATAGGATATGTTGATGATCTTTCACCACGATTAGAAGATTACGTTCCGAGTTTCCAAAGACACTAAACTATTACGATCCTTGTGTGTGTGTTTTTGTTATGTACTAAGTATTCCGCAAATGTAATTTAATGTCAATGTACTCCAGGCTTCGGGTCTCTACATTTCTGATTCAGGAGATTGAAATTATTCTATTAAACCATCTCTAGACAGTGTTTTGGGACTATAAAAATAGATAATTTCCATTCCCATAGTGTTTAGTACACCATTTAGAGGTTAAACCAACTTGTTTGATGTTTTCTTGGAATACAGACTGAGTTTGGGGCCGCATCATTCTAGTAGGGATATCTTCTTGCTATATATGCATCCATAAAATGTAATCATTGTCATCTACTAGTTGTTTTCCATACATGCTATCATTTACTACCTCTGGATGAGAGTATTTTTTTAGAAATGGATGAAGAATGTGTGACATTCATTGGTGAAGAGAGTTTTCTGATGGGTATATGGTCTAGGAATCATTTTCCTTTTTTATTGAATGAGCTGTCAGTGGAATGAGTGGATGATGAGATAGTGGAGGTTTTTGGAGTTTTAATGGATTTCATGGATAGTTTTTCTGAGGAGTTTGTCAATCTAGCCTATAAATGTAACATTGTGTTTGGGATAGACTTACAACACAATGTTATTATGATTTCAATGGATCCTTATCTGATGGAACCTTCTAAGCTGTGGGAGTAATTGACCCAAATTGACTATTTGATGAATAAGGGATTTATTCAACCTAGTTTGTCTCTATGGGGTGCCCCGGTCATTTTCAGAAAAAAGGATGATGGTGGTCTAAGGATGTGAATAAACTTCAAGATCTTGAATCAGGTGACGAACAAGAACTGTCAACCTCTCATGATGATAGAAGATATATTTGATCTATTAAGGGAAAAATATGGTTCACTATAATTGATTTAAAGTTTGGATACCATCAGTCGAGTGTGAAGGGGGATGATATCCTGAGGAATTATTTTAGGTGCAGGTATGGTCACTAAGAGTTCATGGTTTTTTCTTATGGTTTTACGAAAGAACCAACCATGTTCATGGGACTTATGAACTCCACATTTCGTGAGTTCCTAAACCAGTTTGTCAATCTATTCATTGATTACATCCTGGTCTACATGACGTCAAAGTAGAAGCATATTACGAATATCAGTACTATCCTAGAGGTCCTTTGACCCAAATATCTATAAGTAGAGTTGATCAAATTAATTTTTTGTACATGGGAGGTCCACTTACGAAGGCATGTGGTGTCTTATCAGGGTGTAGCAATGAACCAATCATAGTTTTAGATAGCTGTTTCTATTTTATCACCCATGAATGTGGTGGAATGTCACATATTCATGGTTTTGATAGCTATTACCGTAGTTTATTACCCAATTTCTCTCAAGTATATCCTCTATTGAGGGATCTTACTAGAAGGGACCCGGCAATTGTGGATAGTTATTAGTGTCAGGTAGATTTTAGCTACTAGAAAGGGATGTTGGTTTATGCTTCAGTGCTCTAGTTTCCATAGTATGGGGTGATTTTCATTATTTTTTTGTGATTCTTTTGTTTCTAGGCTTGGGGTGTGTGCCGATTCTTCAATGGGGTAGATCTCTTATGGGTCTAGGAAGTTACATCCCAAATAACATAACTATGTCTCCAATGATGTGGAACTAGCAGCAATCGTGTTCACACTGATTTTTTTACTGACATTACCTCTTTGGGGAGTGATTTTTGGTCTTCATAGATAATAATAGCATGAGATATAACTATCCATAGGGAGATATGAATGTAAGATAGTGTATTTAAATATATTTTCTTCTATAATATGATTTTGAGAACTCATAATCCTCAGGAAAGTGGAATTTTCTGGCCGATTCCTTGACAAAGAAGTCATAGAAGGAGGTAGTTTGATAATATGTGGATTCATGGAGGGCGATGGAGGAGTTGGCTAACTAGCACATAGATGTAGGAATGGATGGAGGAAGAGGATATCTATTTCAAGTGACTATGCAGTCATCTCTAAGGTAGAAGGTGGAGGTGTCTCATTTAGGAGACTCTATGTTGGAGGTGATGTCTGATCGTATTGAAAAGGGTGACGCTCTAGAGAGATTATCAGAGGATTGTTATAATCAGATGTTGTTCCATGGGATATTATTTTTACCAGTGGAAATTTTGAGTGTGTTATCCATGAGTTTCATAGGTTACATGTACTGATACACCCATGAGTTTTCCAGATGTACCACAGTTAGAGAGATATGTTTCTGTGGCCTAAGATTAAATGGGGTGTGGCAGTGTTTGTGGAGAAGTTCATGGTGTTATGGAACTTTAAGGTTGAGGACTATGTTTTTAGTGGTTTGTTCTAGCCCTTAGAAGTCCCCAAGTGGACGTGTGATGGTATCTCAATGGATTTCATCATAGGATTACCCAGGTCTCTGGTAGGATGTGATTCAATCTACATAGTAGTGGATTGAATGAAGAAATAGAAACACTTATTAATGATTAAAGAGTCGGTCATGGTTGATTCCATAGAAATATAGTATATGAATCATGTAGTGCGGCTTAATGGGTTTATGAGATCAATTGTCTCAGATTGGGAGACAGATTTTACCTCACGATTCTGGAGGGGATTAAAACATTATTTCGGCACTCAGTTAAACCTCAACACATATTTCCACCCTCAAATAGATGGGAATCTAGAGAGGACCAACCATATATTAGAGGTAATGTTGTTGGAATTTATCTTGGACTTTGTTGGGTCTTTGATGAATCATTTTCACTTGGTAGAGTTTACTTGCAATAATAGATACCACTCTTCCATTGGTATCGATCCATTAAAATCCTCGTATTGGAGTATATGTAATTCACCATTATGCTTGATAAGATATTGGGGAGGTAGTTGTTCTTGGTCTGGATGTTTTTCAGAACATGATAGAGAAGTTCCAACTCATTCCTGATAGGAAGAAATTAGATAAATACTAGTATTAGTCATATACCGATCACATGTGGAGACCCTTGGAGTTCATGGGAAGATACCACGTGTTACCTAAGGTATCCCCTCAATGTGGGTAGTAGAGATTTGGATGTGGGAGACAATATTCTAATATGTTCATCAAACACTTCTGGGTGTTGGTGATTCTTGGAATACTTTATGGAGTTTTGATTGTAGCTTGAGAGGATCCATGATGTCTTTCATGTCTTATAGTTTTACTGGAATCTTCACGATGACTCTCATGTCCTTAACTAAGGAGAGTTGGATATTTAGGGAGAAAATACATTCTTTGAATAGCCAGTGGTGATCCAAGATCATCTCAATATATTGCTTCATGAACGGACCATTCCCTTGGTTCACGTGTTGTGGAGGAATGGTGTCTTGGGAGAGAGTACTTGTGAAAGGGAGATGAAGATGTGCACCTATTACTAAATGTTTTTTTTTGTTTTTTTTGTGTTTGTTTCGTCGGATGAAGTTCATGAACCTTATTTACTATAATATGATTTTATTCTTAGTTCTATAATATGGGATAATGTCCTAAAATGTTTCAATGGAGACAACATGTTCCTAATCAATAAGAATTAGTTGAGATGCATTTAAACCAGTTCAGGCAAGTCAGTGTCGCCCAAACCAGATAGTATCTTTACAAGGGGAAATAAAAGACACAATTATTGTGTTTGTAAAGTAGGTGCTTCTGTGGGGTATCTTGTGGATTTTTGGTGTGGAATATTTTTAATTATGTGTAATTTGATATTGATGTTTTACATCATTTTTCAAGCAATATAGCGTGGTTCATCCTTGAGAGGTATCTTACAGGTTAGTATTTCGGACCCCTCTTTCTTATGGGTTTTGTTTTGAATTCTCGAGGAAAATAACAGTTTAATAGGTATCTAATGAAATAAACTAGAGCTCCTCAGTCCATTAATCTATCAATATCCAGTGCATGGGGTATTTTTAAAGGAAACAATAGGGCATTTCAAGAGTTTACCAAAATTCTAGTTTTCCCGTTGGCAACTCAGGGTGCCGGTAGGTCAAGGAGTTTTTAGTTCAAGGTGTTGGTGATTCATGAAATTGATAGGTCAAAGAATCAGTGGCATAGGGAATTAGTAGGTTATTTCATAGGTGACTCAGGGTGTTCATATGTAATGATGTAGGTAGGTCAGGCAGCGATAGGCCGAGCATTGGTGAGTAGTGTCGGTGGGTCACATGGGTGACTCGTATTCGTGATTCTCATCACTGACTCATGTCAGTGAGTTAAGTGTTAGTGCCTCACTATTGGTCACTTCTGTCAGTGAATCACTAATCAATGAGTCATTTCCATCATTGTATTTTTTCCAGTTTCTCCCCTCTTACATTTTATTCGAAGTGAATCAATATTAAAACCATTTTTTATGTTTCTGAAAGTGTTTCAAAGGATATTAACTATATCATTAATATCATAACACTCATGGGACTTTGAAATGGTAAAACTATGTACACATGATCATGACTCAACTTTAATGGACCCTGATACTACTCCCTTCTGTTGATATAGGATCCTGTTCTTCTAAGATATTATCTTCGCTTCCCAGTGTTTTTTATTTTTCTCTTGGTGTCCCCAAAGTCATTCTTCCACATAGATATTTGTTTTATGTAGTGGCCTTCAGATTCATTATTCCTTGGAGTCTCCTACTATTTGTGGGACCTCTTGTTCATGGAATATGGAGTTGTTTCTAATCATGTGTTGTTACAAGTAGGAATTAAATCATCTCTCTTTTAATTTGGTATCATGCAGCGTGGGAAAAATCATGTCTATTTGAGAATACAATCAAATCCAAATCCAAATTAAAGATATTATAAAGATAATATGTCATGTTACTATAACAGGTTTAGCTAAATTTGTAATAAATGTGGTACTGGGAAGATGATGATAATTCTTCAGTTGTTTTATCTATTATCTTTTATATATGCTATGAATTGTTTTGGTTGTATGCCTTCTGAAAATCATGGTTATTGGTGGTCTCTATTTGTTCACCAGACTCATATATTCTAGTTGTAAATATTCTATTGAATGTATGTGAACATGAAAACTTGGTTAATCATGGATATCTATTTTATTAAATGGATTCCCCAGGATCAAACATGTTTTGGGATAACCCATGTTATATCAATGTGGAATTATTGAACGAATTTGTTAAATATCAACACACTTTTCCTCATTTGTTGTAGAGGTGTGATATGTGTGGATATTTTCTATCATGTACTTCATACATGTTGTGTGGTACTATTGACAAGAGCATGGTGGAATGGGCATATTTTTTTAGTTTGAAAATGTATCTCAGGTTAAAATAATTATTGACTGTGGAATTGATGAACATGTGGAACAACAGGTATGCATCAGGGTAAGGTCATGGTTGTTGGGAATGGATTGTTTTTTGTTGGGCAATAACCTATTTCTCCTTTGTTGTTGTTTCATAATGTGGTTCCTTTAGTGTAGTGGGGTATACATGGATGGTTTGGGAGAGATGGTTTTTATGAAGTATGGTTTTACCTATCATGGGTGTTTAGCCCATAGTTTCCAGAGACTAGTATTTCTGGAATGTGTGTTAGATTGGAATTTTTTACCCTGATCCCAATTTCTCTGTTTCACTTTGGCAATGTATGGTATGGTTAAATTGTCCTTATAATATGTGTAGTGTTTTGTATATTCCCATGTAGGGATGGAATCGATAATATTGCCTTTTCAAATAAAGAATAATAATTGGTTAAATTAATTGGTTGGGGTTATGAATTATGTTTGTGATTACTTTTGTGGTTATGAATTAGAGGTGGAAGCAACGATAGTTTTTTTAGATGGTTTTTTGTTTTGAAAACCCACTGTTTGGGATGAGTTTTTGGTACCTATACATATAAACTCAGTTCCTTGTGATTTCTATTCACACCCCATCCCTGTAGAGAAAAACATGCTAAAAAATCCCATTATTATGGTGGAGGATGTCCTTTCCCAACAACACAGTGTGAGGATGTATGGATGTGCTTACTATATTACATTACGTGGCTAATGTTATTTTGTGGGAATTCCTTACTGAGATTGGGGTGGATAGTATACTATGATTGGTGCTTTTTATTTTCTACTATCTTGTCACAGGTGCATTCAAATGATTCTCCAACATTTTCATGAGTTACATTGTCTTTCCCAACTGAGTATACTTGTATTCTCACCCTACATATATGAAACTGTCTTTAGGTTTTAGGGAGATTAAGTGGACCGTGAATGACCTTACTATCTTGGGTGTCATGATAATTGTTTTGTATCTTCTTAGCTTTGTTCTTTTCATATTTACTATTGTGTTTTTCATTGTATTTCTAGTATTTTTAAGTTAAACATTCATGTGGGATGGATTATGGATTCTTGTATATATATTTCTTAGATTTGTTTTTAGGGTATAAGATCTTATATCATGGATTGGGTTATTATAAAAAGGGTAATGCAACCCATTTTGTGACAATTGTGTACACTTGTTATTTTTCTCCACCCCAGGGACTACTAGAGATGGGACTCTGGGGTCATTATGTATATTCTCACATTTTCCACCCATTAGGGGAACACCTTAGGGGGAGGGGTTCATGACACATCCTCTCTCAGGTTAACCTCCGTGATAAGTGACTGAATCATTATACAAAAAAATGGCAGTTATTGGGAAGACATTCACATGTGGTCATATGTATAACAAGAGGCCATCCTTAAATCTAATTGATTTAGATAACATATCACCCATCAAAATATGTAAAAAGTGATGGAGATCAATATAACGAGATGCATAATCCATAATTTATAATATGTTCTATTCAAGGTGAATGAAATCTTTTGATCTATCAACCCTCAATTTATTTGGATATAAGATAATCATTGAATTCAAATGAAAATATGTTCAAGTCATTTCATGATGATAATCTGTCTGAATAATAACATCACAAAATCTCTACGGGGAATCATGCAGTATATTTGTAGTGATAATTACCATACTACTAGGAGGAATTTCAAGATTCTTGAAGATATATATTTTAGCCTATATCCATGACTCTGTAGCCTATGGTTCACCATCCCTTGAAAATGTGGGGCAGGTTCTTCTATGGGAACTCATGTGTTTATTAAAAACATAGTCGTGGAAAGTCACGGTGGTCCCTGAATGGTATTCAAGAATTGAAAAAGTATTCAAAGAACTATGACTCAACACTTTTATCCGACACAAACATAGGTGCATCATCTGGAACTATTGGAGTATCCTCTAGTACCCCATGGTCCACCCCCTCCAGAGTACAGTTGTTTCCACACTCATGGTGAATAATAAGAGGTCAACGTGGTCCCATGTCTCTAATATTACAAACATGTTCCTCATATAAGAACATTATCAATGTTCACATAAAAGAGTGTAGATACAGAAATAATATAATTGCAAGAATTCTTATATAATAGATAAACCTGTATTCATGCTCATTAAGTCAGGGTTGGGTTACATACTGATTTGATAAAAGAAATAGATACTTCATACTTTCCACTACTGAGGTCAAGCCCGGGTTATGTTCTCTGTTATAATAATAATAGTTTCCATTTTATTGGTATTCATTTCAATTATATCAGAATTCATATTTAATGTTTTAACCAAATGGATCTCCATATTTCATTCCAAAAGGGCCCATAATCATCATGAACCAAAATATGGAAGCCAACTAATTCACACATAAAATGTTCCAGTCAAGGTGACTCATGACCATGAATCAATTTACCAAACTTTTTTGGATAGGATTTATATTACAACCTAATCAGGAAAACACTACATAGGTTATGTCATACACTCTATATTACAATAATATTTTTCAATTTCCTTGAAAGAATGACATTCAAACAACATATATATAAATCAATGAACCTACGACAACATCATGAAACCATGCAATGAATCCTATATGGAATGGTATAATGTATGGAATTTGATTTTTGTAAATGTGCCTAATATGATGAATTACATGGAATAAGCTAATCTCATTGGGGTGTAAGAGAAATAGAAACCAAAATCCTATCAATAATAACATCACAATTAGAGTGAATCACCCATTATGGGACTCAATTTAACTGTAAAATCCAAAATCAAGAAAACAACAATTTTCATTTAAAGAATTTTGGATTTTTCCTATAATTGGGTTAACTATTCCCAAGAACAGATCATTACCAAATACATATTATAATTACTATACATCTTATATTGTCTAAAAATTGTAAACAAAACCAGAAATGTGTCCCTAATACAAATCGATAATGTCACATACCTAGATGTCATGTAGGTTATATGAGTCCCATTATCGACAAGGCCTCAAGTGTATCTTCCCAACTTCTAGAGGCTTTTGATGAGAAGTGATGGACTATGTTTGTGAGTAGGGACAATAATCCCCTATATCTAGAGTGGATCACAAATGATATATATTGTACGATAGATAGACAAAACAGTAAATCAATAAGACTGATGATAAATGAAAATGAAGTCAAATATAAATCATAAAAGAAGGAATTCCATATAAATAAGATTGTGATACATGTTATGTGTCTAATAACACCTCCAAAACTGGAGTACATGGAAGGTTTTATAATACATGGGAAAACAGTTAA
Organism: Viscum album; assembly: GCA_963277665.1. NCBI lineage: Eukaryota > Viridiplantae > Streptophyta > Magnoliopsida > Santalales > Viscaceae > Viscum > Viscum album. The sequence goes on from OY728131.1 coordinate 1,867,342,797, forward strand.
TAAGAACAATAAGATTCCCACATAGAATCATGAGCCCCGACATGGTCCTGGGAAACAGTGCTCCTAAGAAGTAGTAATGAACCTATAACAAGTCACTTGACTATGTCCATTACCAGAGTAGTATAGTCTATTCAGGTACCCATCAATGACCCTTATAGTGTTTAGGATACAATCCCAATAAGAAAACCACCCATTGGCCAAGTTCCATATTTTAGGTGAACATATAATAATAATAGTTTTGAGGGAGTAATATATTATTTAAAAGAATTACTAATAGTAAAAACCCCATAAAGGACATAATTCCCATAGACACCAATACTCTACAACATACCTCATCCTAGATGGAATATATCTGAATAAATTCATAGTCCTATCCCATTTCATAATTGAGGTTATTAAATTAATTAGTCCCATTTAATATATATGACTCGAGACCATTCAAGTATCCTGACACACCCCATACAGATGATCAGTAGATTCCTAACCCGGCTATCAATAAAGATCCAAGAATTGAATTAATTTAAGATTATGTTTTTTAATGGAAGATGTGTCCCATAAACTATTTCATTATTTAATTAAGAATATGATCCCATAATTGGAATTCTTTATTTATAATCTAGGTAATTCTTTAGGAATATCATAAACAAATCACCCTACAAGCATATCCATGGAGATCCTCATGAGGACCATGTATTTCTCTAGGTGTGTTATAAAATAAATGCCACTCGAGTCCATCCTTTTCATTCCTCTATTAGAGACCAATTTTCAGAGATGGAAAATATGGTTAACTACCCTTTGTGTCCTTCATTTATAATCCATAAAGAGTACCATGTGTCCCTTGATATATAACAGTAATCCTATGAGTTCGTCTTTTTTAGTCCTCTAGAGAGTCCAAGGACCACTCGAGCATAAATTGAGAATTAACCAAATGAGTCCATCCATGGCCTTATTATATCTACCAATGTGTCACCCAAATAAAATAATCATTCAATTAATATAGTGTAACTAAATAAAACATAATCACCATGACCAAATAATTTAAATCTCACCTCATAAGGCGGATGAATAATTGGATAAGCATAGAAGACATTTCCTCTTAATTAATTCACTCGAGAAATTCATTATAAGGGAATCTAATGGATAATCAAACAATTACATGGGAATATTATAGGAAAATGGATTCCATTTCGATTTTATTTCCAATTCAAATTATAATTCAAATTACAATTCAATTAAAAATACAATTCAACTATAATTGGGAATTCATTATTGAATATCCAATGGTAAAGGGTAAAATGGACCCCAAAAAACTATCTAAATTCAAAATCCACCGATGGTGGTCAAATAAACTAACAAACACACCCAAGGGGTGTTTTAAGTCAAGGGTTTCTAAAAATAATTCAGTTACTAATGTGTTCATTAATTATATAGGTCTCACCTATTAGTTCAATTAAATGATTAGAACTCATATAAAGAGTGTTTCTTTTAGAATTTGGTACATGAAAGAACATGATATATATAAACACTTCTAAATTCAATGAAATGTATGAGACCAGTTAGGGTGCATTCATAGTGCATAGGACGTCGAATATTAATAATTTATTCGACTCAGATTGGGAGAAAATCGATGAAGGGAAGGAGAACCTATAAATAGAGAATATTAAAATGCATATAAATAGTGTATCTCATACAAAAATAATTAGTAACACCACAAAATGAATTTATATATTACTAATGTGGTTCCAATAATCAAAATGAACCTAATTACGAGCTCAGGTTGAGCATATCTCTCCATTTCTACATTAGGTAACAAGAGGATATTCCAAAGGATGATTTTTCTATGCGGGGTGAGAAAATGGAAAGTAGGTTTGATATAATATTTAATTACTAAGATAATTAAAATTCTTGGGTCATATTGATTGGCCACATGGTTGGAAGAACCATGCAGTAATCTTTCAACCCTTGTTCTACAAAATGGGAACCATGCACAGTTTGTATGCATAATATCACAAACACTAATAGATTTTTGATTATTTTCGTCTGAGTATTAGCGAGGGTGTCCTTTAAAAAAAATTAATTTGTGAAAGGATCACATTTATAATACTCCATCACAAAAATTGGCATCACATTTGTGGTTATATGCCGCTATCTGTTGCAAATTGTCATTATTTGCGATGGAGGGATCATCCATCAAAAATAAATTCCGTTATATTATTAAATAACCAAATTTGATGAACCGTCACAATTAATTATTCAGGATGAACTGTAAATTAATTACAAATAATAATTTTCTTAATATAACAATTTAAAAATTGAAATAATTAACCAAAATTTAAAATTTAAAATTAATGGAAAAAAATTACATAAATTTTTAAAACTATATCATTTAAAATAATTATAAAACTAAAAAATTATATTAATTAAAATAATTTCAACATTAAAATACTCAAAATAAATTATCATAAATTTAAAAAATATAATTAATAAAAAATATATGAGATAATTTTAAAAAATTCACTATATATGAAAATAAATAAAATAATTTAAAAAGTAAATATTTTAATTTTCATTAAAAATTATTAATAAATTTAAAAAGTAAAAATATTTAAAATATATTAATCAATAAAAAAATATTTAAAAACCATTAAAAATTAAAAAAAAAATAAAAAAAATAAGAACATTTAAATAGACATAAATGTAATGCACCATTTCAAACATGATATGTCTGTCATAAAAGATTGTAATGTAGTAATAAAACATTAGAAATCATTAATTTTAGTTTGGTGGAGGAAGATCACTCGATGGACCAGAGGGAAAATCACTCAAAGGACCAAGGATGGAAACTGATACTGATGCCACACACAAGTCGATGCATATGCTCTAACAACAAAAAATCCATCAGAAAATGTTTCTCACACACCACCTCACCGTCATTTAACATATACTTCATCATCTCATCATAATATATCATTCTATCCACATAATATACAACAGATGATGACATTGATGGTGACTCTCCCTTAGATCCCTTCACACTCACAGATTCCATCAAAGAATAACAATAATAAAATGTAGGTGTCAGTAGAGGACCAATACCAATAACTCATCCTTTCCCGACCCCCTAGAAACTCTCATGTATCCATGCCCCCTCATCTAAACTATAATCACTAGGGGAAACTCATTCTTTATCACCATTACTCTCAAACGATTGAAGATTCTCAACCTCATATGTTTCCTTTAAATATAATAAAAAATTTCTATATGAATAAAAGTAATATACATTATTTTTTATAAAATAATATTTGAACAATATAGGGTATTTATGGTCACCCACAACTTCTCTTCTATGGGGATCATTATACATCTTTTTATACACATTAAAATATTAAATATATTTCTCAGTAGTATCTTGTATAATATAAGAAAGATGTTATAGTTATGGTTAATAAAAGTTAATAAATAATATAACATACCATATGTCATAAATTTATGCCAAATATATGACACCTGGCCCAGTGTCTGACCTCTTGCCTCCCCCAGCTCTGACATTAGGATGACCACCTTCTCTTAAATTCCCATCCTTTATTGATGAATCACAATCAATCACATACCTGAGATGAGATATAGTTTGGTCGATGGTAAACACAAGGCTAGTCAGAAACAATACAAAAATATTTATCTGTAGATCAATTTTTGAGGTTGTGTATAATTTTATGAAAGAACTCACCTATAAAAATATCTCATGCCTCTCAGATATGACCTCTATGAATATTAGGAAAGAGAGAAAATAAATTCTACAAGAAAATAAAAAATATGTCAGTAAAAAAATAAATTTTACAGGGTATGTATTATTTAATAACGTACAATCCAATGGTAAAACATTTTCTAAGAGACAAGGATGGGAACCAAGTCCCATGACACACATTTCCTAGAAATATCATTTCTTAGAATCTCAACATCCATTGCAGTAGTGAAGTCTGAAAAATTGTGAAAATAAAAACTAATAATAATAAAATTATTACAATAATTAATATAAAATGTAAAAATAAAATAAATATCATTATTACATATAATTACCTAAGTAAATGGAGAACAATATAAATAGATGGTCTTCTCTCTAGAATAGGATCTAGATTCATCAATTCAGTATGTCTGTTCACCCTTCTAATAGGCGCACTAGCCTCAAGCTCAGCTGAATCAAGCTCATCCACATGAAATATGAAATTAGTGAGAATGAAAATTAGAACGTTTGGATATCCTCCATCCTTTGAAAACAAATATGTTTACTTATATGAAATTATTAATATATATAAAAAGTAATTTTTTTTTATAATTATCAAAATATAATAATCACAATTTTAATAAAATGATAATACAAATATAAAATAAAAATAACTAATAAAGATCATAATATAATAATTATATGTAACTAAATACCTCAATAGAGTACATCAATCATCACATTTTTCATTATTTTTATTGAGATTAATGTCTTTATCGAAATCTTCAGAATTGTCAACATTCATATTTATTTTATTTTCATCATCCCTTATTACTTCATCACTATTATCTTTATCATCATCCCTATGATAATGGGTTTTATCATCGATATTTATATCTCAGTGGGTAAGAGATTTATTTGGGGGGGTTTCTTGATAAATTTATGAATGTCTCACTTCAATATAACCATTTCACTTTATGTAAATTGATTGTGACATGATTTATTTTAATTCACATTATACCAATCCTTCAAATCACTCAAAACATCAATGTAATTTTCATGATAAATTTTATGTGATTGATGTTCAAACATAAATTTTTCATTTGATTAAATAAGTATGTTATATTTAATGTCAATCACTCCATGTCATGAATGAACATGCATCCCTCAAGAAGTATTTAACCAATGACCATTAAACATGGTTATATAATTTTTTCCTAGATAACATATCTAAATTATTTCATCAATCATATCTAAAAAAAATTCACTTTCATCTTGATAGTATTGATTCAAACAAACACAAATATTAATTTATTTTTTTCAGTCCCGTTATATGCATGTATAGAATTGAAATCTATTAACCACATACACATTATCATATTTTTCCTAAATCGATGGACGGTTTTGTAGCAAACATAATCGATTATTAATTTTATTTTAATGTTTTATTTCATGTAAATGAGTAGAAATATTAATTATATATATCATTAAAAAAATTATTTATTATTCCATAAAAAGAAACATAAGTTACCAGTCTTGGAATCTAATATGTCAAATATTGTTGAAAACATTTTTCAAGAACTATAGATGTAATTTTTATATATTATTTTATGATATAGTCATCATATAGTCTACAAAAAATCTAATGTAAATGAAATTTGATCTTAAAAATATTAAAAATAATAATAAAATAGTGGTACTTACTATAAAAATCATGTCGTTGCTTCATAATTTATATGAATATATGAATAGGCTATGTAATGATCTTCATATGTTATCCATTGTTCACGATAAACACTGAAACCAAGCGTGAGTTGATTAAACATTGAAAACTAATCGTCTAAGACATTATTAACATTTTCCAAACTACAATCCATGAAATTATGATTGGAAGGATATTTTGAATAAAAATAATAAGAGCAGAATTTTGAAATTTCCTCCCCCAACTACACTTATGCAATCATCCCTCCAACTGATGCATTGATAAATACTTACTTAATTATTTTTATATATATATCTAAAATGGTTACATCCATTAGAATTTTATTAATCCTCCATATTTATATTCATATTGAAATTAAAATATTAAATGTTTCATGTAACCAAAGTATCCTGGTGAAAATATTTCTTCAATTTACATAAAATTTAGGCAACATATTTTTCCAAAAAAATTTATTCATCATAATCCGATGTTTCCACAGAAATATCTCTAATAAAATATGATATTTTTTTTCAATACATCCAAAATTGATGTATTCAATATCCATATAGGACCAACATGAATAAATCATCAATTATTACATTATAGTCATGACTTGTTAACTAGGTAATATGTCCATTTCTGACACAATGATTAAAATTAAAAGCATAACAATTTGGTAACCACAAATCTCTAATCCAATTATAGAATAATTCATGGTTTTTTAGTAAGTGATTTATATTAATTATTCTTTATTAATTTTTTATTTATTTCATTTTAAAATAATTTATGTTCAGGATGTCTGTAATTCTGGGAAAGAACTAACCATGCCTTTACATTATTGTTGGCCTTACCAAGTGTTTTCATCATGGTATAAAATATGTTATCAAAAAAATTATTCTCAATATTTATTACATATAACATGTGATGAACCAACAAATTATACCAATACAGAATATCCCAAAAATATTCCAAATTATCCAATTAGTATATGTTTAATATTTTTTTTTCATTAATGGATAGCCCAAAAGTAAAACAAGGTAATGTAGATATAATAGATTTTACCTTATTACATAAGAGCACTACTATAGGATCATCTATTCCAATTCAACCATTTGTAAAAAAAATCTTCTCCATTGAAAAGTTTTTTCTGTAAGAATAAATATCTAATGAAGGAAAAATAGCTAACATTTCTCCCATCACCAAATCAATGAACAAATTAAAAAAAATCATAGTCATATGATTCAATGTTCAATAAAAAAATAAGGACTGGTCTGCTTATTGTGTTTCCACAAATCACTATTACAAGGATGATTTAATCTTTTTTTGATAGAAATTGTTTATTTTTTTCATGTCATCAATCTAGTTGTGATGTGAAACACAAATAAACATTGTAAATGAGGTGTAATTGGAAAATACTAGAACTGTTTCGTAGGAACATTAAACATTTTCTATTTTCCCTCATTATACCTTACTTATCCACATGTTGGAAAGTTATCCAAGGATTCATAATCACGAAAATATATGATGCATTAATTTGAACATGCATGAATTTTATGAGAAGTAATAACCAAATTACGAACCAATGTCTTACATTAATTGAAACCCACATTCAATATATTTCAATCAGGAAACAATGATTTAATAAAAGTTATAATCAGATCAAAATAACTATTTGAAATTCCAAAATATGATTTAATAGCCATAAATTTTAAAAAACATCATATTTTCGTATCTGGTATACTAGACATGAGTCCTATAATACAGATTTCAACAAATTTCAAAAATGAGAAGGTGCTGATTCAAGAATATTAATATCATTATGAGTTGTTGTTTCAAGAATAGACGGACCAACAACCTCATGTACTAAATTCTAACATGATGGATCTGAACCATTTTTTTATTTTCAAATAAATTATTTTTACCATGTTGATACAAAAATATATAATATTTCAAACAACAAAAATTAAAATGATGATATCCAACAATGTCAAACCCTTAAAATATCATTAGATCACATTTCATACATGGACATTTAATTGGTCCTGTAGACAAAAAATATAAATTCGATAATTAAAATGATATAATAGTTTCAACAACTTCAAGATTGATAGGAGATATCCCAGATCCATTTGGATTTTGGAAATGATTCATCCAATCCTGATCGTGTAATAGAAACTAGTGTTCTATTCTTGTGTCCATAGATAAATAAAATAATAATAATAACAATTATGACCAATCACATTGACTTGTTTCAAATTATGATTATATTTTAACACCTTGAAATATTCAATAGAGTATGATAGGAGTGTATTGATGGGTTGGCAGTGGATTATAGGACCCATAGAGGCTCGATTCACAAAGAATATAATTATTAAATATATTATATAAGACACACACTAATTTTTGAAAATAATATAATATCACTCAAATGGTGTCCCATATAAGAAATCAGAGACAACCGTTGTGTCTGAGATGTTGGGTTAACACTTGGCATGACATAACATTTCTGATCGTCGAGTGTTTAGATTCATTTCACTTGATAGTAATTCATTAAATATTTTTATGATAAATTTTTATGAAAATTTCTTGTATCTTTCAAACTGTGTATCATATGAAAAATCAGACACAACCATTGGGTTCAGAAAGTGAGGCTTACACTAGGTTCGACGTAACATTTGTGAGTGTGAGGTGTTTTCTTACAATACACATGATGGTATCATTTTTAACATTTTATTAATATTGTCTATATATGTTATATATATATATAAATATTTATACAAATATGTAATATGAATTATTTGAGTAACGGTAAAATATATTTGAAATTATTATTAACTAATTAATAATTACTATATATGTATGTCTCAATTTAATATAAATTATGTAATGATTATTATTAATTATTATACATTGTTATTAATTATTATAAATTATTAGAAATTATTATAAACTATTTAATTATTATTATGTAAATATTATTTTTAATTATTTGAATTCTTATAAATTATGTAATGATTATATATATATAATAATCTCTTAAATTATTATTATTATATTACTATTAAAATTTTCTTACATAATGATTAACATTATTAAAATTTAGAAAATTATTTAAATAATTATTACTTTTGTAATGAATGTTATTAATTTATTTAAAATATTATTACTATTTTAATAATTACAATATATATATATATATCAATTTATTAATTAAAATAAACACATCCAATATATTCTCACTCATTTTTAAACAAATATACAAATATGAAATCTATATGAAGAGAGATATATATAAATATATACATTATAAATAATATTACTTATATTTGATTTTAATTATAACAAAATTTGATTATATTTATATATAATTTATATAAATAATTTATAAATAGATTTGAGTTCATATTTTTTAATTAATAATTATTTTGAATTAATTAATTTATAATTAATAATATTACCCTAATATATATTATTGTAGATGTACGAGTATGGTATTTTTACAAAATTTATAAGAAATGTTAATACTAAATATTTTAATTAATAAATCATTTATATGAATTATTTTTATTTTATAAATATTGTTATATTTTATTATAATTTTTAAAAAAAAATTATAATTATTTTTTAATTATCAAAAATATTTACAATTTATTTGTAATAAAGACTCATAAATTATTTCAAATTATAAGTTACTTAATGTTTTTTATTAATTATTTTCTTTATTACTACAATTTTAATAACTAATATTTTCTATCAATTTTTAATAATTATTTCTATTTGTTATATTTTTTGCAGACTATTACATGAAATTAACCTTATTACTAGTAAATATGTTTTTAATTTTTTTAAAAAATATTAGTGTTTTGCATTAAACCAATTATTATCATTTTTGGTAAAAAAATTATTATAAATAATTTTTTCTTTAAATTAATATTCTCATCATTATTATAACCAAATAATTTATATTTATTTCATATTATATTAATATATTACGTAATATATTAATCAAATATTTTAACATTAAATTTATTATTTCAATTTGTTAAACAAATTAACAATACAATTATTTAGACATACAAAAACGTGCACACTTCAAAAAAATCATGAACTAGGTCACACTAAAACTGATACCAAAACCAATAACACAATAATCAATAATGAATGGGTAAAATTAAAATAAACCTCCTGCAAAACGAACTCCAATAAAATTATAATAATACTAGGTGTTGATGAAACTAGTATATTTACAAACAATTACAAATATCCAAAATATTTCAATAATCATCAAAATTAAAATAAGTGTATAATAAAATAACTTTTCAGCATCCCTAAAAACCAAAAAAATAATCTATTAAATTATGAGATCAAACATTGTGAAAATAAATTAAATCAAAATAAAACCACTAATTAGGAACCCAAACAATCAAATTAAGAATAAATAATTTATATTTAACCCACATGTCAAATAAATAATCATCACAGGGTAAGTTTCTAAAACTCATTTTTTTTTCTAAAAATAGTATTTACAACATCTAAGATAAATATTAAAAAAAAGATGGAGGATAGAAGTTGTGTTCATACATTCTATATTTTAGGTGAAATCAACCAAAAATAAGAAGAAATAATTGTTTTTGGTGCTGTATGGAGTAGGGCATCCGAAAGGGTTCCATATCACAATGGTTCAAGAGAGGGGAAAAATAAGCGAGAAATAAGATAAAAGTGGTTCACACTGTTATATCGTTCATATTTTTTCGATGGATTAATTAAGATGGAATTAGTTTGGCCGCAAAATGATTATTAGTCAACATTATTTGTGACATGATTTAAATTACATCACATTTAATCTTGACTTTAATGGAATTCTCTATATACTTCATCACCCATAGTAAATTCCCATCATGAATACTTTTCATGCTGGGTGGTGAGAAACTCCCCAAAAACTATTTGTAATGGATCCAGGAAAATAAGGACTTTTAGAAAGAAATCATATATCTGTCATAAATAGTTTATACACATTGACTATTTGTGAAGGGGCCTTTGTCAGTCGCAAATTCCCCGTCACAAATATATTAAATATATCTAGTATAACCATGAGAAAACATTACAAAACATGTCTGTCAAAACAATATACATTAACACATCATTGTGTGCTTCAAATCACATGGTTTTAAAATCCATTTGACTTTTAAATTCCCTCTATCCAACCTCACATGGATAGAAGTAACCATGTGGCATGCCCCGCATGGTGTCTACTAACCATATAATATGATTTTTTTCACCAAAATGATTTGTTCTAGGCTCCAAACTAGCCATATACACTATCCATACCCCTATGTATTCAAAGGGAATTCACATTAGTCAATCTTTAAATAAGTGTTAGAAATAATAGGATCCATACCTTTAGAAAGAAATGGGTTCTTTCCAAAAACTATCTTTAAAAAAATATAAATTTTATGCATAAAATGGGTTATTTATTATAATATTCCTAACAAATATATTTGATGAATGTAAAACCATTTTAATATGTATAAAATATATAAAATTCAATAATTATATTGAATAATATTAAATAATATAATTGATTAGGATTAAAACTTATTTGGTGTATACAAATGTTTCTCATTAAAACACCACCAATTTATTAAATTTTTTTTGTATTTATATCTAATTAATTGGAATACAATTAATTCAACCATATAGTATTATAAGTTATTTTCCCTATTCATAACAATTAATTTTTTTTTATTTTGATAGTTTTCAATTTAAATTGTAATATTAATATTATTTAGTAAAACTTGGTCTTTCCTGTAATGAATGGTATTGAAAGGAGACATTGGTGTGTGTAACATAAGATAAATTAGTGTTACATGAATTTCCATATTTTTTTAATTAATTATATTTATTTAAAATATTAATTATATTGTAAATTTTTGGGATATTATATTCCCTACGTTTCATAGTGTTTTGTGTTACAATTTCCTCTGAAATTGGGGATGACCTCGTTGATTAAAGGTTCAAACATTCTAATCGGTTTCTAAGGGGTTTATTCGTAGAACCGAAAACATACAATGATTCCATATCCATTTGGACATACTTTCCAAAGGTAGGTGCTCATTAGTTGTGGACTGATGAGGCTTAGAAATTTGCATTGGTTGAGACGATGGGAGGTCGGACTCATCACACCATTTTGAAGGGAATTATTGTCTAATTCGGGACTCTCTTTATAGATTTATGTTGTTTTTGTGAATCCTTATTATATTACCAAGTATAAAATGAGAATTCCTTTAGATCTGAAAATCAATGATTTATATGTAGGATATTTAGAGAATCTTTTATAGGTATTCGAGGTTCTTTATTGATATAGAATCATCTGAATTTGTTAGTGATTATTAGTTAATGGTATCCTTCAATACATAAAATTCTCTTGATCATTGTGATGACCATACTTGTTTTAAAGCCACTCAGTGTGGCACTTGAATTTTATTGTCATTCAGAAGGACATGGATTATTTCATAGTTGGGATCGTACCCGCAGATGGTCTTCCTACGTATCCTTTGTTTTGGAAAAGGAATCATAACCCAAGTAGTTCGATTGAGGGAGTACGATGTTTATGCATGATTGATAGCTCCAAGAAAGATGTCATGATTAATTTTACACTCTAATCTCACGTGAGTCATGCTCGGTGTGAGAAACAAGAGGTATTTGTGAAAACAGACAATTGGGCCATGAAAGATGCAATTATGCAGGGCTTATGTATGTATGACATCCCAAAATAGATTAATATTGGGTTTTACTTCAGGGAAGAAACCCAAGAACAAGATCCCTAAAGGTATATGTACATTATGGAGATTTGGATACTCTAATCTTGGGGTGTACTCCTAAGAAAGATGACCAAGTTAGGAGGGGACTTATGATTGGGTTTTACTCCTGAGAAGGAAGCCCAGATCAAAAGTAAATTAAGGCTGGTTAAGAGAAATTGAGGCTTACACCTGAATAGGAGGCCCATGTTAAGGGACATGAAAAATTAAGTGACTTGGGGCATACTCTTATGGAGAATGCCCATATTTGAGACTGGGTCTTACTCTTAAAAGAAATCCTAGGTTAAGGGAATTATGGTTGGGGCTTACTCTTGAGGGGGATGCCCATATTTTGGGAACATTGAGACTAGGGATTACTCCTGAGAAGGAAGCCCAAATCAAAAGGAATTATAACTGGGGCTTACTCCTGAGGAGGATGCCCAGATTAGGGGAATTGTGATTTGGTTGTACTCATAATACGGAAGCCCAAATCAAAAAGAATTATGACAGGGGATTACTACTAAGGAGGATTCCCAGATCAGGGGACTTGGGGATTACTCATAAGGATAATTCCCAAATTAATGAGAACTTTGATTGGGTCTTACTCTTGAAATGGAGGCCCGTATTAAGAAACATGGGGCTTACTCTTGAAAATGATACCCATATTAAGGAACTTGGGGCTTACTCTTGAAAAGGTTTCCCAAAATAATTATAACATGGTTTGGGGGTTACTCTTAAAAAGTAGGCCTAGGTTAAGGATTCTCTCATCTTAAAGGATGAGGTTGAATAAATGAAATCTCTGACCTTAGTGACATGAGGATATGTAAATCACTAGGTTTTAAGAGATGTTCCACAGAATTCCTTTTAGATAAGGAATCCGACAAAGAAATCATGTCATAAATAACATTGGAGAGAGTTTATAAGGCTTACTTTTGAAAAGGATAGGTGGATAAACATAGTATAGGTGAAATAGGCAGGATGGGCACCGAAAAAGGTGGCGCGCAAGTCCTGCGTGGGCGTGCAAGTCCTGTGTGGGCGCGCAAGTCCAAGTCGCGTAGGTGTACCTACATGACAAATGGGTACTTGCGCGACAGTCAATCCTTAGGGTAGAACTTGGGAGAGGCTTGGCTAAAAAAATTAATATTACCCCTTGAGACTTCCAGAAGTGAGGCGCGCAAGTTGTGTGGAAGGGGTAAGGCGGCGCGCAAGTGGGGCCATTTCCCTTAAGGGATGGCCACCTAGGCGCGCAAGTGTTGATGTGTTTCAACACTTAGGCCTTACTCCCCTTGTTTATATCTTCCATTTCTAGGTAAGAAAATACCATAGAAGTGTTCGGAAGCATTGAGAAGAGACTAGGGCACTGGGATCTCAAATATGAGTTTCTGGAATTTTTCATCCCCGAAATGGTGGGCCCACTGGGGGTATTTATAGGCTAGAGAAGACCCTGGGCGAAATTCAAAGAGGGCGTGCAGGTCACCTGCATGGCATGCACGTCACTTGCACGACATTCACGTTACCTTCACGGTGCGCAAGTCACCTGCGCGACCTTGGTGGAACTTGCGCGACTGAAGTGCATTTAAACCTTTGTTCAAGCCTTTGTTAATTTTTTATGTTTCTTCAAAGGATGAATCACTTTGGGTTCAAGTAATTTCTCATTTTAAATTCTTTAGACTCTGTGACGGAATAGATCGTCAACCAAAGTCCCCCCTCAAAGTTGGATCCGAACAAAATGAATATGTAACTCTGAGGAAATAATAAAACTAAGGAAACATCAGTACGAAATTGTTGAGCACACAGATGCCGTCGCACAAGTGAAAGTCACCTAGGCCTTAGTGGAGCTGGTTGCACGCGCTGGCTTTTAGGAGCGCAGGGTTCAGGCCTGGCCTATATATATACGGTCATTTCTCGAGCAAAGCACCAAATTTCAGAATTTCGAGCTCTCGTCATGCATGTTCCCTTCACCATGAAAGTTGATTTGTTTTCTCCTATATATTCATTGTCACTCTGCTGTCAAGATATTTGGACTTGCGCGGTGATACTTGTGCGCCAAAAACATGTGCGACACATTCATACCTGCATGCCAAAATGAGTCTTGCGCACCGTAATACCTTTGCCATTTTTCCAAATTTCTTCACAAGTTTTATAAAAAATCAACCCATTTAAGAGTTAATTTATTCAACTTTTGTGCAGATTCAATGGCTTCGAAGAGAATCGGAACGATTGATGAACTGGCTAGCAAGTGAGTTGATGATATGATGAGAATCATTGGCCATTATTATTATACCATCTGCGATAGCAATCTCCTGGATTTGGCAAAGTGCCTAAAGAAGTATCATCATGATTTCCCACAAAGCATCTATCTTCATTTGTATGGCTATAGTCATCTGCGAGAAGTTACCATTCCAGATGCAAAGAAATATCTTACAATTTCTTGGTTTCAGAACTACACCAACTTTGCTGCAGCAAATATCTCATGAAGAGGAGTATTTCTAAATGCTGGAACAGTGGAGGAGGCCCATGTGATTCATCATAGCCCTTGTATGCCAGATCTGAAACCTCATAATCCAGAGCTGCAACCACATTGTTATCCCTCAATCTTCCGAAATTCTCAAATGGATCAATCCAAAGGCTGGAAGAAGAGATGGGACTTCCGTCCTCGAGGAGGTGTGAAGACGACCTGGATGTGGGCGTACTAGGAGCGACAAAACTGTGTAGATTTTGTTGAGGATTTGAAAGGGGTTGCGATATATGAAGCTGTCTGGGCTGGGAAAACATTTGTTTGCAGTCATGATAACTTCGTGCCAGATATACTCAGCCATTGGATCCCAGAAACCATTTCATTCCCTCTAACTCATTGAGAAGTAGGAATTAGTCTATGGGATGTCCACAAGATCTCAGGGGCTCCAAGTTTGGGAGATATGTATGATTAATTCATCCCTCCCAAGGTGACATGGAATGATTCGGAGGAGACCTCGGCTTTGGCTAAGGAATTATTGAAAATATTCCACAAGATCAAGAGTTCAGAGAACTCCTTGACTCATTCTAGAAAGAATATTCATCCAAAGGAATGGATGAAAATATTTCTTATCAATAGGCATGAGAAGGAGCCGATAGAAAAGGGATCGAAGGAGAAGGGATCCAAGACGAAGGGGCCCAAGGATAAGAGTCCCACTCGTCCTACCACTTGCCCCAAAATAGAGAAAAGGGGTGCTCCTGGAACATTCTGGCTGACCCTAGAGGTAAGGGAATTTGACAAGTGGGGATATGAGTTAAATTAAAGATTCCCAAAGAAGACTCGTCTGGCGGGCTTTTGGCCTTATTGATCAGTGTATATATTCTATCAGTTAGGGAATAGAAGGGAGGTGTTTGGCCAGGGACCTTCATTATCGCAGCTATGTTGGCTGAGGAAAAAATGGTTGGGTTGGCTACCCACATTTTAGCAAAGATTCAAAGGAGCTTACTCCATGTGTGAAGGGGTATGTCTTGTTTAAGAATAGTGGGACCATTACATGTTTTAGGGGGATGGATCACCACTCACTTAAGAACATATAATGTACAGAATGGAGTACAAATCCCCAGAAATTCTTTCAGGCCATCAGTATAGGAATTCTCTAGAATTTCTCCACTTTCTCTCAACTCTTATGACATGTAGGTGAGGCGGAGCATGTATAAGGAATTTAATTTCATTCCTTATGAAAATCCACCAACTGGAAGGTTTGTTGATGATGGAATAGCCAGCTTGGATTTAAGGACATACATGTTGGCCTGCAGAGATGGCGTGCGGGTTTCCAGAATTGATGGAGAGATTATATGCGAGGACTATGCTCCATATAGATTTGCACATCAATTCATGTGTTTACAATAGACCGCTATATCTCCCCCCGTGAATGTCAGGTCAGAGCAACATCTGGTGGTTTCCCGACAACTATGGTTGCTGACATCCAGGCAGAAGACCAGGGCAGTTTTTGAGATACCCGTTGAAAAAGCGGCATATAACTTGACTACATGGTATGTCGAGCACTGGATTTCATCATACTCTATAGGGGTGCTGAATCACCAGGTTTATCAGGTGGGGAAAAGGAAGAGGAATGTAGAGAAAGAAACCCTTCTTCATGAAGGTGATACTTCCCCACCTAAGGATGATTCACTATATTCCTCATCTAGAACTGACTCACCGGATTCCCAAGATGGGGATGATGAGGCACAACAAGCGGAAAAGCGGCCTCATGCCTGATATAATCCTCCATTCACAATCAAAATACCCACTCTATCAACTCCTGGTAAGTTATTTCATTGTGGAAATTTAATCACCATTACTTTATAGATCAAAAAGTATTATTTTCTTGTTCTCTATATGTAGTTTCAGGAGCTGGGAAGAATCTGAAGTCAAAGATTTTAGGACCTTCCTCGCATCCTTCTGGTACACATACTGAATATCTACGACCAGAGGCTATCTAGACATGGCAGAGTTTATACTGTGGTACTGAAACAACCTAGGTATATTTATGCGAGGGGTTGAACCTCCCTGGAATAGGGAATCTTGTGGCTTCTACATATATGCATTACAAGGATAACCCCAACAAAGTTTGGGCTTATATCAGAGAGAGGGAAATGATCATATATGAAATGGACGATTCAATTCCTTTCACCAAGTGGGTGAAGGAAATGATTGATCATGGTGCTACTGAGGGGACTGGTGGTTTTGGAGATGAGGAGTGGCACGATTACGTGGCACCTAAAATGTAAGTTTTCTTTCCTTATTTTCTTTGCATCTTGATTTTTCAATGAATTTTTACTCAAGGAAATTATTTTCTTCATCCTGCAGCTCACAAAGAAAGGAACTACTGAGGTTCCTTCGCCACAATATAGCCCTGGTGGTACTGTCATTGGGGCTGCTGCTGAATCTGCTCGCGAATCGGGCGAGATATCTCCAGGCCAACAGGCCATGAATGAGGAGTTGGACATGGCCTTCCATTCTCCAATTGAAGTGCCTATAAGGGAGACTGTCGATACTCCCAATAAACCAAAGAAGCAAAGACAGCGAAGAAGGAAGTCCACAGCTAAGTTCTCCATTAGTAGCCATATGTCCATCGGATAACCATGAGTCTATACCCATGAAAAGGTTCCTCATATTACTGGGGATTGTAGGGGCTTCTTCAATTTCTCATCTGAGAGAGAGGAATGACCCACCTTTGAGGACCATAGAGGGTACTGTTGAACAATCACAAGTTCAGGCTAACCTGGATGATTTTGGAGAAGAGCCAGTGTCTATTCCCAGTATCCCTCCTATTACTATTGCAAGAATAGAAAAACCTACTTCTGGTAAGTTAAAAATTCTTCATAAAATTTTAAATGAAACATTGACTAACTTCCATTCTGTAATACTTTATGTTCAACCCCTGCACTTGAGATTTTGGGGGATATTTCAACTGATGACATGATTTTATCTGAAGATGCTGCCCAGGGTCAACGAACGCAGGATGAAGGTCGCCAAGAAGACACATCAAATGCTCCCACTGGTGAGATTATCCAGGATTCTGAGATGACATTAGATGAAATTATGGAACTTGGCACGTCATTCTAAGATTTTATAAATCATGTTAAATTACCATGTAATTTAGAAGATTATGGACGTGAGTGTTATCCTTCGTCCTATTAAAAATAACTTCTTATTACATGTCTAATCATGATCGGTTCAAATATGCATCTCTATCTGAGCATGTTGTCGAACTACCAATGCCTGAAGGGGGTACAAAAAACCCTACTATTATAGAGACATTAGCGCAAGTGGAGCTGAACCCCAAAGAGCTTCCTCAAACTCACCATGAAAGTCCTGTTGAGGCTAATAAAGACGGGGATGAGCCTTCTCAAGTTACTGATCTACCGTTGCGTAAGGGATAAAAATATTTGTGACTATACTTAATTTGCAAGGTAGCCAATTAACTTTTGTTATCCATTGAAACTAACCAAATATTTCCATTGATTATATAGGGCCATCAATTTCAGTGGCTAGATTTGGACGTGAATCCTCAGCCTTCTTCCCAATGGGAATTGAAAGTGAAGAAGAACGGGTCAGGTGGAAGGATCAGAACAGGGCACTTCCTTTAGTGCATTAATCCCAGATTACATTCCCCCCCTACGATAGTGATGCTGAGTCAGATCCATAAGTACAAAAGGTGCTCCAATTTTCATGAAGTAAGGCATTGAAAAACATATGGAAAATCATATCTAAAGTTCCTCTTGAAGAGATTTCTTCAAATATCTCACGATTGTCATCCCTGTTTGTTATGCTTGGAATTGGTGGTTTTAGATATCAAAAGATCCATACCGTGGTGCAGTCAGTCATCTTAAGAAGGGAGAAGGATAAAAAGTGCCGTGAAGATCTGACCAGGGTGAAGCTGTCCACCAATATCTGTGAATTTGAGGCAGCGGTATCCCAAGCTGAGGCTGACTATGCTGCCAATGTGAAGAAGCTAAAGCATAAAATCAAAGATAAAGACGTCCAGCAAATGCATCTTCAGCAACAGTTAGATGTTGTTACTGGGGAACTTGACCAAGTCAACAATTTACTATAGGGATCTCATGAAAATGGAATGAAAGTCATCGTGAATGCCAAATAAGCACTCCATCAGGCTGAAAAGTGTAATGTTGGTCGTGTGCGTGAGTTTCAAGTGGCTGCTGATGAAGATCGGGATGCTATACATCAAGTGAAAACTTATGTTTACAGCCTCTTGTAATTCTTGGAAAAGAGAAGAGAATCCAGTCTGTGGATGTCCTTCCAATTCTTGTGCATCAAATGGAAAAAACTATTTCATTTCCAATTATCTGTGCGCGCATTTTCCCACTACCTCCTTTAGATTTTTATCTAAGCCAATGGGCTTAGTAAGCATAGTTATATTTTTAATAGAATTATTATAAATAACCCTACAAGCTTTGAATCTCTTAATTACTCTATATTACGTAAATCATATAAAAATGGATGTTTTAGTGAGCTAAGACTTGACTTTTATTCAGAGTTCCCATGTCTTTTGTGGGAAGTTTAAAGTCATGCACATCGGACATAAAAGGATAATGTTTAAGGTCGAAATAGATTTGACCGAATGGGTTAAAATTGACTCAATTCCTTGACAAATTATCTGAAAATTTTTTACCACACTCAAGTATGAAGGAAAACATGTAAAATATGGCTTATGAAATTTTTAATCTGAGGAATGATACGAAAAAGGGCTAAAAGGCATTAGAATAAGTAGTTCCCAAGAATGAAGTTACCATTATTTAACAAAACCGTTATGGGGTTGAATTATGCAGGGCCACCAAAGGGCATTGGCTGCATAGTCAAATAATAGTATATTTTGGCTGAAAATTCTGTTATGTAGACTATTTATACAAGGCTGCCTAAGGGCACATGCTGCACAGTCCGGAAAAAGAACTCTCAGAAATTTACTTTTCTACTGCTTAAAAGCCAGTGGAAGTTTATAAAGATTAAAGTTTTCCAAAGCATAGATTTTTTTGTATGGAGAGAGGTACTTGAATATGAAGAAGATATTTCCAAGGAATACCATCTAAGAACTGGATGAATGTCACTCCTACGAAGGTCTGACCCAAACGTAGGGTAGAGAAATATAAACCATAGACTTGAATACCTTCAGATAATGATAAAGAACATGGGAAAAATATGATAAGGATGGATATTTTCTGTGGATCCTTACATATTGTTGATAAGACCAATAAGGACAAAAGAGGTTTTCTTTCCAAGAATTAAAGTACAATTATTTAATGAATCCGTTAGGGGGTTGAATTATGAAGGGCTGCCCAAGGGCATTGGATGAATAGTCAAATAACAGTATCTTTTGACTAACAAGTCCATTATGTAGACTGTTAATGCAAGGACACCTAAGAGAATTTGCCGCACAGTCAGACAAAAGAACTGTCAGAAATTGGACATTTTGTGACCAGATGTCATGAAAAACGTTATAAAGATCTGAAAGTATTTTAGGTTAGGATTACGACACATAAAAATGGGTATTGTCCAATGTATGTAGAGATAAACCGATCAATGCTAACAATAATCATGTAGTGGCTAGGTCCGGAATTGAAATGTGGGACTTCACTATGTATCCCATAAGGATGGGAATCAAGCAGTACGTAGTTCTTGAAATATAGTTTAACGTCATGTGGGATGTAACTGTAAGAGATCTTTGTTTAGGGTCATAGAACTTGGACCATTATAATGAATACAAAGTGTGTGTTTTCACAAGGACTATTCATCCATGGGGCTGAAAGTGGAATTTGGGGTTTTCCCCAAAGACTTGCAGCTGGATTTGAGGGATGCTCGAACATTCCTACGTATCCCATAAGGATGGGAATCAAGCCGTACATAGTTCTTGAAATACCCTCTGTACAGATTTGGTTCGTACATGTGAAGGGTGAAAGGGGACTTTTAGTGCAATAATGGTTTGACGAAAAATAAAATGTGCAGGCATTACCATGTATGCACATAGTCTTTGAAATATAACATGATTGGATATCAATGTGAATAAATATTTCCTTTCAGGCAAGGGTATCAATGAAAGTTGTAGTTTACTATTACACAGGACAAATGTGTGGTACAATATAACATCATGTAGCAAGGAAAATGGTGAACCAATGTGAAGAGATTGGTTTTGGACTTGAACCTTGGGAGGTTTCCTACATACCCAACCTGGAAGGTAAAGATCAATGTCCGCGTAGTTCAATTAAATAATGAATTAGTGATCAAGTTGTTCTTGCGGACAATGACCTAAAAATAGTGTTGGGACTTACACATGGTTAGCGGCCCAGAGAGTGTGTTATAGTTAAAGTTTTCTCTAGGCTCATGTGAGTCATACTCAGTGTGAGAAACAAGAGGTAGCATCAAACCTAACAATGCACAGTTTAATGTCATGTAGTACATATGAAGGGACTATGCAGTTTAATGTCATGGAGTTAGGACTATTGGTATTGCACAGTTTAGTGTCATGTAGCAGGGACAAGATACAGTTTTACATCATGTTGGACTTATTAGGGGTTTTCTATACAGTTTACCGTCTTGTAGCTAAGACGATGGGGACAATACAGTTTAACGTCATATTGGACAAAAGGGGGACTATTCAGTTTAATGTAATGCAGTAAGAACGAAAGAGGAAACAGTTTAACATCATGTCACTACTGAAAATAAGGCCATTAGCGACCGCCATTGGCGGTCGCTAAAGGCCTTTAGCGGCCGCTCAGCGACCGCCACTGGCGGTCGCTGTTGTCTCGTCGCTAGAGGCTTTTAGCGACTGCCAATGGCGGTCGCTATTCTAAAAAAAAAATATTAATTTTTTTTTTATTGAATTGAATATATAAATATATATATATATATATATATATATATTCATATATATACTATTAAATACACTATTTTAAATATATATATATATATAATATATTTTAAATGTTTTAATATATATTTAATATATATATAATATCAAATCATTGTGCTATAATAATTTAAAAACTTCGATTCAAGAAATAATCTCATTTCAGGTCTTTCGGAGCACGTTTGCTCCGAATGGGACCGCCGCACGCCGTTTTGGTGTTTTATGGCGCCAGAAACGCGTTTCCGGCCGCCGCGGTCACACGGGACCTCCGAATGAGGTGCCGTCTGGCCGACCATTTTACAATTCACGCCTCAGATGTTGTCGTACGGTTTCGTGGCATTCGGAGGTCGTTCGGGTGGTTTTGACCCCTCAACGGGCCATTTCAGCGCGCGCCGCGCTGCTGAAATCGACACAATCAGACGTGTCGTGCGCACCGCACGTCTGATGGACTTGCGGCCTCCTCCTGCATCTCAGGAATAATATTTCTATCGTTCCCGTGCGGTTTCAGGTCGTTCGGAGCACGTTTGCTCCGAATTGGACCGTCGCACGCCGTTTTGGTGTTTTAGGGCGTCGGAAACGCGTTTCCGGCCGCCGCGGTCAAAAAGAACCTCCGAATGAGGTTCCTTCTGGACGACCATTTCACAATTCACGCCCCGGATGTTGTCATACGGTTTCGTGGCATTCGGAGGTCGTTCGGGTGGTTTTGACCCCCCAACGCGCCATTTCAGTGCGCGCCGCGCTGCTGAAAAGGACACAATCAGACGTGCCGCGCGTACCGCACGTCCGATGGACGTGCGGCCTCCTCCTTCATCTCAGGAATAATATTTCTATCGTTCTCGTGCGGTTTCAGGTCATTAGGAGCACGTTTTCTCCGAATTGGACCACCGCACGCCGTTTTGGTTTTTTATGGCGCCGGAAACGCATTTCCGGCCGCCGCGGTCACACGGCACCTCCGAATGAGGTGTCGTCGAGCCGAACACTTCAAAATTCACGCCCCGGATGTTTTTGTATGGTTTCGTGGCATTCGGAGGTCGTTCGGGTGGTTTTGACCCCCCAACGCGCCATTTTAGCGCGCGCCGCGCTGCTGAAAACGACACAATCGGACGTATCGTGCGCACCGCACGTCCGATGGACGTGCGGCCTCCTCCTGCATCTCAGGAATAATATTTCTATTGTTCCCGTGCGGTTTCAGGTCGTTTGGAGCACGTTTGCTCCGAATTGGACCGCCGCACGCCGTTTTGGTGTTTTAGGGCGCCGGAAACGCGTTTCCGGCCGCCGCGGTCAAACGACACCTCCGAATGAGGTCCCTTCTATCCAACCATTTCAAAATTCACGCCCCGGATGTTGTCGTACGGTTTCGTGGCATTCGGAGGTCGTTCGTGTGGTTTTGACCCCCCAACGCGCCATTTCAGCACGCGTCGCGCTGCTGAAAAAGACACAATCGGACGTGCCACGCGCACCGCACATCCAATGGACGTGCGGCCTCCTCGTGCATTTCAGGAATAATATTTCTATCGTTCCCGTGCGGTTTCAGGTCGTTCGGAGCACGTTTTCTCCGAATTGGACCGCTGCACGCCGTTCTGGTGTTTAATGGCGCCGGAAACGCGTTTCCGGCCGCCGCGGTCACACGGCACCTCCTAATGAGGTGCCGTCAGGCCGAACATTTCACAATTCATGCCTCGGATGTTGTCGTACGGTTTCGTGGCATTCGGAGGTCGTTCGGGTGGTTTTGACCCCCCAACGCGCCATTTCAGCGCGCGCCGCGCTGCTGAAAACGACACAATCGGACGTGCCGCGCGCACCGCACGTCCGATGGACGTGCGGCCTCCTCCTGCATCTCAGGAATAATATTTCTATCGTTCCCTTGCAGTTTCAGGTCGTTCGGAGTACGTTTGCTCCGAATGGGACCGCCGCACGCCGTTTTGGTGTTTAATGGCGCCGGAAACTCGTTTCCGGCCGCCGCGGTCACACGGCACCTCCGAATGAGGTGTCGTCTGTCCGACCATTTCACAATTCACGCCCCGGATGTTGTCGTATGGTTTCGTGGCATTCGGAGGTCGTCCGGGTGGTTTTGACCCCCCAACGCGCCATTTCAGCACGCGTCGCGCTGCTGAAAAGGACACAATCGGACGTGCCGCGCGCACCGCACGTCCGATGGACGTGCGGCCTCCTCCTGCATCTCAGGAATAATATTTCTATCGTTCCCGTGCGGTTTCAGGTCGTTCGGAGCACGTTTTCTCCGAATTGGACCGCCGCACACCGTTTTGGTGTTTTATGGCGCCGGAAACGCGTTTCCGGCCGCCGCGGTCACACGGCACCTCCGAATGAGGTGCCTTCTAGCCGACCATTTCACAATTCACGCCCCGGATGTTGTCGTACGGTTTCGTGGCATTCGGAGGTCGTTCGGGTGGTTTTGACCCCCCAACGCGCCATTTCAGCGCGCGCCGCGCTGCTGAAAATGACACAATCGGACGTGCCGCGCGCACCGCACGTCCGATGGACGTGCGGCCTCCTCCTGCATCTCAGGAATAATAATTATATTGTTCCCGTACGGTTTCAGGTCGTTCGGAGTACGTTTGCTCCGAATGGGACCGCCGCATGCCGTTTTGGTGTTTAATGGCGCCGGAAACACGTTTCCGGCCGCCGCGGTCACACGGCACCTCCAAATGAGGTTCCGTCTGGCCGACCATTTAACAATTCACGCCCCGGATTTTTCATACGGTTTCATGGAATTCGGAGGTCGTTCGGGTGGTTTTGACCCCCCCCCCCCCCCAACGCGCCATTTTAGCGCGCGCCGCGCTGCTGAAAAGGACACAATCTTACGTGCCACGCGCACCGCACGTCCGATGGACGTGCGGCCTCCTCCTGCATCTTAGGAATAATATTTCTATCGTTCACGTGCGGTTTCAAGTCGTTCGGAGCATGTTTTCTCCGACTTGGACCGCCGCACGCCGTTTTGGTGTTTTATGGCGCCGGAAACGCGTTTCCGGCCGCCGCGGTCACACGACACCTCCGAATGAGGTGCCGTCTGGCCGACCATTTCACAATTCACTCCCCGGATGTTGTCGTACGTTTTCGTGGCATTCGGAGGTCGTTCGGGTGGTTTTGACCCCCCCAATGCGCCATTTCAGCGCGCGCCGCGCTTCTGAAAACGACACAATCGGACGTGCCGCACGCACCGCACGTCCGATGGACGTGCGGCCTCCTCCTGCATCTCAGGAATAATATTTTTATCATTCCCGTGCGGTTTCAGGTTGTTCGGAGCACGTTTGCTCCGAATTGGACCGCCACACGCCGTTTTGGTGTTTTAGGGCGCCGAAAACGCGTTTCCGGCCGCCGCGGTCAAACGGCACCTCTGAATGAGGTTCCTTCTGGCCGACCATTTCACAACTCACGCCCCGGATGTTGTCGTACGGTTTCGTGGCATTCAGAGGTCGTTCGGGTGGTTTTGACCACCCAACGCGCCATTTCATCGTGCGCCGTGCTGCTGAAAAGGACACAATCGGACGTGCCGCTCGCACCGCACGTCCGATGGACGTGCGGCCTCCTCCTTCATCTTAGGAATAATATTTCTATCGTTCCCGTGCGGTTTCAGTTCGTTCGGAGCACGTTTTCTCCGAATTGGACCGCCACACGCCGTTTTGGTGTTTAATGGTGCCGGAAACGCGTTTCCGGCCGCCGCGGTCACACGGTACCTCCGAATGAGGTGCCGTCTGGCCGACCATTTCAAAATTCACGTCCCGGATGTTGTCGTACGGTTTCGTGGCATTCGGAGGTCGTTCGGGTGGTTTTGACCCCCCAACGCGCCATTTCAGCGCGCCCCGTGTGTGTATACAACTTCAATGATGTCTATCAATTGACCATAGTAATAACCAGAATCGACAAATGGACAACCGATGCCACTGTTTTGTGTTGCTCGTTTGTCGTCAACATCTTTAATGCGAAATCGAAAACCATTAGCATCAATAGATTTATAACGACGAGCCGTTATAGATGGACCCTCAGCCAGTTGGATAAATACTTCAGGTAGCGTGGGGTCCCCTAACTCCCTCAGCTTATGAACCTACATAATTTATAAAAATCAATACTGATATATGCAGAAAGAATTAGTTTAATACTTCACTCATAATGAAAATCAATTTATACATACATAATCCTTGAACCAATCATGAAATGCCGCATAATGAGATTGTTGATTTTGCAACTCAGTCACACGATGCATCTCTTCTTTTATCTCATTAATGTGTTTCCTGAAATGATTACGCGATGTTTAAAAGACCAACTTATGCAAACAAAACATGTAAAAGTTATACAAGCACATTGATAAGATACTTACTGCATTAATGGTGCAACTGATGGAGTATTGAACAAGATATATCGATGTGCTTGTATCCACTCGATGTTGTCCATATCATATGTGGTTCCTTCTCCAACTGGACCATCATGAATCCGAGAGGGCTTATCTAATTTTGTTTCAACATCTGTAAGACATTCTGCACAAAAGGTAGTACACTCATCCATCAAATAACCATTGGCTATTAATGCCTCTGGATGAGCTCTGTTGCGTACAAATCTTTTCAATGTACTCAAATACCGTTCAATAGGATACATCCACCTGAATTGCACTGGACCAGCAGCCATTACTTCATCAGTTAGGTGCACTGTCAAGTGGACCATAACATCGAAAAATGAGGGGGGGAAAAGTTTCTCAAAGTGACAAAGCGTAAGTACAATTCGGTCCTGCAAACTTTTTAAATCACTCATTCGTTGATTTCTTAAACAAAGCTGTCTAAAAAAATTACTCATCTCAATCAAGGGCTGAACAACATTGGGGGATAAACAATCACAAATTGCAATTGGAATCAACTGCTGAAGTAATATGTGATTGTCATGACTTTTCAACCCTTGCAATGTCTTGCTCGTCAGATTCACACACTTTGAAATATTAGAAGAGTAACCATCAGGCACCTTGACCATCTTCAAAATGGAAAGAAATGTCTCTTTCTCCTCTGTAGTCATCGAATACTGTGCAGCAGGCATATATGCCTTGTTTCCCTCAGCTAACTGTAAATGCAACTATTTTCTTAAACCCATTTCTTCCAAATCACGGCGTGCATTAACATGGTCCTTTGACTTTCCACTGACACCTAAAATGGTCCACAATATGTTATCACAAACATTTTTTCAATGTGCATGACATCCAAATTATGCCTCAACATGTAAGTTTTCCAATACGGAAGACTATAAAAAATACTTTTCTTTTTCCAATTGTGACTGTGCTGCCTACCCGCAGCACGAATATTACGTACTGGAGGAGCCACCAAATCCTGAATTTCATATACCGTGCGGATGTTTTCTTCCTCAATCTGCGATAACATTTCGACTCCTGTCATGATCTTTGGTGATGGGCTGAACTCTCTAGAACCATCAAATGCCACTCTGTCCTTTCTGAACCAGTGCTGGGGAGGGAGAAAACACCTGTGACCCATGTATGCCCATTTTTTGGAATGTTTAAGCCATACAGATTTTTTACTTTTATTGCAACAAGGGCAAGCAAATTACCCTTTCGTACTCCAGCCTGATAAATTTGCATAAGCTGGGAAGTCATTGATTGTCCACAATAAAGCATCATGCAGTTTGAAAATTTCACTCGTTTCGCAGTCATAAGTCATCACACCATCGCCCCAAAATTCATTCAACTCATCAATCAATGGCTGAAGGTAAACATCAATCTTATCCCCCAGACTTTTAGGTCCATCAATAAGAGTGGAAAGTAATATAAATTGTTGCTTCATACAAAGCCACGGAGGAAGATTATATGGAACCAACACCACGGGCCATGTGCTATGAGTTGCACCAACCATAGACTTGAATGGATTGAAACCATCTGCTGCCAATCCCAATCGGACATTACGAACATCTTTAGCAAAGTCGGGATGTCTCTTATCAAAATCCTTCCATGCATGAGAGTCTGCCGGGTGGGTTAACATGTCACTTTCATGAACTCTTTCTGCATGCCATCTCATTAAATTAGAAACTTTAGATGACATAAAAAATCTTTTCAACCTCGGTTTAAGGGGAAAGTAACACATTTTCTTTACGGCAATCGGTTTCCCCTGTATCGCAATCTGACTTTGATGAGTCTTATTTCCCCTGTTCTCTTTCCACCTGGAAGCGCCACAAACCGTACAAATATCCAAATGAGCAGTTTCATTTCTAAACAACATACAGTTGTTTGCACATGCATCTATAGTCTCATATGTAAAACCTAAGTTCTCTGTCAACTTACGAGCATAGTAATATGACTCAGGAATCTTAGCGTCGACAGGAAGAACTTTTTTCAATAAAACCAAAAGCATGTCGAATGATGTGTCTGAACAATTATTCAAAGTCTTCAAATGCAACAACTCCACGATAAATGACAGTTTATTGTAAGAAGTACATCCAGGATATAATTCTGTTTTCGCATCATCAAGTACTTCATAAAACCTCCTCGAATCACGATCTACACTAGAGCAAAGATTTATCTCACCGGTCTCAAGATTCTGGATGTCAATGCCTTCAGGATCAAACCCACGTACCATTTCAGTAAGCATTTCATGCATTGGATCAGTCATCCTTGCATCAACATCCATCTGAGCTGCATCTGTATTTTGAAAACAAACATATTCTTCTCCATGATGAGTCCAACTCTTATAATTTTTCAGAAATCCATTAAAGAAAAGGTGCTCCCTCACAGTATCTCGTGTGAATTGATATCTGTTAGCACATTTTCTATATGGACAACTAATATAGTCACTTTCAAATCCTCTCGTGAAGTCAATAAACTGCATAATTCCATTGAAATATTCTCTAGACGTTCGATTTGGAAGATCAATCCAACTCTTATCCATAATAATATCAGTATAACAAACATTTACAAAATACTTATTACATTTACATTTTTCAAATCAACTATATTCAAAATAAATATTAACAATTTGTTTATGAACCATTGATAAAATAATAATGTAACTGAAAGCTCATGTTACCTGATTGAGCTACAAACCTGAAAGGGAGGGGAGCCGAAGGCGGTGCTGCGAGGGAGAGGAGGCAGCGAAGGAGAGCCGGAGCCAAAGGCGGTGCGGCAAGGGAGGGGACGGGCGGCGGCGGCGGCGGGGAGCTGGAGGAGAGGAGGCGGTGAGGGGACGGGGGACGGGCAGCGAGGGGGGGTGTTCGGGGTCGGGGGGGGGGGGGGGGGGGGGGGCTGTCCGAGGTGCGGGGAGGGGTGTCCGGGGTGTCGGGGGCCTGTCAGGGGTGCGGGCAGGGGTGTTCGGGGTGCGGGGGTGTCCGGGGTGCGGGGGAGGGGGGGGGCTGTCTGGGGTGCAGGGGGGCTGTCGGGGGTGCGGGGTGGGGTGTCCGGGGTGCGTGGGGCCTATCCGGGGTGCGGGGGGGGGGGGGGGGGGGCTGTCCGGGTTCGGAGGGGGGGTGTCTGAGTGCGGGGGGGGGGGGGGGCTGTCCGGGGTTCGGGGGGGGGGGGGGGGGGGGGCTGTCCGGGTTCGGAGGGGGGTG
Organism: Viscum album; assembly: GCA_963277665.1. Classification (NCBI taxonomy): domain Eukaryota; kingdom Viridiplantae; phylum Streptophyta; class Magnoliopsida; order Santalales; family Viscaceae; genus Viscum; species Viscum album. The sequence goes on from OY728131.1 coordinate 1,867,371,948, forward strand.
TCCGACTGCAGGGGGGGCTGTCTGGGGTGCGGGTAGGCGTCCGGGGTGCGGAGGGTGGTCCGGAGTGCGCGGGGGGGGGGGGGGGGGCTGTCCGGGGTGCGGGGAGGCATCCGGGGTGCGGGGGGCGGTCCGGAGTGCGCGGGGGGGTGCTGTCCGGGGTGCGGGGAGGCGTCCGGGTGCGGGGGGGGCGGTCCGGAGTGCGCGGCGGGGGCTGTCCGGGGTGCGAGTGCCGTCCGGGGTGGGGGGGGGGGGGCGAGAGGCCGGAGGGTGGCGGCCGGAGGCCGGAGGGCAAGAGGCGAGGGAGGGCGGGCGGCGGGGGAGGGCGGGCGGCGGGGGAGGGTGGGCGACGGGGGACGACGGGCGGCGGGGGAGGCCGGGCGGCGGGGGAGGCCAGGCGGCGGGGGAGGCCGGGCGGCGGGGGAGGCCGGGCGGGGGGGGGGGGGGGGGAGGGGAGGGCGGCGAGGGAGGGCAGCGAGGGAGGGAGGGGGTTAGGGCACCGATGGAGGGGGCGGGGGGGGGGGGGGTGGGGGGGGCGCAGAAGCCCCCCGTTTTTTTTATGTAGGTTAGCGACCGCTATTGGCGGTCGCTATTGGTTAGCTTTAGCGACCGCCAATGGCGGTCGCCCGAGTCTGGGGGGCTCCAATGCCCCCTTTTCTAGTAGTGTGTTGGATGTATTAGGGACATTTTTATAGTTTAACATCATGTTGGAAGAAAAAAGGACGATACAGTTTAGCGTCATGTTGGATGATGGTGTGAATAGTTTAAGGTCATATGCAAGAACCATAACTATATAGTTTAACGTCGTATGGAATGATGAAAGGAACACAGTTTAATGTCATGTTGGATGAAAGTGCGAATAGTTTAAGGTCGTATGCATAGACCCATGGTTATGCACTTTTAATGTCTTGCTGAATGAAAGAAATGCCAATAGTTTAATGTCGTATGCATGGACCATTGGTTATGCAATTTAACATCTTGCTGGACATAAGGGACTTCTATACAGTTTAACGTCATGTAGTTAGGATGTCACATTTTAACGTCATGTTGGACGTAAGTGAGAATAGTTTAAAGTCATATGCATGGACCCTTGGTGTTTTTGTGTTTATAAAAAACCTTTCTTCAGAAATCTGACATTGGTTGGAGTACTGATGAGTTCGAAATCCATTGAGATTAATGAATAAGCTCCATTAGAGTAGACCTTATGTATTGAATAAGGTCCTTCCCATTTTTCCTCAATCTTGGGAGTTTTATTTCATGGTATCATTGGAGTTCTGAGAACTAATACCAATTCTCCCTAAAAGAATGAATGAAGATGAACCTTTTTATTGAATGCTCGTGCTATTCAATTTTGATAGACTTCCAAGTGGTTCAGGGTGCAAAATATTTTCTCATTTAACCATTACAATTCATCCAATCACTTTTGAGATTGTTCATCTGTAGATGACTGATCACAAATGGCTACACTGAGCGAGGGTAGTTGAACCTCAAATGGAAATACTGCTTCTATTCCATATACCAATGAATATGGAGTTGACCGCGTTGCAGTGCGGGTGGTGTTCGGATAATCCCATAAAGAATGAAAGATTTTATCAGGCCATGATTTCTTATCTTTATCCACCATATTTTGAAGTATATTTGATAGAGTCTTGTTGAATGCTTCTACTTTTCCATTGGATGCTGCATGATACCAGAATGAATGGTTGGATCTGATGTTGTATTCTCGATACAACCACCTCACCTATGATGAACAGAAGTTGGTTCCATTGCCGGTCAATATGGTATGAGGGACACCAAATCTGGTAATGATGTTAGACTTGATGAAGCTAACAATGCTTTTAGAACTTACTTCTTTGAGGGTTATTTCCTCTACCCATTTGTAAACGAATTTAGTAGCAGTAATAATATACTTCAACTGCTTTGATGTAGCCGAAGGATAAGGTCCTACTATAGCCAATCCTCATGTGGAAAATGGTCATGATTATTTAGTAGTACGAAGAAACTCTGGAGGTTGATTAATGAAGTTCACATGTACTTGGCATGAATGACTCTCCTTTGTGAAATAAACACAATCTTGTATCATTGAAGGCCAAAAGTATCCAAGCCTTCGAATTTGATTAGATAGTCTATGTCCAGACTGATGGGTACCACAAACTCCCTCATGCACTTATTTCATGATAGCCATTATCACTTCACCATCAATGCATCTGAAAAGAACTCCATCAAAACCCATATTGTAGAGAACATTCTCTAAGTGATATGGGCTATCATAAAGAGTGAAATTGACCACACGTCTCCGGACTTGTTCTTTCCCGGCTCTATCAGGTGGAGCTATTCCATTTTGAAGGTATTCTCTAATAGGTGTCATCCATCCTATAGTATGGCCATACGGTTCAGAGATGGGACTAATTTCATTGATTTCCTCTATTCTGGCTTGAACATAAGGTGAAATTGTATGACGGTGGGAAATACTGATGGTTGTATCATCCCGATTTGGATCTGCCAGAGCTGTGGCTATATTAGCCAGTGAATCAGCTTAGGCATTTTGTGATCTCGAGACATAAGAAAATGTCAGTTCCGAAGGAAGTTCCGCCATTAACTCTCTGACATCAACATACAAAGGGATTAATTCTTCTTTTCTGATTGCGTAATCCCCATTGGCATGTTTGATTACCAGGTCTGAATCACCTTTAAATTTTAAGTGATTTATATGAGCTTGATGTGCCAACTCCAAGCCTGCAATGAGAGCTTGGTATTCTGCTTCATTATTTGTACCGCCTCCCAACAATGAAAAAAATAGGGTAAAACCACCTTTTATAGAGAAATGATCAAAAATCCTAACCCAACTTTGTTGAATTTAGGATTTTCCATTCTCCTCCTTGTTGGACTTCTGGAACCACCATTGAAGTGCATTTCCCATGTTTGAAGACTTTCTTGAATATCGACGACTTCCTCATCGGGGAGTTCAATATCTATTGATGTGTCTTCCACTGAAGGGTGTTAATCCAGGAAATCAGCAAGAGCATGGCCATTTATTGCATTCTAAGACACATACTGAATGTCAAATTACTGTAAAATAGCTTCCCACCTTTCCAGTCATCCTGTAAGTATTGGATGACTAAGGATGAATTTTATAGCTGGGTTTTACGAGATACCAATTGGACCTCGTGATGTTGCAGGTAGTGTCTCAACATCTGAACTGTAAAGATTAATTCTAGCCAGCACTTCTAAATATTTGAATATCTGGTTTCTGCTTCAAGCATAGTCTAACTGAAATAGTAGAGGCTGTTTTCATTCCCAACATCATTCTTCTGAGCAAGAAAGGCATCCAATGATCTCTCTAGAGCTGTCACATAGAGGATAAGTGGTCTTCCTTCAACAAGTGGCATTAACACATGTGGACTCAAAATATACTTCATGATAATATCGAATGCTTCTTGACATTATTCATTCCACTTGTTATTGACTCCTTTATTCATCAATTTGGTGAAGGGTAAACTTTTTCCTGCCAAATTGGTGATGAAACGCCGAATATAGGCCAAGTTTCCTTGAAGTCCTCTCAATTCCTTTAAATTTCAAGGAGGTTACATACCAAGGATTCACTTTTTCTTCTCAGGATCAACTTTGATACCATGATGGCATCCAAAAAAGTCACGAAATTTTTCTTGAGGTTACCCCAAAAGAACATTTTAAGGGGTTCATCTTCAAATTATGTTGTCAAAGTTAGTGGAATATGATTTCCAAATTAGGTAAGTGATTAGAAAGTTGTTTGGATTTAACCACCAATTCGTCCACATAACATTCAACAAACTTTCCTAAAACAGGATTGAAGATATGATGCATGGCACACTGATATGTTGCGCCTGCATTCTTTAGGCCAAAGGGAATTACCCGATAGCAAATCACACCCCGAGGGGCTCTGAAAGCTGTACATTCCTCATCTTCTGGAGCCATTCAGATTGGATTATATCCAGAATATCCATCCACAAAATAAAGAGCTTCATATCCAGCTTTTTCATCAATTAAGGGTTTTGTAATTGGTACTAGAAAATCATCCTTAGGACAATGATGATTAAGATCTCTGAAATCAATTCAAACTCTAATTTTTCCATTCTTCTTTTTCACTGGGACAATATTATCTAACCACTTTGGATATTGAACTTCTCTGACGATGTTAGCTTGGATGAGCTTATCCACATCAGCTTCAATTTCGGAAGCATAGGCTGGGTGTGTTCTTCTAGCGGCTTGTTTAAATCCTCGATGTTCTTCTGGAAAACCCAAATGATGAGTGGAAACATCAGGATCAAGCACTGGCATCTCTGTATAGTTCCAAGAAAATATATCTTGATTTTTCTTCAGAAATTAAATATATATCTCTTTCTCTTAAAGAGTAATGGATGCACTAATTAAAGTGGGGGCGTGGATCTTCTTTTGTACCCAGATTTATTTCTCTGAGTTCATCCGCAGTGGTAGAGATACCCTCTTCAAATGCTGGAAGAACATCCCTGAGATCTTCTTCTTCTCCAACATGTGTTATTTCTTCTGTTTCTACATACATTGTAGATGATAAAGAATAATTTTCATGATCAGAAGAGATGTTAAAATTTTAACATCTTGAAACAGAAGAATCCATTTCCGAACTGATTGATGATGAAGGTTCTTCTTTGAGTAATAAAGTGGAGATGATGGATTGAGAATCGAAATCATCATTTACCTCTGAAATTGCTATAACTTGATCTAACTTGATTGGAAAAGTATTGACTTGCTGAATTTCAGCAGATGAAATGAAGACATCCCGATTTGATCTTTCATCATTGCTTGGTGAATCACAAATTTCTCCCATGTTTTCTGGCTTGATTTCTGTAATTGACATTATGGAAGTTTCCATAAGAGTATTTTGATTTGGGTATATCCTATCAATTTGAATGATAAGCAAGACATAATATTTACTCACATGTGTAAATGGGTTTTCTGGAATCTTTTCCATACCAAATGGAGCATTAACTTTGGTAATCTCCCTTGTTGTGGATTCCTCCATTCCCTTCATGTGATAAAATTCCGCCTCAATGTATTGAGATTCACATGTCTTGAATGGGGATTTATCACCATACAACGTCCCAATTTAACCATTGAAAGAATATTTGAGACATTGATGGTATGATGAAGGGATATCTGCATGTTTATGTAGACAGGGTCTTCCAAGAAAGATGTTGAAGGATGAGTCTTGATCAAAAACCATGAAATCTGAATTTGATATAATATCTCCAAACTGTATTTTGAGTGTAATCTCGCCCAGTGGTTCTTGTTCATTTTTATCATATCCTTGTAACATAGAAGTAGAAGGAGATAAATCAGATTCGGGGAGGCCCAATCGAAGAAGTGTACGAATGGGGATGAGGTTGACTCCTGAACCATTATCAATGAAAACTCTTCACACATCTACACCATTGACCTTCCCAGATAAGTACAAAGGTCTAATATGTCCATGCATGACATATTCTTCATCTTCATCAGTAAAAGACATCACTGCATGGCATTCGACAAGATTATTCTCTACATGGTAGACTTCAGCTGCAGCAATTTCAGTTTCAATCTCCTGAGGACTCGATAAAGCCTCGATGAGTGCATCCCAAAGATCCTACGATAAACTCAAAGCATCCAGAATGATAACATGGCTGGTATTTGGGCTTTGTGTTTAAATACATCATTTTTTCGATCCAAAGGTCTGCGTTCCTCAATAAGAACATGTGGTTTAGCATGTTCCTTGGAAATTGATGCGTTGGAAGTTGATGGATCTTGTACCAAGATAGGAGTCGGTAATACTCTTGGAATTGGAAGATTAGGCTGATTAGGTCTATTTACATACTGAGAGGAAGAAGATGGAACCTTTAACCGATCTTCCAGAATAATTGTGCCAGGACTGTGTCTACGTTGTGTAGAAGAACTTCCTTGTTCTTGTTGAGCTCGTTGAAGAGCTCTAACACGAGTTTCTGTGGCATACACAGTTCTAGCAGGGGTAGAATTGGAATAGTGTCCTCTGAATGATCCTCGTCTTCCCCTGTATCCTGAGCCTCTAGAACTTCCTCTAATTCCTCTAATTGATACAGGGAGTTCGGGCTCATAAAAATCGAAACTATAACTAGAATATGATCTGTTAATTGAATCATATTCACAGAACCGAAGATCAACTCTTCATCCAATGAAGACTCTGTCTGATTAGCCTGTTTAGGCTGTGCCGTTTGGTGGGGAGGTGCTCATTTCTTCGAAGTAGATGGAATAAAATTGGCCAGAGTCAAAGTCAACTTGGTCATTGAAATGATTTCATCTTCTTCTGATTGTTCCTCTTTCTTGGAATTATGCCATTTCTTTGAGGATTTTCCCTCTGATGAAGAGGGTTTTGTTTCGCTATTCATGGCAGAATACACAATTGGTTTCTTCAATTGCATTCGAAAAATGGCATGAGTTCGGTTGATTGTTTTTCTGACCATCCAATCATCATATTTTTGTGAATTTTTGTTCTTGACTTATTTCCACTCACCCTCCTCCTCTGGATCTATAGCAGTAACACATGCTACATGAGCTTAAGAACCTTTCAGTTTAACTTGTCCCAAGTCGACCATTTTTTGCAAGATGTCCTTGAAAACAAAACACTCTTAAATAGGATGCCCCAACATTTGATGAAATGGGAATAATTGGGATGGCCTTTATCTCCTTCCTCATTCAGCCTCTTGGGCCTTGGAAATTGAACCAAATTATTTTCCAGAGCCGAAATGATGTAACCAGAAACTTGTTCATTTTGGAAAGAGTAAAATTTTCTCTTCAAATCCTCAAATTGTACTCATCATTGATCTATTTGATCATCTTGACGAAACGGCCTCTGTTGTTGATGTTCAAGAAGTAAAGCCCTTCGAGAAGATGAAGGTTTTAAAGTAGAAGCAGTTACAGGTGCTTGTTTAAGCATAACTGTAGTAGTGTCTGCTTTACCCATTCTACTTCCTGGAGCTGATAGAATTACATGATCTTTATCCTTAGTCTTTATAAGAAAATCTTCAATCTGTTGAGCTATTGATGAAAGGTCTCTAAACCCTCTGGTGTATTTCACAGGGATCAGTGGTGTGCGCAACTCATCACGTAAATTCGCTACACAGATTGGAAACAATGCTTCTTGAGGAAGTGATAAGCATAGGGAATATGTTAATCCCCTCCAGAGAGAAATGAAATATGAAACCCTTTCATTATCCATTTTCTTACAGTTTTTAAGATCCAAAGCTGTTGTCTTTCCAAAAGTTGAGCTGAATTGAATAAGGAATCGTTGGTAGAGATCCTCCCATCCGGTAATTGACAGGGATTGCAAGCTTGTGTACCAGACAAAAGCATGCCCTTGTAATGACTGTAAAAAACACCTGATCTTAACTGCTTCTTGTTTCTGAGGGGTTCCCATCCTAGGATCGTAATGAGATACAAAATGTGTTATGTGTTTCTCTGGGTCTCCCAAACCATTAGATATTGGAAAAGTGGTACTTGTAAAATTTTATGGGGGAGGGATTGCAACAACCCATTTAGTGTAAGATCTCTTTTCTGTCTGAATTTGAGCACTCATTCCATCCATAGATTTCCACCAAGCTGTTAATGACTCAATAGTAGTTATTAACATTTGAGAAACATCCGGTTGGGCTTGGACCTGAACAGGTTCAATGACTGGAGCTAGTACAGATGTGGTGGCTGGTACTGCAACTGATGGTAGCACCGCCAATTGTTGACGCACTTGACCTATTGGATTAGACCTGTGAGGGTCTACTGATAGAGGAGGATATTATTCATCCATCTCAGTATCCAAAACAAATTCCCTTGGCTGAGTAACTCTAGAATGCTTAGGAGGAAGACTACCTTGAAGTAGTGATGCATTAATCCTCCTCAATTCCTTCATTTCTTCCTCTTATTGTGCAAATCTTTGCTCTAGTGAGATAGATTGGCCTTCCCCAGAGGAAGGGTATGTAACCTGATTCTTTCCATTTCATTTATTGGACACCTTTCAGAGAGGGGGATGTGGGTTACTTGAAGGATTTCCTAGGTTCTGAGTAATACTATGTTTTTGTGTACACACACATTCTTCATTTGTGTCTATGCATACAACATCTTGACCAGGAACCTCTTCATCTGATCACTCTGAGTGAACATCATCTTCTGGATCAGAAACAACGACATTAATGACATTAATTGATGCATAATTCATTGCATCTCTTATATCATCATTTCTGCGATAATTACTTCTTCTATTTCCTTGATGAGACATTGCCTTTTGTTGATTCGATCCCTCAGTAACTTATTGATGAACCTTAATTTGGAGGGAATTTCCTTATAATTTGGTTCTTCGTTCCTCTTGAGGCTTCTTCCCCAATCAATAGAAAACTGAATTTCTCTGAGGGAGGGATTGAGGATTTGAAAAAGTCCCCAGTCCGGTGGAATGGGGTTGTTCCTGATATCTTTTCTCAACTCCTCTAATTTAATTTGTTGATTCTGAGGGTTGGGTTAAAAGATTCCCCAGTCTGGGAAGCTGGGGTAGTTCTTGACATACTATATCTGAGAACTTCTTGAAATCCATTTTGATCTTACGGACATTAGTCTAGAAATTGGATGGATGCATCAACTTACATCCACATTTATCACCTGGCTCAAAAGACCATTGGATGATTTCGGACACATCTTTCACATGATGATGTGCTTGCTCCAAATGAGAGGCTTTTTCAATATTCTCATTTTCTTCATGTAGGAGTAATTCAACAACTTATTCTCTATATGATTGATTTTGAGAGGAACTAGTTGAGGCCTATTCTTGGGAAAGATTTTGATCACAAACAAAACCCATTGACTGTGGCCAGCTATGGGAAATAACATTGCATGAGACCATTATTGGTGGGAATTGCTGACTGGAGAGTACAGTGAAATATAGCGCTCCATGAACACTCCATCCCCTGATTTGAAAACCAGATGGGGAATTTACAATTAGCTGGCGCAATCTTCTTAGTGTGCCAAGGCATGAACGCTGAAGGGCTCTCTGTTGCTTTTCAGCCTTCGGATATTGAGAAACTGAGAGAGATGCCAAATCAATTTGGCAATGTATCCCTTCTATTATCTTGACATGATTTTCATATTCATCATAAGATAATATTTTCTTTTTCAACTGACAATGAGTTTTCAATATGTTGAGGCAAATATCATGAATTCCATCTTCTGTCAACATCTCTGGAATGTCATACTGAGAATCAGCCAGAAGCCAAAACATAACTGGCACTTCACCTTTTTCCAGTTGTTTTCTCATATTCAGTATATCCTCTTTATCACTCAATTAAGATTACTCTACCTGATTAGACCAGAGATGGTTCTTCTTTGTTGATTCATCGAATTCAATAAGATTGGTAGAGAAATCACTAATCAAACTAGAATATTCATGACTTAGGGGTGGTTTGGAGAATGACCTACACACTAGGCAATCTTCTGGTTGAGAAAGTATTTCACCTTCTAATGGAAAATCATCAGAGATGACTGGCTTTTCATTTTCAAGTTCCTCAAGATAATAAGGCTTTCTCGTCACTACATTGTTTGTTGGAGAATTTTCCAAGAAAATTGAATCAGTACTGTGGAGAGGACTTTTGAAACTAAATTCATCATCATGGGGAGGACCACTATGGTGGGTTACAGCAAAAGATGAAACATTTTTCTCTTTGCTCTTATGGCCACACAGAGGGTTCTTGTGGCTCACATCTGAAGATGAAACTTTGAGATCGACCGAATTTTCATGAAGCAAGACTTCATGAGGAAGTATCTGATGAAGACCTTCAGAATTAATGTTCCCACTATTGGGAACTGAGAGAGTAGAATCTTGAGTTGCAACAGATAATTTTTTCAGTGCATCAAGAACTCAAGCATTGAGTAAGGACTTATTACAGATTGGCCCTTGATTTCTTGACTATGCTGGGTGGGTCTTCTTCTTGGACACCTTCTTACTCACTTTTGGAACCAATTGTTGATGAAAGTGGTCATTATGGGCAGGTGTATGTGTCTGCACAGGTGAAATGATCAGGTTATGATAATTATCTCCACTCAAATTAGGTGTACGTGCCTAACTTGGCTGTCCGTATGATATGGGGGAGTATGCCCCACAACCCTCTTGGACTGGAACAGATGTCTATGTCTATTCCATAGTGAACTGTTGATGTGTCACTTCATTGGTAGGGATAGATTTATGTGTCTTTCCCGGGGACGCTGTTGAAGCTATTATAATATCCTGGCAGGCATCCAGAATATGAGCAGGGATTTGTTTCTTCTCTTTCACCATTGACAGAATGTTCTTGGTGACTTCAGTAGAAGGAATAGGGATATAAATCCATTACGTGCTTGGAGTAGGTGTATGTTCCTACTCCAGTCCTCCTTTTCCTATTAGTAAATTCTAAATTTACTCATGTGTGGGGGTAGAGAGTTGATTCTGCCTCCTGTTTTTCACTGGAGCTTTCCGACTGACTTCCCCAAATGATACCAAACGATACTATTGGTAGGCTTGATCAATACTAGAAGGTGTATGTGCCTGCTGATTGCACTCCGCTGAATGTGGTTGATGTGCTTCCTTCAATACTGACAGACGAGGCTGCTGGTAGGATTGATGAGTGTAAGCAGGTGTATGTGCATGTTTACCAGTTGTCAATACATTGAGTGGGCAGGCTTCATTTTATGTAGTCAGACGAGCCTGCTGACTAGCTGATGATTTATAAACAGGTGTATATTCCTGTGTATAGTACTCTGCCAGAATTTCCTAGCAGGATTGGTGTGCTGCTTCCCTACAAGTCTGCTGGGGAGCGGAATTAAAATAGACGGGTGTGTGTGCCTACTCGTTGCTTGCCACCATGTTAGGTTGGTGGACTTCTCCCGAAACGGCAGAGATGAGAACGTTCTCACAGTTAACCAGTTGTCACCTCTGGTGTTTTTTCTTGATTTCTCGAGTTTGAGGAACCTGATCCGAATGCCTGGAGATGACACCCACATCATGTTTAGGGTGAACTTCCGCATGAGTCTGGAGCCGATTGTTGATAGGAGCCCTCGAGAAGCACTCTTGTCTCTTTGAGTTAAGGCCCTGAGGGGCCTGCTCATTCACTTCCCCAGAATATGGGAGGGAATGGTGATTACGTTCTGGGTATGACAACCTGAAACAGTTGGAGACAGTAGTCAGCACCGCCTGCTTCTTGATCACTGTTCATCGCCGTCCGGATGACCAGGATGAGTTATTCGCTTAGAGGGATTGTCTAGCGGCCTCCAATGTTGGAATAGTACCGTTTTGACGGTACTCCTTAACCAGCGCATTTGATACCCAGCATTGAAGACACTGAGTAAGTGATGTCATCCTCAGAGTGGATGATGTCATCCTTAGAGTGGATGATGATCCATCAGGAGTAGTAGCAGATGCATTCATAGTGGAGGTTATCGTAGTAGAAGTATTCACAGTAGTGAACATAAGAAAAGCCATTCTTGTAATTTATAAGATCTTGGAAAAGAGTGCATTTTTGATATAACAAACATAATCAAGATAAATTCAGCCACTACATCTTTTGGATGAGCACAAATGTTATTGACAGTCTTGTTGGCCCTCTCATTGAGTATAAATAGGGGCCTAACAAATAAGTAAAACATAATTTTAACTAGGTTAAAGATTCACATCGGGTTCACCATTTTTTGTTTCCTCTGGAATTGTGGATGACCTCATTGGTTAAAGGTTCAAACATTCCAATCGGTTTCTAACAGGTTTATTTATAGAACCGGTAACATCCAATGATTCCATATCCATTTAGACCTACTTTCAAAAAGTATGCACTCATTAGTTGTGGACTAATGAGGCTTAGGAATTTTCATTGGTTGAGAGGATGGGAGGTCAGACTCATCACACCTTTTTTAGGGGAATTATTGTCTACTCCGGGACTCTCATTATAGATTTACATTATGTTCGTGATTCCTTATTATATTACCAAGTATAAAATGAGATTTCCTTTAGATTTGACAATCAATGATTGATATGTAGAAGATTTAGAGAATCTTTTATATGTAATCAAGGTTCTTCATTGATAGAGAATCATCTGTATTTGTTAGAGATTCTTATTAAATGGTATCCTTCAATACATAAAAGTCTCTTGATCATTGTGATGACCATACTGGTTTTAAAGCCACTCAGTGGGACACTTGAAGTTTATTTTCATTCATAAGGACATGGATTATTTCATAGTTCAGATCATACCCGCAGATGGGCTACCTACATATCCTTTCTTTTGGAAAAGGAATCAGAACCCATGTAGTTTGAGTGAGGGAGTATGATGTTTATGCATGATTAAAGGATCCAAGAAAGATTTCATGATTAATTTTACACTATAAGCTCATGTGATTCATGCTCGGTGTGAGGAACAAGGGTTATTGGTGAAACCAGAAAATTTGGCCATGAAAGATGAAATGATGTGGGGCTTATGTTTGTATGATGACCAAAAATATATGAATATTGGGTTTTACTTCAGGGAAGAAACCCAGGAACAAGGTCTATAAAAGTATATATACATTATGGAGGTTTGGATACTCTAATATTGGGGATTACTCCTAAAGAAGATGCCCAAGTTAGGAGGGGACATATGATTGGGTTTTACTCTTGAGAAGGAAGACCAGATCAAATGTAAGTTAAGACTAGTAAAGAGAAATTGAGGCTTACTCCTGATAAGGAGGCCCAGGTTAAGGGACTTGGAAAATTAAGGGACTTGGGGCTTAATCATAAGGAGGATTCCCATATTTGAGACTAGGGATTACTCCTAAAAAAGGAAGCCCAGGTTAAGGGAAACTACTGGAAATGGGAGTTTTCCCAACAGTTGTTTACCAACGATTCAAAGAAACCGTTGGTATATTCTGTCTTTTCCAACAGTTTATAGAAACTATTGGGAAATTCTTTTTAGAAGAGACTTTTCCCAACGGTTTTATGAAACAGTTGGGAAAAGTGGATAAAATTCAGTCTTCCCCAATGGTTTTATGAAGCCATTGGGAAAAGGTGGGAAAAACTTATTTTTCCCAACAGTTTTTATGAACCTTTGGGGAAAAACCCCTAAATAACCCAATGCTAGCAGTGGCCTCCCCATAATTCAGAAGCAGATCTAGAGCCTTTCGCTCGTCTCCAGAAGCGATTCCTCGGCAAAATCACTTCCCAATCCCCACATCTTCCTTCGGATCACCAGCCACCAGGTTAGATTCCTATATTTTAGTTCCAGCCGTTATAAAGAATATACTTCTACGAATTATTTCCTAATTCCCAAATTTTAGGGTTTTTGTAAAAATTTATGATTGTTCCACGAATTTTGTAGGCAAATTCCTATATCGGTGTATGTCCAATTAATGTTTTCATTACACATTTACATTTATAAGGGCACAGTGTGTCTTTATTGTGTTCTAATTTTGAAGATTCATAGTTTTGGTTGTGCGGTGGTTTTGGTTGTGCGGTGGTTTGTGATGTGAAATATTTTTGTTGTGATATGTGGTGGTTTTGGTGAAATGGTTGGTTGATGTAACATGGCGTCGATGGTTATTGTGAGGTGGTGAGTTATTGTGTGGTGGTTTCATTAGTTTCCTGGTTATCTGTGGAATAAATTATGCTATTAAAACCAAAAAACAAGATATTAAATAAATGAGATGGAATAGAAATGGATGTGTGGTAAATGGATTTAATTAATTTAACATTAAATGAATGGACAATGTAAGTGTGAATGAAGTGGCTTATAAATGAAAGTGAGAAATGCTATGCGTCTTGTGTGGTGGTGGTGTGGTTTATGTGTTTTATGGTAGTAGTTAAGTGTGTGATTATGTAGTTAATGTGAACCCATAGGTTGAGTATTTTTTGCCATCTATATATCATGTATTTTATGTTATTTCTACACATTCCCAACCAGAGTTGGATAAACTTACCAATGATCAGAGGTTTTGAGTTATGGGTATTTTTTCTAATATCTAGTGTAACACCCCGAGCTTTCAGGATACGCTTCTCATTCAATAATGCAATAGCTTGCATTGTACGCAACTTCGAGTTCTAACACACCACAACTAATCAAAGTAGCCGTTATGAATAGTAATACCCACTTTTTAAAATTATTGAAATTTTATATTTCAAAAATGGACTTCATATTTGTATTCATAATATCGAAATTATACTGAGTTGAATTTTTTGTAATTTTTTGAGAACTTCCAATTTTTTTTGAATAGTGAAAAATACTTAAAAACAACTTTTTAATCAAAATAATTTATAGTGATAAATTATACTATTGAGTGGTTATAAAGTATAATTAGAATATATTTTTACCATTTTATCCAATTGTGTTCATTATAATTAATTTCACTTTGAAATTAGACATAAACAATTGTCAATATTTTGATATATATTGTTTCTTAAAAACACGCTATTTATTGTGACAACGAGAATTAATTATAAAATTAATTAATGCAACTTATTTGTTTGGAATTTTTTAAAATAGACATCAATTTTGAATTTGGAATATCAATTATAGCTTAGGGTGAATTTTTGGCATTGTTCTGAAAAACTTCAATTTTTGATGAATACTGAAACCACTAAGTGGTAGTTAAAAAACTGATTTTTCATTTAAATGAAACATTACCACTTCTGTGATTTGATTTTCAAAAATCCGACTTTCATGGTTGTCATTAGGAAGTAAAATTTGGTTCAATGGGATTAAAATAATTTTTTGGTGAATAGTAACTTTTAAGTTTAATTAATCGTGATTAAAGGTAATTAGTGAAATTTAAGGTAAAAATGATATTATAAAAATATGAAATAACCTTGAAACATGTCCTAAACCTATTTTATGAGTCATGGCCGACCAAGAAAATACATGGGTCAACTTGGGGACCCCATGGAGCCACTTTGGTAGGAAAATGACATAAATAAATTTTATTTAAAGTTAAAATAAAAATGTCACAAACATAAGTTGTTTTACTAAAAAAAATTTAAATGGGGTTATATAAGTAATAATTTTTACTATAAATATTCATTCGAAATCTAAAAATATTTCCTACATCATGATATTTTTTTATAATTTTTAGACAATAAATAAATTAAATTATTTATGACACCGTCATGATGCAACAATTACCTCATTAATTAACGATTTAAATAAAATGAAAAGATAATGTAAAATACAAGTCTTACACTTGTCAAAAACCTATTGGATGAGTATATTTAGAACCCTTACCACCATAGCCTCGAATTATATAAGTGTGGGACCTTTAAAATCCGAAACTCATTATATAATAAAGTAACATTTCATTACATTCCAAAAGTGCCCCTCCTCTCCACTTATAAAAGGCCCCCACCACTACCACCTTACTCACACTTTAAAAGCCATTTGGCTCGGCCAACCTCTGCCCCAATACTCTACCAACTTCCCACCCTTACTCATAGAAGCCTCACTTTGGGAAGAATTCTTCCCAAGGAAGCCTTTGGCTCAAATAAAAAGAGTTGCCCGATTTTATGGTAATGTCTTCTCTTATGTTATTTTGTTTTATTTTTCTTCTCCAACCCCCTAAAATCTTTTAATTAATTTCATTTGTAACAACACCAGTATCCTAAATATACTAGGATGTTTTTATAAGAATTATTCGAGCTACACTTACACACACCTACATCTAATGGTTAAAGAACATACTGTTTCTGTGGATGGCGAATTTCTACCTCACGAAACGATGATTGTTCAACACTCATATAACACCTTCAAAGGTGGCCATTAAGATATCACTATATTTATATATATAATATATAATATGTTTATGTTTTACTTAAGGTTATTTATTTTTCAGTTATGTCATACCTTTATTGTTTCCATTATGGGTAAACGCGATATTTTCATTTTAGGAAGTGCGGACTACCGCCCCCTCAAAGTGATTTTAATCGTTAATCCCATATGTGGGATGTATAAAGGATGGAGTAAATGATATTATATATGATATTATACTGGAATTATAATATACCTTTATATCATTATTATTTCATTAAATTCGAAACAGAAATGAAAGTAGCGTTCATGCGTACGTACAGCTTACCGTCTCCATGAACGGTGCATTTAATTTATTACCTCTAAACATTATGGAATATTATAAATGAATGTATATACTGGATATATATGAGATATATGATATATATCATGAATATAATTCTGGATATAATGGGTATATCAGCACATGAACAACTTGTAATTATAAGAAGTTTATTTTTGACTCAAGTACCAAATATCGACAAAACGACCGTTATTAACTTAAATAATTACATAATGTTCATAACATGGTAATAAGTGATATAAAAGGAATAAAAAACTTGAAAAAGGTTCTTAAGAAATTATAAATTAACTCTAGTTTATTATCCAGGAGGTTAAAGAACGGTCGAGTTAAGACAGGACGCAAGGTAAGGGAATTTCTTAACCAAATTTCCATTCTTTGGGTTAATCTCCTACTTTTAAATTATGTCATGATATTATTATGTACTATCTTGTATTTTTAATTTCTTTATGTGTAATTATAGTGAATACACATAATAGATCTATTTTATTTTAAAAATGATCTTTGTAAGGACTTCGTCCCAATCTCCTTTCATTGAGGCATATTTGGTTTTATACACACCATTCATTTATACGGTGTATAAACCCCTTTAAATTTTACTTTTATTCAAAAGGAATATTTTTATACGAATCACTTTTACTAAATGACAAAAGGAATGTTTTTTCTTACGTATGCGGCGACAACGACTTCTCCACCGCCGTGACTATTATTTGAGTTTTGACTTCCTCTATAAGCCATAACTTTTTTTAAATGAAAAATAAATACCAAGTTTTAAATCTCTTTTATTCTGGTATTGAAAATGGTTTTGATATTGTTTTTATTATATCAATGTGTTGTATTGATATCTTGTGATTGAAATGTGGAAATGTTATGTTGCCTTTATGCATGTTTTATGTGATACGATTGTGTTATGGTTTATGAAATGTGTAAACCTACTCATGTGAGAAATGCATTGGACTTAATAAGTGACGGGTGGAGCCCGCTATAGCTCCTCAATGCATTGGCAGGTCTCATGAGACAAACTAGTGTCTTTGCACGAGGCCTTGACAAAATATTATTTTAGACTTGGCATGAGGCCTTGGCTACGTGGTTAAGATAGTCCGGCATTATGCATTCCATCATTATAAAAGTGGTTATTGATATTGCATGTGATTATTCGACCAGTAGAATATCCATGTGAATAAGTAAATGGAATTATTTCATTTTACTTTTTACATATTATGTTGAATATAATGTTTAAAAGGCTTTTGTTTTAGTTATACATTGCCTTAAATGTTAATGTTTATTTATGAAAGCTTCCTCTATATTGTTATCCTTACTGAGCATCTGAGCTCACCCCTTTCAATGTTTTAATTTTTCCAGGATGTGAAGAAATATATTATGAATGACCTGTAGGGATTATATAAGGGGATATGAACAGAAGATATTTTTGTATTTTTTTTACTATATGATGTAATGTAATACTTATGAATGTATCTAGTGTTTCAAAGGCTACTAAACTAATCGGTCTTTCGAGACTTGATCTTTTGTGATCATGCCAATGCTACGCAATAATGCACCGACTCTGGGTAACTGGGGTCGAGGCGTTACAGTTGGTATCAGAGGCAGTTTAGTACCAACCTTGGAAGCTAGATTTAGATAAACTCTGATTAGAGCACACAACCCAAAGGTAGACTTTGAGGATTAGTATAGAAGAACTTCCTAGAATCTTGTTGTTGTAGAGATTTTGTGAGTTTTCCGAGCAATACATCCCTGTATGGATACGAGCAGGCAGAGGTGGCTCTGGAACAAATGTACCTAGGGGTAAATCCCAAAAACACCGCTTTGAGCTAGACTCAAACTAGAACTCGTGCATGACAACAGGCCTTGCTGCACTCTTGGTTACGACACTCCTGGGGGATATGCTTAGGATAATTCTCATTTTCTTTACAAACCACTATGAAGGGTTATGAGTATATAATTCCTCAAAGAAAACTTTTTTTATTCTTATGGATTATATCCATAAATAGTTCAATTAGTGTTAAGTGTTTTACAAGTATGGAATTATGTATTTTGATTCATAAACTAATCTAGTTTATGCCATTTTTTAGAAATAGATCCTATTGGAAGGAATGGAAACTGTATCAATGCACGCACTCCATGTAGGGATTGCCATCCTGCTCAAGACAATTATTGTGGAGCTGGAGATAAAACTGGTGTTGATCACCTTATCACCATACTGGAACAACTCACTCAGGTTATGAATAATAACCTTACTCTTATGGAGCACCCTGATCCGCAACGTGGAGGATCAATGTTAGATCGTTTCATGAGGCAAAAACCACCAACATTTAATGGGGGTACAAATCCGTTAGTAGCTAAGAAATGGATAAACTCCTTAGAGAAAATATTCCACGCTTTGGGGAGTAGTGAAAGGGAAAACGTTATCATGGCAGTTTATCACCTTACTGGAGATGTTGATCAATGGTGGTCATTGATTCAAAACACAAAGGAAGATGATGACGTATCGAATATAGAATGGAGGGAGTTCAAAGAGCTTTTCTTAGAAAAAAACTTTCCTCATGACCATCGAGCAGATATGGAAAGGCAATTTCTGAGTCTGAGGCAGAAGGAGGATGAGAATGTAGCAAAGTATGAGGCTAACTTTACAAGGTTAGCAAGGCATGCTGCATATTATTTAAATAACCCAAGAGGTAATATTGATCATTTCTTTTATGGGTTAAAACAATTTCTCCGTCGAGCTTTAGTATCACAATCCTTCTCATCGTACAAATATATTGTCTCGTGTGCTATCAAGACAGAAAAAGAATTCTCTAAATATTATGACAATAAAGTAAAGCAGGAGATGAAGAGAATGGTGGAACAAGAGACGGATAAAGGGAAAATGGAAAAGAAGGATTTTCCATTATGCGATAATTGTGGGAAGAATCACCCCGGTACATGCCTAAAAGGAATGGGAGTTTGTTATAAATGTGGAGAAAAGGGTCACCAGGCTCGTGATTGCAAGGGAAAGAAAGAGGCTATCAATGTTGAATGCTACAATTGTAGGGAAATGGGGCATTATGCAAATGAATTTCCTAAGAGTCAGGGAAACTTACCTTAGAAAAGTCCAAGGGATCAAGGACAATCTTATGCTGTTAATACAGTTGAAGCGGAATAATTAATGTATTGGGGCTTTTGGACTCAAGGATTATATTCTGGTTATAAAAATAATAATGTGATATATATAAGGATTGTACTACAGTACTTTTTGTTATCATTAAGGTTTTAATATGATGAAGTAAATCATATTTTCAGTATTTGACAATAAGAGAAACATTACTTTATTTGGGGAATCTGATGTTACAATTGATTTTGGAATTTAGAGACCTTTTAGAGAAAGTTTGGACAGAGTTATTTTGGATAACTATAAAGGTTGTAATGGATTAAGTTGAACTTTGGATAGTATTTAAGGTTAAAACATTTATGAAGATTATTTTTGGAATATTATAATACTATAGTTTTAGGAAAAGGACAACCTGCAGGGTGGGGCATAACCCGTCACGTCGGACAAATCTACAGGAATCGAACCCACAACCATAGTGTGACAGGCCTTTATTAACTACCACTAGCCTACAGGAAGTCCCTGGTTATTAAAAAATAGTTTTACTAATCTAAATGGTATGTGTTAATATTTGGAACCTTATACAATAAGGATAAATAGAATATTTTTGAGTTCTATTACCTTTTAGAGTGAAAGATGGGTTTATAGTAAAAATTTATTAAAGAATGAAGGTCTACATAACAAGTATGTATATTCCCTTACATTCTTAGTAAATCTCCTAAATAAATTCCTCAACTTTATAAAAGGTTACATAAAATAGAAACGTTTCCAGTTAACTTTTCCAACTGGGGATTCAATGACTATTTAACCAATCACAAGTTTGTGATTTTCTTATGGTTAACTTTATCCTAATCCAGTTTTATATGAATCTCCATCAGACCTTGATGGTTTGTTTTTCTTCCATATCCATATTTTCATAGAATCCTAGTATGGACTATCTCGGGTGACCTTTGTACTTCTCTTTATTTCTTTTAATGTTATATTTTTATTAACCTTATTTCCGATGTGGGTTTTCCACAATGGTATTTTCTATTTTCAACCTTTTATTTTCAAAGAAAAATTTCAAACTGCGAGAACACAATTTATTGAAGGAGGGTAGAATGTAACACCCCGAGCTTCAACGATACGCTTCTCATTCAATAATGCAATATCTTGCATTGTACGCAACTTCAAATTCTAACAAACCTCAACTAATCAAAGTAGACGTTATGAATAGTAATACCAACATTTTAAAATTATAGAAATTTTATATTTAAAAAATGGACTTCATTTTTTTATTCATAATATCGAAATTATCCTAAGTTGATTTTTTTGTAATTTTCTGAGAAATTCCAATTTTTTATGAATAGTGAAAAATACTTAAAAACAACTTTTTTAATCAAAATAATTTATAGTGATAAATTATACTATTGAGTGGTTTTAATGTATAATTAGAATATATTTTTACCATTTTATCCAATGGTTTTCATTATAATTAATTTAACTTTGAAATTAGACATAAACAATTGTCAATCTTTTGATATATATTGTTTCTTAAAAACACGCTATTTGTTGTGACAGCAGGAATTAATTATAAAATTAATTAATGAAACTTATATGTTTTGAATTTTGTAAAATTGAAATCATTTTTTAATTCGGAATATCAATTATAGCTTAGGGAAAAATTTTGGAATTGTTCTGAAAAACTTCAATTTTTGATGAATACTGAAACCACTGAGAGGTAGTTAAAAACTGATTTTCCATTTAAATGAAACATTACAACTTATGTGATTTGATTTTGAAAACTCCAACATTCATGTTTGTCATTAGTAATTAAAATGTGGTTTAATGGGATTAAAATAATTTTTTTGTGAATAGTAACTTTTAAGTTTAATTAATCGCGATTGAATGTAATTAGTGAAATATAAGGTAAAAATGATATTATAAAAATATGAAATGACCTTGAAATTTGTCCTAAACATATTGTATGAGTCATGGCCGACCAAGACAATACATGGGTCAACTTGGGGACCCCATGGAGCCACTTTGGTAGGAAAATGACATAAATAACTTTTATTTAAAGTTAAAATAAAAATGTCACAAACATAAGTTGTTTTACTAAAACAATTTTTAAATGGGGTTATACAAGTCATATTTTTGACTATAAAGATTAATTAGAAATATAAAAAGATTTCTGACATCATGATATTTTTTTATAATTTTTAGACATTAAATAAATTAAATTATTTATGACACCATCATGATGCAGCGATTACCTCATTAATTAACGATTTAAATAAAATGAAAAGATAATGTAAAATCCAAGGCTTACACTTGTAAAAAACCTATTGGATGAGTATATTTCTAACCCTTATCACCTTATCCTCTAATTATATAAGTGTGTGACCTTTAAAATTTTAAACTCATTATATAATAAAGTACCATTTTATTACTTTCCAAAAGTGCCCCTCCTCCCCACTTATAAAAGGCCCCCACCCCAAACACCTTACTCACACATTAAAAGCCTTTTGGATCGGCCCAACTCTGCCCAAATACTCTACAAACTTCCCTCCCTTACTCCTAGAATCCTCACATTGGGCGGAATTCTTCCCAAGTAAGGCTTTGGCTCAAATCAAAAGAGTTACCCGATTTTAAGGTAATGTCTTCTCTTATGTTATTTTGTATTATTTTTCTCCTCCAACCCACTAAAAACTTTTTATTCATTTCATTTGTAACAAAAACAGTATCCTCAATATACTAGGATGTTTTTATAAGAATGATTCGAGCTACACTTACACACACCTACATATAATGGTTAAAGAGCATACTGTTTTTGTGGATGGTGAATTTCTGCCTCACGAAACGATGATTGTTCAACACTCATATAACAACTTCAAAGGTGGCCATTAATATGTCAGTATATTTATATATATGATATATAATATGTTTATGTTTTACTTAAGGTTCTGTATTTTTCATTTATGGCATACCTTTATTGTTTCCATTATGGGTAAACGTGATATTTTCATTTTAGGAAGTGCGGACTACCGCCCCCTCAAAGTGATTTTAATCGTTAATCCCATATGTGGGATGTATAATGTATGGAGTAAATGATATTATATATGATATTATACTGGAATTATAATATACCTTCATATCATTATGATTTCATTAAATACGAAACAGAAATGAAAGTAGCGTTTATGCGTACGTACGGCTTACCGTCTCCATGAACGGTGCATTTCATTTATTTCCTCTAAACATTATGGAATATTATAAATTCATGTATATACTGGATATATATGAGATATATGATATATATATCATGAATATAATTCTGGATATAATGGATATATCACCACATGAACAACTTGTAATTATAAGAAGTTTATTTTTGACTCAAGTACCAAAGATCGACAAAACGACCGTTATTAACTTAAATAATTACATAATGTTCATAACATGGTAATAAGTGATATAAAAGGAATAAAAAACATGAAAAATGTTCTTAAGCAATTTTAAATTAACTCTAGTTTATTATCCAGGAGGTTAAAGAATGGTCGAGTTAAGACAGGACGCAAGGTAAGGGAATTTCTTAACCCAATTTCCATTCTTTGGGTTAATCTCCTACTTTAAAATTATGTCATGATATTATTATGTACTATCTTGTATTTTTACTTTATTTATGTGTAATTATAGTGAATACACATAATAGATATATTTTATTTTAAAAATGATCTTTGTAAGGACTTCGTCTCAATCTCCTTTCATTGAGGCATATTTTGTTTTATACACACCATTAATTTATAAGGTGTATAAACCCCTTTGACTTTTACTTTCATTCAAAAGGAATCTTTTTATATGAAGCGATTTTACTAAACGACAATAGGAATGTTTTTTCTTACGTATACGGCGACAACGACTTCTCCGCTGCCGTGACTATTATTTGAGTTTTGGGTTCCTCTATAAGCCATAACTTTTTTTTAAATGAAAAATAAATACCAAGTTTTAAATATCTTTTATTTTGGTATTGAAAATGGTTTTGATAAAGTTTTTATTATATCAATTTGTTGTATTGATATCTTGTGATTGAAATGTGGAAATGTTATGTTGCCTTTATGCATGTTTTATGTGATACGATTGTGTTATTGTTTATGATATGTGTAAACCTACTCATATGAGGAATGCATTGGACTTAATAAGTGACGGGTGGAGCCCGCTATAGCGCCTCGATGCATCGGAAGGTCTCATGAGATAAACTAGTGTCTTGCCACGAGGCCTTAACAAAATTTTATTGTAGACTGGGCACGAGGCCTTGGCTACGTGGTTATGATAGTCTAGCATTATGCATTCCATCATTATGAAAGTGGTTATTGATATTGTATGTGATTATTCGACCAGTAGAATATCTATGTGAATAAGTAAATGGAATTATTTCATTTTACTTTTTCCATATTATGTTGAATTTCAAGTTTAAAAGGCTTTTGTTTTAGTTATACATTGCCTTAAATGTTAATGTTTATTTATGAAAGCTTCCGCTATATTGTTATCCTTACTGAGCATCTGAGATCACCCATTTCAATGTTTTAATTTTTCCAGGATGTGAAGAATTATATTATGAATGACCTACGGGGATAATATAAGGGGATTTGAAGAGAATATTTTTTTGTATTTTTTTTACTTTATGATGTAATGTAAGACTTATGAATGTATCTAGTGTTTCCAAGGCTACTAAACTAATCGGTCTATCGAGACTTGATATTTTGTGATCATGCTAATGCTACGCATTAATGCACCGACTCTGGGTAACTGGGGTCGGGGCGTTACATCTAGGATGGTGGTTATATGGTTGGATAGCTACCATGTATTCCCTAATATTCCTTCAAAATTGATTGACCATGTGTTTTTAGGCAAGATGCGATGTGATTGTCCATGTGTCTTCAGGTGATATGTACTATGATTTCCCTAGTGTTTTTCGGTGAGGTGTGATGTGATAAGGCTATAATAAGATGTGGCATGTGGTTGGGGTCATGTAGGGTAGGAGGATGGCACAAGGTTGATGTTATTCATGTTCATGATACCCTACTAATATGGTTAGGGGATGAGGCATGCTGTGATGTGATATAACACATTAATTTCTTATAGGTTTTACATTTTTTCAATAACACATTTGTATGTTTTTTCCACATGTGTAGTTGATACCTTGACTATTTTCTTCCTTTATCATTTAATTAAATGTATTTTCTATTAATGTTCAATCCTATTGAATTGTTTATAACTAAATGACTTATATAAATTCTTTTTACATAATGGACAGAAGTTGGATGTATGAAACCGATCGGATGTCAAGAAATTTTCAAAATAATTTGGAGAGCTTTATAGATTTTGCATTTCACAATGCTTCAGATAGTGGTCGCATACACTGCCCATGTTCCAATTGGGTTGGTAGACCTTGGTTGAGCCGTGAAGAAGTCAGCTACCACATAACCAAAAATGGTTTTCAAGAAAACTACTTTGTGTGGTATCACAATGGGGAGAAAATGAAATCTCAAATTGGTGATGATTGAAATGAAAGGACTGGAATGGGGAATTTATTAGATGATCGGTTTCCGTTTATTCGTCATCATGAAAAAGAAAGGATTTTGACTCAAGAAGACTTCGATATGAGGACAGCTGATGCATCTAGTGAAAATGATGATATTTATAGGGTGAAAAAATTGAATGATGATGCCATGACTCTAGTATATCGACAATGCGATAAAATAAAAAAGCTAGAATTTTTAATCTGATTGTTTCATGGGAAAACTATGTATGGAATTTCTAATACAGCAATCAATTACATTCTTACCCTCTTGAAGGATTTACTTCCAGATGATGCATATATTCCCTCAAACCACTATATGGCATAGAAGTTAGTTGAGGAACTTTGATTTTCATGAAACAAAATTCATGCTTGCCCGAAAGATTGCAGTTTATTCTGGGAGAAAACCGCTAAACGAAATGATTGTATAAAATGTGGCACATCCTGCTGGAAGACAAAATCTGATGGAACTCCATCCCGCGTTCCACAAAAAGTAATGTGGCATATTCGATTGATCCCCAGACTTTAGAATCTTTTTATGTCTGATGACATATCAATAAAAATGAGATAGCATGATACCGAGAGAAAGAAGACTAATGATGAGTTGGTTCATCCTGCAGATGGATTTGCATGGCAGAGATTTGATGCTCGACATCCTGATTTTGCAGCTGACGTGCGTAATGTGAGGATGGTTCTTTCATGCGATGGTTTTAATCCGTTTGGGCAGATGCTTACTTCGCATAGCACATGGCCAGTTTTTATACACATTTATAATCTTCCCCCATGGTTGTGTATGAAAAAACCATTCACTTTCATGAGTATACTCATATCTGGTCCTTCTGATCCCGGAATTGATATTGATGTATACATGCAACCTTTAATAAAAGAGTTGAAACTTCTTTGGGATGTGGGTGTGCGCACATACGATGCATGTTCGAAAGACATATTTCAGAAGTGTGCTGTGATTATGTGGATGATCAATGATTTTCCGGCTTATGCAATGATGTCTGGATGGAGCACGAAATGAAAACTGTCATTCTAGTTTGTATAAAGAATACATGATCTAGAAGACTGAAACATCATTGTAGTTTTAGTTTTATGGGACATCGACGATTCTTGCCAAAGGATCATCCATATAGAATGAATCATCGAAGATGTGATAATACCATAGAGAACGATGATCCACCTCAGCGTATGTCTGGAACTGACGTGCTTAATGAATTGAAGATTTCAGTTTTTCATTCGGGAAGGGTCAAATGAAATCAGGAAAGAGAAAGAATGTTTCCACTGAAACCTGTTACAATTGGTGGAAGAAGAGTCCCTTTTTTGATTTGCCTTATTGGTCAACCAATTTGTTACGTCATTTCTTAGAAGTAATGCATATTGAAAAGAATATATGTGAAATGTTGCTTTCAGTTCTTCTAAATGTCAAGGGGAAGTCAAAAGATGATTTACGATCTCAGTGTGACCTGGTGGATTGGGGCATCAGACCAGAATTGCATCATGTACGTATCAGTGAAAATAAATGGAAACTTCCATGTGCTTCTTATGTGATGACACCTGCGGGGAAAAAACAATTTCTAGAAGTATTATAGACTATTAGAGTTCCTGATGGCTTTTCAAGCAACATATCTAAATGGGTCAACAGAAGAGAGTTGAAGCTAAAATCATTAAAGAATCATGATTATCACGTTCTACTGCATGAGTTGCTTCCAATAGAAATCCGTCATCTTTTGTCAAATAATGTAAGGGTGGTTGTTATTCGGTTGTGAAATTTTTTTAGAGATATTTGTGCTAAAAAAATTTCCAAGCCTTTCTTGAAAAAAATGTTGACAGATGCCCCATTAATTTTGTGTGAGTTGGAGAAAATATTTCCTCCATCATTTTTCACATGCATGCTGCATCTGACTATCCATATTCCCACTGAAATACTTCTCGGAGGACTTGTTTCATTTCGTTGGATGTATCCAACTGAAAGAAATATGTTCACATTAAAGTCTTATGTCCGAAACAGAAATCATCCCGAAGGTTCTATCGTGAACGGTTACTTGGCTCAAGAATGTATGGATTTCTGCTCGATGTATTTGTCTGATCTTACTAGAAGATTGAATAGACCAATGAGAAATGAAGAAGAACAGTATGAGAAAATTGAACCCAGTTTTCCATCACTTCCTCAAATAGGAGGAATTCCTGGATCATATACATTGAAGACATTAAGCCATGAAGAGCGGGAGATGGCACATCACACAGTTTTGTTCAATTTTGATTTTTTTGATGACTATATCAGGTAACTAAATTGACTATGTATATCTTACATATATATCTGTTAAACTATTAATATTTTTTATCTACAGGGAACATAAAACAATGATAAATAGGAAGCATCGTTCTTTATCTTTGATAAGGAGAGAGACTTTTCATAGCAAAGAGTTTTCTGCTTGGTTAAAATTGAAGGTATAAAAAAATTAATGTTTAAAATAATTATATCAATATTTAATTAATATTAATAGTCATTTATATTGCAGTTATTGAGTTTGTCTGCTGACTCTGTCTCTGAGGAAATAAGATCTTTGGATTTTTGTCCTAATACCGTGGTTCGTGATTGTAAATCAATTGTTATCAATGGGTACAAATTTATTGTCACTGAACGAGCAAAAAATATGAGAACACAACATGATGGTGTTATGGTTACTGCCACAACAGATTGTTATGCCAGTGCATCTGATAGTAGACCACGATTTGAAAATGTGGGTTATTATGGAGTTGTTGAGAAAATAATAATATTGGATTATTACTCTCATGGACGAGTAACAATGATGAAATTCCATTGGTTTGATTCGATGATGAGACATGGCACATTTATTGATGATTGTGGATTTCGAGTAATTAATATGACTCGCACTCTTGCTGCCAAAGAACCATATGTGTTGGCATCAATGGCTAAACATGTTTTTATGTCAAAGACCAACTTTGACCTGAATTTGGTGTCATGGTTGAAGTAATTCCAAGACATATTTTTGATGATGGTGATGATGGAATTGACACTGTCCCTAGTGCCATTGGAACCAATCCCTTTATTTCTTTTGATGACTCAAATAGCTCAATTGTCAGAGTTGATTGTGAACCTGAAGTTGTGGTTGAAAATATATAGAATCATTCATCCATGTTCTCAATTCTTTTGGTTAACCTCGAGTTGGGATGTTAAGGTTGGTAATATTCGAATTGATTTATTATTGATCACAAATATGTTTTAGCTGACTTGACCATTATGTGAATTTTCAATGTTTATTGGTTGCAGTTTTATTTGAATTGAATTTTCTAATTTGGAATTGACCTGTATTCAAACATAGTCAAACATATTTCTAACTTGGTGAACATTACAACTTGTATGATTTATTAAATCCAATTAAGATCTTCTAAAACAATTGATAGCTGACTTGACAGTTATGTGAATTTTCAATGTTTATTGGTTGCAGTTTTATTTGAATTTCATTTTATAATTTGTAATTGAACTGTATTCAAACATAGTCAAACAATATTTCTAACATGGTGAACATTACAACTTGTATGATTTATTAAATCCATTCAAGCTCTTCTAAAACAACCGAAAGCTTAATTGACCATTATGTGAATTTTCAATGTTTATTGGTTGCAATTTTATTTGAATTGAATTTTTTGGGTTACACATTAGTTTTCTTTTTATAATTAATTGCATATTTGTTTTCAAAAGAAGGAAATGAAGCCAATTGAAGAGAGACGAAGGAAAAAATTATGGGGAATAATCGTTGAATGACGGAGATGGTCGTTCCACCATTAGTGCCTACACTGAGTACTTTATTTCAAATTGATATATTTAAAGAATATATAATGTCATGTGATTATTTTTTTGTAATCATTTTTGTAGGATCCACCTATATGTCGATAGTTATTCAACGAGGAGCCTAGTACTGGTCCTAGTACTCATGTCGGTGGTACAAGGAGTGTTCGTACCAGAGGTGGATGAGCAGTTGTGCGTACCCGACTAGACCCTACCCCTCCCACTCACATGTAATCCTTCCCACATTCTGATCTCGGTGTTTCGTTAGAGACACACGAGATATTTAGGCCTCCCATGTTTTCTCTACCTTTTTCATCTTCTGGCCCATCATTTTCACATCCCATGATGATTCCCACTCCTCAGTCAGCATCCGGTCAGACAGCTGTCCCATCTTCTTTTCCTTCTACTTCTGTCTCTCCGAGCTTCTATATTCCATCGTCTTCGACTCCTGTTCCACCACAGGGTGTTCCATCAGTTTCTGTGGATCCAGCGGCACTCCACGATCAGACTGGCACATGTATATTTATAGAACCCTAACAAATTTTTATAGAAATATTTATTTTCATTATAACATGTTCTGATAAAATATTTTTTTCTCTTTCATGACAGATACATCTACTGACAGGAGGCATGGGCGGGGGTGTACACGCATGCGTTCAGTGTGGAACTGTCGCACATAGGTAATGGTGGATTATAATGATGACAACCAAATGCTTGAGAAAACAGGGCAGCAATGTCGGAGTTTTTTTGCAACACTTGCCAAATACTCCGGCATCATTCCAGTCAGCCCGCTATCATGGAGACATTTGCCGCATGAGGTCAACGATAGATCTTGGGCAGAGATATGGGTAAAAAAATCTGTTCTATTTAATGCCAAGAATTATTTTTGTATTTATATGAATTAATATTTTGATTTCAGATTCGATTTAATTTTCCCGATGGTGAGGGTGCATGATCAGAACATCTAAAGGATTTAGGCGATATTTGGAGAACCTACAACCATGAGTTGTATATGGGATGGTGTTCTAGAGTTGGCACTAAGTTAGAGGCGGTACATGTTATGGATGATTGTCCTATAGATCAGTATCATAAGATGATTACTCATTGGACGAGTACCCAGTTTAAGGTATTAATAACATTTGAGGTATTTAAATAATAACTTTCATGTTTTTCATTAATACTATCTATTGAATTTTTTAATTTTATTTAGGAATCATCTGGAATAAATAAAAAGAACATTGATGCAAAAAAATACCTCCACACACTGGGACGCACTACGATGCCTGATCATGAGAGGAAGCAGGTATAACAATTGTTTATAAGTTTTCTTTACGACTTTCACTTTCTTTTGTTTCTTTAATTATTTAATAGTTTGATAAAGTTTTCATATAACTTTAGTTTTCAATGTCATTGTAGAGGAAAATACAAAATATTGAAGGATGCGTGCCTCGAGCAAAACTGTTTTGCTCGAGTAGATGAAAAAAGGATGGAAGTGCCATCAATGAAGCGACTCAACAGCAGATTGTAAGTTTTAATTTGTTGAATTTATTTTTTAATATATATTTTGTAACTTAATAATATATTTATATTTGTAACAGGCTACTTTAGAGGCCCTCGATGCCCAAGAACCAGACAATTTTGGGCCAACAGATCACTTACATCAGGTGTTGGGAGAGGAGCATTCTGGCAGAGTACGCTGCCGACCTAGGATAGCCCCGACGGGGTATTAGCCCTCCTCAGGTACGAGCTGTAGTGCCATTGAGCTGCGGCAAGTCAGGGAACAGGTAGAACAGGCTGAGAAAAGGGCCACAAAGACGGAAGAACAGTCTTCTAGGGCAAACAGTGCGTTTATGAAAATTATTGAAGTTCTACGTCCTACACTTCCAGTAGAGGTCAGCCCAGCATTTGATGAGAATATGTCGTCGATACATTCTATATACGGTGCACCAGGTTTCATTTCTAGTGGTGGTTAGGACAATGTACAGCTTGACGATAATGATGACGAGGAGTCTGACGCGGAAGAGGAGGGAGAGGAGGAGGGCGAGGCGGGTGGCGAGGGCGAGGAGGAGGGTGAGGACGAGGAGGAGGGCGAGTGTGATGACGATGATGGGGAAGAGGACGAGGGTGATGATGATGATGGTGATGATGGTGATGGTGATGTGAGACAATTTGATCCATTACATTTTTTAATGATATTACTGAGATTTGATATTTAATCTATTCTACTTGTTGGTTTTATCTAAACTCGTAGTATAGTATTGGAGTTGAGTTATTTTTATATATTATCTATTTTTATGGATGTTGTTGTCTTTTAGTGGTTGTGTGTTTGGGAACCCCCCTCCTTCCTAGACCCTGGACTACCCCCCACCCTCCTCCCTGGACCCCGGACAGCCCCGCCGGACAGCCCCCAAGACAGCCCCCGGACAGCCCCCCACCATCCTCCCTGGACCCTAGACAACCCCCGGACAGCCCCCCAGACAGCCCCCCGGACAGCCCCCCACCCTCTTCCTTGGACCCCGGATAACCCCCCGAACAGCCCCGGATAGCCCCACGAACAGTCCCCCAGACAACCCCCCACCCTCCTCCCTAGACCCCAGACAGCCCTCCGAACAGCCCCCAGACAGCCCCCGGACATCCACCTAGACAGCCCCCCACCCTCCTCCTTGGACCCCGGACAACCCCCCAAACACCCCCCGGACAGCCCCCCGTACAGCCCCCCCACCCTCCTCCCTGGACCCCAGACAGCCCCCCCACCCTCTACCTTGAACCCCGAACAACCCCCCACACAGAGGATTCTCATAAAATGGACAACATTTTAAGTACATACGGAAAACCAACCAATCACATTCAGATTGTGTCGATACATTAGCACAATGATCCATGGGTCATATGTGACCTGTACGAGTCAACCCCGCCTCAATCCGAGGCGCGGTGTGGCCGCCACCAATCAAAGTGTCTGTCATCTGTTTCAAAAGGACATCATTTGATGTGAAATACATCAACTGGCATACGGAAAACCGACCAAATGCATTCGAATTGTGTCGATATTTTAGCACAACGATCCATGGGTCATATGTGACGTGTACGAGTCAACCCCACCTCAATATGAGGCACAGTGTGGCCGCCACCACTCAAATTTTCTGTCTTTGGATTTAAATGGACAAATATTTATGTACATATGGAAAAATGACCAAATGCATTCTGTTTCCATTGAAACTTTAGGAGAACGATCCATGGGTCATATGTGACGTGTACGAGTCAACCCCGCCTCAATCTGAGGTGCGGTGTGGCCGCCACCACTCAATGTGTCTGTCTTCTGTTTCAAAAGGACGTCATTTGAAATGAAATACATCAACTAGCATACGGAAAACCGACCAAACGCATTCATATTGTGTCGATACTTTAGCACAACGATCCATGGGTCATATGTGACGTGTACGAGTCAACTCCGCATCAATCCGAGGCGCGGTGTGGCCGCAACCACTCAAAGTGTCTGTCTTTTGTTTAAAATGGACCAAAATTTAAGTACATACGGAAAACCAACCAAAATCATTCTGTTTCCATTGAAACTTTAGGAGAACAATCCATGGGTCATATGTGACGTGTACGAGTCAACCCCGCCTCAATCAGAGGTGAGTTGTGGCCACCACCACTCAAAGTGTATGTCTTCTATTTCAAGAGGACGTCATTTGAAGTGAAATACATCAACTGGCATACGGAAAACCGACCAAACGCATTCGGATTGTGTCTATACATTAGCACAACGATCCATGGGTCATATGTGACGTGTACGAGTCAACCCCGCCTCAATCCGAGGCGCGCTGTGGCCACCACCACTCAAAGTGTATGTCTTTTGCTTAAAATAGACAACAATTTAAGTACATACAGAAAACCGACCAAACGCATTCGTATTATGTCGATAATTTAGAACAATGATCCATGGGTCATATGTGACGTGTACGATTCAACCCCGACTCAATCCGATGCGCGGTGTGGCCGGAACCACTCAAAGTGTATGCCTTTTGTTTCAAAAGTACGTCATTTTAATTGAAAAACATCAACTGGCATATGGATAACCGACCAAACGCATTCGGATTGTGTCAATACATTAGCAAAACGATCCATGGGTCATATGTGACGTGTACGAGTCAACCCCGCCTCAATTCGAGGCGCGGTGTGGTCACCACCACTCAAAGTGTATGTCTTCTGTTTCAAAAGGATGTCATTTGAAGTGAAAAACATCAACTGGCATACAGAACACCAACCAAACACATTCATATTGTGTCGATACTTTAGAACAACGATCCATGGGTCATATGTGATGTGTACGAGTCATCCCCGCCTCAATCCGAGGCGCGGTGTGGCCGCCACAACTCAAAGTATCTGTCTTTTTCTTAAAATGGACAATAATTTAAGTACATATGGAAAACTGACCAAACACATTCGGTTTCCATTGAAAATTTAGTAAAACAATCCATGGGTCATATGTGACGTGTACGAGTCAACGCCGCCTCAATCCGAGGCGCGATGTGTCCGGCACCACTCAAAGTGTCTATCTTTTGTTTCAAAAGAACGTTATTTTAATTGAAAAACATCAACTGACATACGGAAAACCTACCAAACGCATTCGGATTGTTTCGATACATTAGCACAATGATCCGTGGGTCATATGTGACATGTACAAGTCAACCCCGACTCTATCCGTGGCGTGGTGTGGCAGACACCACTCAAAGTGTTTGTCTTCTGTTCCAAAAGGACGTCATTTGAAGTGAAATACATCAACTGACATACGGAAAACTGACCAAACGCATTTGGATTGTGTTGATACATTAGCACCCTGATCCATGGATCATATGTGATGTGTAAGAGCCAACGCCGCCTCAATCCGAGGCGCGGTGTGGCCGGCACCACTCAAAGTATCTGTCTTTTGCTTAAAATGGACAACAATTTAAGTACATACCGAAAACCACCAAACGCATTCGGTTTTCATTGAAACATTAGGAGAACGAACCATGGGTCATATGTGACGTGTACGAGTCAACCCTGCCTCAATCCAAGGTGCGGTGTAGCCACCACCACTCAAAGTGTCTGTCTTCTATTTCAAAAAGACGTCATTTGAAGTGAAATACATCAACTAGCATACGAAAAACAGACCAAACACATTAATATTGTGTCGATACTTTACCACAACGATCTATGGGTCATATGTGACGTGTACGAGTCAACCCCACCTCAATCCGAGGCGCGGTGTGGCCGCCACCACTCAATGTGTCTGTCCTTTTCTTAAAATGGACAACAATTTAAGTACATACGGAAAACCGACCAAACGCATTCGGATTGTGTCGATACATTAGCACAATGATCCATGGGTCATATGTGACGTGTACGAGTCAGCCCCGCCTCAATAAGAGGCGCGGTGTGGCCAGCACCACTCAAAGTGTCTGCCTTTTGTTTCAAAAGTACGTCATTTTGATTGAAAAAAATCAACTGGCATACAGAAAACTGACCAAACGCATTCGGATTGTTTCGATACATTAGCACAACGATCCATGGGTCATATGTGACGTGTACGAGTCAACCCCGCCTCAATCCGAGGCGCGGTGTGGCCACCACCACTCAAAGTGTATGTCTTCTGTTTCAAAAGGACGTCATTTGAAGTGAAAAACATCAACTGGTATATGGAAAACCGACCAAACGCATTCTTATTGTGTCGATACATTAGCACAACGATCCATGGGTCATATGTGATGTTTACGAGTCAACACCGCCTCAATCCGAGGTGCAGTGTGGCCGCCACCACTCAAAGTGTATGTCTTTTGCTTAAAATGGCCAACAATTTAAGTACATACGGAGAACCGACCAAACGCATTCGGTATCCATTTAAACATTATGTGAATTATCCATGGGTCACATGTGACATGTACGAGTCAACACCGCCTCAATCTGAGGCGCGGTGTGGCCGAAACCACTCAAAGTGTCTTCCGTTTGTTTCAAAAGTACGTCATTTTAATTGAAAATCATCAACTGACATACAGAAAACCTACCAAACGCATTCGTATTGTGTCGATACATTAGAAAAACGATCCATGGGTCATATGTGACGTGTACAAGTCAACCCCGCCTCAATCCGAGGCGTGGTGTGGCCGCCACCACTCAAGGTGTCTGTCTTCAGTTTCAAAAGGACGTCATTTGAAGTGAAATACATCAACTGACATATGGAAAACTGAACAAACACATTCGTATTGTGTAAATACTGTAGAAAAACGATCCATGGGTCATTTGTGACATGTAAGAGTCAACCCCGCCTCAATCCGAGGCGCGGTGTGGCCGCCACCACTCAAAGTGTCTGTCTTTTGCTTAAAATGGACAACAATTTAAGTACATACGGAAAACCAACCAATTGATTTCGGTTTCCATTGAAACTTTATGAGAATGATCCATGGTCTTATGTGACGTGTACGAGTCAACCCCGCCTCAATCCAAGGAGCGGTGTGGCCGCCACCACTAAAAGTGTCTGTCTTCTGTTTCAAAAGGATGTAATTTGATGTGAAATACATCAACTGGCATACGGAAAACCGAACACACGCATTCGGATTGTGTCGATACTTTATCACAATGATCCATGGGTCATATGTGATGTGTACGAGTCAACCCCACCTCAATCCGAGGTGCTTTGTGGCCGCCACCACTCAAAGTGTCTGTCTTTGTCTTAAAATGGACAACAATTTAAGTACATACGGAAAACCGACCAAACGCATTCGGATTTTGTCGATAATTTAGAACAACGAATCATGGGTCATATGTGACGTGTACAAGTCAACCCCGCCTCAATCCGAGGTACGGTGTGGCCGGAACCACTCAAAGTGTCTTCCTTTTGTTTCAAAAGTACGTCATTTTAATTGAAAAACGTCAACTGGTATACGAAAAACCGACCAAACACATTCGGATTGTGTCGATACATTAGCACAATGATCCATGGGTAATATTTGATGTTTACGAGTCAACCCCACCTCAATTAGAGGCGCGGTGTGGCTGCCACCACTCAAAGTGTATGTCTTCTGTTTAAAAAGGACGTCATTTAAAGTGAAAAAATCAACTGGCATACGAAAAACTGACCAAACAGATTCGGATTGTGTCGATACATTATAACAACAATACATGGGTCATATGTGATGTGTACGAGTCAAACCTGCCTCAATCTGAGGCACGGTGTGGCCGCAACCACTCAAAGTGTCTGTCCTTTGCTTAAAATGGACAACAATTTAAGTACATACGGAAAACTGACCAAACGCATTCGGTTTCAATTGAAACTTTAGGAGAACGATCCATGGGTCATATGTGATGTGTACGAGTCAAGCCACCTCAATCTGAGGTGTGGTGTGGCCGGAACCACTCAAAGTGTCTTCCTTTTGTTTCAAAAGTACGTCATTTTAATTAAAAAACATCAACTAACATACGGAAAACCTGCCAAATGCATTCGAATTGTGTTGATACATTAGAAAAACGATCCATGGGTCATATGTGACATTTAAAAGTAAACATCGCCTCAATCCGAGGCGCGGTGTGGCCGGTAGCTCTCCAGGTGTATGTATTATGTTTAAAATGGACATTATTTCAAATAAAAATATTTGGTATACAAAAAACCGATCAAATTATGAGTTGACTTCCAGATTCCACATATAATTGTCATCTAAATTATAATTATGTTATGAATTCTAATTTAATTATGGATGTGTATAGTTCCACCATTATATGCTAAATGTGTATGAATTTGTTCTCCATATGTAATTGTTAGTTGGTTATTGCAGGTACAATAATTGTATATGTATGTGTTAGTTTATTGCAGGTACAATAATTGGATTGAAAATGAAAGGGAACCCACAAAATGAGACCTGGTGGGCAAATTGGATACTGCTTGGTAAATTGTAGAGCTGCTGTGCAATTTTCCCAGCAGAGGCTATGCCAACGGTTTTGAACCGTTGGTATAGAATGTGTAGGCATTGTTTTACCAACGGTTCTATGATCCGTTGGTAAAACACTTTTCCCAACGGTTCTAAACCGTTGGGAAAAATATTTCCCAATAGTTTTCAAGAACCGTTGGGATAGGGTAATTTTCATCACCCTATCACAAAGGTTCACTGTAAACCATTGGGAAAAACTTTTCCCAATGGCTTACTTCCCTATGGGTTGCAGAACTGTTGGTATAACATATACCAACAGTTCTGCAGCCTTTCCCAACGGTTCTAAACCGTTGGGAAACCCTGCATTTCCAGTAGTGGGAATTATAGTTGGGGATTACTCCTAAGGAGGATGCCCATATTTTGGGAACATTGATACTGGGGCTTACTCCTGATAAGGAAGCCCAAATCAAAATGAATTATGACTGGGGTTTACTCCTGAAGTGGATGCCCAATTTAGGGGACTAGTGATTTGGTTTTACTCCTATGAAGGAAGCCCAAATCAAAAGGACTTATGACTGGGGCTTACTCCTAAAGAGGATTCCTATATCAGGGGACTTTGGGCATACTCATAAAGAGGATGCCCCAATTAATGAGATCATGGAATGTGGATTACTCCTAAAAAGAAGGCCCATATTAAGGAACTTTGGGCTTACTCCTGAAAAGGATGCCCATATTAAGGAACATGGGGCTTACTCTTAAAAAGGATGCCCAAATTATTGAGATCTTGGATTAGGGATTACTCATAAAAAGGATGGCCAGGTTAAGGACTCTCTCATCTTAAAGGATGAGGTTGAATGAATGAAATTTCTGACCATAGCGACATGAGGATATTTAAATCACTAGGTTTTAAGAGATGTTCCACAGAATTTCTTTCAGATAAGGAAGCCAATAATGAAATCATGTCATAAATGACTTTGGAGAGAGTTCTGATGGCTTAATCATGAAAAGGATAGGTGGATAAACATAGGATATGTGAAATAGGAAGGAGGGGTAGGGAAAAAGAAGGTGGAACGCAAGTCCTGTGTGGGCGCGCAAGTCCAGGTCGCGCAGGTGTACCTACGCGACACATGGGTACTTGCGCACCAATCAATCCTTAGGGTAGAACATGGGTGAGGATTGACTCATGTATTTAATATTACCCCTAGAGACTTCCAGAAGAGAGTAGTGCATGTTGTATGGAAGGGGTAGGGCGACGCAAAAGTGGGGCCATTTCTCTTAAGGGTTGGCCACCTAGGTGCGCAAGTGTTGATGAGTTTCGACACTTAGGCCTTACTCCCCCTCTTTAGATCTTTCTTTTCTAGGAAGGTAATTACATTAGTAGTGTTCAGAAGCTTTGAGAAGAGACTAGGGCGCCGGGATATCAAATCTGAGTTTCTGGAATTTATCTTCCCCGTAATGGGGGGCTCATCGGGGGTATTTATAGGCTGGAGGAGGCCCTGGGCGAAATTCCAAGAGGGCGCGCAAGTCACCAGTGTGACGCGCAAGTCACCTGGGTGACGCGGAATTCACATGCGCGGCCTTGGTGGAACTTTCACAATTCAAGTGCATTTGAACTTTTTTCATTCCTTTGTCAATTTTTGATGTTTCTTCAAAGGATAAATCACTTTGGATTCAAGGTATATCCCATTTTAGACTCTGTGATGGGAAGGAGTTTCAACAGTCACACACTCTATCAAATGTGACTTTCATTTATTCAAAATTTTGAGATATAAATTCTCCCAACATTAAATAA
This sequence comes from Viscum album, assembly GCA_963277665.1. Classification (NCBI taxonomy): domain Eukaryota; kingdom Viridiplantae; phylum Streptophyta; class Magnoliopsida; order Santalales; family Viscaceae; genus Viscum; species Viscum album. Next base: position 1,867,410,249 of record OY728131.1, read on the forward strand.
ATTGCATCCACACAATATAAAATTGATTTAAGTAATCCTTGGTTTATATTGGGAATAATTTTTTTTAAACCACCAAAATAAAACGGTTAATGACATATCCTCTTATCAAGAAATAATGAGATCCAAAATGTTCATATGGAATATCATGTAACTGGGTTTCTACATAGGATAACATTAGTGGCATGTGATTATATATACAATGAGTAAAAAAATATATAAATATACAATGTGAAGGAGGAATTGTTCAAAATCATGTTTTTCCCATGTAATGTTTAGGGCCCCAAGAACATAAATATATAACGATATAATTGACTATTTGATTCACCTGATATGAAAGTAATAGGATTTAATTTTTTTTCAATATCCTTTAGCTAAAATTTAGTATTTTGTTTACTATCTATGAATATAAAGAAATATACTTACATAATATAGTTCTATATCATTAACACAATTTCATCATTTTTTGTGCGTGGAACAATTTCAAAATTATCACAATATAATAATAAATAAAAAATATAAAATGATTTTATTATCTAGGAAGTACTAAAATTTACTTTTAATGGATCTTCAGATCTATTAAAAACGGCTTTACATCTGTCTATAACTGTTTTCTTGAAAAAATATAGTAAACACATTAATCTCCTACCCTAAAAAGTAACAACATTGTTTTATTTATATAATTTATTTTCAAAATATTTTACTTAAGAAATATATATATTCATCATGGAATTGTAAATGCTAGTGGTATCCATGAATCAGTTATTGTCCTTCAGACATGTGTTCCTGCCCAATGGCCTTTCTAGACATGATGGATTGTCACATGACAAACAAGTTTCACTTTTTCTAAAGCCATATTAATGTAATTCCAAAATGAGGAATAATTGGAATCTGCAAAATTTAATAAAAAAATATCACATTCATTGATAATTTTAATAAAAATTATTTCCCCCCACAAAGTCTAATAATTATATTGGTATATCAATCCCAAATTTTATCAATATCATTATAACTATGTCAGTAAAACATTATTTATTTTTTCTTTCAAATACCTTTCAAAGTGAGATATAATAATATAATATGTTCTATCATTTAATGTCCTTCAATATATCCTTAATCCTGGAAGAATCTTATCATATATATCTAAAAATAGATTTTTTTGGTCTTTGAAAGTATGATAAATCATAAAATCATTATCCCATGACCATTTTCATAACTAATTAGTTTATTAATTCAAAAATTAATCTAATATTTTTCAAAATCCATAGACGATTCATGAATCCTTCAACCAAAAAACCATTGTTAAATTACTTATCGAATATAATTATAGAATCCCAATAAATAAATACTTTATCTATTTTATTTCAATACGTATATATTTCATGCATATTAAGGCCCATTGTAATATACCAGGATATTCATGAGTGATGATTGATGCCCCCTTTTAAGTGTTATTACCCCAAGGTACATCTATTCTTCTTTCAAATCCCCTTATAGTATCTTGATATAGATGTATTGCATGGAAAATCACATAATATATACATAAAAAATAAAATGGGATGTTCTTCTATAGTTATCCTCTAATTATATCATATGGTTATGTTCAAGAATATATGTTTTTATAAAACAAGATGCCAAAGTTTCTACTAAATATACATTGAAACCGATTATAGATACCCCCACCATAGAATCAGTATGTCTTTTCTTACTACTATTACAATTTTATAAGAAAAAAGGAAAAAAATAAAGATGTTCTAATATTTTTAGTTCTCTTGGTAAACTAGAGACATATATGATTCTAAAAATAAATTTGAATATAGAAATCAAAATATGATTATTTTTTAGAAAAACCATATTCTATATTCTATATGAATACATATTATTCATAGTAAATTTCATTGAATTTGGTGGAAAGGGAAAAAATAAGGATGAGCTCAAATTCTGAGTGGGGGTAAAATATAGGGAAATAAATAATTAATCAAAGAGAATAATCAATATGGAAATGTAAATAAATGTAAAACATTCCAATAATATAATTAGATAATTAATAATCATTATGGAAATGAAAATAATAGAAATAAAATTCTATTTAATCACTAAACTATGAATTAAATTAATTCATATATTTTTTCATAGTTAAAATCTCATGGATAATTAAAACTGAATTTGAATAAATGAAATATGTGATTATTTGATGCCATGATTTCCTGGTACATGATAGCTTTACATTCATGGAAATTATCAATATGTATTAAAGAAAACAAGGTACAAACTGATTTAGTTTTTCATACCATAACTCTACTGTCAAGACCCTTATGAAAGAATTTTAAAATATACTGGTTATAAACACTTAGGTGTTATATAGTGATTTAATCTCCTTTTAATATCTATTCATGAATATTAATTCATTAACCGGTCCGAAAACCATTTCTGTATAGTCCAAATAATTCCTTAAATGTCTAAAAAAGATTTAATTTTTTGAAAATTTTCCTTATCAAATGTCTTTATTTAGTAAAGGATACAATCCCCAATAATTCCAATAACACTCAAAGAAAACCCCATATTTATAAAAGGTATAAATATAATGAGATAACTACAACAACACCAAAATAATATTTATATTTAATATGGATGTAACTTTTAATGTAAAATGATTACAATATAGTTATTGTCTGAAGGTAATGTGAATAATCAAAAAGAAAGTGACATTTCACATTAACATTTATCACTTGGTAATTTTCATGTGAAGACCCCTTAGATAAGATTATTAAAATTGAAACATAAAATATCATGAATAATGAACTATTCATGATATTACATATCAAATAAGAAGTTTATAAACCACAAAAGGTTGAGTTGATGCATAATAACAATTAATTATCAGTGGAATATAAATTGATATGAAATCCATTACCTAGCTCATTAATTTTAGTCATATGTTCTTTAACCACCTATATCATTGTTTAAAAAATGTTATTATGTAATAAAATAATGATAATAATATTCATAATATCATATATTATCCTCTTATTACTTATTACCACCAATCTTTTAATAATATATTATTATTTTCATTATTTAGGGTCTTAATTTCTTTATTCTTCTAGTTTGTTCTGTTTTTTTATTTTTTGTTCCTCTTCCATTGATTATTATATAATAATATAATGAATTCACACCATGATATAATTATAATTTATATTCATTATATGTTTTTTTTCTACTAATCAATTATATTTTGGGATAGGAAATGAAATACACCAATCAAGGAGAAGCGAGGTCGTTTGTACACATGAACAATATTACAATTTTATTATCATATTGGGAGAAAGAAAAGTAAATTATATATATATACATATAATATAATTAATATATAGTTTTTATTTCATTTATAAAAATATTTTTATTAAACAAAATTGTAAAACATTCTATTTAATGCATTAACAAATCACATCGCTTCATAAGGAGGTAGTCCATCATACTCATGAATGACATTATCGTATTCTAAAAAAATATATAATACCAGATGGTATATGGTGTATAATAAATAAATAAGAAATAATAAATCATTAATATCATAAATAACATATATATAAATTATTTCCATCATAATTTGAAACATTGATAGTTTGAAATTGAAAAATGAATGACATTAGTTTGCATTACAGAAGTCTGATGTACACACGAACAATGATTTTGTAACCTATATGATGGAAATGTGTGTTATTGTAGTTCATAACCTTAACATAAAAAATAAGTATATTTTAGATACTAATTATATTATATATTGTTGTTATAAATCATGTTGAGGTAGGTGGATAAGGAAAAACAATAAAAAATATTAGAAAAACAATATATTTTCATCAGATTTCTTCCATATATTGGAACTAAAACACTTAAAGATTTTATTTTTCAAATAAGGATACAATTATTATGGGAGGTAATTCAGGAATATATTTCTCTTATTCTTCGTGAATCTAATGGGATTGATAGGTGTGAACACAGGGTGAGAGTTGGCGGACCATTATAAGTCACTTGAGAGTCATTCTTATAATTTTTTGAATGATGAAATTATAAAAAATATTTTTGCGTGTAAAATTTATCCAATAATTCACCCAAATATGTAAATGATGTTATAAGAACTAAATATGTTTATAATATTGTATTTGGAAAATTTTATAGGTCATTTGGCACTCATAGTTTAATGTTTAGTGTCTTGGTAAACTCATTTCTCATTTAATCAATATAATTAGTTTCAATTATTTCCACTAATAAATTTGGAAATAATTAAATTGAAACTATCATAATTTCTAAATTATTATTATTGAAAATATGGAATCACTTTTTCTAGTTAAATTCATATAAGTGGAATCAAATAATTGAAAATTAATCCCATATACGAGAAGGGGAAGCATAGTTTTACATATGAAAATGATCAAAAGTGTACTTTTTATATATATAAATTCAATATAAAATTAAAATTTCCAATTCGAGATTAATAGGTAAATAATTCAAATAATTTTCATTTAAGGAGTATTTTAAATATAATATATAATTATATATTTTTTAGATTCCAATTCAGTTTTCAAGTAAAATTATGTTCTTTCACTATTCCTCAAAATGTTGCTTATTATAAAAATACAAAAAAAATAATCCTAATATAATTTTGGCATCCAAAAATGAGAAATAATTTTTATTTTATAATAAAAAATTTATAAAAGATTCCAAATTTATTTTAAAGTCGTGTTTGTAATTAAAAAGTAATATAACTTCCTTTAGAAAAATTTAACTTTTATGAATAAAACTGGATTTGTTCATCTCTTGTGCCTTAAAGATCTGTTTAATGAATGTAAAAACATATAATATATATGTATATATATATATATGTGTTATGATAAATCACTTTCTATATTTCAACTAATTTATTAGGATAGAACACAGTTGTGGAATAAATTTTTCTTTACAAAAACATTTCCTTAATATTGCATTGATTATTATGTTAATTTCTAATTAATTCGTATCTAGTGAATTAAAAAATATAATTTTATAATATTTTTAATACTATACATATATTACAATTTAATTTATATTATATAATTAAAATTTTAAATAATAATATTAATAGTATTTCATAAAAATCTGTTTCACATGCAAGTTATAGAACAAGATTGTTGGTGTGTATTAAAAAATCATAATAAGTTCTACATGAATTTGAATCTATATCAAAAATAGAATGTATAAAAATATATAATATATTTTTATGTTTTTAGATTTTATATTTTCTTATATGAATTTTGGTTTGTGTAACACATGCAGTCGAATCTGAGATTTAGTTTTTCAAAATTTTGGGGTGTTATAAGATGGATACATACTATTGACCAAAATCATAACCACCAACTTTATAGAATCCTAGTTGACATTACAATTTAATATGTTCTTGATCAAAATATCCAATGATCCATCCAATTTCATACATAACAACTAGTATGGCTAGGAAAACATTCACCTCCAAGAACCCACAAAAATGTCACCCATTGACAATTCCCTCATCCCGATAATGGTTCCACGATTTTTTTAAAAATTAATATCATCACATGTGTCTCCAAAATCAGGTGAAAAATACTTCTGTACCAACTAGATGAATTACCTTATATCTATCCTCGAGAATAACCTCATCAGTTTACATCATGAAACCGTGAAATTATATTCAAATAGATCAAAAAATAGATAGGGATCTCCTAGCGTTCATAAGAAGATGTCAGGATATATGGTATTGATCATCACTAGACTACGCCAAAAATTTTATTCTATCAATATACATGTATCATTATACCTATCAATTCACATAGAAAACATGCTATAATTTCCATTAACATATACCTTCAACGATGTATCTGAACAACACATTCCATGATCCATTCCTAGGTAAACCAATGTTTATTCCAAATGATTCGTATTTCATGATGGGAAATTACCCATTTTATCACAACTCACAAAAAAAAATTTACTGCAATATTTCATTAAACCCATCATTCCTCATCTCTCACACATCGACTCAGTGATCATTGAAGTAAATGGTTCCTTGGAAAATTGAGTAATAACTCTTATATATTTCCCATAATAATGGGTGTACAATCACAGACCACTCGGTAATCAACTAACTCAATATCACTTGAGAAAGATGTTACTAGTTGTAAGATATCAGTGCTTTAGGGAACATCATCCATTACACATTTGGGTATCCCATGAAACAGACCTTTAAAATCAACCACCCCACCTATGCTGTTATTTATTCCATGATTACTTATGACACGATGTAATCCCCATTAAGTGTGTCTACATGCAGTTTGACCAGCTAACAAATAGTATCCATTAATCAATAAGGGCAGGAACCCAAAAAAATTAACCTTCAAAATAATTCTAGATGACCAATAATAATAGGCCATTGTTAAGAAACTAAAAGAATCTTCATGACTATATCACATAGCTCAATAACATCTTATGCATTGATCTCTAAACGAGTATTCTACAGAGATCAATACTAAAAATTAATCCATAAAACATTGACAAACCTTATTAGTGACATCCCTCAATTAGCCAAACACAAACTCAAAAAGATCCAAGAGAAAAAAAAGCATCTCCATGTCTCCCTATATGACCAATATCAATCCTCTCCATGAAATTTAAACATTACATAGATCTTCAAATGACATAACAAACAACCCAATGAATGAATTCTAATAGATTCATCTTCAAATCAATGGTGTAGTCACCCTGATCTTCTCCAAGAATCCTCAAAAGTGACTCCTCACTGATATATCATTATAATAATGTGGAGAAATAATCGAAATAACCCTCACTATGCATCTATATATGGTAATAAATCCAGAAGGTTATCATTCAATATAATCATCTTATTAGCTAATGACATCGTACTTAGTGATCTGACAAGAAAACCTAAAATTAAGACAATTAAATTAAAATATCATAAAAAGTTCAACGATAAAACCCCATGTATATTTATAGCAATCTTTAGATAACAAAAAAATATACATCCATGAATGGTTTACAACAAGGAATCATATGTTGTAACCAACCTATGAGGGACAAAAAGAAGAATAGAACATCGTTTCAAGGATATATGTTGAACCCTAATGACATGGTCCATTTAATTATGATTCAATTATATGATATATAGAAAACAATAATGTTTGATACTAACACTTTGAATAACCAAACATAGAATAAAAACCCCACATGAGGTTGAACTTCTCATCAACATGCACTATATCAACCTAGAAAGGTCACTCCACATCCAGTGCAGGAGCACTGAGTAATTATCCACACTATAAAACAATTAAGAATATATCGACATAACACTCCATCAAATAGAAAAAATAAATATAACCATATCATAAAGAAATATGTATAATTAATCCAAGAACCCTTATGGGAGATAATCATTTAGGTTATTTCTAACACATTAGATAATTGATGTAAATAATCCAAAAAATCACACACTATATGGCCTATATCTTGTAGTCCCTTCATTCCATGTACAGTACCTGAGGAAACTATTTCCCTTGACTTCCATTTATCAAAATAAGTCCTCCTACACTTGGAAATTTTCCTAGGACCATAAAAAAAATCACAACTCCCCACACACATTGTGAAATTCTCAAAGAAAAAATCATAAAAAATTGTAACATCCCATACCATGAACAATAATCCCATTACATTGTATATTGGATTTCATACCAGAACAAGTGTTCCCAACACACCAGTTCTATATCCGGAAGATGATTTGATACATTCTAGATAATCTTGTATAATTTGTCCCCAATGGTAAAACATCATGAAATGAACAACGATAATACCACTATGTCACCTCCCAACCTGACTCACATTATGAACAGTTAATAGACCAGTTAGAAATATTTCCTTAAGCACACATCTATATTTACCAGTGTCTATAAACTAGATGTGGAGACCATGGGTGTGTATATGTTTATTATTCACTCATATCATAGTAATAATATAGAAAAAATGAGAAAAACATAATCCTTGGAAGTTAATAATCAATGTGTAGAACTGATAGAAATTAACTAGGGCATAATAAAATTGATTGTAATAATGGCCCGAATGATAATGTAACACATAAATGATTGATTTCCCATAGTTCTAACAAAATATAGATGATTATAATAAAAATGATATTAAATTAAAATTATCGTTTGAAATACTGAGCCAGACCTATAACCATACTCTAAGTAAACATCTGAACCCTCCAAATCAATCAATCATTGGTTTTATCCGAAACTAGTACCTAAAACCAAATATACATTTTATCAGGTACCCCAGTGGAATAAAATTCATAGTGTAGTGAGAGTAAAAGACTCTTTAGGGATCCACCAATGTTTTCCCCATAAATAGATAGTAATAATATGTTAATGCATATGTTATCGAATCCTGGGTATAATGAAAAAATAACTTTACGATGATAGAAAGTAAACAAAAAAGTAACATTAGGAAGACTCATGGAATTATCTCATCCTAAAATAAAAAATTTTAAATCTCGAGTGAAATAAAATAATACCATAGATGATCCTCAGGTTTGTGATCTCGATCGATGATATATGCATCGACTATTGTCAGAAATAACATTGAACATGTGTCATTATGTATATATTTATATATATAATAATAAATGTTTAAATATTTCTGTATATATAGATATATATACATATTATATATGTATAAAAATATTTATACATATATATAGACACAAAATAGAAGCTATTACATGAGGCATATAACCAATATGTCCATGTATAATCATAAGAATCACAATGATTAAATAAGGTAAATATTACAACATTCATATGGGGTTATGAAACATCATATATATTATTCTAATCCAATTATATGGGTCTGAAATACCAAAATCCAAAAAATTGGTCTTTGAAAATAATTTCCAACAACCCAATACCAAACACATGGAAAGAACCAAGGACACCAAACCACAACAACCGACCAAGTAAATGAAACCAAAACAACTAACCAAGCCAGCATACCACACACAACATAAAAAAACATGGAAAGTCGATAATGAATGGTCTTTTACAATTAAAATCATTATATATTTTTTCAATTTAGGGTTTTCTCCTATTATTCCATCCCAAAAATAAATAACATGGGATATCAAGAAAAATAACAACACCATCTATAAAACTAGTTACACCATTTGCTTCACACAATTCCCATTTAATTTATTTGGACATTAAATTATCTTTGATTAATACGATTCATACTACAAACCCAATGGTATGAAAAACAATAAGAGTTTCATAATTATATATATATATATATATGGAGTGAAATTAAATCCCATACATGGATGCCAATGCCCAAAGTAATTTCATCATAAAAAATAGTTATCAACCACCACCATATTTTAAGGAAATTTTCACTAAGGCTATATACCATGATCCAAAAACCATAATATATCACAAAAAATGGATTGTAACCTATCCATCCTTTGAATGAATAAACATTAGGAAAAAGGTTTATAATATAGAAGACAGTTATTCCTTGATCAATGATCATTTATCTGAATGATCATTGGGGCATTAATTACCAAGGTAAATTAAGGGATGATGGAGGAAGGGTTTTAGGTAGAACAAGATTATAATGAATGGAAATTATTTCCAACCAAAAGTGGATGAGTCCCCTATTTATAGAGAAATGTTATGTGGATTTCACCATGAAAAGGTGACCTCTGGCCATGATGTGGTGGCCTATGGTGAAACGTGAAACTATCTATACACATTGGATCCTCAAATCATTGGAATTTGAAAATTAATTTAATACAGTTTTGATTGGGACCACACCATACACCATATAATTTTTTAAATATATAATCTATTTCACCTCATGATGAAAAATACGATGGTTTAGTCAGATCCTTCCTTCACCGTTTTTCTTACCATCACATATGAGATGCCACATCAAGAACCCATCCACATATAGATTTTTTAAAGAGGTTATTGTATAAACCGAGACCACCATACCAACACACGAACTAAAAAGGATAAAAAAATGCATTTCACTGTTATTGGTGCACTACAAACCACAAAAATATCTCAAAAAATGATGTATCACCTTTTAAATGAACCAAAAAACAAAACGGTCAACAAAAAACTCAAAACCATGAAATTATGTACCTAAAATTTGAAAAATATCAACATTGGGCTTCCATAAAATCACCAATATCATACATGTGACCCCCAAGCCCCAAAAAATTAAAAAATTATAATCAGAAAGGTTTGTTTCATTAAATGATCATAATTTCTCCATTTAAGACCTACGTTATCCCCAATCATAATATCATGTTAAGCCAAACATTGGGTATTTCTTCTTTTGGTCATATTAGTTGGCTCTTGAATAACATGCCTTCACATTCTGATCTTATAAATAAAGGGTTTTCCCTTATAATGACTAGTAAGGAACCATGAATTTAGTGTTTATTAAAAGGAATTGGAAAGAGTGAATATGAAATATTTCATTAAAATTAAATGAATAACAATTAAGAAAGAAGTATATCGAGAAACATAATCCAAAATTAATGTTTTAATTTCAATTTTCAAAAAAACCATTGATATGAAAAGAGAATATCGAGGAAACTATAATTACCCACACATTTTCATTTTTTAGGAAAATGCTCATAATTTTTCTAAAATTATTTTCAAATATTATCCTTTGAGGAGAATAAATTATTTTTTATAACATTTTTTACACATCAATATGTATTAAATGGATTACCATAAATAACTCTCACCCATTATGCACATGATTTAGTTGTTCAGTAATAAGGATTCATTATTGCAATATTCTAAACAACTTGAGGATATTTAGGTGATACATACACTTATTACTATGTTAATGTGAACAGTGATGGGTTTAAAAAGAGTTGAGTAGGGATGGAAATTATCATAGAAAAATGAAATCCAATTTTTTACTTATTTTACACTTGCTTAATTCATTAAACATTAAACTATTAGATTTCATCATCACTAATTATTTCTCAAAGTTTTGTTTACTTCAGCATTCCATAAATTATTTTATTTATAATTTAAAATTAAATTGTTTGGAGAACTAGATAATATATTTTTTATTTTATAATATAATTCTATAATTTTAATTTTTTTTCAAACAAATGTGTTCCTATTTTTTTCTTTTTTATTTATTTAATTAATTTCAAATTTCGTAATTCTTCATTACTAAATATTTAATTTAAATTAAAATGCTAACACAGAAATATAATTTTAATTCTATTTATGTAATAAAATAATTATATATTTATAATTTATTAAAATAGTATGTTTTCTTAATTCGATGGTGTTCAAATATATTTATATTTAAACACCATTATAATTTAAATATACTATTACTTAATACACCTTACTTTGAGACCTCACAAATGATATGTTTTATATAATGTTTCTATAATTATGGTCTTTAGTTGAATATTCATTCACTATAAAAAAAATTTAATAGGGTAAATGATTTCAAATTTTTCTATTATTTGTATCATTTAATGATGTTGAGGAATAGATTATTTTTTATTCCCCCTAGGTATGCCATAAATGAAATCTCTTACATCACTATGTAGTCATAAATTTCTTTTTATTTCTAAAAGATCTCTGTATTGCGAAAAAATTTATTATTTTTTGGGAAAATATTATATTGTCCATAAAATATTAACATTTTAATTGTATACATAACATTGTTATAAATTTAAATAACATTTAGAAAAAATATATTAATAGAACATTTATTGATGAAGAAAATATATATGACTCTTTAATAGGACATATAATTCATTTTGACAATACATGACACATAAAATTATAATTTAGGGAATAAGATATGTTAATCTGGATAATAATTGTGCAAAGAACACACACACCCAAAATCTATACCTATATTCACATGTTTTATAAGACATACATAATTAAAAATATATATACTCTCATATAAAAAACAAACAGACTATATAATATTAATATATCAAAAAATATATATGATTTTAGAATATATATATATGTATATATATATTTCACAGATATATATATATATATATATATATATTAGAGGTGAGAATTTAAATATATGATCACAAAAAAATTCATTTCACGAGAATAGAGAAACATGCAAACAAACATGAATAAAACATATAAAACATTTATATATATAGTGTGTGATCCATTTTATATTACAGGTATCAGTAATATATTTCTTGTAGAATCTATGTTATTTGATTATTTTTAGTAAACACATAGTCCCCAAAAACATATTCAATGAACACTAACCATTTAAAATAAATGTTCACCGAACACACATACACATTACAATTATAAAAAATAATATTTAAATATTTTATTTATTAAAAAATTACTAACATTAAAAAATTTCATTTGGAAATTTTATCTTAGTGATATATGGTATGTTTAAGAAATAAATATAAAAATAATGAATAAATATGTTTAGAATTTATAAAATACTATGTTAAACCAAGAGGAGCGTAGTTTCACAAAAAATAAAAAACACAGATGAACAGATATACCATCATAACATAGAATACACCCACAAAACAAAACAAAAAAGACACAGGAAAAAAATAGATAACATATAATGATACACAACACACGCATAAAAAAGACCCTAAAAACACTGAATATATTTCTTAAGGGTATATGAAATATTATATGGAACATAGTTTTTTTGAGTGGTGTATAATATTTACAGTGAAACAATAAAATTACTTGGGTGAATTACATTATATGAACATATATTTGATAGAATATTTATTTTTCCCCTATTTTTTGTTGAATATGAAATGAAAAAAATGTTATAACAACAAAAAATACTTTCTTGGAGATGATATAAATCATGAAAAATATTTTACATGAGAGATAAAATATAAATTATATATATATATATATAGTTTATATAGTATATATAAAGTATTAAAAACACAGAAATATTCACTTTTCCCCCATTGGAGTACATAAAGGTGCTTGGTGGGGACTTAGTCATCTATATGAAAATTCTAAAAATTCCTGAATAAATCACTCATGGACCCCTCTACATAATTGGTAACTAGCCCGAATGACAAGGTGTCCTTACATTTGGGCCTATGGCTTGTGAATTGCATAATGGTTCTTGGTTATGGGATATATACCACCCTTACCATATAACACCCTATGCATGATAATTCATTTTACTTTTTCCAGCGAGGCATGAGAGAGTTGGTTGCGGCTATAGAGTCTATCACCGAGATTCTGGGTTTGATTCCTCACTGTGAAGATGCCAAAGATTCCTGAATTGATCACTCATGTACACCTCTACCTCATTGATAACTAACATGAAATCCCAGGATTTATTACATTTTAGAATATGGTTGGGGATGTTCCTAAAGGCTCTTGGTGGTGGGTGATGGACCACCTATACCTTGTAAAACCTTGGGCCTAAAATCTTGGTCTAATTTTTCCCACATGGCATGGATGAGTTGGATGCAACTATGTAGTCCGTCACCACAGTTTTGGGTATGATTTATCACTATGACAACGCCTGAGATACCTGAATAATTTACTCATGGACCCTCTACCCCATTCTGAACTGGCCTGAGATCCCAGATGTCAATACATTCGAGCCTTTGTATAGGGATGTATATATAGTCTCTTGGTGGTGGGTGATGGACCACCTATACCTCATAAGGCCCTAAGAAAAAAACCCATTGTACTTTTTCCCACTGGGCATGGTTGAGTTAGTTGCGGCTGTTGAGTGAGTCACCGAGTTTTTAGGATTGAGTCATCACTATTACATTACCATATATGCCTGATTAAATGAAGTGAGGACCCCTATACCCTATTGGGAACCCGACTGAAATCCCATGTGTCGTGACATTGGGCCTATGGTTGGGTAAGTACATAAAGGTTCTTGTTGGCGGGTGAGATCACGCCTATACTTGTGTAACAACCAAAATATTTATCAATGAAAATTCATCTTGATATAATTAAATGTCCTATTATGTAAAATGGTTATTTAAAACATATGCACTTCCTTGGTTTTATGTTTTTGGATTTTAAAATACCATTAATAATTTTTATCGTTTCTAATATAATCATTGAACATTGATCACATGATTAGTATAAATATTGTCCTTTAACAAATTCAATTTAATCAGATAAAGGAAGTGTTGGCCTCATCCAGTATAATTGATTCATACAAAGCCCATTTATCAGAGCTAGAAAGGTAGGCAGAGTCCTTGGGCATCCCTCTTAGCCAAGGCTAAGATGATCTTCAACACGTTAATCTAGAATAGAACCACCTACAAGAGAAGTTGGAGTTGATAGAGATTACCACCTGAGTTATGTTATCAGAGCCACCCCAAGAGTCTTTCATCATCACACACCTTACCCTTAGGTCTTATGCGGGTGTTATCAGGGGTTATGTAATGAGACCCTAGAACTATGATTATGTGAAATTTTCTTTTATATAATAAATATTATACATTCATTTTATTATTGTTACATTGTAAATGGTTTTTAAATAATATATAATTTTTTAGTTAATATTCTATTAATAAATCTATATTGATGAATTAATGGATTTTTGAATTAAATAATATTTAAATAAAATATAATTACTAAATTAATTTTTAATAAATATAAATTATAGTATAATTTTTATGAATACAATTGTGATTTTTATTAAGGTTTGAAATCCATTTTTATCCAAACCCATGAATTTTCTATAAATATTGGGTTTTATTATAAAATTAAAAAACACATAATTAGAAAATTATTTTGATAGAGTGAATATTATTTCTAGAATGAGGATGTCAAAATTATCCAATAGTGAATTTTTCATAATTTCTTGAGGCAATCAATTTTTTCGGTAAAAATTATATACCATTTAATTATATATTGTGTTTTATGAGATCATAATGACCCAATAGTGATGAAAGAAAATAATATAAATGTTATGTTCACCAAATATATGTTTCTACTTTAAAAAATGTGATTTCAAGTTTGTCTGATTTATTTTACAAAGCTTTAGTGGACTCCTCAAGACTTATAAAAATTTTTAGCTTTTTAAATTGATATCTTTGAGGGTGTGACTCGCCTCCATATAATAAAGTATAATATTTCAAAAATTAAGGCTATTTTAATTATAAAATAATTTTTCCACTCAAAATTTTCCAAAACCATGAAAAAAAACCATGGGTTGGGTTGTGGTGTTTATTAGTTTAAAGGGTGGTGTCTAAAACCAAAATAATAAAGAATTCTCCCTCTTTTCCTATATAAACCCACCTAAGATCCTAGTTACTCTTCAATAAAAGCCATTAGAGATCGTCAAACATATTCCCTATATATCTATAATCTTCTAAATGTGACCAAATCTCCCAAGAGGCCTCTCTCAAGCCTCTCTCAGGCCTTTGAGTTTACACATCCAATTATGGGATTTCTTCCATTCCAATTTTTGTACAAATTTCATTATATAATTATTCCATTTTATTTTCAATTAAAAATGATGGGGTATGATTTTAAACCCCCCCATACTTACCTAATTATGTTTTAATGATGATATACCCCTTTACCTCTAATTCATTTCTACCATGTATATCTGTTACCATGCCAAAATTCCGTAAGGGATTTCTTCCTCTCTCAATTTTTGTCCAAGTTTCATTAAGTTCTTATACCCTTGTATTTTAAATTGAAAATGTTGGAGTATGATTTCAAACCTCCCATAAACATCTCTCCTTATATTTTAAGGCTTATATACCCCTTTCTCTCTCATTAATTCCTCCCAAGTACACATGTTTCCATGCTAAAATTCTGTAAGGGATTTCTCTCTCCTAATTTACATTTAAGAAATTCCTCTGTTTTATGAATCTAAATTCCATTAAATATTTTGGGACATATATCTATATAAACCCTTACTGTAAATTTCATTTAAATTTTATGGGATTCCTCTTTCTCACTCATCAACTAATTTTATGAATTCTTATGTCATGTTGTTATGCTATAGAAAATGCACCGTGATTTTTCAAGCTAGTGTCACTATGTATTGAATACCATGCACATTTTTCTATCATGGGTATTCACCTATATTCATAATTACATATTGATTATAGAGACTCATTTATGAATTCCACATTCCATTATCATAAAATAAATGATGATTTTTACTAAATCCATAGTATATGATTCATATGGAACACTTATGCATAAAATTAAATGATTAAGAAGGGTTCACCCTAATAGCACTCCAATTCATTGGGTAAAGATTAGTACCATGATATGTCAAATTCAATAATGGATTACTAATGAAAACTCATGTACAATGAGGGTTTACTCATTCTCCATGTGAAATGAGACTTCTCTCATTCCATTATCATGTTTAATATTGTTTCCATATTTCTATGTTATTGTAATCATGTTATATCATGCCTTTATGTTCCTGTTTCCATTATTCTCTATTGATATTCCATGTTTCTAAAATGTATTGTATTCTATTTGTTTTGACTTTTTACTCCCTTAATGGGAATTATATCTCACCCTTTTATTATGCATCTCCTCAGGTTATCCCATGCAATTATAAGTACAAAGGAATGATGTGGTCATGATAAATATGTTTTGAATAAGATATTGTGTTTTATGTTTTAAGATATTATGTAACGTTCCTATGACCGAAGGAAACTAGACATATTGATCATCTTTTTTGTATTAAGTGAATTATTTATGTAATAAATTATGTTTATGTGTGAAATAAAGACTAGGGTTGTTATAGTTCTTATTTGAGGATATGTTTAGTTATTTTTGGGATTAGGATTTGAAAACATTAGTGAAAGACTTAGGGATAATGCTAAGTGTAATAAAAACATCCCTAAATTTTTATGTATATTGATTAAGTAGTTTATTGGTCAAATGCATCCCTTTCAGGATGCATTCTGGTATAGGAGGATCTTGAACATATATATATAGGGGTAAAACCTATAAAAAATTCCTTGAGCTAGACTCGAACAAGAAATAGTACATGACAACAAGACTTTCTACACTCTTGTTTATGAAACTTCTGAAGATATTTTTTTGGAAAATTCGGAATCATAGTATGAACCATTGTTATGGGAAAAACTCCCCTAAGAGAAAATGTTGGGAAATAGATCATGGATAACATATATTGAATCCTATAATTTCATAAGTTGAGGAAATAAAAGTAATATATAAGTCATCCATTTTTTCCTTGTATTAACCTTTAAGAGTTACCCATAACATTCCTTTTATTCCAGCCATTGGACGGTAATATGATGAACTAGTCTAACAACTGATGTGAAGATCAATGTGATGACTATTCTAATTAGATGGCCAATCTGATGGAAGTGGGAATCACAAACTTTGTCAAGATAATCTCTTAGTTAACTAACTTTTTGAATATAAACATGGGTAACAAGGAACATAAGAACCACCTAATAAAGAAAAAGACTCCACCAAGTGCTTCATGAGACAATGGACTCCTACTACTAGTGGATCATCTGATCCCCAAATAGTAGAATAATGGTTCAACTCAATTGAAATGATATTATCCATCCATCAATGATCTGAAAAGGATAAGATTTTTCTAGATGCTTTTCTTATTAAGGGTGAAGCTGATAAATGGGGGACAATGATAAAAAATACGAAACCTAATGAATTGATCAAGGTGGTGGAATGAAAGGATTTCTGGAAAATGATTTTGAATAAATATTTTTCCCTCACCCTAAAAATTAATATGGACTGTGACTTCCTTTCCCTCAATTAAAAAGATGAGTAATACATCCGAGAATACGAGGAAAACATTACAAGGCTTGAATTATAGGCATCTAGATTTAGAGTTACCCTCAAATTCAAGGTTGATCACTTATTTGGTGGGCTATAACCCAGCCTACCTAAAACCTTGCAATATGTAACTTTGAGAGCTATGAGAAAATTTTCTAATGTTCCCTCAAAGTCAAAATAGAGATTGGAAAATCTCAGGGGTATCACATGGATAAGAAGTGTAAGGTGTAATTCTATTCAGGTGGTCTGATGGTTAAATCCAATGGTGCTATGAAAATCATGCACCCCACTTGCCAAAGGTGCTGAAAGAACCACACCAGAAATTTCTAGAAGGGGATTAGGAAATGATTTAGGTGTGGAAGAGAATGTCATATAACTATTCACTACTAATAGGAAAAAACCTGTGGCTACAATAGAGGAGAGAAACGCTCCATTAGGCCCTCAAACCATTGTTCATTTCATCTATTGCAAATAACATAGGCGATTATCAAACCAGTTCCCTAATCCATGGGTTTTCAGAGGCAACCAACTACATCCATGGAAGTAATGTAGAGTTTTTTCCATCAATACCACCGAAGTGAAACCCGAAAACGAAGTGGTGATAGGTATGCTAGTAATTCATTCAATAATAGAAAACATACTTTTTTATTCTGGTTCTACACATTCTTTTATTCCCCAATAGTTTAGTAGAACAATCCCAACACCACCAAAAATCATGGATGTAAAGAGTTCGGTGAGTACAGAATATGGGCTAATCATTGAAACACATGAATATGACTCCTCCCCTATCTTTATTTGTGGATTAAACATCTTGGAAAACCTTTCCATCCTCCCTTTGGTGTAATTTGATACAATTATTTTAATGCATTGGATTTCTTTATATAGATCCAACATAAATTTTCGTGAGTGGGAAATAACTATTTTAATGCGAAATTGACCCCTGATTCTATACAAGGGAAAGTATGAGGATGAATCTTCTTTAGCACAATCATCTCAAGTGTGGATATTACTAACCTATGAGTATTCATATCTAGATCAGACAATTTTTTCTATCGAAGCAAATATCCTGGAAGACATTCTAATTATGAGGGAATTTATTGAAGTGTTTTCAGAGGAATTTCCTGGTCTTCCTCCTAGAAGATACATTGAATTCTCAATCAATCATTTACATGGGACATTTCCAATATCCAAGAATCTTTATAGAAAGGATGAGGTGGATCATGAGGATCTAATTAAACATCTACTAGAGAATCTAGATAAAGATCCCTCATCATCATGAAAGAGAATGGGTAAATGCGCCTTTGCATTGATTATCTTGAGCTAAACAAAATCACGATAAAAATCAAGTATTTTCTACCCTGAGTTAAGGACTTATTCAATCAGCTACGTGGAGCAAAATACTTCTCCCTGGTAAATTTTTGGCTTGGATATTACCATGTAATGGTGAAGAAGTAGGATATCCAAAAGTTTTCTTTTCGTACAAGATATGGGAACTATGAATTCATAGTAATGCCTTTCGAACTCACTAATGCTCTAGAAATATTCATGGACGTGATGAATAGGGTCTTTAGAGATTACCTCAAAAAAAATTATGGTAGTCTTTATAGATTATATTCTAATATACTCCAAATCTAAGGAAGAGCATGTGGAGAATCTAAGTACTATACTATAGTCCTTTTGAAATGATATTCTCTATACAAAGTATAACAGATGTTAGTTATGGTTGAAGGAGGTTTCATTATTGGGTCATATAATCACAAGAAATGGGATATCTATGAATCCATCCAAGACATATGTAATTGAGGGATGGCCGAGGAAAACATTATCCATGGAAATCTCTAGATACATGGGGTTAGCTGGATATTATTGATGATTTGTGAGAAATTTTTCACGATTGTCCAACCATCATACCAAGATAACTCAGAAGGGAGTAAAGTTTTCTTAGAGTAATGAATGGAATGATTTATTTATGGAGTTTAAAAATAGGATTATCACTCCATCTATTCTAGTATTACACAAAAGTGGAAAACTTTTTATGGTATTCAATGATGCTTCGAAGAAGGTCGTGGGTTGTGTGTTGATGAAAAAGGATAATGTCATTGCCTATGCTTCAAGGAAATTGAATGTTCATGAGAAAAACAATCCAACAGATGATCTAGATTTGAATACAGTAATCTTCACTTTAAAAATTTCGAGACCTTACCTCTTTATTGGGAATTGTGAAATATATACAGACCAGAAAATCCACCAGTATATATTCACATAGAATGAGTTGAATATGCTCTAACGAAGATGGTTAGAGCTGTTTAAAGACTATGATTTCCCAATCCATTACCACCCTGGGAAAGAAAACAAGATGGATGATGATCTAAGTAGAAAGGACCTAGCAATTCTATCACTAATGATAATTGAAAGGGATCCAATTTTATTATATTTGATGATGGAAATGGGAATAATAACTAAGGGAAAATCAACAATCGTTGCACTAATTATTTCTCTTCCCTCTCTTTTGGAATGATTAATCGATGCTTAAAATGATGATGTGGGAATTCAAATGAATGTGGAAACTATCAGAAAAGTTAAATCCTCATAGATCAATATTAATGAAGAAGGAATTTTGATTTTTGGATCAAGATTATGTGTTCCATCAAATCCAGAAATAAAGAAGGAAATTTTGGATGATTTACATTGTTCAAATTTTTCTATTAACCCAGGAAACAAAAATATGTTTCGAGATAACCAAGAGAATTATTAGTGGGAAAACATGAAGAAGAAGATCGTTGAGTATACATCAAAGTTCTTGTTACTTCAGAAAATTATGTTTGAGAGATAGAAGACTAATGGGATGATGAAACCATTACCCATACCGACATTGAAATGGGTGAACATCACCATGGCACACCATAATCGTAGGTTTTATTCAGGTGTTATAAGGGGTAATGTAACAAGACCCTATTATTATGATTATGTGCATTATTTTGGTATATAACTAAGAATATACATTCATTATATTATTATTACTTTTTAAATGGGTTTTGAACCACACATGATATTTATAGTTAATATTCAATTAAAAAATATATTTTTATGAATTAATGAATTTTTTAATTAAATAATAATTTAATAAAATATTACTAATAATTTACTTTTTATTAAATATAAATTATTATATATTTCTTATGAATACAGTTGTCATTTTTATTATGGTTTAAAAGTTGTTATTATCAAAACACATAACTTTTTAATAACTGTTAGTTATTATTTTAACAGTAAAAGATCACATATTTAAAAAATTATTTAGATAAAATGAATATTATTAATTGAATTAGAATGTCAAAATTATCCAATGGTTAATTATTCATAATTATCTGAGACAGTGGATTTTTTGGTTAAAAATTAATTACCGTTTAATTATATAATGTGTTTTATGACCTCACAATGGCCGAATTGTGATGTAATAAAATACTATAAATGTGATTTCCAACAAATATATGTTTTTCCATTAAAATATTGTGATTTTATGATTTCTTGAATTATTTTACAAAGCATTAGTGGACCCTCCAATACTTATAAAACATTTTATCTTTTAAAATTGATTTCCTTGAGAGTGTGACTCTTCTCCACATAAAGAAGCTTAATATTTTAAGAAGAAAGGCTATTTCCTTATAGAATAATTTTTTCCACTACACATGGTACGAAATGATGGGATGGTATTTGGTTTGGATTAGTTTAATGTGTGGTGTCCAAAACCTAAAGAATAAAAAACTCCCTCTCTTTTCAAAATTAACCAACCCAAGCTCCCACTTTCCCTTCACTAAAAACCTTTGGATCTCCACAAAACTATTCCCTCCTATCACTATAATCCATTGAAGGTTTCCCAAGCTCCCAAAAATCCTCTCTCAATCCTCTCCCAAGCCTTTGGGAACACACTTCCTGGCAAGGGATATATTCCTTTCAATTTTTTGTCCAAATTTCATTTTATTTTTATGCTCTTTTATTTTTAATTAAAAATATTAGGGTATGATTTAAAACCTCAATCATACATACATACTTATTTTTTACTGATGATATACCCCTTTTCCTCTCATTCATGCCTCTTATGTACACCACTTACCATGCCAGTATTCAGAATGTTATTTTTTCCTCTCTTATTTTTATCCATGTTTTTTATGTTTTTACACCTTTGTATTTTCATATAAAAATGTTGGGGTATGATTTATTACCTCTACTATACTTCCCTCCTTATATTTTGAAGATTATATAACACTTTACCTCTCATTACATCCTCATATTTACACCTGTTATCATGCCGAAATTCTGTAAAATATTTCACTCTCCTCATTTACATTCAAAAAATTATTTTATTGTATTAATCTAAATTCTGTTACATATATTGGGACATGTATCTATATGAAACATTACATTAATGTTAATGTACATAATATGATACACCACCATTTTCTCTCATCAAACATTTTTATTAATTATTATTTGATGTCGTTATGCTGTCGAAATTGCACCATGAATTTTCAATCCAAAGTCACATTGTAATGAATACCATACCTATTTCTCTATTACGGGCATTCACCATTATGAACATTTACCTATTTATTATAGAACCTAATTTATTAATTTCAAATTATTTTATCGTGGAACATATTATGATATTTACTAAATCCATGTTATGTGACCCATGTGGCACACTTAGGCATGAAATGAAATGATTAACAATTGTGCACCTTGATAGCGCTCCCATAAATTTAGAAGAGATAGTATCATGATACGTCAAGTGCAATGAGATTTTAATCATACTAAGTCATGTGAAATGAAGGTTTACTAATTCTTCATGTGCAGTGAGCCTTGGCTCATGCTAATATCATGTAAAATGTTGTTTCCACATTTCATTGTTATGATAATCTTGCTATATCATGCCTTTATGTTAAAATTTATCTTATGATCTATTAATATGACTATTGCAATAAATTTATTCTATTATTCATGTTATGAATTTTTACTCACTTACTAGGCTTTATATATCACCCTTTTATTATGCAGGTCATCAGGTTATCCCATGTAATGCGAAGAATGAAAAAATAATGTGGTCGTATAAAAGATGTTTTCAATAAGATGTTGTGATTTATGTTTATAGTTTTTCTGTATTTTTCCTAATCCACAAAGACTCTAGACCAATAAATATTATATTTTGTATCAAGTTAAGGATTTATTGAAGAAATTATGTTTAATTGAGAAATAAAAAATAGGGTTGTTATAACCTAGTAACCCCAAGGCCTAAAAATATGTAGTACTTTTAGAGAGTCAGTTACGGCTATGTAGTATATCATTGTGATTATAGGTTTGAGTCCTCAATATGAAATCACCATAGATTTCATAAGAAATCACTCATGGAAAACTCTACCCTATTGGGTGCTATATATAAATCCTAGTTGTCGTCACAGTTGCACATATGGTCGGGGAAGTACATAAAGGCGCTTTGTGACAACCCTGCTCTTTATTACACACTTAATCATGATTAATTATATAAAATATTCACTTGATACAACATGGAATATCAATTATTCTAGTATCATTGAAGATTATGAACATTAAATAAAGACTTGTAACATGAAACATGATATATTTATTGAAAATTCCTTTACATGACCACTACATTCCCTCGTACTTAGCATTGCATGGGATTACCTGATGACATTCCAAAGGAAAGGGTGAGCTATAAAGACTAGTAAGGGAATAAATATGGAATAACATGAGTAATACAATAAATGTTAGAAAATAGGGATATCAATTTAGAACAAAGAGAAAAACAAATATAAAGGCATGATAATACATGATAATCATAATATAGAAATGCGGCAACAACACATAGCATTGAATTATTATGAGCCAAGGATCATTTCACATGAAGCATGAGTTAACCCTCATTTAACATGAAGCACAATTAAAACCACTTTTCAATTTAATTATCATGATTCAACACCCATTTCACATGGGATATCATGATACTATACTTTACCAAATGCATTGGAGCGCTATTAAGGCACACCATTCTTAAACATTTCATTTCATGCATAAGTGTGCCACATGGATCATAAAACATGTATTCATCATCATTTATTCCCTGATGAAGGAATTTGGAATTCATACATTAAACTCTATAATAAATAAGTAAATATTAATGAAGGTGAATACCATTGATTGAAAAATGGGTATGGTATTCACTACAAGATGACTTTATCTTTGAAAAACGTTGTGCAATTTTAGCAGCATAATGACGTGACATAAGAATTTATAAAAATATTTTATGAGAGAGATAGGGGTGTCTCATAATATTTAACTGAAATGTACAGTAAGGGGTCATATAGATACATGCCCTAACAATTTTAATGGAATTTTGATTCATGATACAAAATAATTGCTTAAATGTAAACAAAGAGATAAAAATTCCTTTTAGAATTTTGGTATAATAACGGGCGTATATGGGAGGAATTTAATGGGATAAAAAGGGGTATATCATCATTCAAACATAAATAGGGTAGTATGGGGGAGGATAGAAATCATACCCAAACATTTTTAATTGAAAACAAAAGGGCATAACAACTTTAAGAAAACTTGAAAAAAAAAGATAAAGGAAGAAATCCATTACATGGAAGGGGGTATCCAATAGCATGGGATCAAGAGAGACTTCATGCAAGTTTGGAGATCCTTGGGAGGATTCTAGAGAGAGGATGGAAGATTTTGGATGAACACAAAAAGCTTTGAGTGAAGTGGAAGTGGGAGCTTGGGTGGGTTTATATAGGAAAGAAGAGATAATTCATTATTATTTTGGTTTGGGATACCACACATTTAACTAATCAAAACCACACACTAGCCTAGGGGGTTTTTCCCATGGTTTTGGCCAAAGAGGAGTGGAAAACCGTTTTTGATGAGGCCAATGGCTGGACTTTTTAAAATAATGGGGTTGCTTATGTAGAGGTGAGTCACACTCTCAAGGAAAGCAGTTTATAAATACAAAATGTTTTATACGCATTAAAGGACCCACCAAAGGTTTGTAAAATAAATAAATAAAACCCAAAATCACATTATTTTAATGTTAAAACATATATTTTTCCAACATAATGTTTATATTATTTTATTAATCACTATTTGGTCATTATGATGTAATAAATCACATTATAAATTTTAATGGTATTTAATTTTTACCCAAAAATTCTACTGCCTCCAAAAATTATCAAAACTTCACCGTTGGATAATTTTAATGTCTTAATTACAAAAAATAATATTCATTTTATCTAAATAATTTTTTAAATATGTAAATATTTTTACATTTAAAATAAAAACTAACATTTATCGAAAATTTACGGGTTTTGACAAAAACTGCTTTCAATCCTTAATAAATATTACAATTTCATTCATAAAATTATACTATAAATTATATTTAAAAATTAACAATTTAATAATAATGATAATATTTTTCTAAAATATTATTTAATTAAAACAATCCATTAGTTCATCAAAATATATTTCTTAGTTGAATATTGACTAAAAGTATTGTTTGTGCGGTAAAAATTATTTACAAAGATACAATATTAAAAAAATGTATACTCTCTATACAAGAATATTGTATATAATCATAGTACTATGGTCTTGTTACATAAATCCATAAAAAACACGCATAATTCCTTAGGTTTAGGTGCACGATGGTGGCCGACTCTTTGGGTGGCTCAGATAACATTGCTCGAGTGGTAATCTCAATCAACTTCTAATTCTGTCGTAAGAGGTTTCGCTCGAGCTTTACATATTCAAACTCAGCATTGGCATGGTGAAGAGAAAATACCAATGATTTCACGTACTTTATGAACTCCGTCAATTGGGGTTCTTATGGGGAAAGTCTACTGGATGATGACATCACTTCCTTTGTCATAGTAAATTGGATTTGTTAAACCCCTATATCTATACTAATTATGTGATCGCTGTTCAACACCTATATTAGCAACAATCAGAATTATTATTGTTATTAAAAAAATCATAGAACCAAATAAGTTCACACATTTTACATAACTGTAAGGTGACATTTAAATTGACCAAGAGGAATTTTCATTAATACATTTTTTGTCATTACAATCTTTCCCCCTTATGAAATATCTTCCTCAAAATTTCCTTTCCCCACTCAAAAACAAATGTGGGTAACTCTGCTTCATCAAATCCTTGGATTCCCATGTCACTTGTTCAAACTTGTGTTTTTTCACAACACCTTGATGAGGGGAATTTTTTTATTTCATATTACTATTTCTCTATGATATATGATCTTCACTGGTTGCTCCTTGTATGAAAGATCGTCCTCTATATTTACTACATCTGAAGAGAGTGCATGTGAAGGTTATGGTATATACTTACTTAATAGGGATACATGAAATGCATCATGTACTTAGTCCAAGGTAGGAGGAAGTGTTAGTCGATAGGCCACAACCCCAACACGATTAAGAATATTGAAGGGGCCGATGTACCTAGGACATAACTTCCCTTTATTTGAAAACCTCATGGACTTCTTCCATGGATATATGCGTAGAAATAACATGTCTTAAAATTTAAACTCAAGGTCTCATTGACGGTTATCCTCATAACACTTTTTTCAAGTCTAGGCTGCCTTGATATACTGTTGAATGGTTTCACATTCTTCACCATTTCTTAGACCATTTCTTGTTCTAGAAGCTTATGCTCACCGAATTCATCCAAACATTTAAATGTTCTTCACCTCTTCCCATAAAGGTCTTCATAAGGTGCCATTAAGATTCTTGATTGGGAACTTTTATAATAGGTGAATTCAACCAGAGGAATATGTTGAACCCAACCTTCTTTAAATTCCAATGAGTATGATCTTAACATATCTTCTAGTGTATGAATAGTTCTCTCAGATTGGCCATCATTTTGAGGATGATAGGCCGTAAAAAATTTCAATTCAGTGTCCAAATAATTTTGAAGAATCTTCCAGAACATAGAGGGGAATATTGGATCTCGATAGGATACAATTGATCGTGGTACTCCATGCAGCCTTACAAATTATCTAATGTATATATGTGCTAATTGATCCAATGAGAAATCCAACTGAATTTCAATGAAGTGTGTAGACATTGTAAGATGATAAAAAATAATCCATATTTCATTGTTTCCTTTGTATTTCATCAGATTTTAGATGAAAAATTAAATGGTGATGTTCTCCCATTTCCATGCTAGTATGGAAAATGGTTACATCATCCCCTTATACTTCTGCCTCTCTACATTCACTTGCTGATACTCTAGGCACTTTTATGTATAGTCAATGATCTCCTTCTTCATATTATCCCACCAATAATTCACTTGGAGATCTTGATACATTTTTCAGTTTCCTAGTTGAATATAGATATTTAAACTATGTTCTTCATCCAAAAGTTCCTTCTTCAGCCACAGACATGATGGAACACATAGTCATTTCCCAAATCTCACAATTCCTTCTTCATTAACATTGAACTCTGAGGATTTCCCATTTCTGATAGCTTCTACATTCATCTGAATTCCCAGATCATCCTTTTGATCATCCTATAACTTTTCCAAAAGAGAATGTTGATAAATCATTTGTGAAATGATTGAATATTTTCTCTTATTTATGATTCCGATTTCCATATTCATCAAATCTATTAAGATTGGATCTTTTTCAATTATAATCAATGATAGGATCGTTGGGTCCTTTTTACTTATAGCGTTTGCCACCATGTCCACATTCTCAGGGTGGTAATGGATTGAGCAGTCATAGTCTTTTATTTGCTATTACCAACTTCGGTGGCGCATGTTCAACTATTTCTGTGGGAAAAATATAATTGAAGATTTTGTGGTTTGTATATATTTCATGTTTCTTCCTAAAGAGATAATTCCACCAAATTTTTAAAGAAATGATCAATATATCCAACTCCATATCATGTGTAGGATTGTTCTGCTCATTTACATTCCATTGCCTTTAATAATAGGAAATGAATTTGTCATTTTTCATCAACATACAACCCATGAATTTCTTTGAAGCATCATAGAATACCTAAAAAATTACTTCACATGTGGGTAAAGTGAGTACGGGTATAGTGATAATCTTCCTTTTAAATTCATTAAAGCCTTCTTCGCATTCATCACACCAAGAAAACGTAACTCTCTTCTGAGTTATCTTGGTAAGAGGGTTGGAAAATTGTGAGAAACTTCTCATAAATCGTCGATAATATCTAGCTAACCCCAAGAAGCAATGGATATCTGTTACCAATGTTGGACTTGGCCGTCCTTCTATTGCAGTTGTCTTGGAGGGATCCATGAATATCTCATTGCTAGTGATGATATGACCCAAGAATGAGACCTCCTTCAACCAGAACTCTCACTTTTTTTACATTGAATAACGATTATCCTTTGGATAGGTATCGAGTTTAGTTCTTTGAGGCTCCTCATAATCCTCCTAGGATTTGGAGTATATTAGAATATCATCTATAAAGACAATAATAAATTTGTTGAGTTAATATCTAAAGACTCTATTCATCAAGTCTATTAATATTTTTGGAGAATTATTGAGTTCAAATTTCATTACTATGAATTCATAGTGCCTGTACGTTGTACAAAAAAAGTATTTGAGATATCTTCCTTCTTCGCCCTTACTTGATAATATCTTGACTGAATAACCACCTTGGAAAAGTATTTTTCTCTACGTAGCTGATCAAACAAGTCATCAATTGGTGGGAGTGGATACATTTTTTTATCGTGATTTTGTTAATCTCCTGATAATCTAAGAAAATGCGCATTAACCTACTCTTCTTCATGATGAAAAGGACAGGTTTACCCCATGGTGATGCACTTGGTCATATAAACCATTTATCTATATTATCCTGTAGTTGTTTCCAAATATCCTAAAGATCCACAATAGCCATTCTATATGGAGTCCCTGATAATTGAAACTTTCCAGGTATAAGGTCAATTGAGAATTCAACATCTTTTCCGGAAGGAAGACCATGCAATTCCTTGGGAAACAATTTCACGAATTCCCTCACAATATGCATGTATTAAGGATAGTTTCCTCCTTAGGCTAAATCATCTAAGTAATAAACCCACACTTATAGGGCTGTAATATCCACACTTGAGATGATGGAGCAAAAGAAGATTTATTTTACTCCTCACACTTGTACAAAATCGGGGGTCGATTCTCCACCAGGAGAGTGTTTCCCTCTAATGGCAATTTCTATTGGCTCTATATAGGGAAATCTAATCCATGCCAAAAATTGTATCAAATTACACTATAGGTAGTATGATGAGGTTCTCCAGGATTTTTAATCCATATATTATGATAGGGGAGGAGTTATATTCCTTGGATTCATTGATTTCCTAATTTTCCATACTGACCGACATCTTTAATTCCATGATGTGTGGTGATGTTGGGATTATTCTACTAAACATTCATGATATAAAATAATGTGTATAACCTATATAAAAAATTAAATTCTCTATTATTGAATGAATAACTAGAATACCTATCTCCACTTCGTTTTCAGGGTTCACTTCAGTAGTAGTGATGGAAAAAGCTCAACCTTACTTCCACGGAGTTTATTGGTTGACTCCGAAAACCCTTGTCTTTGAGAACTGATTTGCAAGATGCCCTAGTTATTTTTAGTTGATGCAATGAACAACACGTTTAGAGTCAAATAGAGTGTTCCTATCCTCTATCACAACTGCTGGTTTTTCATGACAATAGTTAATTTCCAGGTTCCCTTCTCTTCTACACATAAAGCATTTACTCATCCCATTTAGGAAATTTCCGGGGTGCTTCTTTTTGCACCATTGGCAAGTGGGGTACTGGATTATTTATCACCATTGGATTTTTCCATCAGACCACCAGAATTGAATTCCACATTATTCTATCTATCACCATGATACCCCTATGGTTCACTAATATCCATTTCAACCTGGCGGGAACATTTTACAATTTACACATTGTTGTCAAAGTCACGGATCTCCAGGGCATTCCACAGGATATGTTTCAGCCCACCAAATAAGCGGTCAACCTTTCATTTATGGGTAAATACAAAGACAAATGTGTATCATGAAAGTTTTGTGATGTTTTCCTCATAGGAACCACTAGATCTGTCGTCTTTCTTTATAAGAGCAAGGAATTCCATTTCCATCTTAATCTGAAGGGTGTGTTGAAATTTTTTATCAAAAAACTACTTCTGGAAATTCTTCCATTCTAGCACCTTTATCTTCTCCTTATGCTTCATATTTTTGATTAATGTCTACCATTTATCAGATTCACCCTCCATATGATAAGAATCCATGAAAACCATCACTTGTTTAGAACATTGATAGATGAAGAAGATGTTTTCAAACGAGTTGATCCATTATTCGGCAATTGAGGGATTAGATGATCCATTAAAAGTAGGAGGCCTTTGTCTCAATAATATTTCGGTAGTGACATGTTCTTTCTTAGGGGGGGTTGAACATTTCTCTTGACCAATTTTTCTATTCAAATCTATAGTTAACTGGGAGAGTATCATGACAAAGTTCATGATTCCTGCTCCATCGGAGTGGAAATCTCATTAGCATAGTCGTCTCATTGATCTCCACATTGGTTGTTAGTTCGAGTCCTCCTATTACAAGAAATTGGATGGAATAAAAGGAAAGTTAGGGGTAGCACATAAAGGGTAATCCAAGGAAAAAACATATGAATTATAAATAGATTTTATTTTCTTAACTTATGAATCTATAGGCTTTAATCTATGTTATCAAACATATATTATTAGGGGATTTTTTTAATTCCATTAATAATGGTTCATACTGAGATTACGAATTTGCCAATTTATATCCCCTAGGATTTTCATAACCAAGTGTGAAGCAAGGTGCATTGTCATGTACCAAGATACCCCAGGTCATTCCTAAAACTCCTTGTTGGGGTTTTCACCCCTAGGTACATCTATGCTAGAGCCGCCTCTACCTTCTTGTATCTTGATAGGGATATATTTTCTTGATAAACCACTTAATAGATACCCAAAAAAACATGGATATGTTTTTATTATAATTATTTATTTCTCTAAGGCATCACTAGGGTTTTCTAAACCGAATCCCAAAAATAATTAAACCTATCATTTGATACCAACTATGACAACCCTGCACTTTATTATACACTTAAACAAGATTTAGTACATAAAATATTCACTTGATACAACATGAAATATTGAGAGGTCTAGTTTATATGGGGCATAAGAACATTAAATAATGAATTAAAACATGAATCATGACATATATATTGAAAACTTCATTTACATGACCACTACATTCCCTCTAACTTAGTATTGCATGGAATAACCTAAGGACATGCATAAGAAAAGGGTGATCTATAAAGCCCAGTAAGGGAATAAACATGAAATAACATGAGGAATAAAATACATGTTATAAAATAGGCATATCAATGGATCACAAGAGAAACATGAACATGAAGTCATGATAAATTATTATAATCATAACATGGAAATGTGGCAACAACACTTAACATGGAATTAGCATGAGCCAAGGCTCATTGCACACAGAGCATTAGTAAACCCTATTTTCAAATGGATCACGATTAAACCATAATTTCACTTGAATCATCATGATTAAACAACCATTTCACATGATGTATCCTGATACTATACTTTACCCTATTCATTGAAGTGCTATCAAGGAGCACCCTTCTTGAACATTTCATTTCATGCATAAGTGTGCCACATGGATCATAAAAACATGGATTCATCATCATTAATTCCACGATAAAAGAATGTGGAATTCATAAATTAAACACTATAATAAATAAGTAAATATGTATAAAGGTGAATACCCTTGATAGAGAAATATTCATGATATTCACTACACAATGTCATTGGCTTGAAAAAATGTAGTTCAATTTTCACAGCATAACAACGTGACATAAGAATTCATAAAAATAATTGATGAGAGATAAATAGGTGTCTCATAATATGTACATGAAATGGATGTAATTGTTCATATAGATACATGTACCAACAATATTAATCTAATTTATTTTTATGATACAAAATAATTTATTGAATGTAAATTTGGAGAGAGAAATTCTTTTGGGAATTTCGGTATTGTAATGGTTGTATATGGGAGGCATTTAATGAGAGAGAAATGGGTCTATCATCAATAAAACATAAATAGGGATGTATGGGAGATGTGCTAAATCATACCCCTACATTTTTAATTGAAAAATTTGGCATAACAACTTAATGAAAATTTCACAAAAATGAGAATGGAAGAAATCTTTTACATGGAAGTGTGTTTCCAAAGGCCTGGGAGAGGCTTGAGAGAGCCTTTTGCGGGGCTTGGGACACCTTGGGATGATTATAGAGATATGGGGGTAGAGGTTGGAATAATTACAAAGTCTTTGAGTGATGATGAAGTGGGAGTTTGTTTGGGTTTATATAGGAAAAGAGAGGGAATTATTTATTATTTAGGGTTGGGAAATGGCAGTATAAACTAATCAAAACCACAAACCAACACATGGTTTTTGCCCATGTTTTTTGTAAAAGGGGAGTGGAAATAAATATTTTATGATTCCAGTGGCTGAACTTATTAAAATAACATTTTTTATTATGTGGAGGTGAGTCACACTCTCACTGAAAACAAATTTAAAAGACAAAATGTTTTATAAGCCTTGAAGGGTCCACTAATGCTTGGTAAATAAATAAAACAAACCCAAAATCCCATTATATTAATGGAATAACATATTTTGGAAGATCATAATGTTTATAATATTTTATTACATCACTTTTGGGTCATTATGATGTCATGTAACACATTATATATTTAAACGGTATTAAATATTTACCCAAAAATTCAACTGTCTCAGAAAATTATGAAAAATTAACCCTTTGATAATTCCAACATCCTGATTCCAAAAAATAATATTCATTTTATCTAAATTGTTTTTTAAATAAGTGAATTTTTTCTTTTGAAATAAAAACTGACATTTATCGAAAATTAATGGGTTTTGACCAAAACAGCTTTCCAACCATAATAAAAATTAAAATAGCTTTCATAAAAATATATGACTATTTTTTTTAATAAAACCTAATTTAAAAATCATAATAATATTTAATTAAAATATTTTCAAAACACAATTAATTCATTGACATAGATTTTACAGTTGAATATTGACTAAAATTATTATTTGTGCTTTAAAAACTATTTACAAAGTAACAATAATAAAAAGAATGTATATTCTCTATACAAGAATAATGTACATAATCAAAGAACTAGGGTATTGTTACATAACCCGTTAAAACACCCACATAATACGTTAGGTTAAGGTGCACGATGATGAAAATCTCTTGGGGTGGCTTAGATAACATTGCCCGAGTGGTAATCTCTAACAGCTTCCACTTCTCTTGTAGGTAGTTCTGCTCGATCATAACGTATTCAAGATCATCTATGGATTGGTCAAGAGTGAAGATAATTGATGCCATATTCTTTCCAAGCTCCCAAAAATGGGCTTGGTATGGGGAAATTCTACTGGATGAGTCCATCGCTTCCTTTTCCTATGTAAATTGGATTTGTTAAACCCCTATAATTATACTAATCATGTGATCACTATTCAACGCCTATATTAGTAAAGGTCACAATTCATATTGGTATTAAAAAAACATAGAAACAATTAAGTGCATACATTTTACATAACCATAAGGAGACATTTAAATTGGCCATGAGGAATTTTCATTAATAAATTTTTTCGGTCGTTACACGCTTGGTGGTTGGTCACGACT
The DNA here is from genome assembly GCA_963277665.1 of Viscum album. Lineage (NCBI taxonomy): Eukaryota > Viridiplantae > Streptophyta > Magnoliopsida > Santalales > Viscaceae > Viscum > Viscum album. The sequence goes on from OY728131.1 coordinate 1,867,443,952, forward strand.
CGACTATACCATGATACCCCATGGGCCTATAATCCTAGTGTAATTTTTCTTGAGGGGCGTGGGTTAGTTGGTTGTGACTGGGGATTTTGTCCCCTACATTTTGGGTTCGAGTCCTCATTATGACCACATATGAGATTTCTGAATTAATCACTTGGGGACCCCTCTACCCCATTGGGAACTATTCTCAAATCCCATTTAATATTACCTCTTCCAAATCGATCTTTTCCCCATTTTCAAAAATTATCTTTAAGGGTAACCGAGAATCCTTACAATTTAGATGTTCCAAAATACAATAAATTAAAATTCAAAATAAAACATTCAAAAGATATAATCACCAATTTTGGTTCCATGAATCACAAGTTACACACTTTCCTTGAGTCGCGCACCAAACACGTCAAACATCAGGTACTATTACTCCCCATAATCACCACAATAGAAGAGTCCCCCAGGAGAATCAAACAACCAAAACACCATACATCAAGCCAAACTACATTATCTCATCACCTAAAGACAAAATGTGGTTGCTATCTTTGAAACGCCCAAACCATTCTTCCCAGGACATCAAATCCACCAACCAGACCAAAAAATAGTTGCAAAAATGTAGAGACTCCATACAGGATCTCCTCCATACAAGATCAACAACTATTAATAAAACATAAACCAGCTATATTTATGTAAAATAAACCACTAATGAACACCATCATCACCAGACAAAATCCTTGAAAATCACCCTCATCAAGAATAATAACCAATGTGTCACCATCAGAAAATCGAACCCCATCGTCCGCCAATACCCACATCCCAAAGCCCCTTAGAACCCACTACTCAAGATTTAACCAAGAGGGAATCAAGGGATTAGAGTTCAGGGTAGTGCATTGTGGTGGGTGATGGCCCACCTATACCTTTTATCACCCTATGCCTAAAAACTCGGTATACATTTTTCCGTAGGGAATTTGTGTGTTGGTTACGACTATGGAGTATGTCACCAAGGTTCCAGGTTCATGTGATCACTATGAAAAAGCCTGGGATTCCTGAATAAATCACTCATGGACCCCACTACCCCATTGAAAACTGGCATGAAATACTTTGGATCATCACATATGAACCTATGGCTGGGGAAGTACATAATGGCGCTTTGTGGGGGGGGGGGGGGGGTGATGGCCCACATATACCTTGTAGTATCCTAGGGCTAAAAAACTAGTGTACTTTTCTCACTACGAAAAATTATTGATATGCCTAAAAATATCACTCATGGACCCATCTACCTCATTGGGAACTGTCCGAAAATCCCAGGTGTTGTTACAATGGGAAATATGGTTTGGGAAGTACATAAAGGTGCATGGTGGTGGGTCATGACACGCCTATGTGTTTTAACCCCCTAGGCCTAAAAACATATACATATTTCATGTAGGTATTGGGTGAGTTTTTTGTGGCTATGGAGTCTATCAATGAAGTTCCAGTGTCGATTCCTCAATAAGACAATGCCTAAAATTCTTGAATAAATCACCAATAGACCCCTCTAGCATTGTGGGAACTGGACTGAAATCCCATGTGCCCTTACGTTTGGTCCAATGGTTTGGGAAGTACATAAAGGTGGTTGGTGGTGTGTGAAAGATTAGAAATAACTTATAACACATTAGGATTAAAAATCTACTGTACCTTTCAGCGCTCCACTTCAGCAGAGTTATCTACAGTTCTCTTAGGGTTTTGACTATTGGAAATTCAACTTCTATGACTTTGGAGGCAACCCTGATGTTCTCAGTGGACTGGGATCATCATAGTTTTATCCCCGCAGTGGTCCTCAATGATGGTTCCATTGTCTCAGATGAGAGTTGGGATGTTTTTTAGTAGAGTTATTTCATCCATTCCAGTGATGGGTGTGAAGACCTCTGTTTTCTTCCTAGAGCGAAGGTGATGGTGCATCGGCTTCAGATGGGTACTTACGATGCGATGGATGCGATAGTGGTCATGGGGATATAGAATATGATTGTGGTAGAAATTTTGGTGCGTTTTTCATGAAATCCCATAAATTTATTTCATATCTTCTATTGGAGGGGTCTTTATCGTGATTTTCGTGCAGTAAGAGGCTTCGTTTACAGTGTTGATGGGTGCTATAAGGGCAACAACATTGGTGTGTCTATCAGTGGGGAGTTCATGGTGATGGTGTTGGATGCTATAATGATATGGTTGTGGTGATGTTGTGGTTTCTTAAGAATGTTGGATATACATGAGGATGATGGAGTGGTGGTGTTGTGGTTCATCGTCAGCAACAACCTAGACTGGTGACCAGGCTCTTTAGGTGATGGAAGATCATGGAGGCACCTACCTCTTGGTGATCATTGAGTGTGTTGGGACTTTCAGGATAGTTGGGACATTTTTTCTGGACTCACTTTTAATGATATATGTTTTAATGGGATACTTACATTCATATCTATGTTATAATACCTCGGGCCTTCAGGCATGTAACGGGTTCGACTCTTCCCCGTTTAAAAGGGGTTGCTATTCTTATTTTTTATTTTTTAATAAAGTGTATTTTACCCATCCCTTTTTTATAAAAATAATTAAATATAATGTTATTTATGTATAAGTAATTTAGATATTTTCTATTTATATTGAACACATAACCAATATTTTTAATAAATATGATTTTTTTGTATTTATACCAATATATATTTTAATTATTTGTAAAAAAATTTAATTAAATAATCGATGCATGTCCAGTAGATTTATGATCATTGCGTAGAGACTAAAAATTGAGAGAATTATGTTTGGGAAATAATGTATCATGAATACTATATCATTTTGGGAATCTTAATAAATAACTTTTATGGGATTTTTTTACCACATTACAGTGTCCATCAATAATTAAAAAATAGGTTTTTCTTTCGTTTGGTGTTTGGCCACACTGTCTAACAATGTTTTTGGTACTATTCTCTTGTATGCTATCTATGTATACATAGAGTTCCCTATGAAACCATATAGGTGATGGAGAACATTTTGAATTCATTAGTAATTAAATGAAATTAAAAGGAGTTGTTTTTTTGTGCCAGTTGTACATGAATAAAAATACCAGTTATAGAGGCTCCCATCATATTTTATGAACCATTAAGACCAAGAACTAAATGTTGGTGTAGCATGTGTGGATGGTAATAAGTGGGAAATACCTAAAGGATACGTTCATTAATGGATATTATAATATGAACCAATATTCAAGTCCCATATGAATTTTTTAATCACTTATTTGGAACTACCTTCGGGGAAACCTTTTCACCCTAAAAAACCAGGCACGATGGATAGTGGGATGTGGAGAGAAAAATATCTCGAATTATAAATAGGAATGGATTACCATATACTTTTTGAGATTCTAATAACAAAAAAATACCTTTCAATGTTACTATTAGGAATCCAAACTTCATCGCAATAGTCTGTAACACTAAGAAAAAATCACACTTCTATAGTTTTCAACTTATGTGCGAACCAGGATACTACGTGTTCATATGAATGAAATTATGTGTATTATATGGTTTATATTTTCAAAATAATTATTTTCATTAGTTTGAAATTTTTGAATTGGAAAATATACTCTCTAGAAATTATATCATAGTTAAGTCTAACCTTATGTTGGGGTGCTTTCAGAATGATTTCATTTCTACAAGAAAAAACGTTCAATAAAATGGTATATACCCAGAAGTGAAAGATTATTCTATTGAGCACTAGAAAGTGAATACTACATTCCATATAATATTTTAGGTGGAGGGTTTGAGAATTATATATAAACTACTCCCATAATGAATGGGAATCATGATCGGAGGAGATTCTGTCTACAATATTTTCATTCTGTTGTTTCAGGTCCATGGTCATGCAATCAACAAATTAAGGATTCCCATAATGGAATTTATTGTGGTTCATATGACTATTTTAGTGGAAAATATTAATGTGAGTAATTAAGGGGGAGTATTTTCTCATCCTAATAAGTTGATAGTGAGTTCACTCCTCAAATAGATTTGTCAGATTATTGAATGAATGGAGAAGTCACGATAGACAAGGAATCATAGGACCTAATATATTTTTTCCATAGATGATGATAGTAACGTTATATAGGGTTAGTGGGTCTTATAGAAGCATCCTAACATAGGTATAAAACTCAAAAGATCAGCATATCATCAGAGGGTGTGGTGTTGTCTATGATTTGATGGGATCAATAGTGGTAGTGTTTAGCTCCTATTATGGTCCAAGAAATTCTATCACAATGGATGTAATATATATGCTCAAAGGTCAACACTTATAAATTTTATGCAACATTTTCCAAATTTTTCTAAAAAACTCAAATTTAGTGATGTGCATTTATTTATCTTCATACCCACTTTCTCATTGCTGACCAAATATGAACATACAAACATCATAAAAATCACTAAATGGAGATTCAACACTCATATCATGTGTAAATAAATCTATGTAAATTCTCTGTTATAAATTAATTTATATTGAAACAATTATCTTATATTCTATTATGGGATTCATTCATCCTTATTGAAAGTTGATTATTAGTCTAGATACCCTCAGGATCCAACATTTTAGACCACCATGAATACTTTATCTAAATTCATTTTTAATAAAATATTTTATTTTGAGTGTATTTTACCTTAACTATAAATTCCAAAAAAAATAGTTATGTAATTAAAATTACATCGTAACTGAGCATAAAACAAAATATATCAAGTTATAAAATAAAATAAAAATATTATTTATTTTAATAAAGTGTACATGACATAATATATCCTCAATAAACATTATATGATTATATACATTGTATATTATGACATAAAAACAGTTCTGATCTAACAATAAATATTTTGAATTAAATTTTTATGAATTTATGTTTTTTATAGGATTAGATATTAAAAATAATAAACACACCCAATATACTGAAAATAGGAATATGAAACAAAATATACGACACCAGACATTTTTTTATCACATGACACATCACATTTACGATAAGGATCTAAAAACCAGTATATGTATAAAATGACAAGGATTAATGATGAAATTTATAAATAAATTTATTATAAATAAATTCTAGTAGGAAAAAACAAGAGATGACATGTTATTAGTTGATTGAACATGTGAAACATCTATCCTATTATTTTTTATCATGTTGTTAAATATATTCATTTAAATATATAAAAATATATGGATGTTATGATTATAATAATTTCATAATATAGTTATTTGGGTATATTTAAATTTTATTTTAAAGCTTTTTTCAATATAGTGGTTCAATTTTTTGGTGCAAAGAAACTAATTAATTTTTTTTGGAAATCATACTTTTAAACTGACTCATTATATTCTTAATCTTAATACAATATTTACATGAAAAGATACATATATAATTGATATAATAGTTGTAAATAAAAGATAAATATGTTCAAATTAATGAATAAAAAAATACATCTATAATAATATGAAGTTAATTTTGGTAATATGAAATAATAACATACATATGATGAATTTATAGTTGTAACAAAACATTATTTTCGTAAATATTAAATAATTTAAAAAGTATTATTCTTCTTATAAACATGTATATTTCCATTACATGGATTTTTTATAAGATAATGGGACTGTGTTTTCTTGTATATAATGAAATTATTATAATTTTAGTTTCTTTTCATTAGATATTGAAAAAATGTAATCATTAAATTAATTATTTTTTGAAACATATATATTCTACTAAAATAATATTATTGGATAAACAATTTTTAAATTCTTTCTATTTCAAAATTTAAATTTTATTAATAAATATGTATTAATAATAAATGTTTATATTGATAAAATTTTAAATAGTATGAATTATATGAAAAAAAATTAATTAGAATTTAAAAAAGAAGACAAATAGTTGTATTATTTTTATTTAATATACTAAAGATTTTATTAGTTGATAGTCATACAATATGGAATTAATCTTATAGTATACTTGATAATTCAAATTACAAAAAATTAATTTTTATACTTTTTAGGTAATAAGATAACTATTTTTATATTTTCAAACTTTTGAATGTAAAATAAGATAAATTTGGTTCAATTCAAATTTTTTTGAAACCATTTTTTAATATCACATATATTTTCCAATGAAAAAAATTAAATATTTTTAATTTATCATATTTTGAAATATTATATAAGAATAAAAAAACAATGAAAACATTAAACATATTTACAAGTTGATATGATTTTGGAAATTATGAAAAATAATCAACATATATAAATGATTTTGTATTTATAATTTCATTATTATTGGTTTAGATCAATGTCTCTGGAAAATATTTGTGGACTATTATTTTAGTAAAATATTTCATTCATTTAATATGTATTATAAATTTTATAATGTTATCCTATATTCCATAATTTTTGATATTATGGATGAAACCCCTTTACATTTGTAACATATAATTTTTTACAATGTTTTTATAATGAAAATATCTTTATTGGAAAAGTTGACATGGAAATTTCTAATTAATATGATGAATTAATAAGTTAATATTTTTTCCATTGATTAATAAAATATTATTTTTTGTTATATTTATAGGAGAAATTTTTTAATATAAGTTCTAATTTTAAAATTTTAAACTTTTTAAATACATGTTCTATAAGTTGGTCTAATTTTTTCTTCATCATCAGGCCACCATCACCCACTAAAAGTTAGTTCACTAGAACAACATTGTAAAAAAGTAGGTTGATAAATGAATTATTCTCAACATCAATTTACTCAAACTACATGGTATGAATCAACTTAATCACTACATTGAGTCCCGATACTCTAGAACGTTATCTCAAAACTCACAAAATATTCAATAAAACAATAGGTAATAAAATAATGTACATAAAGATGATTATTTTCATGGTTATTTCATTGTGTGATACATACATGTGGGAACAATGGTTTCTTATAATTTTATTATAAATAAAAAAAATACTTTTCAAATAATATGAAATGACAACCATTTAGATAATGAAAAAAATTGATCATCTATCAAATTCAATTGTTTTTCTACCGACCAATTATGATAGGTTCTATCAGATCAAATAGTTCCATTATCCTCCAAATTTTATTATTCTCCATCTACTTGGCTTAGTGACTAATGATTCCATGTAGTAACCCATAGCTTGATTTCATGTTTCCAGTAAATCAGACACATCATCACCATACTCCAAAATGAAATTGGGCTTGATCCTAATACTAATGAACTCAATATCTGACTACAGAATGATCAGCACAATATCCCCAATCTTCTGGTCAATCTACCAAACTACTAATGTCACTTTCTACCAATACCTTTATTTGAATAGTATTATCATTCACATCCTATCCTTATGGTCGACTAACTGAGGTACATGAAGAGGCCTCACAATCCCAACTTTTATTTTCCACTTTTATTATTGTATAGTTCCTAGAGTGGATTATATATCTATTTTCAATTTTTTTAAGATAATTATTAATCATTATAATGCTGGTGTGTCCGAAAACCATACAAAAATTGACATGTTTAGAATATTTTAATCATGTAAAAGGATTTAATTACATATTTTTTTATTTTTTGGGTAGACAAAGTTTACATTCTAATTTTTATTAACAACATATTAATTTATGTGAACATTTTTGGAATATATCACGACTTCTGTTGTTATAATAATACTGTGAATTTTTCATAGATTATTAAAATGAGTTAGATTTTAATATGACATACAAATTAATTTAATGTTGTTTAGTTTTCTTTGATATTTATTTTTTATAATTTTTTCATTAAACAATATGTGCAGAACATACTAATTACCTAAGACTAACGTAACAAACATTTTTCTTATGATATGTTAGACATAGTATATTTACTTTTTTCGAATATATTGTTATTGATTTAGTTAGTTTTTCTTATCCTAAAGAGTTAAATATTTTAATGATAATTATATTTGGTGTCAGTTAGTGAGGATACAATGATGATATGAACCTATCAATATGGTTTGTAGTTTTTTAAAATATTAGATAAAGCTAATGATTATATAAAAGGGAATTATATATTGATGACATGATACTACTTGGAGAAAGATTCATCCTCGAGTTTATTCATGGAATGGTTTATAGAAGTGATTCGTATAGTGTGATGATTGGTGTCTTTTTATCCTAATTTTTGAAAATTACAAATTATTATTGTATATTATGGTTTAATACTATTTCTATATCTGATAATGTTGATTGATAAAAGAAATTTATTAATGAAAGTTTTATATAGAATGAATGATTTAACAAGATGTAGAATAGTTCTAACATTCATCACTATGTATTTAATCTAATTTATCATAAGAAGAAAATCCTTTGGATGGTGTTTAAATATTATTTGAAAATGATGAAAAGTGAAAAAACAAACTCGGGTTAACCAGAAATGTCACATGAATTGGATCACCACAATGTCCCATGTGGAATTCTGATATCCAAGGTCTAGTTAGAAAAAAATATGTATCTATATAAAAACATGGTAAAAAATTTACCCTTATAATAAAACGAGTGATAAATATAATATATCGTACCATTTTTGTGCCAAATATAGAATAAAAACGCAAGAGTGAGCTATAATATATGATACATATGAAAAAGGATAAAAACCCAAAACCAATAATAGTTTAAGGAACCAAAAAAGGATCTCCAAAAATCCATGTAAAAAACACTATATGATATGTCATACCCACCTTGATAAAATTACCACAAATTTAAAAAGGAAATGAGATGTTGTAATAAAATGAAACGAACATCCATTTAATTTTTTCTAACAAAACAACATCTACATACAATGATGAGAACATGTATGGTGTGAAAAATAAATACCATTTGGATACTACCATCAATATATGTGATTAATTTCACCATATATCAATTAGTCCATCTTTAGAACATGTCTTATAAAATATTTCCTAAAAATATAATTATCATAAATAACATTTTTTCGTTAAAATAGGTCACATTCATTTTGAATTGAGAGTATGATATTAAATCCATGGTATATATATAGAGTTAAATATACAATTATTAATTTATCATAAAACCTGTTGCAAAATAATATAATAACCATTGATATAATTTTTAAAATTATGACCCAAATGGGTGAGATACATGAGGGTAAGGATAAGGAATACACATATATAACACTAACTGATGTGGGCTACCAATGTTTGGGAGGCTATCACTAGTGAAGAAAACTAGATATCTCTATTGAATAATGATAACCTACCATAGGGATCATTATAAAACAAAATATTTTTCTATAAGATTAATTAAAACTATATACCCCAATTGTGACACCCCAAGATTCCACGGTATGCTCATTTTTGAATAATACAGTAGCGTGTGTTGTACGCAACTTCGAGTTCTAACACGCACCACAACATATCAAACTAGTCGTTGTGAATAGTCATACCACTTTTTGAAATTTTATAAATTTTATCATTCAAAATGGACATCATTTTTGGATTCGGAATATCAAAATTATCCTAGGGTGAAATTTTGGTATTTTTCTGAAAACATTCAATTTTTGATTAATAGTGAAAGACATTGAGTTATAGTTTAAAACCGAAAGTTTACTTAAATAATTATATATTTTATTTAAATTTAATTTAGGTCAAAATAGATACATAATACCTATATAAGTTCAATGTAATTTATTGGAGTTAGTTTAGAATAATTTTAGATATATAAAAATTTTATTGAACGTTTCACCGTCTTTTACCCACCTCCTAGGAGAATTTGTAAATTCTCATAAAACATAATTTTAATACTTCTATGAGTGGTATTTAAAAAATCTGAAAGACACGGTTAATATCAAGGAGTAACATTTGGTTCAATAAGATAAAAATATTTTTTGGTGAATTGTAACTTTTTACTTTTATTTACCACGATTAAAAGAAAATATGGAAATTAAGGGTAAACATGATATTAGTATTACCCTAACACTTGTCATAATTCTATTGGAAATGTGTATCTCGACCAAAACTAACCTTAGGAATAAAATATTATCATTTGGGTGCCCTTGGATTAGATAAGGACATTTGTTATTATTTAATTCAAAGAAGAGTTAAAAGAGTTAAAATAAAAGATTAATAATTAAAACATTTTTAATATAGGGTTATGCATAAGATAAATTAGATTATAAATATTAATTATAAAGATAAGAAGATTTCATACATAAAGGTATTTTATTTATAATTTTTAGACACTAAATAATTTAACTTATTTATGACACAACGGTGATGCAGTAATTACTGAATTAATGAAATATTAAAATAATTGATATTATAAATATCCAAATAAATGTAATTTGAGACTTTTTATGAATTAAAATAATTTTATCGGTTAATATGACATGTTATTATTGATTTAATTATGTTTTTTAGAAGTTATGATGCTTCTATGATTTTCAAAAAAATCAAATACCAAATAGTGTCAAAATTGACATAAAAGAGTTTTTAAAACAAATATTGGATTATTAATTGATATTCAATTCCTAAAAATCTAAGGTTTGTCCAAGAGACTTATATGATGATACTTATATCATTAATGGACCACTTGGGGGACTCTTGGAGGTATATAGTATGTTTATTAACTATATAATATAAAAATACAAAGAGACATGGTAAATGTCTAACTATTAAACTAAGAGTTAAATATAAATGATAAGGTTAATATAGTGACCCAAACCTATCTAAAATATATTGGTTGATAGGATTTCGACCCATACCCACCTTAAACTTTAAATAATACACTTTGGATCCATTAGAAACCGAATATTAATTTATTATAAAATAATATTTCTAGATTTTCCAAAGGTTCCCCCCACCCCTCTTATAAAAGGGAACTCCCCCTTCTCACTAATTCACACATTCAAAGCCTTTTGTCTCAGCCAAACCTGGCCCAAATACTCTCTCAACTTCCCTCAATTCAACCTAGAGGCCTTATTTTGATCAGAAATCCTACTTAAGGATCCCTTTTGACCAAATCAAAAGGAAGAACCCGAAGAAGAGGTAATGTTTTCACCACCCTCTTTCAAGTTCCTTTTTTCTTCAACTTCTTCTTTCATTGTTATTTCGATTCTAAAATAATAACACCTGTATATTTTATATAATTTTATGTTATTATAAATATGGTACTACCATATTCAGTATTCTATCCATCCTTTGAATGATGTGTCACCATACATGTGTACGTACGGCTTACCGTTTCCACGTCGTGGTGTAATTGTTATTCAATAAATTGTTATTTGGATGGGTATAATAATGATGTGTAATTCATGTAAATAATATATATAACATGATATTGTTTCTATATATATGATATACTATCCAATTATATATTATTTCAATATCAAAAGAATGATATTGTCGCTCGTGCGTACGTACGGACTACCGTCTCCACGAACGCGATGAGATTCATTCTCCATCGTTTCCATTCAAGACTAATTATCATGTAATGATTAAAATAATTTTTAAGGAGTTGATATAATTATATGTATAAATAAGATACATCTTATCCATAACATACAATACTTATGTAACAAAACAGATAAATGAAAATGAGTTTGTTAACACCCGAAACAACAATAATACTAAAATATTATTAACAAATCATTATTAGAAGATGAAATATGATATCATAATTTTGTATATGGTTCATGTATAATTTAATAACATTGTTTTAACTATTATATAGGATGTTAACATACTATCGACTAAAGAAAAGTACAAGGTAATGATTTATTTCACCATCTCTTCATTATCCGATGTTGTTTATACGTAATTATCTACTGGGACCACTTTATCATCCACATCCATGTTTCTTAAAAATGTATTTCAAATCATTCTTAATATTTTAAAGAATATATGATGAATTCATTTATACCCTTGTTTACTTTTTATAAGATTTTTATAATGGAATCTTTCTGTCGTTTTCCAAACAAGTTCATTTTTAACCTTTTCGATAGAATTAAGGTAAGAATGTATTTTTTAACTTATATGGAAGGTGCGGCTATTTCCACCATTATAAAATTGTCAAAGCATCCCTTACAACCTTATAAGAAAATTTTCAAAGTAAATTTATTATTTTATAATTATTTTACTTTTAAATGATTTAAAAAAAAGAGATATTTCTCTAAAATAATTTTGATTTCATCTATGTAAACATCCATTGATAGATTTTAAGCTTATTCGAAGTTGATTTATTGTGATACAAAACTTCCATATTGTATTGAAGGTTATGTGATATGTTTGACATTGGATGTTTTCTTTTTATACCTTTCATGGTTTATGGAGAAAGTATTTACATTTCGTATGCTAGTTTTAATACGAATATTTATGATATGTTTAAAACTATTCATATGAGGAATTCATTGGACATAATAAGTGACAGGTGGAGCCTTCTATAGCTCCTTGATGCATCGGTAGGTCTCATGAGACAAACTAGTGTCTTGGTAAAAGGCCTTGACAAAATCTTATTTGTAGTCTTGGCACGAGGCCTTGGCTATGTGGTTATGATAGTTTGGCATTATGCATTCCATCATTACAAAAGTGGTTATTGATATTTCATGTGGTCATTCGACTAGTAGAATATCTATGTGAATAATTAAATGGAATTTTTTCATTTTATCTTTTCCATATTATGAATAAGTTCACGTTTAAAAGGCTTTTGTTTTATTTATACATTGTCTTAAATGTTTATGCTTATTTATAAAATTTTACGCTATATTGTTATCCTTACTGAGCATCTGAGCTCACCCCGTTCAATGTTTTATTTTTCCTAGGACGTGAAGAAGTAATTTATGAATGACCTGCAGGGATAGTATGAGGGGATATGAAGAAAAGATGTCATTGTAGTTGTTTTCACTTTATGATGTAATGTAAACTTTATGAATGTATCTAGCTATTCCAAGGCTACTAAAATAATTAGTCTTTTGAGACCTGATCTTTTGTGATCATTCCAAAATTGTGTTATAATGCACCGACTCTAGGTAGCTGGGGTTGGGGCATTATAGTTCGTATCAGTGGAGGTTCAGTACAAACCATGGAAGCTAGATTTAGATAAACTTTTATTAGAGCACATAGCACTAAGATATACTTTGAGGATTAGTATAGAATAACTTCTTTGAATTTTGGTATTATAAAGATTTTTTGAGTTTTCCAAGAAATACATCCCTTTATAGATACGAGCAGGTAGAGGCGGCTCTGGCACAGATGTACCTAGGGGTAAAACCTGAAAACACCACTTTAAGCTAGACTCGAATGAGAACTAGTGCACGATAATGAGCCTTGTTGCACTCTCGGTTACGACACTCTCGGGGGATATTCTTAGGATAATTCCAATTTTCATTACCAACCATTATGAAGGGTTTATGAGTATATACTTCCTCAAAGAAAACAGTTTTTATTATTATGGATTATATATATAAAATGTTTAATTTATTTTAAGTGTTTTTCAAGTATGGAATTATGTATTTTGATTCATAAACTAGTCTAGTTTATGCCATTGTTTAAAAATGGTGCGTAGTAGAAGAAATGGAAACTGCATCAATGCACACACTCCATGTAGGGATTTCACTCCCGCTCAAGATAGTTATAGTGGAGCTGGTGATGCAACTGGTACTGATCAGATAATCACCATATCAGGACAACTCACTCAGGTTATGAATAATAACGTTACCCATATAGAGCACCCTGATCCACATCATGGAGGATCAATGTTAGATCGCTTCATGTGGAAACAACCACCATCATTAAATGGGTGTAAAAATCCCTTAGAAGCTGAGAAATGGATAAATTCCCTAGAGAAAATATTTCAGGATTTGGGGAGTAGTGAAAGGGAAAAAGTTATCATGGAAGTTTACAACCTCATTGGGGATGATGATTGTTTCGGTGCGGATGTGCGTCGGGTTACGCTGTTCCGCCAGGACGCGTTCGCGCGTGCACCCGTCAACCCGAGGGGATGGGCGCGCGGCTTGTGGTCCCGCAGTCCCGCTTTCCAAGGGTGGGCGGAATTCGTCCCTTATTCAGGGGCGTCTGCTGCTTGATCGAAACCGGGATGATGGGATGTCGGCTCCTCCTTCCTTGGACGTCTCCTCGGAACTCGTCGCCTAATCCGGGTCTCCCTCATAGACTTAAGAATGTTCATTAATCTCGTTCTCGGCGCCATATCTTCATGGACACCGGTTAATTACGCTGCTTCCGCCCGGACGCTCCAAGGAGTCTGGGCGGGGCAGCAACCTGCAGTGAGAAGGCCGGGTGGCTCTGGGTGATGGGGGCGTGTCGTAACACTGCGGCTCTGCACATCTGTCTTCCGTCCCTAATAGGGCTTCTCGAAGGCATGATGGCCTGAGGCATCCCGTACTAGGTGCGGGGAACTGTGTCACCTGAGGTTTTCCTCAGCTTCCCATGTTTAACACGGGGTATGCCGCGAGTTTAACGTCCAGCGGGGACGGCGTCGGACCGATCAACACGAAAAGTGGATCAGATGACAGAACCCCTTGCGGGGAACCTCCGACGCTGGGGCCAGCACATGGGCGACTTCCCAAGTAACGTGGAGTGGAGTGAAGTGGCATGACCCCACCGGGATGTGGCGGCCCGGGTAAGGATCAGGATGGATGATGGAGTGAAGAGCTTGGACCCCGTAGGGGCTTCCTACGTACCGCGCGTTAGCACGGATCAAAGTCAGCGTAGTTCGGGTATACAGTTTAACGTCATGCTGGACGTCGGCAAGCCGACTCACGAAGAGGTCTAGGACGCCGGGCGGAGGATTGAACCGAACCACCTCGCACAGAGGGGGATGGAACGGCCGGGTGGATCACAGTTTCACGTCATGCTGGACGATAAAAGGGGAAATGGGAAAAGGGGCTGTGGGGAGGCACAGTGGAGATACACACGGGCAGTCTCCCACAGGGGCGGATTCATAGGTGAATCGACGCAAGCGTGAACCCTGGAGGGGTCCACTGATGGACGAACCGACGTAAATACGACCGGGACGACCAGGTGGCGGGCTTGGACCTCAGGGAGGCTTCCTACGTACCCTGTATAGAAGACAGGGATCAAAGTCCACATAGTTCATTCTGTCAGGACTTACGCACTTGAGGCAGCCCGGATGCGGCAAAACTCAGTTGGAAGGGACTTGGACCGAAAGCAGAAGACACCTCGATCCCAGTCACACCCTCTACTGGCTTCGGCAGTGGGGAGGCGCAATGGAGATACACATGTGCAGCCTCCCACGAGAAACTAGGGGTTTGTAATACCCTGCCCCCGTAGGGAAAAGCCACTCCCATTAAATCGTCCCAAAAGCGGGACAATCCCGACATCCCTGCAGAGACGAGCGGGTGGGGGCCACGTCCAAACCGGGGGAGACCCTGCGTGCAGAGTACGGGATCGGACGATGTGGACGGTTTAACGTCTTGCCGGACGAAGTACAGTTTAACGTCGTGTGTTGAGGACGAAGCGGACGGTTTAACGTCTTGCCGGACGAAGTACAGTTTAACGTCGTGTGTTGAGGACGAAACACTTGGCAGTTTAACGTCTTGCAGCGCGGACGATGGGGGCTAGGCAGTTTAACGTCGTGCAGCCTGGACGTATACAGTTTAACGTCGTGCAGGACGTGGTGCAGTTTAGCGTCATGCAGGACGAATGCTGAACAGTTTAACGTCTTGTAGCTCGGACGTAGTGCAGTTTAGCGTCATGCTGGACGATAAAGCCGCCGGTAGGTCCGTGTCACTTCGCGCGAGCCTAGGGGGGGGGGGGGGCGCACGGAAAGACGACGCACAACGTGGGCACCTGCGATGAAGACCATCGGGCGCCACGCAGGCGGGTACCCAAAGGGGGTCAAGGGAGGCGACCCTGGCGGATTGCGCGCAAAAGGGGAGCTTTGCGCACAAAACCGCGGATCGGCGCGCAAAATGGCGGGCTGGCGCGCAATTGGGCCAGCGCTTCGCGCGCGGATGATTGGGATTGCGCGCACCGGGCTTCGGATAGCGCGCGGGGGCAACAGCTCATTCTCTAACGAATGGCCACTTTGAAGATGGGGGTGCGCGCAATCGGGTTGGATTGCGCGCACCCGGGGGCAATTGCGCGCAAGAGGCTTCTTTTGCGCGCAAAGGCCTTCGGGTTGAAATTTATTCAAAGGAGATGAGCCAAGGGGATTGCGCGCGAAGGCGGACCCCAAGGCTCGATTGCGCGAAAGAAAGGAGGTTACCTGAAGATCGGCATTGCGCGCGGAAGGGATTGAATTGCGCGCGCGGGAGACCGTTCGACTTCCAGCAACCCTTGAAACGTTGGGGGTCGCCTAGTATTTATAGGCAACCCCGGGCGCGGAATCCAAGGAGCGAGCGCGGAATTCTCCTCGCGGGCGCGGAATCGGGCACCGCGCGCAAGGGAGTTGCGCGCATCCCGGGGGTTTTGCGCGCGGATCATCATCATTGCGCGCAGACCTCTGAAATTCCGCGCAAGGCCTCCGGGCCCTCCGAAACATTCTTCCGACTCCAAATATGACCTCGCTTTCCGCATCCGGAGCATCGTTTGGGAACAACGGACTTTTCCGGCGTCTACAAAAGCCCCCCCTCGGAATCTGATCGGCGAGAGGTCGCAACGATCGGGTTCCGAGGGAGACGCCGGAATGCCGAAGTCCTGGGCGGCGCGGGACTTAGGCGCGCAAAAAGGGGCTCCGGTCGCGAAATTCGCCGCTGCGGTCGCGCGAAGCGCTTTCCGCGCAGCGCGGACCCTGGCCTCGCCTATAAATAGGGGCACTGGGTCCCTCCGTGCCGTACATTGGCCTTCCGCGCGATAAGCATCTCTGCTCTCGTGCGCGAAATTGCCTTTTCCGGCGCGGAATTCGCCCGCTCGTCGCGCAAAACCGTCTGGATTTCGCTCTGTCTTTGCGCGAATACCCAGGATTTTACGCGAACGACTTCCCGATTGCGCACCGTCCACTAGGATTGCGCGCCGACTCTCAAACTTTTCCACCAGCCTCGTCCGATTCCGCACACTTCATCCCTTAACCCGCACGACCCCCGGAACTTCTGAGATAGCCGCAAATCAAGGAAATGAGGGGGATGCCGCCACTCGCAGGGCTGAGATGGCGACGAACGAGGAGGTTTACGGAGCCAAGGAGATTGTTTCCAACAATCAATCCTTGTTCGACTTACTGACGCCGGCCCAGAAGACATATCCACTGTCGGACAACCTGCCGCTCTGGAACTTTGGCATCCTAGATGAGGTTCCGGTGCCAGGGTTCGAGATTGATGCGCCGCGGACCTGGGTGACCCGGGAGGACGAGCTTCTCCGCAATAACATCACCAACAATGGGCATCCTGCCAGGGAGACCAGACACTTGGATGTCTATGTCCTGAACCCGAGGACGCGAACCATTGATGGGGGTGAGCCTACTGCGGAGAATTCTCCAGCCCTCTACTCGAGCATATATCGCCAGAGCGTCACGGACGACACCAAGGGCTGGCTGAAGGACTGGGACTTGCGGTCTGGGGGCAACTTCACCAGCGAGTGGGCCTGGGCGTTCTGGGTACGCCACACTTGCGATCACTTCGCAGAG
The DNA here is from genome assembly GCA_963277665.1 of Viscum album. Taxonomy (NCBI): domain Eukaryota; kingdom Viridiplantae; phylum Streptophyta; class Magnoliopsida; order Santalales; family Viscaceae; genus Viscum; species Viscum album. Next base: position 1,867,461,566 of record OY728131.1, read on the forward strand.
GAGCTGCGGTACATCGGCCTGTTCGAGGCGGTGTGGACGTCACAGTTCCACTTCTACCAGCAGTCCGAGCTCGGGCCGGAGCTGTTCACCCGATGGTCTCCGGATACCAACACCTTCCATCTTCACCATGGGGAGGTCGGCATCGGTCTCTGGGACATCCACTGCATTGGAGGTATCCCGCTGGAGGGCTACCAATACGATGAGTTCCTGCCACCGAAGAATACCTGGGAGGACAGGTCACGGACTCCCATCCTGACCTGGCATCTGCTTGACCTGGCTACGCAGCGGCTCGAGATCAAAGACTTCCAGAAGGACATAGCCTACAAGGAATGGTTCGGCCAGTTCTTGGAGCATGACCCGGCGGTCAAGATGCCAGGTAGAGGGAAGCGGTGCCCGACCGCAGCTCAGAGAAGCCGGAACGGGTCGTACTGGCGGGTCCTGGAGACAGGTGACTATCGCTCATGGGGGTACCGCGTCATCGAGGCCCGGGACCCAAATGTCCGGTACGCGGCGTTCCTGGCCGCCTTTCTGAGTGGGTGGCTCCTGCCAGTGCGGGACACGAGAATGGGCGTTCGCCCGGCGACACTGGCGATGGCGGGCGCTATGGCCGCCAACAAGAGATACAACCTCGGGGTCCCAGTGTTGGCGAGGCTGTATGCCATCCTGGGACGCATCTCACGAGGGGGGTCGCCACGAAGGATCTGTGGGCCCTTTCAGTTCTTCCACGGCTGGGTGGCTGCTCACCTCGGTGGGTACACGTTTCCGAACGCCATCATTCCTCCGGGCAACGGCCTGCGACCCTCCCTGCTGAACATCGCGGGGGTCGCTCCGATGACCCTAAGTGAGGAGGGCGTGCGGATCCGGATTGGCAATCATGCCAACTTCAACTTCAGTCCGTTCCCCACTCCCGTCGGCCAGATGATCGACAATGGGCAGGGTCCGCTGGAGCAGCATGAATACTTCCTGAACATGCGGGGCGGGGTGCTCGTGGCTCGGATCGACGGGAAGGTGATCTGCGAGCCTTACGTGCCGACCCGGTTCGCCAGGCAGTTCGGGTGCCTTCAACGGATGCCGAAGAGGGTATTCACTGCTGTCCGGGAGGAGACGAACCCTGGCGTCCTTCGCCAGATGTGGCTGATGTTTGCCGCTTTCGGCTCTGGCGACGTCATCACTCTCCCTCCTACCGGAGTTGACGCAGGTTTGGCAACCGAGTACGCCGAACACTGGGCCATCGCGTACCCCGAGGGGATTTTGCGGAAGCAAGTTCGGCGGCTCGAGGCTACTCGTTCGGAGACCGGGCGTCAAGGAAGGAGGCGAGGTGCCGCCACACGGGGGAGAACGGAGGCGCGCCAAACAGCGGAGCCGGCGCGGGCAGGGACTTCGGCGGCGGGCACATCGCGAGCTGCCGCCACGACCTCAGCGCCCAGAGAGGGGGCACGTGCGGTGGTCGACGAGCGGCCCAGGAAGCAGGTGAGACGTCTGCTCGAACCTTCCCATGATGCGGTCTTCCCGGCGCTGTGGTCGGCCTGGATGACTCTGCGGCAGTCACTGGGGACCGACGCCATCTGGCGAAAGATACTCAGAGAAGGAATCTATCTGCCAGAGGTCGGGCGCCTCCAGATTGCCGACAGAGTGGACTTCAACCGGCAGTATACGTATCTGACGGCCATGGACGAGTACGCGCGCCAACGTGGTCAGCGCGCGAAGCCATCCCTTCTGGTGAAGGTGATGCTCGGTCTCGAGCCCGCTCCGGAACAGATGCCGCCGGAAGAAGATGACAGTAGCAGCGACTCCGAAGAAGAGGAGGAAATGGGGGAGGATGAAGGCTCCGAGGGAAGATCCCATCAGGGGAGCCCACGGGAGAGCGGCGAGGTGGCCGGCTCTGACAACGTTGATGTCACTGAGCTCCTCGAGGTCCGCTTCTATCCCTACTCAATCTGCTTCATCCACTCTCTTATGCAGCTTCTAACCCATTTCTCCATCTTTCTTAGGAGCACACGGATGTCGGTCAGGCGTCCTCAGCAGGAGTAGGAGAGGCGCCAGCAGGACAAGGCGGGGGCCAGGCACCCATTATCGAACTGACAAGCGCTAAGGGGTCCCCTGCTGCAACTGTTCCTGCGGCGACCGGGATAGCGGAAGATGACGCTCCGAACTCCCGTAAGTCTCCCTACTTTACTGCTGGTGCTTGCTGTTGACGATCCATGACTAACCATGGCATGCCCCGCGCAGTGATCTCAACATTGGAGGCTCGTCGGGTTGCCGAACCCGGGCCATCTACGAGTGGACCAGTGGTGGACATGCCGCCTGCTCCGGAACAGACTTCCCAAACCGAGCCGGCCCCACCAACTGCTGATCAAGGGGCTGCGGACGTCGGCGGTGCTTCCATCGGAGAGAGGCTGGGGGCTGACGAGGGTGTCAGCGCCGCTGGGGAGAGAGAAGAAGGTCGCCCAGATGTTGGGGAACCTATCCCTCATGAGGACCTCCCAGGGGCGGACCCTGCAGCAGACCTGCTGGCTGCCTTCCCTGCCTACCGGCCTGCCGATCCCGAGGAGATGGACGACTCAGACACGGAGGCGGTCGAGGAGAGCCGGATAACGCGCCGTAGGGGGTGGAAGTGCATCCAACGCTTCCTCAAGCGAGCCCCATCGGAGTGGCTGGGGCGCATGGGATCACTTCAAACCTGGCTGCGCTTCCTGTGTGCCGGGGGAGCTGATGCTCAACGCCTCCATATAACGGTCCGTGATTTCATGGCCGAAAAGATGCGCGAGAGCTGCCGACGTCGCACAAAGTCGGGACATGTCGGAGAGCGCGCGGGCGCTCCTCGCGGCAGAGCAGGAAGTCCGGCGCCTCGAAGGGCAGGCGGCAGAGAAGGAGGCCTTCGTCGCAACGTGTACCGAGCTTGTGGAGCAACTAGCAGCTCAGCTGGTTGACGCCCAGGTACAGCTGACGGAGGCGGGCCAACAGATGGTCACAATTCAGGTCGAGCGGGAGCGTGCATAGGCTAGAATCGACGAATTGCGCGCTGCGACCGCCGACGAAGATAGGGCACGCAGAGAGCGAGAAGCAGCTCTGGAGGCCACCAGCCAAAGGGTAGCGGCATTAGAAAGACTCATCCAGCACGCTAATCCCTAAGGGATTTGTTTTTCCATTCCCAAAACATTTGCTTCCGCTACTTTGATCCATCTGTATGAATCAATATATTTATCTGCATCTTTTGGTTTAACATGCTCAACCACAATTCGTTGTCTTGCGGGAGTGTTAACCAAGCATCAGGCATCCACAATTGGGCCTGGATTCCTGGAGAAAAGAGGGAGGTCATTCCTAAGAAAGGAGACCTCATACCTAATCAATGTACCATCCCCCCAACCTGTTCCAACACACGAGCGGGACAATGCTAGGGGCGTTGAGATTTTATCCGAACATAGGGAAATGAGAAAAGGTGAATCGTGCGTCCCGAATCCAGACATCCACAACGGTCGGCCTTCCAGGAAATGCCCGAGACGGTAGGCGGACAGCGGATCGACCATAACAACTGCAATAGACGGACCGAAAAAGGCCATCATTCATATTGCAGGAGGCGGACCACATGTCATCATTAATACCGCTTTGGGGTTCCTTCAGACACAAGGGTGGAAATCCAGATCAACAGGGCATGCGAAGCGTGGGGCGAAGTGACGATTTGTTCGGACAGAATCCAACGCTCTCAAAATTGCGCCACCGTGGGGAGAGCGTATTAGGCGGATGCACTAATCTGGCCGTGAGTCACCTCAATTCTCAGACAGCACCTCTCTGACGAGGAAACCGTCGCTTCCCATCCTTGCGATGGGGCATCCCGAGCTGAATCGGGGAGAATATCACAACTGCACCACTCTACCCGAAGTCAGGCCAGACGGCCGGCGAAGAGGAGGGGCGGGACTTAACGATCCCTGAGGCTGGACCCGAGTCGGAATGCCCGGGTGTTCCTACGTACTCCATCAGGCTGGAGATCAAGCCATACGTAGTTCTGAGAGTGCAGTTTAACGTCATGCAGGACGTAGGACCCCATTTGGGGAGATCTTAGTTTAAGGTCGTAGAGCTCGGACCATAGGGGTAGATCTTAGTTTAAGGTCTTTAGAGCTCGGACCATAAGGGCTAGATCTTAGTTTAAGGTCTTTAGAGCTCGGACCATAAGGGCTAGATCTTAGTTTAAGGTCTTAGAGCTCGGACCATAAGGAGAGATCTTAGTTTAAGGTCTTAGAGCTCGGACCATAAGGAGAGATCTTAGTTTAAGGTCTTAGAGCTCTGACCATAAGAAGAGATCTTAGTTTAAGGTCTTAGAGCTCGGACCATAAGAAGAGATCTTAGTTTAAGGTCTTAGAGCTCGGACCATAAGAAGAGATCTTAGTTTAAGGTCTTAGAGCTCGGACCATAAGAAGAGATCTTAGTTTAGGGTCTTAGAGCTCGGACCATAAGAAGAGATCTTAGTTTAAGGTCTTAGAGCTCGGACCATAAGAAGAGATCTTAGTTTAAGGTCTTAGAGCTCGGACCATAAAGAAGAGATCTTAGTTTAAGGTCTTAGAGCTCGGACCATAAAGACCTCCAAGCACGCCACATCGTGGTCATATCCCCTGGATATGCGAAGATGCACTGAGGGATAGTGTCAAGAGTGTCGAGGTTTTGCCTGGCCGGAATGGGAGGTGGAAAATGTGAATCATGCGGCCATTCATTCAAGGACTGGGGGCACCGGCGTAACGATATGGGAGTACTGCCGACCGTGGCAGAAAAGCAGCATCAATATCGCACTAACCGTTGGTGGAGTGAGGCAGCAAACGAGCATCGACCGCTCAATCGCAGGATTCATATCGATTTGCTGCCCGAGGCCATTGGGGGTACCGGCCCGAGTCGGTGGGAGAGCACTGAGGCATTGTGTCCGAACCGTTCACGGGGGTTCCACCCAGGGCGTAGACGATGGGTCCGAATGAAAGGGAGCACGAAGCCTGAAAAGTGGAAGGAACCTGACCAAGCTGAACCTGACACTCCTGGCAATAAACCAGAGTACTCTTGACACCGGTGGACCACGGAAAGGGGTCGGGGAACACGCCTTGAGGGTGACCTGAAGGCGGCGGATTCCCCAGAGAAGGGGGGAATCTCTAAGTGGTGGGGGGCTGGACCCGAAGTTTCAAACATCCGGGCGTTCCTACGTATCCCGTAAGGATGGGAATCAAGCCACACGTAGTTCTTGAAGCGCGGCGCAACACAATCGGGCACCAGCGCGGGGAAGAGTGCGGGTCTGACCCTCGCACACAGAAGGAGCGGAATTTGATATTTCTTGTTTGTCCTTAAAGATGAATGGTTTTTCTTTGTGCGGCGACATGCCTGTGATTGAGAAATCTCTGGCGTCGCCACAATAATCAAGCCCTGGAAGGCATTGATGAATGGCGTGGTTATTAACCAGCGCCCAACATGAGTGTCCCCCGAGGAGAACATCACGATGCAGTGCCGTTTCTCGTCGGGCGGCCAAGACGATCACAGTTTACGGTCGTGTGGTAGGACCAGACAACACAGTTTAAGGTCGTGTGGTTCGGACCATGGAGGAATCCGCTTATTGCGGTACGGTGGACACGGCAGAGGTGGGAACATACCCAGCCCTGCGGTCACGCACGATTCCAGGAGGAGAGTCTTGGGATAGGGGTCTGCGTATGTCCATCACCCGAGGGGCAGAGATGCTAGCCTCCAGATATACCGGGCCCAGAACGCGATTGTTCGGGCGACTCCTTCCTCCTTATGGGGACGAGGGTCCAGCTACGCACGGCCCTTAGGGAGGATATCCGCATATATCCTTGGTGCTCAGATCATGGGAGCCTCGAACGACATCATTACCCTGGTTGGTCTGTCTAACGTGTAGAGGTGTACTGTAGGTCAGTATGAAGAGTGTCGAGATTCCACTACAACGCATAAAGGCGGAGTGTGATGAGGACTGCGCAACCATTGTTCAGAGCCTGAAAGAGCCGACATGGTGATCAAGGATGTTGCTGACGCATTCTCAATACAACATCTGATCGCGTCAGCCTAAGACGGGGCAAGCAAACGAGCATCAACCGCTCAATCGCAGGATTCATATCGATTTGCGGCCCAAGACCCGCCGGTAAATCGACCCGGAGCGGTAGGAGAGCACTGAGGCATCGTACCCAAACCGCTAACGAGGATCCCTTTGAGTGAAGGCTCGAACAAGAGGAAGCGCAAGGCCTGACAAGCAACACAAGACTTGTCAGGATTGAATCTGACACTACGAGTCATAGACCGAAGCACCCAAAACATGTTAACAGATCTCCGGAAAGGGTCGGAGGACTCACCCTGAGAGCAACCAAAAGAGGGTAGATCCCCGTGATCAACCAAGAAACGGGGCTGGACCTGAAACATAAGCGTCCAGGCGGTCCTACGTATCCCATAAGGATGGGAATCAAGCCATACGTAGTTCTGGAGAGGCAGTTTAACGTCATGCAGGACGATGAGGGGTGTGAGGTAGTCCCACACACGGGGGAGGCGTACGGCGCGGCCAGTAGACCGACGTGAATGAGGACATAATCCCCCGCTCACGCGATACGCCTCGCACAAAAAGGAGGGGAACTGGGGCCAGAGGCCCAACGCGGGATAGAGATTCCCGGGAAATGGGGCTGGGCCTGAAACATGAATGTCCAGGCGGTCCTACGTATCCCATAAGGATGGGAATCAAGCCATACATAGTTCTTTGAGAGGCAGTTTAACGTCATGCAGGACGATGAGAGAGAAAAAAGGAAGGGGGGAGCAGAAGGCATCCCCAAACGTGGGGGGGGGGGGGGGGGTGGGGCGTACAGCGTGACGAGCAAACCGACGTGAATGAGGGAATAGCCCCGCGCTCACACCATACGCCGCACACCCGGGGGCAACTGGGCCAAGGGCCCGAGATGGGATGGAAATTCCCGAAGGATGGGGCTGGGCCTGAAACATGAAGGTTCAGGCGGTCCTACGTATCCCATAAGGATGGGAATCAAGCCGCACGTAGTTCTTGAGAGGCAGTTTAACGTCATGCAGGACGAATGCTGAACAGTTTAACGTCTTGTAGCTCGGACGTAGTGCAGTTTAGCGTCATGCAGGACGAAACACTTGGCAGTTTAACGTCTTGCAGCGCGGACGAATGCTGAACAGTTTAACGTCTTGTAGCCTGGACGAATGCTGAACAGTTTAACGTCTTGTAGCCTGGACGAATGCAGTTTAACGTCGTGCAGGACGTGGTGCAGTTTAACGTCATGCAGGACGAAGTGCAGTTTAGCGTCATGCGGGACGACTGTGCAGTTTAACGTCATGCTGGACAAATGTGCAGTTTAACGTCATGCTGGACGTCTGAACACTCAGGCAAAGTATTGCTTGAGGAATCTAGCGTTGGTGGGAGGAGTGACACGCTCACCATCCATAGTCGCTAGGGAGTACGCGCCATTGGGATAGACCTTGTGGACAACAAAAGGTCCCTCCCACTTGGGCTCCAACTTGGGTGGCTTCCTGCCGGGGATCATCGGTGCTCTTAGGGCTAGCACTAGATCACCCTGCAGGAAGGAGAGGAGGCGAACCTTCTTATTGAAAGCTCGAGCCATTCTGCTTTGATGCCTCTCCAAGTTGTGCAAAGCGCGAAGTCTATTCTCATCCAGTGCTTCCAACTCGACTAGACGGGCTTCAACAACTCTGTCCGGCGCTTGCTGGTCGTAGACCGCAGTGCGCAAGGACGGCAACTGGATCTCGATGGGCAGGACGGCCTCAGCTCCATACACCAGGGAATAAGGGGTCATCTGGGTGGAATTGCGAGTCGTCGTCCGATAAGCCCAGAGGGCGTTGGGGAGCTTGTCCGGCCAACTCTTCTTGTTCTGACCAACCATCTTTTGCAGAATGTTAGAGAGGGTTTTGTTGAACGCCTCGATCTGTCCATTCGCCTGCGCATGATAGCGAGATGTATGGTTCGAGCGAATGTTATACTTGGCGTACAACTTCTTCAACTCGGCTGCTCGGAAATTGGTTCCGTTATCCGTGAGGATAGCGTGAGGCACTCCAAATCGATAGATGATGTTGGAGGTCACGAAGTCAGCGATCGAACAGGATTTGACCTCTCTGAGCGGAATCGCTTCTGCCCATTTGGAGAAGAAGTCCGTGGCGGTCAGAATGAACCGGCACTGGCGAGCTGTCGCCGGCGGGTAAGGTCCCACAACGTCCAGTCCCCAGACTGCAAAGGGCCAGGAATACCTTGTGGTATGGAGAGGCTCCGGCGGCCGATGCACAAAGTTCGCATGAACCTGGCACGCATGGCACCTCCTGGCATACTCGATGCAGTCATGGATCATGGAGGGCCAGAAGTATCCTAACCTCCGAATCTGGTGGGACAGCTTCGGCCCAGTCTGGTGGGCGCCGCATGAACCAGCATGAACCTCTTGCATGACTCGTGGGATCTCAACTCCCTGAAGGCAACGGAGGAGAACACCATCAAATCCGCGTTTGTAGAGGATCTGCTCCAGGCCGGGACTGCTCTGGAGGACGAACTGCGATGCGCGGCGTCGAACTCGCTCGCGCTCGGCCCGATCCGATGGAAGAATGCCATGTTGGAGGTACTCAACCAAAGGCGTCCTCCAATCAGGGGCTGATCCGACTGTCATATCTGGGGTACTCGGGGCTCCGGGCATAGGGGCAACCGTGGTGAGGTTACTTACCAACGGGCCGCGATCTTCTTCCGGGATAACGGGAGCGATGAGCCTGCGGCGCGTCACGCGGACGATCAGGTTGTCCTGTTCAGGCTCCGCAAGTGACGCAGCGAGGCTGGCCAAAGCATCTGCTCGACCGTTCTGCGACCGGGGAACATGGACAATTTCCGGCCGAGAAGGGAACCGGGCCATCAGAAGGAGGGTGCACTCCAACAATGGCACAAGTTCCGGCTTCCTGACAACGTAGTCGCCATTGATCTGCTTAACGACCAGCTCGGAGTCCCCTTTCACGCACAGACGGGGCACGTCGATCTCGAGAGCCAACTCGAGGCCGGTGATGAGGGCATGGTATTCCGCCTCATTGTTGGTACAGCCCTCTGACAACAGGAAAGAGTATGGCAGCACGGCTCGCTCCGGGGTAATGAAGACGATGCCCAAGCCCACTCTGTTGAGCTTAGGATTATCGAGTCTTCTACCGGTGGGGCTCCGGGATGCACCGTCAAAGTGCATCTGCCAGCATGGATCGGCTCGATCAACCGAGAGAATGGCCTCATCAGGAAAGCCTAGATCCAGCGGCTGATCCGCGGAGGTCGGGTGAGCTGCCAGAAAGTCTGCCAATGCTTGCCCTTTGATGGCCTTCTGAGACACATACCTGATGTCAAACTGCTGGAGAATCACAGCCCACCGCGCTAGGCGGCCAGTCAACATAGGCCGGCTCAGGATATATTTCAACGGGTCTACCTGAGAAACCAACTGTACCTCATGGTGCTGCAAGTAGTGCCGTAATTTCTGTACGGAAAATACGAGCGCCAGGCAGCTCTTCTCGATGGGGGAATACCTAACTTCCGCATCGAGGAGAATGCGACTGAGGTAATAGAGGCTATTCTCTGTTCCCTCGTTGTTCTTCTGGGCGAGAAGGGCACCCAGGGACCGTTCCAGGGCGGTCACATAAAGGACCAGCGGCTTTCCGGATACGGGCGGCATCAGGACCGGAGGTTGAAGCAGGTACTGCTTGATTTCCTCGAAAGCGGTCTGACACTCTTTATCCCATACATAGGTGGCACCTTTCTTCATGAGGCGAGAAAAGGGCTTACACTTGCCGGCCAGGTTCGCGATGAATCGGCGTATATAGGCTAAGTGGCCTTGGAACCCTTGCAGTTCCCGGACGGTACCTGGGGGAGGCATCTGGCTAATCGCCCTGATTTTCTCTGGGTCGATCTCAATACCCCGGTATCTTACCACAAATCCAAGGAACATTCCGGAGGTGACCCCAAAGGCACACTTCAACGGGTTCATCTTCAGGCATCGAGACCGGAGGAAGCTGAAAACATTCTCAAGATCTTTGAGATGGTCCTGACGCTGGCGCGATTTGACAACCAAGTCGTCGACGTAGCATTCCACCAGTGTGCCGAGGATTGGCTTGAATATGCGGTGCATCGCCCGTTGATAGGTGGCACCTGCATTCTTCAGGCCGAAAGGCATGACCCGGTAGAAAAAGGTACCTTGGGGGGCCCTGAAGGCAGTGAACTCCTCATCCTCAGGGGCCATCCGAATTTGGTTGTATCCGGAGTATCCATCCATGAAGGAGAGGGCTTGGAACCCTGCCGTGGCATCAATCAACAGCTCTGTCACTGGAAGGGGAAAATCATCTTTCGGACAGTGGCGGTTGAGATCGCGGAAGTCGATGCAGACTCTAATCTGCCCGTTCTTCTTCCTGACCGGCACAATGTTGGCCAGCCATTTGGGGTACTGAACTTCCCTCACGAAGTTGGCTTTGATAAGCTTGTCAACTTCGGCCTCAACCATGGCACCGTGGGATGGGTGCATCTTCCTGGGAGGCTGCTTGAACCCGCGATGGTTCGCCGGGAGACCAAGGCGGTGGACGGCTACCTGAGGATCTAGCCCCGACATCTCGTCATAGCCCCAAGCGAACACATCACGGTGCTGCCTGAGAAAGTCCACGTACTGTTGCCGCTCCTCAGAGGGCATGGCGGCACTAACCAATGTGGGTCTTGGATCGGCCTCGGTTCCAAGGTTCACCTGTATTAACTCATCGACCGTGGCGGGGAAGCCCTCCTCAAAGGCTGGGGGTGCGTCTTCCATATCCTCTCCGCTCGGGGAGGGATCATCCACGGGAGAGACTGCGTTGGAAACTGCACTGGGGCTACCAGATCCTGCTGGGCCACTGGTGCTGGCACGGGCGGTCGCGACCATCTCATCAGGAGACCCGCAGACCGTCAAGACCATGGCGACGTCCAACTGGTGAATCGGGAGGACGTAAGCGTCATCCAGACTTGCCCAGGGATCGCTTGCAACAACGACAGGCTCAACCTCACCTGCCAGGATCTGCTTATCCTTGCTCTTGTAATAGTCCGCGTCCAGATAGCGGGCTTCACATGAGGCAAAAGGAGAGGCATCTCTTTGAAGCACGCCTACTCGACCATTAAGGGAGTATTTGAGGCATTGGTGGTATGACGAGGGAACCGCCGCGTGAAGGTGAAGCCATGGCCTGCCCATCAATGCTTTATACACAGTGTCCTGAGAGACTACCATGAATTCGGTGTTGGCAACCAAGTCACCGAACTGGGTCTTCAAACGTATCTTGCCGACTGGGGTTTGCTCGGTGCGGTCGTACCCCTGGATCCTGAGGTCGGAGGGAATCAAGTCATCCTCAGACAACCCCAATCTCCGGAGCGTCCGAGTTGGAATCAGGTTAATCCTGGACCCCGTGTCGACAAGACAGCGCCGGAAATCAAGGCCATTGAACTGGCCAGTGACATACAGCGGACGGATATGTCCCTGTATAGGAGGGTCTTCATCCTTACCAGAGAACGAGATAACTGCCTGACATTCGGCGTCCTCGATCGTTTCGGCGTGAAAGGCCTCTGCAGCCGCAACCTCTGTCTCAAACTGGAGGGGGCTTTTCAGGGCTTCAGCGAGTGCCTCGCGCATCTCAGATGACATGCGCAGAGCCTCAAGGATGGAGAGCCTTGCTGGGATGTCGGCCAAGTGCTTCAGGAAATCATACTTTTTGGCCAAGCACGAGCCCCTGGTTGCAGGAGGTTGCTCTGCGGTTGGTGGCATGACGGACCTTGCCGGTTGGATCGGCGGCCGACTAGTACTTGGCGCATCTCGCTGTTCACTGGTCGCAGTTCGTGAAATGGTCACCGTACTGGAGTCAGGAGGCCGGGATGGACTCGTGGCAGGGCGGAGCTGGTCGCGACGCGGCTGAGGCGGTTCTGCCTGGTCCCACACCACAAACAGTGGCGGAGGCGAATCCGTCATCCCCGGATGGGGGGGCTGCGCGCGCTGAGCTCGGTTTTGAGCCTGCTGCCTAGTCTCAGTGGCGTGCACGGCCTGGATGGAGGCACCAGCGGCTGTGCCCCGGCGACTCCTGCTGCTGCGGTTCTTCCGACGGTGGCGACGACCGGGGACACTAGGGAGGTCCACCTGGTGTTCTTCAACGTCGGGAACCGAAAAGGGATTTACCAGCTCGACGGTATTAACTGAAGCGTACCCAATACCGTCATCGGACGAATCATCCATCACCGGGCGGATCCGAGGAGGGACCCCCATATCCGGGGGCATGAAATCGCCGAGAGTGCGGGATAGTGGCGGAACCGGCGGGGCGCGCTCTTCCTTCTTGCGCTGCCGCCGTTTGCTCCTCTTGGAAGAGGCAGGCTGGGACGACGATGCCGAAGCAGCACCCGCAGATTCTGGGGGCTCAGGCTGATTCAAGCGCGCACGGATGATTCCATGGGCGCGAATGGTCGTCTTGCGGGCCATCCAGTTATTATACTTCTGGGATCCGCGGTCGGAGACCAGCTGCCATTCGTCCTCGTTGCCACTATCGTCATCTGATCCCACGAACACGCCCGCCACTTGTGCTGGAGCTGGGCCCAACCTGATTACATTGTTGTTAATCTGGTCTTGGAGCCAATCCTTAAACACATAGCACCGCTGGATGGTGTGCCCCAGAGCCCGATGGTAGGGGCAGTAGCGGGGGTTATTCGTAAGATGTGCCTCCTCTGGCCTCCAACACTCAGGCAATCGCACAATCCTCTGCTCCAGGGCTCTCCGGATGTAACCGGGGACCTGATCCTCATGAAATGAGTAAGTCAGGTGTCGCGGGCCCCTGGGAGCGTGGTCTTGACGAGGGGCTGGAGGGGCCGGCCGAGGAGGTGGACCCTGATTATCTCACCTGGGTTGTGGCGGTACATTACGCGGAGGGGCCGGCCGGTTCTGGGGCTGCCGCTGCTGGGCCGGGAACTGAGCCCGTGGAGGCGGATTCCTGTGAGGCTGTGGAGCTGGCCTCACCGGCAGCAGCTCCAATGGCCTGGGGGCCTCTATCTGGGCGACAGCAGCGGGCTCAGCCCTGCTGACTCTCCTTGCAGGAATCATAGGAGGCAGCGGGTGTGCCTGGCTGGCCTGTTGCAGGGCTTCCTCAAGACGTTGAGCTTTGTCTGAGAAGTCCCTGAACCCTCCGGGGTAATTCTGAGTGATCAGGGAAGGGACCAGCTCGGTCTTGAAGTTCCCGACGCACATTGTCAGCAACTGCTCCTGAGTCAATGGCATGTCAAGGGAATACGTGAGACCCTTCCATCGGGCGACGAAGTCCGCGACTCGCTCATCAGGCCTCTGCTTGCACTTGAAGAGGTCTGCGATACTTGTCTTCCGGGTCGTGGAACTGAACTGGTAGAGGAACTGTCTACGGAGGTCCTCCCAGCTGGTTACCGACCCGACGGGGAGCTGGCTGTACCAGACAAATGCTGGCCCTTCCAGTGTCTGAACAAAGCAGCGAAGCTTAGCGGCCTCCTGCTGCGCCGGAGTCCCCAACATAGGCCCGCACCTCGAGTTGAAGTGGGCTAAATGCTGTGGCGGATCTCCAGTTCCGTTGAAGGGGGCGAAAGTGGGATTCCCGAATCCCGGAGGCACCGGCATGTCATCCACCCATGCTGGGTAGGGCTTGCCGTCCGGTGGGATCGCCACCTGCCGAGTCTCCAAGGCTTCCAAGCGGGCAATGAGTGCCGCCATCGGATCGTCCGGACATGGGTTCCAGTCCTGGCGAGGATCTCTAACCACGAGCGCATTGCATGGCCCTTCAATCAGGTCGTCGACCGGGTCGTCGAACTCGGCAGCTCGTGGGATGGCGGGCGGAGCGGCCCTGGGGGCAGCGGGAGGAATCCGAGCGGGATCTCTCAGGTAGTCACGCCGCTCGGGAGGGTGTGGCGAAACATACCGCGCCCTCTTGCCATAGGCAATGGCCTCTCTCCTGTCGGCGAACACGGCGTAATCACGGTTGCCCGGGAGAGTCTCATCGAGTAGCGGTTGTTCCGGTCCCTGCTGTCCTGGCCTGGGATCACCGTAGTCAGGCCGCCGTTCTGCAGCGCGCTCGGCGAGGAGCTGGTCAACCAGCCTCTTCTGTTCGGCGAGCTGCTGACGTAGTGTAGCCTTCTCGGGATCCTCCTCTGCCCTCCGCATGGAGGCAGATGGGTCGGCGGGCTTTGTAGCCTCGCTGTGCTCTTTTCCTTTGCTGACGTTTCGGCTCAACGTCAGTGCTTCAGTGGGTGCGGGGAGCCCCAGGAGGTTCCTCTGATGACGAGTAACTCTCACCGATGGATCTGACGACGGCTTGTCTTCGGGGGGAAGCCCCCGTCGAGAAGTTCCAAGTCGTTCCCCTCTCCCGACAGGTCAGCCATATTGACCGTTCCTGTCCCTGGGGATATACCCTCAGGGCCACCCAGCGAATCGGGCTGTCGGCGAATCACACTGAAGCGTAGGGCAGCGTACTGCCCCCATCCACGGATATACACGTGGGGAGTGGCTTCCTCGATAACTTTGCGGAGTACTTGGAAGCACTCAACGCATCGTTGTTGGAGGGCCTCGTGGCGCTCAAATGACCCGGGGTGCCGAACCGCGGGGAGCATGGCCAGGTCAATTTGACGGCACTGCTCACCAATATCCTCCAGGTGCACTTGACTCCCGGGGTATGGCATTTGTAGGCGGTGAAGACAGGAGCGAGTCTCCCGGAGAGTTCGGCGGAAGCACTCGAACTCATCCGGGGTGAGCGATTCGGGTGCATCAAAGCCCGGTCCTGCGACTGGCCAAAACTTCTCAGGGAAGTGGCCCTCTGCAAGGACGGTCCAGAAGCTCCACGACTCAAACTCGGGACCCAGATCTCCTCGGTCCTCTTCCATGGCTGGGAACGGACGGGGAACTGGTAGTGGTGCTGAGGCGGGCCGCCGGGCTGACGGGCTGGCCGGCGGTGAATACGGCGAGCAGGCCGATTGGCCTCCATATCCCGGGCTGCCCTCTGAGGGTGGCGGTGCCCTGGCTACCACATCACGATAGGACGGGCCGGCGAGCGAACATCCTGCCGTAGCATCGGTGCTCGCCGTGGGTGCACCAGATCGTGGTTCGACCGTCGATCCCCAGAAAAAGTCTCCGGCTTCTCCGATCGAGGCGGAAGGCACTTCCGGAGGGGCCGGTACCAACCGCAAGCTTGATCCTTGGGGGTCTACTAGGCCCTCGTTACTCCGGATATACCTTCGGAGAGAAGCGGGGATCACACCGATCTCGCTCTCGGGGAGCACGAGGCTGACGTGCCGCATTCCTACCCCTGCCCTTGACTGGCGGGATTGGGGAAAGGGCTCTGTCGCCGAATCGTACTCCGCCTCTGAATCAGAGAAGCGAACCGGTCGGATCTCTGCCCGGAATTCTGTAACATTCTTCCCTCGGCGTCGACGCCTTGCCTTCCTGCCCCTGGGTGGTTCTCCGGGGCAGGGCTGATCTCTGTCCTGGCGTCCTCCGGCCGCACTGGTGCTGGGGCCAAGAGGACTGGGAACCAAGGTGCGAGGGGCACCGAGACAGATATCAAAGGGGACGCGGGGAGAGATGATTCCGGGCAGGACTCCGGGCCGGGATCAGAAGGTGGGATGACCCATGCCTCCTGGATCGGCCACACAGAGTAGATCCTGCCGGTGAATAGCGCTACAGCGAGGTGGTCCGCGGTGGCTACTGCCAGTGCCAGCAACCGGGAGAGTCAACCCAACCTGCCTTTGGGGCGGTCGGGGCCTCGATCCAGGTCGGGCATAGGAGTTCCCCTGCTCAGGATGCGCAGAGGCCTGGCGACTGGAGCCAGCAGTGGCTTGGGCCAATGCGGCCGCTGTTGCTAGAGCCCCAAGGTGGGCATCCTCTTCCGCTCGTGCCCGACGTTGGCGTCGAGACAGGCGAGTCGGAATGAGCGGCGCGGGCAGGTGGAGAGCCCGCTCTTCGACTGGAGAGGCCTGGCGGCGGTGTCGCCGTGGCCTGGCGGGAGTCCTTACCGTAGATCCCTGGAGCGAATCCCGGATAGGGTGATCCCGGGCCTCTTCCACCTCATCCGCGTAGGGAAGGGAACTGTCAGAGCGCTCCGGGGATAAGCTCCCGAAGTGGTTGGACGTCGAGGTAGGCAGCGGTGCCTCCCTACGCGGCCCTCGGGGGCGGCGGTGGTGGCGAGGCGCAGCCTCCTCAAGGTCTAGGCGAGCCATTTCCCTAGTGGGGATGACTCCCTCTTCCTCGTATCTCCGCACCAGGGTGTTGATCACCCTTCTCTGGATGACCTCCGAGGGGGAGAGAGGGCGTGGTCGTCCCACAATTGCGGCTGCTGGGACGGCTGTGGAACGGGCGGGACCGCGCGGAGTAGCCGCGTCGGTGTTTCCCCTGTCCCCGCGCCAGTGGGCGGGTGGCGATCGGGCACTAGATCGGGCGACCTGATTTCTGAAAGCAGGGAGAATGACCCATTAACACTGACAGGAAAAAGGAATCGACAACCAACCATTAGGGCCACGACGCCTTCCGTGGGGGGAACCCAGGCCCTCGACGTTGCGAGACGGAGTGCCCGATTTCACTTCCCCAGCCCCTGGCGGGTAAGACTGAATGCTTGGCCGGGCAACATGCCGGTCTTCCAACACCTCTGAAAGTCATCGGCCTTCGTATCGAGGAGAAGAGATTCACGTCGGGTTCACCATTTTTCTGTTTCGGTGCGGATGTGCGTCGGGTTACGCTGTTCCGCCAGGACGCGTTCGCGCGTGCACCCGTCAACCCGAGGGGATGGGCGCGCGGCTTGTGGTCCCGCAGTCCCGCTTTCCAAGGGCGGGCGGCATTCGTCCCTTATTCAGGGGCGTCTGCTCCTTGATCGAAACCGGGATGATGGGATGTCGGCTCCTCCTTCCTTGGACGTCTCCTCGGAACTCGTCGCCTAATCCGGGTCTCCCTCATAGACTTAAGAATGTTCGTGAATCTCGTTCCCGGCGCCATATCTTCATGGACACCGGTTAATTACGCTGCTTCCGCCCGGACGCTCCAAGGAGTCTGGGCGGGGCAGCAACCTGCAGTGAGAAGGCCGGGTGGCTCTGGGTGATGGGGGCGTGTCGTAACACTGCAGCTCTGCACGTCTGTCTTCCGTCCCTAATAGGGCTTCTCGAAGGCATGATGGCCTGAGGCATCCCGTACTAGGTGCGGGGAACTGTGTCACCTGAGGTTTTCCTCAGCTTCCCATGTTTAACACGGGGTATGCCGCGAGTTTAACGTCCAGCGGGGACGGCGTCGGACCGATCAACACGAAAAGTGGATCAGATGACAGAACCCCTTGCGGGGAACCTCCGACGCTGGGGCCAGCACATGGGCCGCTTCCCAAGTAACGTGGAGTGGAGTGAAGTGGCATGACCCCACCGGGATGTGGCGGCCCGGGTAAGGATCAGGATGGATGATGGAGTGAAGAGCTTGGACCCCGTAGGGGCTTCCTACGTACCGCGCGTTAGCACGGATCAAAGTCAGCGTAATTCGGGTATACAGTTTAACGTCATGCTGGACGTCGGCAAGCCGACTCACGAAGAGGTCTAGGCCGTCGGGCGGAGGATTGAACCGAACCACCTCGCACAGAGGGGGGTGGAACGGCCGGGTGGATCACAGTTTCACGTCATGCTGGACGATAAAAGGGGAAATGGGAAAAGGGGCTGTGGGGAGGCACAGTGGAGATACACACGGGCAGTCTCCCACAGGGGCGGATTCATAGGTGAATCGACGCAAGCGTGAACCCTGGAGGGGTCCACTGATGGACGAACCGACGTAAATACGACCGGGACGACCAGGTGGCGGGCTTGGACCTCAGGGAGGCTTCCTACGTACCCTGTATAGAAGACAGGGATCAAAGTCCACGTAGTTCATTCTGTCAGGACTTACGCACTTGAGGCAGCCCGGATGCGGCAAAACTCAGTTGGAAGGGACTTGGACCAAAAGCAGAAGACACCTCGATCCCAGTCACACCCTCTACTGGCTTCGGCAGTGGGGAGGCGCAATGGAGATACACATGTGCAGCCTCCCACGAGAAACTAGGGGTTTGTAATACCCTGCCCCCGTAGGGAAAAGCCACTCCCATTAAATCGTCCCAAAAGCGGGACAATCCCGACATCCCTGCAGAGACGAGCGGGTGGGGGCCACGTCCAAACCGGGGGAGACCCTGCGTGCAGAGCACGGGATCGGACGATGCGGACGGTTTAACGTCTTGCCGAACGAAGTACAGTTTAACGTCGTGTGTTGAGGACGAAGCGGACGGTTTAACGTCTTGCCGGACGAAGTACAGTTTAACGTCGTGTGTTGAGGACGAAACACTTGTCAGTTTAACGTCTTGCAGCGCGGACGATGGGGGCTAGGCAGTTTAACGTCGTGCAGCCTGGACGTATACAGTTTAACGTCGTGCAGGACGTGGTGCAGTTTAGCGTCATGCAGGACGAATGCTGAACAGTTTAACGTCTTGTAGCTCGGACGTAGTGCAGTTTAGCGTCATGCTGGATGATAAAGCCGCCGGTAGGTCCGTGTCACTTCGCGCGAGCCTAGGGGGGGGCCGCACGGAACGACGACCCACAACGCGGGCACCTGCGATGAAGACCATCGGGCGCCACGCAGGCGGGTACCCAAAGGGGGTCAAGGGAGGCGACCCTGGCGGATTGCGCGCAAAAGAGGAGCTTTGCGCGCAAAACCGTGGATCGGCGCGCAAAATGGCGGGCTGGCGCGCAATTGGGCCAGCGCTTCGCGCACGGATGATTGGAATTGCGCGCACCGGGCTTCGGGTAGCGCGCGGGGGCAACGGCTCATTCTCTAACGAATGGCCACTTTGAAGATGGGGGTGCGCGCAATCGGGTTGGATTGCGCGCACCCGGGGGCAATTGCGCGCAAGAGGCTTCTTTTGCGCGCAAAGGCCTTCGGGTTGAAATTTATTCAAAGGAGATGAGCCAAGGGGATTGCGCGCGAAGGCGGACCCCAAGGCTCGATTGCGCGAAAGAAAGGAGGTTACCTAAAGATCGGCATTGCGCGCGGAAGGGATTGAATTGCACGCGCGGGAGACCGTTCGACTTCCAGCAACCCTTGAAACGTTGGGGGTCGCCTAGTATTTATAGGCAACCCCGGGCGCGGAATCCAAGTCGCGAGCGCGGAATTCTCCTCGCGGGCGCGGAATTGGGCACCGCGCGCAAGGGAGTTGCGCGCATCCCAGGGGTTTTGCGCGCGGATCATCATCTTTGCGCGCAGACCTCTGAAATTCCGCGCAAGGCCTCCGGGCCCTCCGAAACATTCTTCCGACTCCAAATATGACCTCGCTTTCCGCATCCGGAGCTTCGTTTGGGAACAACGGACTTTTCCGGCGTCTACAATGATCAATTGTGGTCCTTGATTCAAAACAAAATGGATGACAAGTAAGTATCAAATATGGAATGGAGGGTGTTCAAAAACATTTCTTAGAGAAATTCTTTCCTTGTGACCATCGAGCAGTTATGGAAAGGAAATTTCTGAGTCTGAGACAAAAGGAGGATGAGAATGTCATAAAGTATGAGGCTAGCATTACAAGGTTAGGAAGGCATGCTGGTGATTATATACGTAACCCAAGAAGTAAGATTTACCGTTTCATTGATGGGTTAAAACCATTTCCCCGTCGAGCATTAGTCTCACAAACCTTCTCATTGTACGAAGATATTGCCTCATGTGCTATTAAGACAACAAATGAATTATCTATATATTATGACTTTAAAGCAATACAGGAGAAGAAGAGATCTTCTGATCACTCTGGGAATGGAAATAAGGGGAAGAAGGGAAAATTTGAATATCCATCCTGCAGTAAATGTGGGAAGAAACACCCCGGTACTTTCTTAAATGGAATGGGAGTCTATTATAAGTGTGGTGAACAAGGCCACCAAGCTCGTGATTGAAAGGGGAAGAAGGAAACTACTGATTTCCAATGCTACAATTGTAAGGAGATGGGACATTGTGAAAAATAATTTCTTAAGCGTCAGGGGAACATACCTCAGAAAAGGCCAAGGGATCTAGGCCAATCTTATGATATCACTACTTCTAAGGTAGAAGCTCCAAAAGACGTGGTGGCAGGTAATTTAATGGTTTCGTCAAGATTAGTAAAATAATTATTTGATTCTGGATCATCTCATTATTTTATATCTTCCGCGTTTTCTAAGAAAATTAGATATTTCTAATTTCATTTAATAAGGGAGTTGCCAGTTAAAACACCTAAGGGATGTAACATTGAAACAATGTTTTGTGAATCAGTCCCCATTAGAGCACATAAATGATCTTTATCCACTGATCTCATCGTCATACCTATGATTGAATTTGATATAATCCTCTTTATGGATTAGATTTTGGACCATCATGAATAAATTTATTTTATGAAGAATGAGGTTACTATTTTTAATGATGATGATAATGAACATCTTATCATTAGAGAGGAATCATCACCACCTAATTCTTACCTAGATCCACCCCTAGTTGATCAACTAAATTCAATTATTGGGGAGGAAGTGAATGAAATGATTGTGGGAGAAGAAAGGAATGATCAAATATAGGATGTACCTATTATGAAAGAATATGTAGATGTGTTTCTAGAAGATTTACCTGGACATCCTCCAGAACGAGAAGTTGAGTTTTCCATTGATTTAATTCCTAGATCAAGGACCATATCGAAGACCACTTATAGAATGGCCACTATGGAATTAGTTTAACTAAAGAAACAACTATAGGAATTGATTAATAAGGTATTTATTCACCCTAGTGTTTCTCCATGGGAATCCTCTGTTCTTTTGTCAAAAAGAAAGATGGATCTATGAGGTTATGTATTGACTACAGGGAGATCAATTCTATAACAATAAATAACAAGTATCCCCTAAATCGTATTGAAGATTTATTTGACCAACTACATGGAGCTCAATACTTTTCAAGGATTGAACTTCGATCTGGATATCCTCAGTTGTGTGTGAAGAAGGAAGAAATTCTGAAGACAGCATTTCGAACCAGGTATGGGCATTATGAGTTTACCGTAATGCCTTTTGGATTGACTAATTCACTCTTTGTATTCATGGATCTAATGAATAGAGTTTTCAAGGAATATCTTGATGATTTTGTGGTGGTATTTATTGATAATATATTGGTATACACCAAAAGCTACGAAGATCATGAAAATCACTTGCGCATTATCCTAAAGACTCTGAGAAGACATGAATTATATGAGAATTTTTGCAAGTGTGAATTCTGGATTCAGTAGATTTCTTTTCATGATCATATTGTCTCTAATGATGGAATCTTGGTTGATCCTTCTAAGACCAAGGTAATCCAGGAAAGGCCTACACCAAAGAGTATAACTAAGGTATGCAGTTTTATTGGTTTAGCAGGTTATCATCGACGTTTCATCCAGAATTTTGCCCGGTTGGCTAACCCATTAACAAAGATCACACGTAAAGGGGTTAAATTTTTTTGGACAAAAGAGTGTAAAAAATGTTTTGAAGAACTGAAGAGAAGATTAGTCAATGCTCCTATATTGACTCTACCATCGAGGAATGATGGGTTCGTTATTTATAGTGATGCATCGAAGAAAGTACTTGGTCGTGTCCTTATGCAGAATGATAGTGTTATTTCCTACGCATCACGAAATTTTAAAATTAATGAGAAAAACTATCATACTCATGATATCGAGTTAGAAGCTATGATCTTTTCTTTGAAGATATGGACAAACTACCCTTATGGTGAAAATGTGAGATTTATACTGATCATAAGAGTTTAAAGTATATTTTCTCACAAAAAGAACTCAACACGATGAAAAGGAGGGGGGCATGAATTACCCAAGGATTATGATTTAACAATACACTACAACCAGGGGAAGGCAAATAAGGTGGAAGATGCTTTGAGCAGAAATGATCATGGAGTTTTGATCAATATGAGAATTGAAAGGGATCCAATTTTCATGGATCTAGTGAAGATGGACACGGGAATAACCATGGAAGGTGAAACATCAATGCCTTTTCAAATGGTTTCCAAGCCATCTTTACTATAAAGGATTAAGAGTTCTCAGACCGATGATGAATAATTTCAAAAGATGATTAAAGCTATGAATGATGGAGATTGAGAGACATTGTGTATGAAGAAGGATTTTTAAAATTTGGGAAAAGACTTTGTGATCCCAATATACCTGATCTGAAAAGGGAATTGTTAGATGATGCTCACATGTCCAATTTCTCTATACACCTTAGGAGCACCAAAATGTATAGAGATTTGAAGGAACACTTTTGGTGGGACAACATGAAGAGGGAGATTTCTAATTTTGTGTCAAGATGTATGGTTTTTCAACAAGTGAAAGCTTGAAGGAAACATCCACGATGAGTCATGCAACATATTCAAATACCGGAGTGGAAATGGGGCAATATTATGATGGAATTCATCATGGAGCTACTAAAGACTCATAGAAGGAACGATCCAATATGGGTTATTGTTGATCGTCTTACCAATTCAGCACATTTTCATTCTATAAGAGAATATCTACCACTAGAACGTCTAGAAAGACTATATATTAATGAAGTTGTCAGACTTCATGGAGTACCCCTATCGATTGTTTCTGATCGTGATCCCCATTTTACATCAAGATTCTGGAAGAGTCTTCAGAAGTCCTTGGATAATGAACTTCGTTTGAGCACTGCCTACCACACTCAAACAGATGGATAATCAGAACGGGCTATTCAAACCTTAGAAGACCTGTTGAGATCATGCCCACTAGACTTTCAGGGTATGTGGGATAAATATTTAACTCTGGTATAATTTTTTTATAATAATAGCTTCCATTTGAGTATTCAGATGGAACCATATGAAACGTTATATGGAAAGAGATGACTTACACCAACCTGTTTGGATGACGTTGGTGAAAAAAACATTTAGGCCAAGAACTGGTGGAGGAAACAATTGAAAAGGTAAAGGTAATCCAAAACCACAACAAAGCAGCTCAAAGTAGGAAGTAGAGCTATGCATATAACCGAAGGAAGGATTTAGAATTTCAGGTAGGAGATGATGTTTTCATGAAGGTATCTCTATGGAAGGAAGTTATACATTTCGGTAAGAAGGGTAAATTGAGTCCCATGTATATCGGACCTTTCGAAATTCTAGAATGAACTGGGGCTGTAGTTTACCATTTGGCAATGCCGCCAAGTCTCTTCGATGTTCACGATGTGTTCCACGTATCACTATTGAGGAAATACATGCCTGAACCAACACATGTACTCACATATGAGGAATTAGAACTGGAACCCGATCTATCTTATTGCGAAGAGCCCGTCAGGATTCTTGATACAAGAAAACAAGTACTGAGAAACCGTACGACTTGTCTAGTAAAAGTTCTATGGAGAAACCATAAGATGGAAGAGGAAACATGGGAACCTGAGGAACTTATGATGAAGAATCGCCCGAGTCTTTTCATGCGATAGTATTCTAAATGTTTTGAGGATGACATTATTTGAAGGATGGAAGAATGTAATACCCCAAGCTTCCATGGTACACTTCTCATTTAATAATACAGTAGCATGTGGTGTACACTACTTTGAGTTATAACACACACCACAACCAATAAAACTAGCCGTTTTGAATAGTAATAACCACCTTTTGAAATTTTATAAATTTTATCTTTCAAAATTGACTTCATATTTGGATTCGTAATATCGAAATTAGCCTAGGGGGAAATTTTGGTATTTTTCTGAAAACATTCAATTTTTGATGAATAGTGAAAAAACACTAAGTTATAGTTTAAAACCTAATTTTTATTTAAATAATTATTTATTTTGTTTAAATTTAATTTAGGTCAAAATAGATACATAATACCTATATATGTTCAATTAAATTAATCGGAGTTAGTTTAGAATAATTTTAGATATATAAAAATTTTATTGATCTTTTCACCGTCTTTTACCCACCTCCTAGTAGAATTTGTAAATTCTCATAAAACGTAATTTTACCACTTCTGTGAGTGGTATTTTGAAAATCCCAGAGACAAAGATAATATCAAGGAGTAAAATTTGGTTCAATAAGATAAAAATAATTTTTGGTGAATATTAACTTTTTAGTTTTATTAACACGGTTAAAAGTAAATAGGTTAATTAGAGGTTAAAATTATATTAATATTAAACTAACACATGTCCTAATTCTATTGTACAAAATATTCCTCGACCAAAAAAAACCTTAGTAATAAAATAATATCATTTATGTCCACTTGGATTAGATTAGGAAATTTATTATTATTTAATTCAAAGAAGAGTTAAAAGAGTTCAAATTAATGTTTAATAACTAATACATATTTAATATAGGGTTATACATAAGATAAATTCAATTATAAATATTAATTAGAAACCTAAAAATATTTCCTACATAATAGTATTTTATTTATAATTTTTAGACACGAAATAATTTTATTTTATTTATGACACAATGGTGATGCACTAATAACCTAATTAATGAAATATTAAAATAATTGATATTATAAATATCCAAATAATTGTAACTTGAGACTTTTTATAAAATAAAACAATTTTATAGGTTAATATGACATGTTAGTATTGATTTAATTATTTTTTCTAAGTAATCATGTTGTTATGATTTTTACGAAAATAAAATACCAAATAGTGTCCAAATTGACACAAAATAATTTTTAAAACAAATATTATATTATTAATTGATATTTAATTATTAAAAATCTAAGGTTCGTCCACGACACTTATGTAGTTATAGGTTTATCATTAATGGACCACTTGTGGGACTCATGGAAGTATATAGTATGTTTAATAACTATATAATATAAAAATAGAGAGACACATGGTAAATGTCAAACTATTTAACTAAGAGTTAAATATAAATGATAAGTTTAATATAGTGACCCAAATTTGTATAAAATATATTGGTGGAAATTATTTCGAACCATAAACACCTTAACTTTTAAATAATCTACTTTGGAGCCATTAGAAACTGAATAATAATTAATTATAAAACAATATTTCTAGCTTTTCCAAAGGTGCTCCTCACCCCTCTTATAAAAGGGCACTCCTCCTTCTCACTAATTCACACATTCAAAGCCTTTTGGCTCGGCCAAAACCTACCCAAATACTCTCTAAACTTCTCTCACTTCAACCTAGAGGCCATAGTTTGATCAGAAATCGATCTTAAGGAGCCCTTTTGACCAAATCAAAAGGAAGAACCTGAAGAAGAGATAATGTTTTCACCACCCTCTTTCAAGTTCCTTTCTTCTTCAACTTGTTATTTCTTTGTTATTTCCATTATAAAATAATAACTCTAGTATATTATATATACTGTGATGTTATTATAAATACCGTACTACCATATTCAGTAGCCTATCTATCCTCTGAATGACATGTCACCATACATGTGTACGTACGGCCTACCGTCTCCACGTCGTGGTGTAATTGTTATTCAATAAATTGTTATTTTTATGGGTGTAGTAATGATGTATAATTCATGTAAATAATAAATATAACATGATAATAATTCTGTATATATTATATACCATCCAATTATATATTATTTCAATATCAAAAGAATGATATTGTCGCTCGTGCGTACGTACGGACTACCGTCTCTAGGAACCTGATGAGATTCATTCCCCATCGTATCCATTCAAGACTAATTCTCATTTAATGATTAGAATAATGTTTAAGTACTTGATATAATTATTTATATGAATAAGATACATCATATCCATAACAAACACGACTTATTTAACAAAACCAATAAAATAAAATGAGTAAGTTAACACCTGAAATGACGATAATACTAAAATATTATTAACAAAGAATTATTAGAAGATCATATATGATATCATAATGATGTATATGTTTCATGTATAATTTAATAAATTTTTTTTAAATATTATAAAAGAGGTTAAAATACTATCAACTATGGAAAAGTACAAGGTAAGGGTTTATTTCACTATCTCTTTATTATTCGAGGTTGTTTATATGTAATTATCTACTGGGACCTCTTTATCATCTACATCCATGTTTCTTAAAAATGTATTTCAAATCATTCTTAATATTTTAAAGACTATTGGAAAAAATAATTTATACCTTTGTTGACTTTTTATTAGAATATTATAAAGGAATCTTTCTGTCATTTTCCAAATGAGGTCCTTTTTAACCTTTTCGTCAAAATTCAGGTAGGAATGTCTTTTTTAACTTATATGGAAGGTGCGTCTATTTTCTGCAGTTATAAAATCATCGAAGCTTCCCTTACAAGATTATAAGAAAATTTTCAAAGTAAATGTTTTATTTTATAATTATGTGGCTTTTAAATGATTTGAAAAGAAGAGATATTTCTTTCAAGTAGTTTTGATTGCATCTATGTCAACATCATTTGATGGATTTTAAGCTTATTTGAAGTTGATTTATTGTGATACAAAACTTCCATATTGTATTAAAGGTTTTGTAAAATGTTTGACTGTGGATGTGTTATTTCTATACCATTCATGGTTTATGGAGAAAGTATTGACATTTTATATGCTAGTTTTAATACGAATATTTATGTTATGTTTAAACCTGTTCATATGAGGAATGAATTGGACATAATAAGTGATGGGTGGAGCCCGATATAGCTCCTCGATGCATCGGTATGTCTCATCAAACTAACTAGTGTCTTAGAACAAGGCCTTGAAAAAATCTTTTTGTAGTCTTAGCACGAGGCCATGGCTATGTGGTTCTGATAGTCTGGCATTATGCATTCCA
Source organism: Viscum album (assembly GCA_963277665.1). Lineage (NCBI taxonomy): Eukaryota > Viridiplantae > Streptophyta > Magnoliopsida > Santalales > Viscaceae > Viscum > Viscum album. The sequence goes on from OY728131.1 coordinate 1,867,488,348, forward strand.
TCATTATGAAAGTGGTTATTGATATTGCATGTGATTATTAGACTATTAGAATATCCATGTGAATAAGTAAATGGCATTATTTCATTTTATCTTTGCCATATTATGTTGAATTTCAAGTTTAAAAGTCTTTTTTTAGTTATACATTGCCTTAAATGTTTATGCTTATTTATGAAAGTTTCTGCTATGTTGTAATTCTTACCCAGCATCTGAGCTCACCACTTTCAATGTTTTATTTTTCCCAGGATGTGAAGAAGTAATTTATGAATGACCTGTAGGGATAGCATCAGAGGATATGAAGAGAAGATGTTGTTGTAGTATTTTTCACTTTATGATGTAATGTAAACTCTAAGAATGTATCTAGTTATTCCAAGGCTACTAAACTAATCGGTCTTTTGAGACATGATCTTTTGTGATCATGCCAATATTACGTAATAATTCACTGACTCTGGGTAACTGGGGTCAGGGCGTTACACCATTCTATTCATAATTTTCAATAATCAACCATTCTTTTGAAGAAACTTTTCCAACAAATTATTTATTATTTTCTATTAGAAATTACATAGCATTTCTATTCATGGGATAAATATTCTATTTCAAAATCACATTTGACTCCTTTCATCAAAAAAGTTTTTTGAATAATATAGTTTTTAATGAAAATATTATTTTAAGAAAACATTCCATTGAAATCAATGACTATTAATTATCCCATTTAATCATAAATTAATTGAATTTAATAAATAAAAAACCAAAGGAAAAATAATAACATAATGATTTCCATTATAAATTTTATTTATTATAGAAAAATCCCATAAAAATAATGAAAACCATTTCACCTTTGTATGATGTAATTGAAAGAAAAGATATATTTTAGAAAAAACCATAGATACCATTGAAAAAACATTGATTATCCTTTTATAACCTAGATCTATCCATCAATCACATTATACAGTTCTACCACATGACGAAGAAGAATAAACCGGTATTGATCAATAAGAAGTAATAGAATACGTGAATAAATCTATATATAAATCAACTTGATTAACCAAGATCGATTCAAAATCAACATGGAACGAATAAAGATGTAATCTATAGAGACATGGGGAGGCTGGACTGAATTATGAAGGATTGAGTATGTGTTTTTGTATAAAAATTTTCAATGTAATTACGGAAAAATAGAATTTATAAAAATCATGGAAGGATCACATGGTTAGGCTGGATCACTAGAAAACATGGGCACCAACCATGCGGTCCTATTATCCCATTATAAATATTCTTTCTTGATTAAAAATAAATTTATACATGGTCATAACAACCATCTTCGATGAATGAAATATTTTTTATAAATTTAACAGCCCCCTCACATGGTTATGATACGATTAACACTAAACTTATTCCCAAACATCATACTAATTCCAATTCATTTGGATTTCCAAATATTAAACCCCATATCCCAAAAACTTACAGATCTTAAAGGTGAGATAATAAAATCTCTAAAATGATACATACCTGTAACACAAAGGGGGTCCCAATTCTTCCCACCATAAAATATTATCTCCTTAAAAATCACTCAAGATACATAATTCATAAAGATGTAATAAAATTTCAACATCACCAATATCTTAAACACCCACACAGAATGAATATCCATATATAAACTAATATAGTTCACAGTTCATCAATAATGTTTTACCATGTATAAACCATCATCCAAATGTATGATAACCTAAACTAGTCATAATAATATGTGGTATCACCTCGATTTCAATACCCTTCCACTATAAAATGTGATATATATTAAGATGGTAAGATATTAGTTGGAAAAAAATGAAACACAACATAATACATGTCAAACAAGATAGTGTAATCTAATGATATGTTATCTCTGTGAGTTCTCCAATATTCTAAACATGTCCAACATACCATAGTGAAACCCTACCTAGCTTCCCAAAAATTATGTTCAAGCCGATGTGCGACTCCAAGGGAAATATTATCACCATTATAAACTGCTAATTATGATGAAAAAATTTTATAAATGGTATCTGTTGGCTCTAATATATTTCCTTCATCTTCTAATGTAACCACATTGTATTTTTCACCATTGTAAAATTCTTTTATCTAAGAGATAACATTTACATAACTCTTCACTACAAAAATGATATCAATAAGGCAATCTATAAAATGAATCAAAGTCACTATTATAGTCAATGTGTAATAGATAATGTTATATGAAATCCAAACCATGGAAATAAGCTATTAAAATGAGAAAATGAAGTAAATAACACTTTCCAAAATAGTATTCATAATATACTTCATACCCCATATAACATATCCATCAATTTGATGTTAGTATATCATGATTTAATTCGATAGAGAACCCACCAGTTTCTATTATATTTGACTACATTGTGATAAAAATCATTTCTCTACCATAAAATGAAAATTAAGGTATATTATGGTGTTTAATATCTTTTTTTAACATATATATGGTCATGTTATATACCCTAAATATATCTTCAATAGGAAATAAACAATAGAATTTTTAAGCTAAAAATGATCAAAAAAAATTAGTACTTATATATAAATTAAATAGTATTATAAACATAAAGTATATATGTAATTGATTCAAAATATTTTGTGGGATGTGTATTATATAGAAAATATTTGATGGAATATAGTGTTCTGCTTTAATTATTTTACATGCATGGCCTCATGACATGATTCATACAGTTTATCGTCTCATTTAAGGCCATCAATACTGATGTATCATATTTTGAAACATAACATTAAACCTGAAGTTCACCTAAAACATAGACACATTTCCCCATTAATAAACCCCAATATCATATAAATAAAAACATCCAATTGCCTCTTGAATCCTGAAGCACTATCTTGACATGCAGAAAATAAAAATGATGAATTTACACTATAAATAGATACACTAACACAATTATAAGTAGAATCATCAAATGAAAAACCTAATTGATCCCAAGATATGTACATATTCTAATATGTCTTATTAAAATAGAAGAGCTTCTTTTCAGAACAGATTCACTAAGGACCTTCCCCCCCACTAATTCCTTCACTTCCAAATCCTGAAAGTTTCTTGAAAAAATCATTTTTTTCCACATTAATTTATTATAAGATTAAATAAAATATCATGATCCTAGAAGTTAGTATTTTTAAAACATAATATTCATTATAGGATTAGATTTATATGGGTGATAATATATATTTTTTTTCTTATTACTTGAATATGCCAAAAACCACTCTCTGAAGTGGTAATGATACCAAGTCCTATGATCATGTATAACTATAATCAAATCATGGTCAGGGGGAGATAAATTAATTACAAGGAGGAGAATTTGGGGAAATATTTATTCCATCACCCATATTTCTTTAGTTAATTCATATCCTAACCCCATGTATAAGGCTTCCTTGAATACATTATCATAACTCAATACATATTAGAATGAATCAGCACATAGGACAAAGTTGACCCCACTATCAACTTGTTAGGTAAAATTATTAAAGAGGATTTTTGAGAAGATGATCTAAATTTTATAAGGACATGTTCTAGGACACACCATATTTAGATATAGTCTAGAAGTGGGAAATAATGATTAACCACGTTGACAAAATATAGCATCAACAAGGTAACAATGGTTAAACATTTCATACAAGAAAAAATCTACAATTCCAATCATCGATTAATGAAATAAGTATCATGTCACTAGGTAAAGAAAAACCTTAAAGGACATGATCAAACATACATGTAATGATCCATGTATAGGATATATTAGATGGATTTTCTTTCTTAACCACCATAATGATCATATATCAAGGCTAAATCCAAAAAATGGGTCCAATTCTTATCCCACAACTAAGGGATGATTCCTAAAAATAGGCCTCCATGAAAATTAAATGGATCTAGTCCTAGGTAAAAAAATTCTTACATATTAACTCTATATAGGAAATAATAAACCTAGTAGCACTCATTGTCCAACTAACAGAATGTGTATCTACGATATATCCCTTGGTCCATCAATTCATCCAATCAATCCTAGTTACCCTTTCACAAACATGTGTATCGCCATGTTCAAAACACTATACAGAAACCAATGTCATATCATTCACCACAATTATATCCCCAACATAAATTCATATAGAGTTAAACAAGGAAATGGGTAGGAATAAACAAAAGGTAACCACTACTCTCAATGGGTTAATGCATAAACAATCTCCATGATTATGCTAATAAAGTAACCCATAATCATAAATACTCCAAAACCTTGATTATTAATTTAAAAGACCGCACCAAATCATATGTTGTACAATAGATTCCACCCCTTTTTAGGAACACTAAACATATTGGAAAACTAGTATTTATAGACCAGATTACCCAACCAAGATTGTATAGTTCACTAAAATGACTATAAGATAAATATGTTTTGGAATTATTTGAAGAAATGCCATTAATAGAACCTCATGATTAATGATTATTATTTCCAATATATTAAAGATACTATAAAAGACCAAATAAAATATAAAGATTCCACTTTCAGGAAAAAACATCTTATCATTTACTATTGACTATTCATGGAGGTTTACAAAAAACACATAAGACATGAACTCAATATGGTATTGTGTTCTTAGGAAAATGAAATAGTCACTAAAGGTAAAAAAGGTATAATACAAACATGTAAACCCTATTTACATTAAATTTCTTTCGGAAAGGTTTATAAATCAAACTTAGTTCAATATAAGAATCCTCTTTCAAACAAAATTTTCATTGAAAAAAGACACACATCATTTATAATTGAATCACATGTTAACAGTCAATTTTATAAGAATGGAAATTTTCTAAATATAGATGATTAAAAATAAGTTATATTCTAAATTAATAAATTACTAGACGAAATCCTATATATGAAAATACAATGAAATAAAAAAGATTAATTTTTATATTCTATTATTTTACCTATTTTTGAAGTCATTATAAAAAAACCATAACTAAATCACCGATTATGATTCCTGAACCCTTCAAATTATGAAACATGTATTATCTCAAAAAAAAGATTCAATTTGAATTTTCATCCCAATTAAATATTCCATTTTCTATTTTATATCACATGTTGTAAACAACCAAATTCAATTATAATATAACAAAGTCATCCATTAAAAATATGTGGAGAACAAATAATTATTTTTTAATACAATTTAGCCATATTTAATGACTCCCTCATTAGGTGAGGTATTCTAAATATATATATAATTAACCAGATTTAAAATAATTAAATTACACATGAGTTCATAATATGACAAAAAATTATAATAACATTTTCTAGAAACTAAGAATAATTTAACAAGAAAAGAAAAATCTTCAATTATAAAACACAACCCATTTTCAATAAATATTAAATTTTTATAGTAAACTAGTTAAACCAAACTAAAATAAATAAGAATAATGTCATAACTATCAATGAAAATAATCTTTATATATCACCATAACATATGAACTACCTTTATTCATTTCTCATCAATGAGAATCACTCAGTGAATTCATGAATTATGGTTTTCAAATTACAATAAAAAGGGAAACGGTTCAATGATCAACCTAGACACATGGTTTGTAGATATGTTCCACTAATTCCATAAAATTGTTAATATATTAAAAGGAATGTGTTTGGTCACAACATATTTTTTAGGACATCAATTTTAACCCTAAATCATAATTCTATTTTTTATATCCCGAAATTTAGAACAACCTATAAGGATAATTATTATTGATAATGTGGATAATAAACCATTTTTCTAGATCATAACCCATAATGTGGATCAAAAAAATATTTCATCATTACTTCCTATAGTAACTCACCATTCCTTATGGAATGTGGTGGTCAGGAAAATAAACCTAACCTACACTATGAGTTTCAACATGTTATAATTTCTAAACTACAAAAAGTCCCAAAATAATAATAGGATTCATTTAAAACTATGGTATTTATAAGATTCATAAGATGTAATTCCATTTCTTGATAATCCCAGATGATTCAACTTGACACATCACCCAAATTAGTATTCCACAAGGATTGAATAATGTTCCCAATATCCATGGATGTGCGATAAGAACCTGCTATCATTGTATGGATTTCATCCCTAAATGAAGAAATGTGATAAACATAATGTATCGGAGCAGAAAATCACTAATGATACGATAAAAAATCTTGGGTGAGATATATGATATGATGAAGATGAATAGAACAAAATGGCCAGATCTCAAAATCATAAAAAAACTAACAACAAGGATATACACAACTCCATGACAAAAAAAACAAGTGTCCTATCTCAAACACAATCCCAAAAACAACTAAAAGAAACATATAAATGAGTTATTTTTATCTAAATGAATGAGAATACCTTAAAAATTCTATAAAAACCATGTCTACATACACATGATAGAATATTAATGGTGTGAGAACTAAGTATAGGTAGGATACCACCATGAATATATAATATTACTATGACCATACATCTATTAGTTTTTATTCAAATCATGTTTTATAAAAAAATTATATGATATTACACCACATTATTTAGAATTACCAAATTCGTATAGAAAAACATGGTAAAGAACCCAAATAGTATTACACTTTCAACCAGTATTGATATAAATGCACTATCACATAAGGTACTAGTCTTAGGAACAACTAAGGTATTATCATGTTAGTCACATAACTCGATAACACTTCAAATTATTTTCTTACAAAAACTGTCATATAACCGTGATTCACACCGCGATGGATTTCGAAACATGGGATAACACCTCTCATGGGGCACCCTCATAAAAAAAATAAATGTAAATACTCTCCCTAAGTCTACCGTCAAATTTCATGGTTCAATGGGATTCACGAGTATTTTACCTAATATATAAATAAAGTATAATATGTGTCACATCCCACAATATTTAAAAATTTATTGTGTATTAAAGATCATATATATCCCATAAGCCAAAATCCCCATGCTTGATCTGTCATCAGTTTAGAATATGCAATATATGCCATGATCATCACCCACTCCAATTAACTATATTATTCATGTACCTTTCAATATATTGATACCTAGAGTAAAAGGACAAAAATAATGTTATATATATATATATGTTTATGTTTCATACCCAATACATTGACAACTAACATGTACCCCCACTAGGTCCCCCATTGAGAGCCAAAATAATAAACATAGCACAGAAGTATCATAAGCACATGGTTCATTTATATATAATTTATTTTCAATAAATTTTTGGTAACTCCATAAAGGTTGTTACTGACATATTATATTACTAAATAGATAATATAACCACCAACAATGGGTTTAAGATAATGTCATTTTATGCCTACATCATCATAATAAGGTCATCAAACATCTTGTTCAGTTTCTCTACCTCATTATCATCACTAATGACCATTGATATGTAGATCCACGCTAAAATCTACTAGAGGAAAGGTAAAAAACAAGTTGGTACAACAAAATTGAATTGCATAAAATATTTATGAAGGAAAACACCGTATGACATGTTTCTGGCACTTCAAACATATTTAAACTCATCATAGTTAGTAAGAAACTCACACATGGAGGAATATATGTCATATCAGTCCTACATTCCTTCTCATGATGCATGATATTACTCTTTAACTTATGTATAATATTTAATATTGAGAATAAATCATAACAAAAATCATGCACATCACATGAAGTGAATAATACAATTGTATCTCCACATAGAAATAATTATAATATCAACATAGTTTTCTTATAAGTGTCACAATAAAAGGTGTTAATTATAAAAAATACAATATTACATCAAATGATACAACATTGTCCTAAAATTCCTAGCTACTGTATCCTGAAATCGTCATAATAGAAAAATAATCTACCTTGATACCACTTTTTCAATAATTAGACTATGTTAACTGTCCTTTTGTGAAACCATAATGAGAATATATATTTCATAATAAGGGATACCATATACATTCCTTTACCATATATAATATTGATACCAAATGACTCAAATAGGTATCTAATATGTCATATTAAAAAAAGGATTAACTTCATAGATGTATACTAGGTGTTCTTAAATATGGGTAAAAAATAAAATTCCAAGAGAGGGGTATTGGAATCTATTAAATACACATTTTTTTCCTGAATATTTACTAGGGATAAACTAATAAATCCAATGGAAAAAACATCTTCGGTATGAGGCCTCTATCTTGGGCATTTAGAAACTCATGTCTCCTTAGCCGGCATCACGACTAGGTGAATATACCCTATCTAATGGGGTATCCTAGGAATTGATTTAGGGGGTTGGTCATATCTCCCTATAGATGTGTGAAAAATAATATTTGGGGGAAATTAACCCTCCCAACACCTCATATCACAATTATAATCCAATACACCATGATATTTTATAATGGATTCTCTAGTAATGTGGAATCCCATGTATCTCATGCATTCTAATGGTGATTCCTCAAAGGTGGAGTCATGGAATTCTAGATATTTACATTCTCTTGTAATGTCATGATATTCATAAATTCACATGAATTACAATACGTAACTCATTTAATAGGAACCCAAGTATCTATAGAATTTTTATACCAGGCATATATCATAGGAGTATTTGGAATCCCATAAATTCCTATAGTAAAAAAGATGGATCCTATCCCTGAGGAATATAGCCCAAGTGTCAGAACCAATGATTCATAGTAATATTATAAAATATATAATGAATTATATTCAAGGATCATATATATAATATAAATAAGAATCATCATAAGGGATGATCGTATGCCCACATGAAAAATCATTAATCATAACCCCAATAAGCATATCTGTCTAATTTAAGTTATACATGACACCCACAATCCATATTTAACAAAATTATTGAATCAAAATAGGGTTAATACATTATTGAGAACCAATATAGGAACATCTATTTCATTAATTACTATATCCCCATTCAAGGGTCTCATTTCAGGTTCAAATGTCATGGACATCACTCACCTCACGACAGACTTTATGCCCCATGAAATTACCAAGATCACACATGACTTAATTGTCCTAAGAGATGAATTTAATACAGTAATTTTTATATTAATTTTTCTCAAATCTGTAAGACGTATCTAGGGTCACTCATGACCGGTTCACAAAAACATCACCTTATCGAATATCCTCAGGACGATCCACCCATAAAATTGTTTCTCAATAAGGGACAATAACTCCAAAAAAAATAAAACTTTGTCTAAGGGTTATAGGGTATCAAATTTTTAAACATATCCTACCTCTATAATGATGATCATAAGTTCAATTATCACCTCTAATGTGGTGATTTTTTCCCTCATTAGACTTATCCAAGATATTTCATTATGTTGTCCCATGTTAATACCATGACCAAAAAGAGGGTATAAACCATATAAGACTAGTATTGAGGTTCTGGGTCTCGTCGATCAACGGAAAATATATGTAATATTACACTAAACATAGATATTAGTTAAAAATAAAAATTAAACTAATTAAAAATATCAGAAATAATTTAATCATGCAGTCTAACTAATTTCACTATGTAAATTTCCATTATTGACACTACACAATGAATTTCACATATCATAGGGAAATGTTAATAAATAGAACTTATGTGAGGCCACATATCCCATGAAAATTTTCATCTCTTTCAATTTTCATGAAAGGTATCTCAATCTAGGTCTGATCAATAAATACCATGTCTTACTAGAATATTCCAACACATGTGACGTCTTAACTCACACCAAGACACCAAAACATAAGAAATAATCATTTATTTACTAAATGAAAACTTAATTCAATTTTGGGATAATTCATAAATATTCACTAGGTGACCTCACAATAGAATAACTTAATCCAAACACCCATAAGAGGGTCGAGATGAACCCCCAACCACAACTTTAGTTAATATCCTAAATTAAAATGATGATTCCCTAATAAATTAAAATAAAAAATTGAAAAAGCCCTATATTAATTGACAGAATGAAATATATTCACTAAACAAATGAAATATAATAAGTGGATGACATTAATGGTTGTATATATGGTGCATTAAAGAAATTACCCTTTGAATACAGGTAATTTCACCATTATCTAGAGAAATTTACTTCGTAGAACTAACCAAAAAACTAGATTTCAATGTATATGGGAGAAGTATATATGTAAGAGTAATAGGAGAAACATAGATTGTTAGCTCAAAAAATCTCTCAGTACACCACTTTTATACATGAGGGACAAGAGGGGAGTGATGGGGTTTGAAACACCCTTCCAATCATAGATAGGAGAATGACAAAGGGGTGTCACCCTAAATGTGATATATAAATGGGTCATTTGACATTTTAAGAGCCCAAATGGGTGGTTTATGTGATCCCTGTTGTTATAGTAGTGTTCTTATATGGCCTCTACTAACCCATATATCTTTAGGGTTTATTTTAAGCATCCTTAACACCAACTAGGCTTCATTAAATGTCTAAAAAACCTATTTGAGAAGATACAATCTTCAAATTATGGATCCTATGAAAAACACCATAACATTTTCCATAACAAGATTCAACATTCACATTCCCTATGTAATTTTCAACTCATATGGTCTTGTTAACTTATATGTATTGATCATCCTTGCCTGTCAAATTATACTGAGTGTTTAATTGTTTAATTCATTTACATCTATCATAGTTTATTTAATGGTTTTATTTTTCTTAACATTTCACATACACATAATCTATATTTACTAGTCATTTATGGGACCATGTAAATTTTTCTCTATCAAGTAATGTACTCATACCTTGTTCAGGTGGACAAGGAATAATGCAACTTGATCATCCTTATACTTTTAGTACAATGTTGGAAGTATTCATATTATTATATAATTTGTATTGATATTTAAGATGAGATTATATATTTGTGGTGAGGATTGGAATTGGTTATAGATAATAGCCTTGTTAGGATTTTGTTTTTTTCTATTAATTTGTATTTATATATATGTAATTTTCCAAATAAGATATCCGTAGTGTATGGATGAATGTTACTATTCTTACAATATTGTAGGTCTTCTATAACTTTTGTTTATTTTTCTCTTGTGGATGATGATTGGTTATTTATTTATTAATGGGATCTTTTATGGGGTATTTTCTACCCATAATTGTAACTTATACTCCATATACTGGTCAAATGCCTCAGGCATGTGGGGAACCACACCTGAGGTAAAGTGGGGACCTCCCAATTTGAGCATACTATAGTTCCATGATGTGATGGAAACTTTTATCATCACACCAAATGGTCCAAACTAAATCTCCATGAATTTTCATGATTCACACACAAATGATAATAAATAAAGAAAAAATTTAACGATTAAATGGATGGAAATTGATATTCAATATACATGGGATAATAGTACTTCACAATCTATTTCAATTAGAAGTTAAAATTAATTAAAACATTGATTAAAAATAATCCAATCAAATAACTAATTTTCAATGAAAATTCAACACATGTTCATGTTTTCTCGCCCCACATTTATAATGATGCCTAGTTGGTCAACTGGTTACACTGACTTATAATTATCACAGAGTTCCCTCCATTTATAATGTTACCTACTGATCTCTGGTAATGAATGGATTAAGACCACTACCACCCATTGAATAAAAAACTAACCCATAATTTTCCAATAAACTATCTAGAATCACAAGTCTATTGATTGAATATATCATTTGATCATGCCTTATAATCCATGATTAGATGATAAATTATGATTATTCATGAACTTACCCCATTTGAAAGTCATATTCTTCTAGAAAATTAGAAGAGAGTGACCATTTAATCTTGCCTCTAGTAGTCACATGGTTAGTGAAAATCATCAAGGGTATATCACACATATTTAGAGGCATTGTGTTAAAATAATTCTTTAGAAAATATAATAAACCTCGAAAAATTTCACTATGATATATAAAATAATTGAAAATCCAATATAACCATTCTCAAATGGGATGAGTATAAAAAATCTCATTCATCCCCCAAATATTACCATACCAAGAAAACAGTTGTGTGGTAGTGATTGATCTTCTCAATGCTCTTTGTTTGTAATGTCAATGTCGATAATTAATACCTTCATAGAATCATTTGAAATATATATATATATATATTGATATATATGTAGTGAGAAAAAATAATACTATGTAGGTGAATACCTAAAGTATCCTGCACAAATGTGAAAAGATCATACTAATGTTCATGTTAACAAAAAACTAAAATTCTACTAGTGGGTTGGATAATTCCCCATGCATCACCAATTCTTGATCACCATATAACTCATCAATTAATAGTGTACTATTATAAGATGAATATATAATACTCCAATGTAAAAAATTCCCATTGTATTATCACTCTCACCAATTGACAGTACATAATTTTCTATCATCTAATTAATAACTATCAACATATTAATTGGAAATACCACCTAAATAATAGTATAATAAATTGAATCATTCCAAAAGGAATTCCCATATCTCAATAGATACACATAAAAAACCATAATATCATAAAATAGAGGATGTTGATATTCATGAACTTATATGATATCAATGTTGTTCTCTCCTCCTACCACACATAAAAACCAAAACATATTTCCATATCCTCAGTCACGTTACTCCTCGTCTTACATTATGAACTAAATACATACATTTTGGAAAATTGGTATCTACTAGACATCCCTATATATAAAATTTTGTAAACTAGCTGTGAGGACCAAGGGTGTGTTTATGGGATGGCTACGCAGTTATATCTGATTATGAAAATAGAAGAAATATCCAAAAATCATCCATTGATGTAAGTAATGAACTTGTGTAAGCAATAAATATAAAGAGGACTATAATAAAATGAAATGTACAAAAGGCCTAAAAAACCTTCTCAATCATATAACACTGATTGACCATTGGTCAAAATAGATATTCAAAAATAAATTAAATAAATGGATGTAAAATCACAAGGATCACCTGAACAATAATATAGAACACATACCTATACTCAATGTAAACAACTGACTAATTCAACATGATCTATCATAGGTTTGATCCCCAACCTATACCTATAACTAATTGAATAAATGATTAGGCATCCCTTTTAAATTGAATCCTGGGTAGGCTGTCACTAAAAAACTCTTTTGGAAACCTCGAATGAAGTCCCATATATAGAAAGTAATATGAAGTATATGTATATGTGAAAAACTCATCACAATAGTGATGAAAACAAAATATTGAGGATAACTAAAAAAATTATTATAAGGAATTCTTAGGGACTGTGCTCACATATCCTAAACATGACTAGAAATAATGTGTACAATAAAAAAAATTCACAATCAATACAAGTTTTCATGAACTCACTCAGTGATACCTGCTTCAAAAAATTCCTAAAATTCCTATGAACATGTGTTATTATATATATATATATAATTATGCATGAATCTACATTAATGTATCTATATACATGTTATATAATTGTATAAACACACACACACACACACACACACACATATATATATATATGTGAAGTCTGATCCTAGAACTTGGGAATATAAACAATGAATTTATGAATAATCGTAAGAGTCACAATGTTTAAATAATGGAATTATCCCAAATTTCATGTTTTGATATGAAAAAGAAATTCTGTTACTCCAAATAAATTAAGATGATCATCATTCACAACATCCCAAACTAGGTGTGTTAAATTACATGAACAATTTCCTAATAATTATGTGAAACTCCATATCAAACATCCTAATAAAATATGTGAAAAATCAAGTCCAAACCCCCAATAATGATGTAGAATTCCATGTTTAATATCCAGATTTATGGGTGTGAACCTCCATGTAAAAATACCTAATAAAGTCATAAAACTATTTTTAACATCCATATATAGAGATATTCACGAAAATAAAACATGTTGGATTATGGCCATATCCCAATAATCACATATGGGAATCCCTAAAAAGAAATAGTTAAAAAATTATCATCATTGTCCAAATACCAGGTAGTACCATTGGGAATACCTAACCTAAAAGGGTGTGGAATCCATTTCCCTGGAAGAATATCTAAGAATACTCAATTAATATAATCTTATGAATTTAGGAAAAAGTTATTGTTCTAGGAATATTTCATGGAATCAATATATTCATCAATAGAAACCATGTAGATAACAAATAAATGTGTAAGGATGACCGAATTTTTAAACCTCCATATCCATCCTAGACAACCATCTCACATGTTTGGTGCTAGTTATAATCTGATACATGTTACCATTTCTACCCAAAAATATAATGAATTTCTTATAGGTCATCCAAACACTGGGAACCCATTGGGTCTCCTTTTTCATCAATCAAGATGATCATTGTACTTTGGATCCTCGCAGTACCTAAAAAATTGTATCCATCATGGGATCCATAAATATGGAATGTAAAAGATGCATCCCTCATGTGTTCCTATAATAAATTATGTAAGTAAATCCATCCAACATGAGATCCCTAGGCAATAAAAAAGCATAATAATCCCACTTGTGTCTTCGATCACCCACTAGTCACTATTCAAGTCATAAATATTTCATTAATAAGCTATCAGTTAACCCTAGGGTTCATCCAATTTATCTATTTCATTTTATAATATAAAGAGTCAAAGTAAAATTAAAATGGGGGAGTCACCCTCAAGGGAGATCTCACACATTCTTGTATTACCATAAAAAATCTTAAGTACAACAGAGATGGTACACCATGCAACCTAAATTTTCGATGTTTTTAAACTATCTATAAGAAACTCTTAATAGAATGATCCAACAACACCAATATCCATGTCATAAGTAATCGACATATAGGTTCCCACCTAATATTGGATATATAATACAAAATAAATAACATGAATTTTAGAAATATAAAAATGAGTTGAAAATAGATGTCAAAAATGAATGTAACACAATAACTCACCATATTCACCACGTCACTGAATGTAAATTTGAGAAATAACATGAAAAAGGTACATATGGTTCCCCTAACACCACCCCTAAGAAAACCCCTAACCAACCAAATCGAAAAAATATACTAAATTAATTTAATTTCGGATTCAATGATTATGAAAATTCACCATAAATAATAACTCAAGAAATCAACACATCGTAAAGTGAAAATGGCCTCTCAAGACATCCAAAAACTAGGATTAGAAAAATTCCCATCAAAATTGTATGAATCCAACATTCTTTTTTTTAATTAATAATAAAAACCCTATCCAAGAAAATATAAATATAGGAGACTAAAATGAAAAACACCACAATCGATAACCAATTTGAAGGCTTACCTTTTGGCTTCCAACACACATGACATCATAAAATTTGGACAAATAAGGTGGAATAAATCTAAAAAGGAAAGGGTGAAGGGGATTATAATGTAAGAGGTATATCTTTGGTAAAATAGTGGAAATTACGGGGAAAATACCTTAATAATTGGTGTAGAAAATGGTTGTTGTTCATCTTTTTATAGGTGACATGATTTGGCCTAACGGTTGGAAAGATCATGCCCAACTATGCACATCTACTATCAAAGGAACAAACCAAAAATACTTGGTAACAGTGACATACTAACAGACCATACACAAACATGTGACATGGCTACAATAACCTCTGGACACCCACATGGATTTCAATGTCCTTCATAATTGTTTATTCATCCCTTTTTCCTATGAATGGTGGGCCCCAATATTCATCCCCTTGGTTTTCATTACCATGTGCCAACTATGAACCCTATTTTAAACCTTTCAAAAACACATATATTGGGTTCAAAAACCATGTAACACTTCTAATACCTTTGATAATACACTTTATAATCCTTGAATTATAAAATAATTATTTAGAGGCATTTTTTATTTTGAAATTTCATTTTGATCTACTGATGAAATTTCAACCCCTTTGATAAATTGAAAATTCAATTTTATTTTGATATTTCCAACACCCAAATCATTGGATCATAAAACCACTCTAAAATAGTACATTTCAACCATTAGTAGAACTTATGGCTATAATAATTAATAACATGACATACCTAGATAATGAACTTCTTCTCAAACATCCATGTAATGTTTTAAAACACCCAAAATGACTCCCAGATTCAATTTATGCATACAATGCCAAAAAATGTATGTTTTGAAATAAAAAACCTCAAGTTTTAGCTTACATGTTGGATAATAATACAAGACATGATCATGTTATCACATCCTCTGTTAATTGGTCTATGATGTTCACCCCCAATGTTCTTTACTTCATAATTCAATTTTGATCCATGGTACTTCCATCATTGAAGTCTGATACAAAAAAACCACTAGCATCCAAATGACATTCCTAAAACATTTATCATATTAGTAAACATGATAAAAATGGGGAACTTTTTAATAACAGTAATTGTATCATAATAGTTGAATCCAAATCGACCGACCTCAACCTTGTCATGTCTTATTTTCCTTGAAAATCCCAAGCCAACTCATGAATTGCACTTGTCCTATCAAAAAAACGTACCTGATATGGTTTCTCACTAAAAAAATATTTCCAAAAAAGAGAATGGAATATAAAAATCCTCTAGTTGAATATTATGTAAATCCCCAACTTCTTATTTTTATGCTTCACAAAAACAAATCCTATATTATTTATCCTAAGGCACTCCATAATGAAGATGAGCATTCTCATTGAATCATATAACCATATTCAAATTAAATATCTTGGTCAACCATCCAATTTACAGACACATTTCCAACCATTAATTACCAATTAAACATTTATATTCTAATACTTTTGGATCTTCATGAGAAATATTATTCTCAACAGCCTCACTCGAACTCCAACCAAGTTTGTATCTGAACCCATTTATGGTATTCACTATGGAATCTGACATTACATAAATCTATTTATCCAATGACAACTAAAATAAAAATACCATCACTAATCTAGACAGAAGACCCTGAAACGCCTATCATGAAATTTTTATTTACCCAAACCTAGAATCTTGGAACTAATACCTGTTATGATAACATTGGCATAAAATTCAAGGAAATTAATCTCAATGGACAGATCTTTATATTAGTCTTGGAAAACTATTATCAAAACTGAGTGTTAAATTGCATACGAATATACAAATTAAAAATAATTTTTATAGAATAACTCTATTCCATCTATCATGTCCCTACATATCTTTCATAGTATGCCTAATGGGATCCTTTGGAATGAAATAAAAATATAGGTGTGATCAAATTAATAATAGAGGTAAAATATAGATAAATACCTAATGAATAAATTATCATAATAAATATGGAAAGGTAAATAAATAAAATCACATTAAATTCAAAATAAATGGATAAGAATTCATCAATATAGAAAGGTAAGTATATATAAATTCATTCCATTAATTCAATAAACTACGAATGAAATATATTTTTTTTATTTCTTCATTGTTAGATTACCATGGATAATAATAAGTGAATTTGAATGAAGGTAATACTTAATTATTGGGTTTCATGTTTCCAAGTCACATGATAAAATTATTATGATGCTTTGGAGAATGCAAGAAAAAATTATTCAGTTAGTACACCCATTTCTCCACTATCAGGACCTTTCAAAAGACGGATTAAAACAAAATGGTATCAAATTCGTATGGTTTTTTAAACTAATTTTGTCTCATAAGACTACTACTGCATTGAGGGGATTTCATTAAATGGTCCACAACCCATTTCATACTAGTAAAAAACATTCATCATATATGAAATAATAGATTTAATTCATAATAAATGTTCCTTATCAAATATTTGTATTTAGTAAAAGATACAAATTTATCAATATTTACCTAGTTAATAATGTAACATTCAAATTAATTATTATATGTAAAAATGAATACAGCTCAGGAAATAATCATACCCATAATATAGGAATATGGATAATTTAAGATAAATTTAATGTATAATTAAAAATTATTACAATAGATTTATTTTTTGAAGAGAAATCTAATAATCAAAAATAAATTGAGATTTGCCATTAATTATTGTAACTTGGTAAATTTCAAGTCAAATATCAATTGATTAGATAATTCAAATTGAAATTTAAAATCCCATGAATAATGAATTTTTCATGATCTTAAATTTCAATGTTCCACTACATACATCACATTAGTGTGAATTGGTTCATAATAAAAAATAATTCTGAATGGAAGGTTAGTTGATATGAAATACTTTTTCCAACATGTTACATTTGGTTATACATTGTGTAAATAACTAAATAGTGGACTAAAACAAGTTATTAACTGATAATGGAACGAAACTAATTTTTTAATATCATATATCACCCTCTTAGAAAATTTATGCACCCATTTGTTGATAGTCTATTATTTTTTCTTTTATTAGGATAGTTAATTACCATGTTTTTTCGGCATTTGTTGGATTATTGTTTTTTCATCTTACTTTGATCATTATTTAATAATAATAATATTGTAATAGATGACATAAATAACATTTATATTAATTAAATACATATTTATATTATTCCATAAAATTTTGAGATAGGAAACTAAATAATTCTTTCATGGATATGGTTGCATGTACGTACACAAGAATGCTATATCTATTTTCATGATGGATAGAAACAATTTAATGTAAATAAAACATATATATATTATCATTCCATAATTTTCTTATTAAATATATATAACACATTTTTTATTAAAAACATCCACAATACATTCCATGTATTGTGTGAATGAATCACATAGCTTCTCGTGGTGGTGGTCTACCACACACTAAAACGATGTTATAATATTCCCACAAAGTATAGAGAATGAAGGTATGTATCATATAATAAATTTTGAATAATAAATAAATCATATATATCTTTTAAAAAATATATTAAATGTATTCTTATCCTTACTCGCTACCATGATTAGTGGTAATGGAATAACTAATGACATGAATTCGTGTGGCGGTAGTCCTCTGTACAAATGAAGGATGATTTAAAAACCCATATAACTAGTGTTTATGTAGGTTTAGGTAAAAAAAGTAACCGAAAAACATATAATAGTATTCAATATATTATTGTTTTTATGTAATTATTATTAATTAAGTATTTAAGGTTGTGGAGAAATGAAATAAATGAAAAACGCTTAGAAAAATGTTACATCTTATTGGGATTTCCCCCTTAGGTTTTCACCAAATCCCTGAATGGATTTATTTATTCCCAAAAAATTCTGATATTATTAGGTGAGGTTATTTGGGATTGTATTAGTACTGATATTGGTAGATACAAATGGATTGATAGGTGTGAATAGTGGGTGAGACAAAGTGACTTTTAAAAAATGAGAAGTGTGGAACTCTTGTACTTTTTGAAAGAGTGAATCCTACCTACATTAGTTCATATTAATGTTCAATAAATAATGAAAAAATATTATTATATAATGGATAATATCTAAATATGTACATACAATGTGTATTGTTCATGTTTCTTTTTGATTTTTTTCTTATGTTCAATGTTTAATATCATGGAAAACTCGTTTTTCTCATTATTATAGTAACTAGTTTTAACTATTTCTTCTAATCACATGTCTCAAAAATTAATTTGAACCTATAATAAATTATCCATTATTACTACTCCAAATATGGAATAAATTTTATAAAATTCAATTCATAGAAGTAGGAAAAATTAATTTAAAATTTATCATTTATATGGGAAAGAAACCATGTTTTTAATGATAAAAAGTTCAAATGTTTTCATTGGTTTAATATGAAAATTCATTATAAAATTGACTGAAATGACCAAAATTGGAATTATAGTATAATAATTTATCTACTTATTCATTAAAAACATTTTAAATTATAATTTAATATTGTAAAATATATTACCTAAAAAGTCAGTTTTCAATTCAAATTCATTATTTTTCATTATTCATAAAAAATATATATTCTTAAAAAATTACAAATATCCACTCTAAGTTAATTATTCCATTATGATTTCAAAAAATAAATTTTATTATTTAGAATAAAACTTAATGAAGACCTAATATCTAATTTTATGATAATTGTACCATGAAAAGGCGGAAAAACAGTATCTACTCGGACATTAATGCCACTAATGGTGGCCAAGTATTGTTGGGATCAATTTCTCAAGCCTGAATTTCTAAAATCCATAGTATTCTGACTTGTATTGAGAGACTAGGTTTGTCTATGCTAAGAAAATGACTACATCACTATATTATCGCATAATGGAAATAGAATATCAAATAATTAATGGAAGAAGTAAATCAATTATGCATATGATAAATGAACAAAACCTGCATATATAAATCATTAAATAAATAATATCATTTTAAAAAGATGACAATACATGTCATGTGTCTAATAAAGAAATAAAATTGGTGTATATATCAATTATTACTATCAATGGATAAAAAGTAAAAAAAATAAAAAAAGTATCCATATTTGCATCATGACTCTCATCTTTCCCCATTTCTCCCCTACTATTGAGGATAAGTCAAGAACCTATATCATGGAGTTTTTCATTGTCAATATATTCAATAAAATAGTTTTTTAGGTACCCATCAGCGGTCTAAATAGGGTATGGAATAAAATCTGATTAGGTAACAACTGAAAGTTCATGTACTATAAATTAATTGATTATATAATAATAATAGTGCATGGGAGTTAGTAGAATATATATAAGAACTGCTGAATGTAAAAAACCTATAAAGGGGCAGGTTCCCACGGACATCATTCCTTTACTACATGCTTCTTCCTAGATAAAATATATCTGACTAAACATTCATTCCTTGCCCATTTCATAAAATTTTTCATTTAATTTATTAATCTCATATGATAAATATTTATCGAGACAGGTCATGTTGTCCTATATCCCCGATACAAATGATCAATAGATGTCTAACAAGGCAATAAAAAAGTGTAAGGAAGTTATTGGATCCAAGGATGTTTTTATCTTGTAAGATTCATCACAAAAACAATTTCATTAATTATTTAATTATGATCCTCAGAACATCCTTGTAATTACTTATTTGGAAAACATATATCATTCCAGAAAAATCATAAACTAATAACCCTATAAGCTCATCCATGTAGATCCTCTTGAGAACACAAGTATCATTGTAGGTATGGTATAACATCAATTCCACTCGATTTCATCTGTTGTGGTCCACTAAGGGAGACAAAGATTCACACATGGAATATATGATCATATACCCTTTGAGTCCATCCATTTAAATACATAACAGGTCCATGTTTCACATTACTTATATGTGTAAGACATGGATTCCGTCCTTTAATTTTCTCTAGTGAGTCCAATTATCACTTGGGTATAAATAGTGCAATATAAAATGAGTCCATCTATGACAATAATATATGAACCCATGTGTTAGCCAATGAGTATTATTAATCAATTAATATCATGTAATAAATGAAAAGATAATCACAATGATCAATTCATTTAAAACTCACCTAGAAGGTTATTAAAGTCATGGTTAGGTTTACAAGGATTAACCCCTTAATTAACTGAAATGTTCATTTCATTATCTGGATGTCTCATGGACAATAAACCAATTAAATGGATCATGAATTGGTACATAGATTCTATTCCCATTTCATTATCAATTCAATTTTAATGTTATAAATAAAATCCAAATTTCAATTCAATTCAATTAAAATTGGAAATTAATTATTAAACATCTAAAGGAATGGTTTAAAAGGCACACAAAAAATGAATCCAAATTCAAAATCCACCAATGGTGGTTCAATAAACATACCAACACACCAATGTGGTTTTTAAAATATAGGGTAATGATCCTCTATACATTTTTCTGTAGGTTTGGTGAATTATATATGTATCACTTACCAATTCAATTCAAGGATTAGAAATAATTACAATGAAGTCAATCTGATAATTGGGAACATGAAACAACCAAATATATATGAACCATTCAATATTCAATTGGAATCATGAGACCACCTACCTTAGGTTAATTGTGGAAATCTTGACCAGTATCATCTTCATAATCGAGCATGACTGGGAGAAAATTGAAGAAAGGATGAAGAAGCTATAAATATGGAATACCATCTTTCAACTAAATAGTGTAACCGATACCATTCCAAATGAGGAATGACATAAAATGAATTTATATCATACCATTGCAGATCAAATGAGAAAAATGGACCTCAATTCTGAGATGGGATGGATATGATCTCTCAATTCTTATATCAGTTTTCCTGATGAGCTCCAAAAGAGTTATTTTTCTATTCAATAGTAGAAATATGGAAATAGGATTCAAATAATATTTAATTAATTAGATTTTGGTATCTCACAAGAATTCATAGGTTTTATGGTTTGGGTGAATGGTGGAAAAAACCATTCACCAACATTTTTCTCCTTGCTAAAGGGAAAGGGCACCCCACACTATTTGATTGAATGATTTGACAAACAATTCTATAACCATAAAAAACATGTATATCAAAATTTAATAAATTTTTAAGTGGGAATGACCCTAAATTTGCATCGTTTAACAAATTGTGTTTCATATATATTCACTCTATCCAGTATCACGTGGTTAAATACAACCATGTGTCCTACCCTCCCCCCCACTATTTATACTAATAATGCGATAAGAATTTCTCACTGCAGAAGATACGTTCTAGGTTATGAAAAATCCCCATACACCATAAATACCTCAATGAATAATAAGTTCATCTTAATTAGGCCATATTTAATTTTATCAGCAAATATTTTGTGGAATAAAAAGGATAAATATGTTTAGAAAGAATATGGTTTTTACAATCTTACCCCAGTAAAACAATCTATCCCTGAATTTCATTCTAAAGGGTGTTCCCAAATTCCTAAGAATAACTCCATCTAGTGTGCATGTACATCAGGCTCCCACTCCCATGTCATATCCTATATACTATTGTGCTTCCAAAGAACCCATACTAGAGGAACTAACCTTCCACAGAGAACCATCATTCCAGGATCCATAATACATATAAGATGCTCCTCAAAGGAAGGTTCTACCTTTAACTCATCCATTAATGATGCAAAGCATGTTATGGTTCTTAGTGATATTGGTTAAACTTATATACGTGGAATACATTTTTCATGGCCCAATACATGTGGGATTCTTAAAATAGATAGGTTATCATCAGGAATCTCCCAAAAATCTTGAATGATGGCCCATATTACGGTGAAAGCGTACAATGTATCTTGACCCTACATTACCCCCATCCTAATTGAAAAATGTAAGAAATAGCCAATCTCTAAATAGAAACTAAAGAGGACATCTGCGATGATTAGCATAATATTTCATTCTAGTCTATTCAGTATCCATCATCTTTTTAATAATCTGAACTTACTCTGTAGTCTCACACATGATTCTAGGTCCAACAATAGTTGCATCACCCACCTCTATCTACATCATGTGTGATTATCATGGACTACTATACACATCTTTATAAGGCACCATCTGAAGAGTATACTAAAATCTAAAATTGTAGGAGAATTCATCTAGAGGTATTTTTCTCTCCAATTATCCCCAAAGGTCCATGACACATGATCACTATCTGTCCTTTGGCACATGAATCATGCATTTTGATTGGCTATCCATCAGAGGGTGATATTTAGTGATCAGGATCACCTATATACCCAATTACCCTTGATACCCATTCCAAAACCATGAAGTAAATAGATTATCCATATCTGAATTTTTATTTCCCAAAAAACAAATGGAGTCATACCATATCACAAACCTTTAAAGAGCATATGTCATCCACACTCTAAGTTTTGTTGATTGGATGGAAATGTAAAACCATTGTGATCCTATAAAAAACTGATACAACAACATTAACTTATTCTGAACTTGGTAAACCTATCATGAAATCTATAAAGGCTCAGAAAATTCAATGTATTTTTTTATTATTTAGTATTATTACAAGTCTGCAAAAATTGAAAGAGCATGATTCCAAGGCTCGGTGTGGTCAGAATGAATTTATGAACTTTTTTAAGTAATGTTAAGTAAACGTGATGGTGTAGTTTTCTATATTCTGAACCATTGTTCTGAATTGAAATTTGAGAGCACCATTGAATCTACAGTTCTAGGATTCCCTTAAGAGAAGATTCACTTCAACCACAGTTGGTCAAGAGAAAAATATATCTTTTGTGACTTTTAAATATATAATATAATAACATAAATTGTTATTTTATTTCTTTTTCTTTTTCCTTCCACTAGTTTATTGGAAGTGGTGGGGACCATGGAGGTTGTCAGAACCTTAATTATGGGGTGGTAATTGCATGGTTACACAATGGTTGAGTAACCTCCCCTCTTGTAATTAATGATACACATTAATTACGTAAATTAATTAGGCACCATAATTAGGTGAAATTAATGAACCTCCATAATTATTTAATATGTTCCTCATCATTCCCCCTCCAATTTAAATAGAGCTTAGGGTGGGGTTTTGGAATAGCTTTATCAAGCCAGGAACCCCTGACGAAGTGATTATAGGCCTTCTAACGATAGAGAATGGAGGATTGACAATGCCCATTATAGGATTGATCTGAAGGTCGAAGGACGACGAATTCCAACACACTCGAACCTTCTCCTTCATCGGAAATACCCTCGAATGTGGAAGCACCACCTTCTGCGATTTCCCCAATGAATCAGAATGTAGGGGGTTTAAATTGTTTATGAGATAAAATCAATTTTCTCTCTTTGTTCTCGATTAATATGAAGAATGAGAATCAACTAAAAAAAGGGTTGATCCAATACTCATTAATTTTTACATAAGAATGTCGTGAGGATTCATTTTGGGGTTTTATAAATCATATAATTATTTCTTGTCTCATGAACATGTTTTAACGCTAACACCGAGGTCGCAGGCCTACCCGAACATGTCCCATAATCTCTGTCAAACTTGTTCTTGATGCGTTCATTGTGTGCGAATGATGAAATTGTCTGCAATGCGGAACCGAGGGCCACGCAGTGATGGTGGAGTTTTGGGAGGACTATAGGCATAGAAAATAATTGAAACTGAGCTCCAGAGCATTGCTAGAGCCCGGAAGAAGCTCAGCTGGCACTGCGACACCAGTAATCAATGCTCGCTGGCCATAAAGGAGAGTGGAATTTCTCGGCACCATGGTGGCCGAGCATGGGGCCGACAACGGGCCGGTTGTATAGGCGGAGGGGGCGCGCCATCGTGCATCACATTGAAGAACCCACGAAAATGGATGGGGAACCCTCATCTAACAGGTCTCGCGGACCATGTGGTAGTGCCACATGGATACACTGATTGAAGGGGATAAATGTATCTTTTTGAGTTGTTTGGATGGAATACCTCGCACCACGCGAGGGGCATGCTAGTAGGCTGGCTCACATCGCCCGGTGGGTCAGGTCGGTCCGCGTCGGAGCCCAAAAGAGCAGGCCTAGGTCGATTTGGGTTCGGATAGGTCGGAACTAGACTAGGTTGGGTTGTCCCAGGTCAGGATGGACCGGGTCAGTTCAATCGGGTCAAACTAGTCCTAAACCCCTATCCGGCCTAAAAAAAACCTAGGTGACTGTAACTTGCGAACCAGACATCCATCCGATGAACAGTCTGTGGATTTGGGATCCTTGGAGTGAGTTAGTAATTTTGAGAAAATCCATGAAATTTTTTAAGAAGGTTTGAGTATGTCCAGGGTGGATTCACTCTAAATCCAGTCGGGCCCTCGGAAATAAAATGCCAATAGCTTACAGATCGGGCATCTGATTAAAGCGTAGTCTGTTGCATTTGAACCCTTCTGATGCCACTTATCATCGGGTTAATTATTCGTGGGTTTTTGTTACAATTTATATATAAACGATGGCTTAAGGATAAGAGTCTTCCAGAGATCAGGCTTGTTTCGTGTGAGAATCCAGTGGCTTGATATGTCATGAAGAAGAAGAGAGAACAATATGAGATAGCATCAGATACTCCAGGGAGGGATGATCTAGTTGTACAAGTAATCATCCCAACCTCTATACTAGCGACCAATATGGTTCAGGACCAGGGACCAATACAGGTCAACACTAGCAACCAATAAGGGTCAGCACTAGGGTCCAATACGGGCAGTACTAACAACCAATACGGGACAACACTAGCGACCAATACGGGTCAAAATCTAGCGACCAATATGGGTCATCATACAATGACCTATACGAATCATTAGTTGAGTTATTATGGATAGGATGATCTGGAATTATGACTAGTCATCACTATCCATGTAGCCATGATGTTATTCCGTTAGAGTGAGCATTCTCTTTTTCTTGGTGCTTCATGATTTAGATCATGATTGTGATACTAACTTCTTGGTATTTCTTGTGATGTTTTCATTTGTGGATTACTGAGGGACTTTCTAGGGTCTTGGGGTCCCCTACTGAGTGGTTATACTCACCCATGCATTGGCTCTTCCCACACGTGTGTGTCTGGTGAAGACAATTGACGCTCTGAGGCAGACATTGGAAGGTTGGGACATGGTGGAGCTTCGTGTGATAGGATCAATCAAAATATTTTTCTTGGACTTTAGAATTATAGCTACTAACATCTATAGAGAGCTATAGGGAAAACATTACAATTTCTTAATTTCTTTTCAATTTCAATTGATTGTATTCTTGCCCACTATTTTCAGTTTACAGTTGTACTTGTGGTTGTACTTTTCTATCATGGTTATACCTTACCTTTGTTGGTTGTTATTTCATTTTCTATTTTTAAGTGTGTACAGATCTTTTAGAAAATGTCATCCCTGTTCGGGAGAGGCCTTTAGGTGATATTTGCTAACCACTGGCCTATGGAAGGATATCTTGGGTAGTCACGTCTAGGCCCCATTGGATGGGTCGAAACAATGTGGTATCAGAGAGTGAGTGATTCTACCAGAAGAACTAATAGTTTACATTTAAAGAGGAAATGGTGTAATGTGTCGAGAGTTTGGTTTTCAGGTCAGGTAGTCTAGTGTTGGTGTGGCGACTGACGTATCCATACACCAGAAACCTGAATTCTATTTTCTGACTTGGTACACAAGAAAACAGGTTTCTATTGTTATGAATTTTTTTCTCAATATTTCATGATTTAGATCACCAGGTATAACAGATTGACCATTGAACATCTGTTTCTTATAGGATTCCTCCATGAAGACAGCCATCCGGGATTCAATTTAGAGATCGTGATAGTGGCCCACCGAGCGATGAGCCATTGGTACAAGGACCACTCACAGTGATGACTCCTTCAGGTGGTCCATCGATAACACGACGACCTATTGAGTACTAGATGCATCCAGTTGATCATGCATGTCGGCTGAGCACATTGTATGAGTTTAAGAGATAGTGTTCTCCTTGGTTTCAAGGCAAGATGGACCCCTAGGCAGTAGAGGACTTTCTTGAGGAGGTTTCTTGTGTCTTTCACTTAGTAGAGACACCCTCCAAACAGATGGCGATCTTGGATGGTATCCTTCTTTGGGTCTTGGCAAGATGATAGTGGAGATCGATTCTTAAGGTGCATGAGGAGATGACCCTCACTTGGCCATACATTGAGAGCCTTTTTAGGAAAGTGTTTTTGCCAACGATAGTATACTCTATCCATGTTTAGGAGTTGTTGCGTCTGTAGCAGGGCAGCCAGACTGTGGCTATGTACTCAGAGAGATTTACTAACCTCTCCTGATAATCCACAGACATGGTACAAGATCGCTACATTAGGGACCATACCTTAGAGAAGGGGCTCCGATGATATATCAGATCTGCGAAAGTGTCTCCCATTACACTGATTTAGGCTGGGTTGTTAGAAATAAATTTACTTATGGAGAGTTTCCTTGTCGAGCAGACACTGATAGTGAGAGCCCATACTGGATGATAGGTAGTAGAGTCATCTGTATCTCGAAGTATATAGACGACATAAAAAAATAAGCAGGATAGACCTTATGGAGGGTGACATGTGGATGCAGGGTCATGGGTGCGAGGCTTGAGAGTCCAAGGGAGTCACCAGTGAAGCATGATCTGTTTGTACTATACGGGACAGAGTCACATAGCTCGTAACTATTCGAAAACCCATGCAGATGATCAGCAGACTGTGGAGGGGTCATCAAGGCAGCGACAGCAACAGGAATATGAGTTTCATCCAGAAGGTGGATTCAGTAGTGGAGTAGGACGTGCAGGGGGAGGTGGTCAGGGCCACCAGGCACTACCACCACCACCCCAAGGCAATCCACCATGTTCTTATAGAGCATGTGCATAGGGACAAGCCAATCTATAGACAGTAGAGGCTCATTATACTGACACCCCTGAGTTGATATAAGGTTCGATCTGTATACTCTCTACTTTAGCAGCAATACTTATTGACACAGGTGTTATCCATTATTTTCTTATCACAGACATATTTTGGGACTCAGAGATTCTGACTCAGCTTTTTTTCATGGCCTTTGCGTATAGATACTCCAACAGGAGGAGATTTAGCAGTCACACACTGGTGCTAACAGTGTGATCACACTCTCGAAGGAGAGAGTTTTAGATGTGATCTTCTAGTAGTGGCGTTGAATCCCTATAACTTCATTCTAGCCATGGAATGGATATCAGTAGTTCACACACTGATTGACTCTTTGAGATGTATAGTGCAATGTATGCCCAGAGATGGAGGCCAATTTTTTATTGTCGGTGAGAGGGAAAATATAGAATCATGAGATGGACAAGCTCCTAGGGGAGTTTGGTCGATTACATATTAGATATCTTTCCCGATTTTCAACATGGTGGATGAGGAAAGTCCATAGTTTCCAGTATTAGTGTAAGATTATGAGGATATATTTCCAGTCTATGTCCTAGGACTACCTCCTCATAGATAGGTAGAATTCTACATTGACTTGTACCTAGAAACAATACCAATATCTACCCCAACATATTGTATTTCCCATGTAGAGATCTGAGAGATGAGGGTACAGATGAAGGAGTTACTAAGGAAGATATTTGTAAGGCCTAGTTTTCACAATGGGCATCACGAATGTTGTTTTCCAAGAAAGAAGACAGAAGTTTGAGGATATGCATGGAAATCTGACGCCTAATCCAGGTGACCAAGAAGAACAAGTATCCTATGCTGAGGATCGATGATCTCTTCGACCAGTTGAATGGAGATAATTGGTTTTCAAATATAGACCTCAGATCAGGCTATCACCAGCTCAGGTAACAAGACAAGGATATACCAAAGACTAGCATCAGATGTCGGTATGGCCATTACAATTTCTTGGTGATGCCTTTTGGCATGACCAATTCTCCAGCTATATTAATGGGGCTCATGAACAAGATCTTTCAGCATTACCTCGATCAATTTGTGGGGGTCTTCATCTGCGACATCATGGTGTACTCAGCATCCAAGGAAGAGCACGTTGTACACTTCAGGTTATTTTTGGACACACTCCACGAGCACTATTTATATGAGATGATCTCGAAGTGTGAGTTCTAGATACATAATGTCTACTTCATGGGACATGTCATATTTGAGGCTGGAGTTGAAGTGTATCCAACTAAGATCGAGGTAGTACATTCTTGGGATTCACCCAGGAGTGTTACTAAGGTGCGGATATTCCATGGATTATCATTCCACTATCAGAGGATCATACCTAATTTCCCGTGAGTAGAAGCACCTATAAATGACTTGAAATAGAAGGGTAAACCCTTCCTATAGTCAGAGACATGCCAGAAGATATTTCAAAAGCTGAGGTAGATCATAACCAGTGCTTGCATCCAGAGGTTGCCGGAGGATGGCACTGACTACATTGTTTACTCAGATGCATCAGGGATTGGAATCAGATGCATCTTGATGTAGGATGGTGCAGTGATTTTATATGACTCATGACAGCTGCCATCTCAGGAGAAGAATTAGGAGATAGCTATTTACATTATTTTCAGTTTTTAGGGTTTGTGATCCATCCCACTTTTTTTAGTTTACAGTTTTATTTGTTGATGTACTTTACTCTCGTGGTTATACCTTAATTTTGTTCGTTGTTACTTTTGTTTAAATTATTTAGTGTTTAAAGATCTCTAAGGCAATGCCTTCTCTATTTGGGAAAAGCCTTCAGGTTTGACCCACCAACACTAGGCCTATGGAAAGTGTGCATGTCTAGAGTTTCTACAAGACTATGACATTGAGATAATCTATACTTTTGGTAAGGGGAACGTAGTGGATCATGCAATGATATATTGTTTGAGTTCGCTACTAATGAGTGAGGATTTAGATAAGTTAACCTTGCTTTAGATATCCAAACTATATAGATATGAAATATTCTACCTCCAGTCAATGGTAGTTGCTTCTAAACTCATTTAGAGAGTCAGGGAGCCGCAACTCATAGACAACATCTACAAGAATTCATGTGAACAGATATCCAAAGGCAATGCACTCAACGGATATTCAGAATTTGGGGTGAACACAATCCGTTTTAGAGGACGTATAGTTTTACCAGTGGTGTTACGAGAGGATGTGCTAAGGGAGTTCCATATATCCCCCTTCGTAGTACATCCATGTGAGAAGAAGACATATCAAGACCTTCAATGTCAGTACTGGTGGCCAGGGATAAAGAAAGCTATGAAGGTGTTTCTTTTCTAGATGCCCCACTTGCCAGCTAGTGAAGTTCGAGCCCCATGTACCAACAATCTTGGCCCAACCCCTTGAGATACCATTGATGAAGTGGGAAAGGATATCAATAGACTTCATGATGGGGTTACCAAACATGTCTAGAAGGCACAATACCATATGGGTGATTTTTGGGTGACTCACCATGTCGGCCCACTTCCATTCTATTCAAGGGAAGTGTTTGGTAGAGAGCATGGGATGTCTTTACTTTCAGGATATCATGGGACTTCATGGGGTGTCATCGACGATAGTCTAACATTGTGACACACACTTCACATCCATATTGTGGAAAAGATTGTAGGAGGATTTTAAGACTTAGCTTCACTTGAGCTCATCTTTTTTCCTACAGACATATGGTCAGACTGAGCGCACCATCCAGAACATCGAGGTCATTGTTCGTGCATGTTTCTAATATTTCGGTCGCAGTTGGGAGGACCACCAACCCTTGGAACTGTTGGTGAAGAATAATATATATCACTCAACCATTTTTATGGTGTCTTTTGAGGCATTGTACCAACAACCATGCATATCACCCATGCACTGGATGGATCCAGGAGAGACATCACTCGTAGTCCCAGAGTGGGTACATGATACCACTGAAAAGGATCAGTTCATACAACAGTGGATGATGACTATAGAGAGCCAATAGAAGTCCAATGATGGTATGTGACTAAGACCGCTAGAGTTTTAGGAGTGGAACTTATATTCTTGCGAGTCTACCCTCGACGTGGACTACAGAGATTTGGCCAAGGAGGTAAACTCTCATCAAGGTTTATCTGGCCATTCTTGATACATCAAGGAATTGGAAAGTAGGCATACCACTTGGCACTGGCACCATAGTTAGGGAGGTTGCACGACCTCTTACACGTATCCCAACGGTGGTGATATGTGTATGACCCATCTCATATCATCGACCATGGATTGTTGGATATCTACGACAGGGAGACTTTTGTTGTGTTCCCGGTGGAGATAAAAGATCGACAGTTCCTTCGTGGGTGGTCGACTCCTCTAGTGTGAGTTCATTGGCAGCATGGGAATCTCCAGAATAGCACATGGGATTGAGAGGCTCATATGTGTGCTCTGTACCCCTCTTCGTTTGTGTATCCTTATTTGGAATTCGGGAATGTAAATCCCTAAGGTATGGAGAATGTAAAGACCCAAAAAATTACATGTAATTTTTTTAAAATTATATGGGATTATTAGGAGTCTACGACAACTAACGACGCGTGATTCCAAGGCCCGATGTTCTCAAAGTGAATTTCTGATCCTTTTTATGGTACATTCAGTAAACGCGCGAGCGACATTTTAAATCATTTGAACTGGTGATCGGAATTGAAATCCAATAGAAATGTTGAATCTGTAGCACTGAGATTCTCTTAATAGAATCTTCACTTTGCCTGTAGTTGGTCGGGAGAAAAAGATAGTTTTGAGATATAAAAAAATAATAAAATAACATAAAATGTTATTTTATTTCTTTTTCTTTTTCCTAAAACTTGTTGAGCGGCAGTGATGGGGACCATAGAGGTGGTTAGACCTTTTTTCTGGGGTGTTATTTTCACAGTTACACATTGGTTGCATAACCACTCCTCGTTTAATCAACAAGACTCTTTAATTACATAAATTAATGAGGCACATAAATTACGTCAATTAATGAACCTCATTAATTATTCAAGGCATTGTACATATTTCCCCCTCCTAATTAAATGGATCTTGGGGGTGGGGTTTTGGCACAGCTTCATCAGGTGAGGAACCCCTGAGGAAGTGATGCCACACCTTCCACTAACAGAGAATACAGTATTGACACCGCCAAATGTAGGATCAATCTGAAGGTCAGTGTACGATGAACACCAATGCACGCGAACCATATCCTTCATCTTCAATACCCTCGAACGTGGAAGCACCAACATCCACGACTACCCCAATGAATCCCAATGTAGGGGGTTTGAATTTTTTATGTTCTTAAATGAATTTTCTCCCATTGTTCTTGATTAATACGTATAACGTTGATCAAACAACTAACGAGTTGATCTGAGACTCATTCGTTTTTATGGAAGATTGTCGTGGGGATTCATTTTGGGGGATTATCAAATCTTATGATGATTTTTGCCTCACCCATTTGTTATAACGCTAATACAGAGGGTGTGGGATAACTCAAAATAGGCCGAGAACCTTCACCGAACTAGTTCATACTGTGTTCTTTGTGGGTGAATGATGAAATTGTTAGCAACGCAGAACTGATGGCCACGTAGTGTATGTGGCATTATAGGAGGCCCATAAATGAATCCGTGAATAGAAAATAAGCTCCAATGCAACGTTGGATCCTTTTGGGGGATCTTCTGGAACTACACCAGCATTTGAAACTGGTGGGAGAGATGGCGGTTGGCCTCACCAGATGCGGAGGAAAGCTGCGCCGCTCAGCGCCGCGGTGGCCGTACAGAAAGCTGAGAGCATGCCGACCATAAAGACAGAGGCGTCACTACATCACACACCTCTTTGAAGAATCTGTGATGAAGGGAATGGGAACATCATATCATGGGTCCCACAGGCCACACGGCACTGCTGCTTTAAGGGGCCGAACGACTCCTTTGAGCTGTTTGGCAGGCAGACCGCGCACCCCGCACAGGGCACACCAGTAGGTTGGATGACATCGCCCATCGGGCCTGGTCGGTCCATGGCCCAATGGACTAGGCCTGCTGTAGACCGGCCCAACAAGGGTGGTCCGGACCGATCTGGGGCTCAGCGCAACTGATCCGACCCATGTCGGGGCAGTACGATCGGGTCGGTCTGGACCTGGACCCCTGTCGGGTCCAGAAACGCTTAAGTGACCGTAACTTGCGAACGGAATATCCGTTTGACGAACTATCTATGGAGATGGGATCCTTGGAGTTGGATAGTATTTTTTATATACTCTAAATGAGTATTGGATGTGGTTGGAGTTTAACCAGGTTGGATCAACTCCAAATCAAACTTATCCATCAATTCAAAAATGCCAATAACATACACACCGCGAGTGTGGTTGACGTGTCGTATATTGTGATGGAACCCTCATGGCCTGACATATCACTGGGTTACATCTTCTTGAGGCATTATTCCGGTTGAAATATGAACAATGGATTAAGGGGAAGAGTCTTCCAGAGATTAGGCGTGCTTCGTGCAAGCATCCAGTAGCTGGCTATGGAATGAAGAAGAAGAGCGACCAATACAAGGTGGCATCAGAAACTCCATAGTGGGATGATCAATTTTTACAACTAATCATCCCTACATCTATACTATATTCCAATACTGGTCAACACCAGGGACCAATATGGGTCAGCAGTAGCGACCAATACAGGTTAGCACTGGTGGCCAATACGGGTCAGCATCGGTGACCAATATTGGTCAACATCTAGCAACCAATACAGTTCATTATACAATGACCTATACGAGTCAACATTGGAGTTACTATGGATAGGATGATCTGACATTATGACTAGTCAACCATATCCCAATAACCTTGATCTTTTTCTGTTATAGTGAGATATCTATTTTTTGCTTTATGATTTCGATCAACCTTGTGATATTACCTTCATTTCATTTCTTGTTATTTTTTTCTTTTTGGATTACCGAGATAACTTTGGAGGCCTCATGGTCCCCTACTGAGTTGTTATACTCACCCTGGCATGGGCTCCGCCCATACGTGTGTGTCTGGTGCAGACTAATGATGCTCTGAGGCATACAATAGATGTTCGATACATAGTGGATCTTGGTATGATGAGAGTAGTCTATATAAACTTCTTCAACATCATACTTACATCTAATACCCTCAAGAGAGAGCTCCAGGGTAGATGTGATAATTGTTTAGTTTTTTTTTCAGTTTCAAGGGATTGTATTTCAGCCCACTATTTTCAGTTTTCAGTTGTACTTGTGGATTTACTATACTTTCATGGTTATAAATTACATTTTTTGGTTGTTAATTAAGTATCCCTTTCTGTGTGTGTATAGATCTCTAAGTCAATGCCTTCCTTATTCATGAAAATCCATCAGCTTCTTGTCGCCAACCCCTGGCCTATAGGAGGTGGGCTGGGGGTAGTCACCTCCAGGACCCATGGGATAGGTCATGAAAAAAATCCATTATGAAATTATTCCACTTCCACGTAGGTTTTGGTAGCTTTTATAAAATTCTAGTTGGCTTGTAGTGTTCTAACTTCACATACTGACATGTGAAACATCTCATGAAAAATTTAGCTGTAAATGTTTTCAGTACCATCCAACATTTTTTGTAATTGAAATTCCAATACATCTTGGAGACATAGAAGTGCACCACCCTATATGAAGAATGAAATTATTGCATCAAATCTCCATGCATGTATGTTGAAACCCTAACATTAACTTTTATATAGATAATTTTATCCTCCCCTACGTTCCAAACAGGATGTCGATTATCACCTACCAAACAATATCATAACAATAGGCCCTCTGAATCTAATTGTTCCCTCATTTTAACTCCATAAGAAAAATATAGGTAACAGAAAAGGATGATAGAAAGGGATTCCCAATATTTCCATGAACCGTCATGTTATTCTTAGAGAACAAATCCATGTGTTGTCACTTTCTATAGGCCTAATGTAATGCATCTATATGATCCCCCCTTCTTGGTGAACCATCCATTACATTTTTTAATAGGATTATGGGAATGATCAATGTACAAAGTAATTAGGTACTCATCCCATATTCACTACTTTATATTTATATCTCCATATTTAAATATATAAATGTGTCTTTTGTGGTCAATGTACACTGTAAAAAACTCTCCTTGTAAATAGGGTCTCAAACAGTGTAATGCATGAAAATCCTAAGATATATCTTATGGCTTCAACCACCGATACCCATATGATATGAGTCTGTCTAAATTCATAAGTATTTATGCAAGCCTGATACCAAATGCATCATATTAAATAGTGTAATCATACCATGCTGTAGAAAAATCAATATCGATACTGAATTCAATCTCTCTTTTAGTTCCAAAAAGGTTATCTCACAAGAATGTAAGCATATAAACTTCCCAAAATTATTAGGGAATTCATAAGTATTTATGCAAGCCTGATACCAATTGAATCATATTAAATAGTGTAATCATATCATGCCCTAGAAAAATCAATATTGATACTGAATTCAATCTCTCTTTTAGCTCCAAAAATGTTATCTCACAAGAATGTAAGCATATAAACTTCCCAAAATTATTAGTGAAGCTTATTAATGACACTGATAAGTGAAATAAGTCCTATATGAAATGCATGTATTATACAAATATCCATTGAAAATTCATCACATATATTCGTTATTGGAATTCCCTAAGGAAAACACACCTTTCGACTTCCATAGGAAAATGAAAACTCTTTTATCTGATATATTGTTACATTATATGTAAATATGAAACATATATAACTAGAAAATTGTGAGCATATCATTGAAATAATTATCTATAATAATATTTAATATGATCTCAAGATGATTGATATGGTCATGTCGATTGTGACAATAGACAAATAAATTCCTCTATGAAAACCATAAAAAAGGAATCTAGATAAGGATGGAAGTCTCATTAATAAGTGCCATGAAAATTGATTTCTTGTTTTGGAGGCAGAATAGAATGATAAAATACTCATATAGACCATACCATATACAATAGGTTGTGGTACGTATGTCTGATGGTTTAACATGCACCTGATGATATCCAGATCCAAAATCAATCTTTGATAAAATCTGGGCTCTTCAGAGCTAGTTGAATATGTCATCTATTTGTGGTTGAGGATAATGGTTCTTCACTGGTATCTTGTTCAATTTTATATAATACACACATATCCTGAGCTATTATATACCTTTTTCTCAAAAAATTAAATTGAAACCCTTAGAGAGTATTAGTTATGAAAAACCAATTTTCCTATGAATTATGTAGTTGCCACTTGAGCTCTTGCAACATGGTATTAGATATATTTTTAGGCGAAATTGAAATTTTTGTTGCTCCTAGAAATATCATGATAGGTAACTTTACATATCTCGCTATAGTTAATACTGAAATGCCAACTAGGAAAATGTAGCTAATATAGTTAACAACTAGAGAAAAATATAAATGACATGTCCCCTGATCATATAGATATAAACTCACAATAAAGGCTATCATTCCAACTGAACCAATGATTCTTAGGACTATCTCATCTATCCTTCACATCCCATTCATCCTTGTGATTATAATATCCCTCTTATGGTGATGTAAAATTCATCATTCAGTGATAAAAATCAATGAATGCATGAAAGGACATGAATCAGTCCATCCCGATAATGAGGTTGAAACCTATAATCTCAAGGATAATGAGGTTGAAACCTATAATCTCAAGAATAATGAGGTCCCATATGAAGTGAAAACCACCAATATTAAAGGTTAACTCCCTTCACTGATGTAATTCATCCATTATAATCACCATAATAGTTTTAATCATCGTTAAACCATCGAAACACTGTAAAAAATCTGCACACTCTCTAAAATGGTGGGATATAATTATATGAGAAGTTCTTATATCAAAAAGGGATGATTTTAAAGTAGAGGATACTAAAATAGTACATATTTTATTAGAAGGTCATAATAATACTACTTATTCATTGTTTGATTAAATATATCTGTCTATATCAGTGGCCTTACTATGTGTCCTAGATACTTTAAGTAGTCCTAACTTTCTTTTTCAGAATGGTTGTTGTATGACCCAGACTACTTTGACCACCACCTCAGCCAGATTGGCATGTGGTACTCTATCTCCACTCTTGGAGATAATATGTTGAATCAACATGTAATGAATCTTATTTTTCCTTAAATTTATTTGAATAATTTAATTGGGAAAATACTGTGACTGTACTCTGAGACTAATTTAGATTTGAAGGACCAATGAGCCTCAAATAAATTTTTCAATATTTTTCAATTTTTCAATTCAAAATGATCATTGATTAAAATTTAAATCTAATAAAATATAATGGCATATCCAGATATAAAATACTAGGGCACTATTGCATTAGGAATAATGACATTACATTATGAAAGGCCTAACATCATCTGAAATGGGCCAGACGAAAAAGATAGATTTTGAACGTAACTGTCACTAAATATATTTTAATAAATTTATTTTTGATGACACAAAGATTATATCCATTATTTTTTATTTAATAAATCATTTTTTAGAAATATAGGGTAACTAAAATAACCCAATAATTCCACTATGACAAATAGGAGAGACCACACACATAATGGTTTGGCAAGCGTTGAACGCAGAATTGAGAATCGTTATCGCTTGTGGATTGATTGATAAACTTGAACATTATTCATCGACCGATCCAATTTTATAGGTAGGGTTTTCTATTCTTCATGATTTTTCATCCATTACTGATTCCAATTTTGAACATATATCAATGAATTAACATGTTGATTTTTTGCTCAATAGTTCTTACAGGATGGGTGTATTTCTATTGGGGGATCAAATTGGGTTAAATGAATTTTGAAATTTTATTATTATTCCCCATTGTTATTCATTTAACATGGATAGATTTAAGATTAAATAAATAAGGGAATGATCCATCCATATTAGGTGTTTATTATTTTTTTTCCTTCCCCATTCACTGCGCTTTTCCGTCGAACCCTCGTGGTCATAGATCGGTGATTGTCGAGAAGTTATGTATGCGATCGGTACCCTAGATCAATGGTGATTTGACCACATAGACCAGATCAGGGTAGTTCAGGACATGTGGATCCCATATCTATGTATATAATAATATTTCATAAGTTGGTGAAGGATTGGGAGAATATATAAGGAGATTCAGTGGCGGCGTGTGGCAGAGTGGCCACCCAGTGGTAGGTGACCTCTGGCTCAACCTCCAGTGGTGGATGAACCCATAGAAATAGCTATGAACAGTTAGATGAGGTAGCTGATTGGTGGTCCATAACATTGCAAAGCAGTTGAACCGGTCTATAAATGCATTATGCCAGAAGACCCACATCTCAAACACACGTGTATGCTGGCACACGGTCCGCGTGGCCACGTATGGGGGAGGTGACCAACCAAATGTCAGTTGTAGGGACTAGGAGAGGATGAAAAATCATCCACATCAAAGTTATATGTGTCTTACCACTCTAGTGTGTTGATGTGGATAAAACCAGGCATCCTAAGATGGCCAAATAGGCTAGGTCGACCCGGCGGGAAGGGTCGGACCAGCCCGAGATACAACTGGCCCATTTCTTCAAAGAACCCTGCAACATCCAATCTGTATGTCTAATTGACGAGCCTTATACGGAGTTAGTAACTTTGTGATGAGGATTTCCTTATGAGATCAGTTTTTGAGACCATCATACAGACCAGTATTGGTGCAGAGATTTCCCTTGGTTCTTTTTTTGAGGGTTTGGTATGACATTATATAGCAATCCCCTCAATGGATAGATTCTCAAAAAAGTTGTGGAATCCCCCGTAGGACTAGATTTATACTCTATCACCCCTAATGGAGTTAACTAGGTATTGACGATTTCTCCAAGAGAAGGGTGTTAATCCACCAACTTTAATTAGTGTTTTTACTTTCTAGCATCATTGGCTAGGATATGTTTTCATGTGTACCCGTTATGAGGAAAATGTTTCCCATTTATGGGGTATACCTACGTTGTGCTAGTCTATATCCACTGTCCATTTAAAGGTGGGATTGGGGTTTTCATGTTAGGTGCCCTAGGGGATGGGTCATGACATATTGGTATTAGAGGAGATTAGTTCCACATTAGGTATGGGATTATGTGTTCTTGGTTTGCAGAAACAGTGTTAAGTGTTTCGAGTTGGGGTTCAGGATAGGGAATCTATTGATGGTGTGGTGGACGATGTATCCATACACCTAGAAAATGGGAACCTGATTTCCGACTCAGTACATGAAACACTAGTTGCAAGGAAACTAATGGAACATGAAACATATTGGAGTGAATTTTTTTCCATTTCCTTCTGGAGTCTACTCTCTAGATATAATCAATATAAAATGGTTTATCCTGATCTATTTCTGGATTCCTCCACGTAGATAACCTTCCAAGATACTGATGCATGATTACCAGGATGATCCAATTAGTTATTATGTAATAGTACAAGGGACTATATTAGACATTGAACCCTGGGTGGCATTCATGGTGTAGTATCACCTGTCGAGCATCGGTTTTTTAGCGCTAATGATAGAGAAAGCATGTAGGCTCATGGAATTTCATGAGTTCTAGAGGTAGAGACCTCTATAGTATAAAGGTGACACTAACCCCTAGATATATGAAGAATGTTTGGGGGCGGTTACTCGTATCTACCACCTTGTGAGGAAAACACATGATCAGATGACAGTACTAACTACCATCCTTCTTTAGGGATCAGTGGGATTGTAGTGGAGATTTGTGATCTAGAAAAAAGATTAGATGACTCTCACGTGAGTTTACTTATAGGACCTCTATATGGAAGAGTTTGATTCAGTTACCATATGGTAAGTACACATCCCGGAGATCCTGCATCTCCAACAAGGTAGCCAGATCACAACAAAGTACACGAAGAGGTTTGCTGACGAGTCATGTTACTCCATAGACATGTTGTGGGACCTGTTCATTTGGGCTCAGTCATTTGAGTAGGGAATACCATGGGGATCAGGGAATCATTGGTGTCTATTTTCATCCCTACTCAGGCTGGGGTGCTGAAGTAAGCTTTACATGTGGACAACTTCTTTCAGACCAGGTGCCAAAAGAGGGAGCAACTAGTATACATCAGCTGGTGGAGTCCTCCGCAGGTGGTTGTAGGTAGTAGAAAAAGAGGCCGACGTGGGTGAAGTCGATTTGGAGACAACCCCAAGATATGGGATCAGTGGTGTAAGGCTACAACGGTTGTGCAAGATAGCTGATAGACATATATTGTTTTTCTTATGGCGTTCGGGGACACATAGCTCATGATTTCCTAAAATGCAATATATATGATCTGTGGATGGTTGAGGGACCGCCGAGATAAAGGTAGAGGTTCAAGAAGGGTGTTCTGTAGAGTGGTTTGTAGGGAAGTAAACATGGTGGGGGAGTAGGGAGAGCAGTAGGCAGTTGGTTTACATTCAAGGTACCACCACCACCCCTAGGTTGTCCTCCACGGGAATAGGGAGTCGTGGATAGGGGAGGCCAGCTTCAACCAATAGAGTCTTATGACTCTGATTCTATAGAGATGGATATATGTAGGATCTGTTTCTTATCTACCCTAGCTATAATTTTTATAGACACAGATATCAGATACTCATTCCTTTCAATAGACCATGTTTGGGGATCATAGATTCTAATAGAGTTGGTGGATAAATCCTTACATGTAGAGACTTTTATGGGAGTGGATTTACTAAACACAAAATGGTGCTGGCAGTGTGAGATTACTCTCAAATGCAAAATATTCAATTGGGATATTTTATTAGAGGCATCAAGGCTATATGACATCATTCTGGGTATGAAATAGTTATCTATAGTCCATGATCAGATTGAATATTTTATGTGAATAGTATGGTGTTTCCATATAGAAGACTCTTGGTTTTCCTTTACTGGAGAAAATGAAATGCATGCAGCACATGATGAACTTTATCAGAGGAGGATCCAGCTAATCAGTCACCAGTTGTCTAGCCTCACCCTCAGTGTGGTGGAGGAGATTATTCCCTAATTTCCTATATTGTTCGATTAGTATGACTAATTCTTCCGAAAGTATGTTCAAGGATTACCCCCTCGCAGGGAGGTTGATGTTTTCATTGTTTTTTACCCCATAAAAACATTTTTATCCACACTCGCATATCAGAGGGCTCCCGTGGAGCTTCATGAGTTGATGGTATAGGTGGAGGATTTGTAGAGGAAGGGCTTCGTAGGGCAAAAAATCTCACTATTGGTGGAACTTATTTAGGTTTTCCAAAAGGAAGATGGGAATTTGAGGATTTGTGTGGACATCAGGTTCCTGAACCGGGAAACATGAAGAACAAGAATCTATTGCTGAGAATTAACGACCTCTTCAACTAGTTGAAGGGGGCTAGGTGGTTCTTGAAATAGAACTGAGATCTGGATATCATCAACTTCATGTAAGGTTTGAGGATGTACCATAGAGATCCTTCATATTGCTTTATGTTGACTAAAAGTACTTGGTTATGTCATTCGTTGTAACAAACACACCGACATTGTTTATGAGACTCATTAAAAGGATCTTCCAGCATTATCTTTATGGATTTGTCATGATCTTCATTGATGAAATTTGTGTGTACTCAGTGTCTCATTATGATGACACAATACACTTGAGGATGGCCCTAGACATGCTCTAAGATCACCATCATTATGTGAATCTATCGATGATTTATTTCATGATTTGGGAGGTCCACTTTCAAGGACATGTAATTTAGGAGGCAAGAGTTGTGGTGGATCTGGTGAAGATTGAGTTATTTATTTATTGGGATCTACCCAAGTGTCTGATAGAGGTGAAAATTTTCCTGGGTTAGTCTTAGTACAATCTGATATTTCTTCCTGACATTTATAGGGTAGAAGCACCCATGATGGCTTTGACATGGAAGGGATAACCCATTGTGTGGATAGAAAAGTGCCCTCATTGTTTTAAAGATCAGAGACTGCGGTTGACAAGCACTCCCATTTTAGGGCTTCTAGAATAGGGTGTCAGATTTGTGATCTTCTACAATGCATTAGGGACTGGGCATAGATGTGTCACGATTTATGGGAAATCAGTGATTTCCTATGTCTCTCACCATTTGAGGTAGCATGAGAAAAACTATGTAACCCATGATATTGAGATGAAAATAGATATCTTTTCATTGAAGTTGTGGTTTCATTACATTTAGTAGAGAAGTTTCGATCTACACAGAACACAAAAGTATCAAGTATATCTTCTCTTAGAACGATCATTATATGAAAAAAAGTCTTAGTCTAGAGTACCTCATGTATTATGACTTAAAGATTATCTATACTCCTGGAAAGGGGAACATGATAGAGGATTTGATGAGTATGAGGACTAGCTTGCAGTTTCTAAGAGAGGCATCAGAGTAATTGGCCACACTGTAGATATAATTTTCCGAAGATGGTGGGATAGATTATCATTAGTCATTGGTTGTTACAACTCAAATCTTACAGTGAGTTAGGGAGGAACAGTTTGGAGTTGTCGACTGTCGGACTTGACATGCTCAGTTTTCTATATGGAAATCCCTTGATGGACATTAGAAAGGTGGGGAGCACTCCGTATTTTTCAAATGATGCATAATTGTACTGGTGTAATTTCAAGAGGAGGTTCTGTGGGGGTTCCACATATCTCCTTTGGAATGACATCTAGGAGTGAAGAATATAATAGGACCTTTGAAGCTAGTTCTGGTGGCCATGGGTGAAGAAGGAAATGGAAATGTTCACGTCTTTGTGACTCAATTTTCAGCTAGTGAAGGTGGAGCACTGAGTTCCAACATGCTTGAATCAGCCCCTGGAGGTGACAGAGAGTAAGTGGGATGGGATATTGATGGACTTATAGAAAAGTTTAATAGAAATGTCCATGGGACACGATACCATCTGGTTGATTGTTGTCCAACTCACCATGTCAATCCACTTCCTTCCCATTCAAGAGAAAGATTCCAAAAGGATATTAGAAAGCCTCTACATTCAGGAGATAGTTTGACTTAACGGGGTGCCGTATAAGATCATTTATAACCACGATACATTGTTCAATTATCGTCTATAGAAGGGTCTGAAAGAGTATTTCTGATATGAGTTATGATTGATCACAAATTTTCATCCCTAGATGGATGGTCAAGAGGAGAGGACCATCCTGGTGCTAGAGGTCATGCTTCATGCCTGCATCATGGAATTTGGTAATAAATTGGAGGAAAAATAACCTTTTTTGAAGTTCATGTACAATAATAGCTCCAAACAGACCATTAGTATGGAACATTTTCAGGCATTTTCTGGGTGTTCATGCATATTACTATTATGTTAGACTAAACCAGGGGAGTCAGCACTTATGGGCCCATAGTTGGTGTAGGCTACCACCGGGAATGTGCAAATCATCCCAGATCAGATGAAGGAAACACATACCAGGCATAAGTCATATGCTAATAGGATATAAAGGCCCTTGGAGTTTGAGGCTGCATACCATGTTTTCCTTTCGTTCTTCCCTTGGTGGGGATTAAAGGGATTTGGTTGGGGAATCAAGTTGTCTCCGAGATTCACCATACCTTTTAAGATCTTGGGTTGAGTTGGCGAGGATATATAGAACCTATATCTACCCCCTCAGTTTCACCAGGTGCAATATTTCATTAAAATTTCATATCTTATGAGGTATATGTATGACCCATCACATGTTATCGACTAGGGAGAGATGAACATTGATTATGGGATGATGTTTGGGGATTTCCCGGGAGGAGGTGATTTAGAATTTAATGTACCAAACCCTTTGAGAGTAGTATATTCCACTAGTGGTAATTCTATTGTAGTAAAAGGACCTCCATGAAAACACCTAGGTGCGGGAAGCTCAAATGCATGCTCAACACCCTCATGATTTTGTTGAGTAGCCCTTATTTTGGCTTTCAAGGACCAAAATCCCTATGGTAGGGATAATGTAATGAATTGAGTTTTCCTCTCTTTTATTTTGGTAAATTAACTAGGAAAATACTGAGAGCACATGCTAAGATAGCATGACATTCCATAACCCGGGGTTCCCAGAATAAATTTTCAAATAGTGGATAGTATTTAAATGAAAAACATTTGATGACTAACTTTAAACATCAATAACTTCAAAACGGTTGCCCGAATCAAAATTCTAAAGACACAAATTCATTGAGAAAAAATATATTATATATGTATGGCCAAACATCGTCCGACATGAGCCAGATGAAGAAGTAAGATTTTGGACATAACTTTCATTACTAATATTTTAATAAAAACACATTTATTGATGGAACATAGATTATATCCTTTATTTTTTATTTAATCAAACCATTGTCATAAATATAGCTTCACTACCATAAAATAGAAATTTCTTTTATATAAAGAGTAGAGAAAACCCCTTCAAGGATTGGAAAGAAACAAATGAGGAATCAAGGAC
Source organism: Viscum album (assembly GCA_963277665.1). Lineage (NCBI taxonomy): Eukaryota > Viridiplantae > Streptophyta > Magnoliopsida > Santalales > Viscaceae > Viscum > Viscum album. Next base: position 1,867,533,202 of record OY728131.1, read on the forward strand.
CGAGATCACCCATCGACGGATCAACGACAGATCGAAGAATGACGAATTAAATTTTTTTTATAAAGTGATCATGTTTTCGATGTAGGGGTTGTTATTCTTCATGATTTCTATGTTCCATTCTTGATTCCAATGATGAAAATTGAGAAACCTATGAAAAGTCTGTTCTACAACTCAATCATTCATCCAGGTTGGGTGTGTTTATACTACAGCTATTGAATCAGGTTAAATGAATTTATAAATTTAATTATTCTTACCATTTGATCTTCATAAAAAATGGATGGTTCATGGATGAAAGGAAAAAGGCCAAGACCTATACATATTGGGAGTTCTTGATTTTTTTCCTCCCATGTTCTTCGTAATTCTCAGTTGAACCCCCAAGGTTGAAAATTGATGTTTTCTAGGTGGTTCTGTATTCTATTGAACCCCTAGATTGAATGTGATTCGACCGTAGAGACCAAATTAGTGTAGATCAGGACCTGAAGATCCCAAATATATGTCGAGATGAATTTTTTGTCTGGCGGTAGCATGCAAAAACACATGCGATGGCACAAGGCGGTGAATCCACCTGGAATTAGGGGGCACTAGCTCAATGACCAGTGTCGAAGGAAACTGTGACAATAGTCGTGGGTAGCGAGCGGAGGCCATTCTGATGTGAAGTATCAGCACCAGAAAGGCTCTTTGTGAGGCCAAAAGACATGCTACTCATTCGTGGGTGTGTAGTGGAACATAGTACATGGGACCACATGTTGGGGCGGAGACCGAACAACTGTCAGCCACATCGACCGGGATAGGACATGATATCCACTATGTCTGGGTGAGATTAGCTAGCCCACTCAAACAAGCCAAGCTGTGGAAAACCAAGACACCCCATATAGCCCATTAGGGTGGACTTGTGGCATAGTATGGTCAATGGACCGGAACAATGCCCTAGTGGGTCATGTTAGACCTGGTTCGGAACGATCAGACCAGGTCAAATATGTAAAGACCAACACATGACCTATATGGACATTACATTATATTTTTGGAATACTTAATACATAACAAAAAATACACCCAAGGACTCTAATAGTTTAGTGTCTTTGGAAACTCGAAACATAATCTTCTAATCATGGTGAAAGACCTTCAACATCTCCCATAAATATCTTACACTTTGGTTTTCTTACCTAAAACCTTTCATTATATCCTGGGGAAAAGAAAACATAAATTGGGTGAGATCAAATGCTCAGTAAGGGTAAACATGGAGAACATAAAACAATCCCTAAACATTTGAACGTAAGAACATGAACATAAAACATAAAAATCATTAGTAATGACATAAATCTTGATTGTACATAAGGAATAGATCATAAAGTAACATTAATCATGATAAAATAGCATGGGAATAAAACATTTAATTGTGGAAACAATTATGCACATTCTATGATTTCAATAGTATCCAAGGCATTACTCCCAAGACCATCATAGTGGAAAAATTCCATTACTGAATCGGGTTTACTTGCCGTTCCAGCCCTGTATTACTGAACTTAATACACTTGTCGTTCTATCCATGTCTATATTATGAGATATAAATCTTAACCCAATGCATTAGAGGGAGATATAGGTCCCACCCATCTCATAATGAAATCATTAATTTGTGTTCCACAAAATAAAAATACATCATTCATAATAACCCAACGAATAAAATGGGTTTCATAAACGTCATCCCATCATAGCATAATCAAAATAAAATAAATGGATATCATTTCATCATAAGAAAAATCAAACCATGTAAATAATATATACATTATACTTTAAACATAACCATACTAAATAATGTCCTCTTAGATGGAAAATAGTTTTGATAAAACACTTGAAATGAATTCTTTTGAAAAATATCCTTTCTTCTAAAAAACATTTTCTTTTCTCAAAATTACATTAATTTTTAGAGGAAAATGATTTTTTTGAAAATAATCAAGAAATTTTTTAGAGGAATATTCATTGAAATAATTTTTTATGAAACCATAAAAATACATTCACACCGTATAAGTTAAAAAAACATTCTCCTCGTACTTTTGCTAGAAAAGTCAAAAACTTCCTCGTATGGTAATCAAAAGAAACATTGCTTCCATAACACAATATAAAAGCCAAAGATGGGTAAAAATGACTTTAAACATACATGGAATAACATTAAACACTTTATGAAAAACATTTTATGGGCATGGATGAAAAATATAACCCTAGTAAATACTTACGTATAAGCAATCTCGAATAAAAATGAGTTTTGAAAAATTATCCCTTACATTATGTCCAATTTATTCTGTATCTATCTGAGACTCCGTAATAGTGGGTTTAGACATATTATTAACTTGTAATAGAACCATAATAATATTTATGATATCATATATGATTCACTTACAACATTATATTACCCGTTCATTTGTCAATTCCATGTTAATGCATAATTATGGGTAAAATCATTTCATTTATCGTACGTGTTTTGACTTATAATTATTCATATGATTAATTACATCCTGATTACTTAATTCTAGAATGTAAAACATGATTTATATATATATTATATATTCATAATATAAATATATAAAAAAGTTCAACAACTGGAATGAAATACACCATTCATGGATACAGTAGACCGTACGTACGCATGAACATTGTTTTAGTTTCCTTATAAAATTGGATGGAAGTAAATGGAATATATATATATATATATATATAAATCCAGTAGAATTAAAATGTCATATTTTTCATTATTACTTTTTATATATACTTAATAATCATTCTGAATGGTTAACATGGAGAATGAATCTCATCACATCGTGGAGATGGTAGTCCGTACGTACGCACGAGCGACAATATCATTCTTTTGATATTAAAATCATATATAATTGGATGGTATATCATATATAAACTATAATAATAATGTTATAATTATTATTTATATCATTTATAGTCATTATTATACCCATCCAAATGATGAAATGTTTGAATAACAAACTACACCACGGCGTGGAGACCGTAAGCCGTACGTACGCACGTGTGGTGAATTTTTCATTCATATGGAGGATAAAAAAACTAATATGGTTGTAAAATATTCAAAATAACATAAGATTATATATAAGATATTTGATTTATTATTTTATAATGGAAACTATAAGGAAGGAGGAAGTGTAAGATGAAAGGAACTTGAAATAGGTGGTGATATATTTACCTCTTCTTCGGGTCCATCCTTTTGATTTGATCAATAGTGATCCATAGGTTGGATTTCTAACTAAAGGAATGCCTCTAGGATGAAGGGAGGATAGTTGAGAGGGTCTTTGGGAAAGGGATGGACGATAAAATGGCTTTAGAGATGTGAATTATAGGGAAGGGGGAGTACCCTTTTATAAGAGGGGTGAGGGGACCTTAGGAAAATCTTGAACTATTATTTTATAATAAATTCATATTCGGCTTATAATGGCTCCTAAGTGACTGATTTCGAAACTAGGGTGGGTATGGGTCAAAATCCTCTCAAAAAATAGGTTTTATACATGTTTAGGGTACAATTTTAACATTATCATTTATATTTAACTCTAAGATAAATAATTTAACTTTTATCGGGTCTTCTTGTATTCTTACACTATAAGGTTAATAAACATACTATAAACTACCAATAGAAACCCAATTGGTTCATTAATGTACTATATATTATTATATAATTCTTTTGGATTATCCTAATATGTTTTTGGACCATTATATCAATTAATAATATAATATTTCTTTTAAAAACTCTTTTTTTGTCAATTTTGACAATATTTGGTTTTTTTTTCTAAATTCATAACAACATTATTACTTCGAAAACAAATCATATAGCCTACCTTAATCTATTATATTAACCTATAAATTTGTGAATCTCAAAAAAAGTCTCAAATTAAATTATTTGGGTACTTATAATATCAATTATTTTAATATTTCATTAATAAGGTAATTACTGCATCATCATTGTGTCATCAATAAATTAAATTATTTAATATCTAAAAAATACAAATAAAGAACCATTATTTAGGAATTATTTTTAGCTTTCTAATGAAAATTTATAGTATAATTTATCTTATGTATAACCCAATATTAATAATGTTTTAGTTATCAAACTTGGATTTTAACTATTTTAAATCTTCTTCAAATAAAATAATAATAAATGTCGTAATCTAATACAAGTGGACCTAAAGGGTAATATTTTATTCCTAAGGTTTATTTTGGTCTAATTACACTTCTAAAATAGAATTAGGACATGTGTTAGTGTAATAATAATATCATTTTTCCCTTAACTACTCAGTTTACTTTTAACCGTGATAAATAAAATTTAAATGTTACTATCCACCAAAAATTATTTTCATCCCATTGAACCAAATTTTACTTACTGATTTCAACAGTTTCTCTCGGATTTTTGAAATTCAACTCATAGAAGTGGTAAAATTTAGTTTTATGTAAATTTTCAAATTCTCTTTGGAGGTGGGTAACAGACGGTAAAAAGAACAATAAAATTTTTATATATCTAAAATTATTATAAAATGACTCCAATGAATTACATTGAACATATATAGGTATTATATATCTATTTTGTTCTATAATAAATTAAAATAAAATAAATTATTATTTAAATACAATGTCTCTTTTAACCAACAACTCAGTGTTTTCACTATTCATCAAAAATTGAATGTTTTCAGAAAAAAACCAAAAATTCACCACAGGATAATTTTGATATTCCAAATCCAAAAATTAACTCCATTTTGAAAGATAAAATTTATCAATTTTCAAAAACTGGGTATTACTATTCATAACTGTAAGATTATATAATATTTTAATAATTTATCATTATTTTGTGAAACCCAATATTGCGTACTACACACGCTATCGAAGATGGTTGTGATTGTGTGTAATGAAAGCTAATTCAGGGCTGTGTGTAGTGAACGATCCCTTTGGTGTTGCGTATAACATAATCAAAAATTATTTCATTTATACATTAAACAAAATCTATAATTAATGTTTCCTGGAATAATTTCCACAAAACAAACTTGAAATTGTGTGTAATATGAGCCAAGAATAGTGTTGCATATACTGTAAGCTAATATGTTGTTGCATATAGTACAAAATAATATTGGTGTAGTGTACAATAGAATAAATCAAAGAAATTAAAAAGAATATATCTCAGAAAATCTTGAGGTGTTTCATTCTACCTCCATTAAAATTAATTTCTCCCTCGAAATTCGTCAGGGTTATAAATCGTTTACTACTTGAAAGTCTCATTCATAGAAACCCATATCGTAAAATGGAATACTAAAATGTAATTTTAAAAAGTGAAGTATGAAATGTAATGGTTACCCAAATTAACTCATCACTAGTTTTTCACATAGGAAAACATAAGTGAAAATATGGATATAGAAGAGAAATCTAACCATCATGTTCTAATGAAGATTGGTAGAGAACATGGCTATGAAAAATCCAACAATCACAAAGCCATATATTTGTGATGATCCAAGGTACCATCTGATTCATCGAATATGAGGTTACTAGGACAACATTTTTTGTTTTCAAGATCATTTCCCTAATGTTGATAATTTTTTGCACAAGTAGAAATATTTACTAGATTTCCGGGTAATATCATCGTTTGTCATTCCATGAAAAAATCCACTTCATCTCTTATTTAAAGAAATTATGTTCATTTTGTATGTCTTGAAATGTTAGAAGATCATGCGATAGAATGATATGTCATTCCATTTATCTCGAACAAAAGGTTAGCAAAAGTTATTAAATATACATAAGTCAATCTATGGTAAGATTAATTGTATATGGTTCCTAAAATGGACTTATACTTCATGTATCATACCTCTTAATAAAATAAAACTAATTTCTACTAACCAGTGACTTCTTGTAGGCCATTGGTAGGCGCTAATGTCTTGTCACACTTCGGTTGTGGGGTCGATTCCCGCATCCTTATCCGACGCGACGGTTTGTCATCCATCCGGCAGGTTGTCCTTTTTCTAAAAATTCATTGTTATAACATTCTAGAAATAATATAAAAAAAGGTTCTAGCCATAAACAATACTATCTGATGTCCAACATAATCCATTCCAATATTTAGGATTATCCAAAATACTTCTATCCAAGCTCATAGTATAATGAATAAGATTACTAGAGAATTCATTCTACAAAGCATGTAAATACCATCATTTATCCCCCATATATCATAAGATATATCTTGTTGGTCACATTCATAACTTGTGAATAACTTAATCATGTTTTCTATTGAAACATGAATTACCATAGAATCATTGTGAAAACATGAATACTATCAAAAGTTACCTTCTTCCACATACCAAAATCCAAAAAAAATTACATACTCAAACCATGATATCACTCTATCCTTATATCAGTCAGGGGCTCATTAATACTATCAAACATTTCATTATCTCTTTATCCCTTCATTATGTGCATATCATATTCTTTCCAAAAATAATTCAATCACTTTTCATGGTTACCGGTACCATATAATTATCGAAAACCACAACAAACCAATACATCGATATTCCAATATTCCACGATACTAAAAATGTGATCCCACAAAACTATTTTGGAATCCCCTTACATAAACACCTAATCATTCCACCACTTCATTGTCATACTCAACATCACCAATAGTGATTGCATGAGACTTACCTTTGTCATTTTCCTTGATAGGTTGTTGACGTCAATCATCATTAACCCTTGGATTAGGGAATTTGTTAACATAATGACACATTTCCTTGCACTTGTAGCACTGAAGTGTTGGTGGTGCGTTATCTGTAGTGTTTTCTTTATTCACATCATTAGTTATCTTTTTCCCATTACTTCGGCTCTCAACTGCTCGATGACCATATTTTCCAAACTTAAAACATTTTCGACTCCCTTTAAGTCAATATCCACCATGCTTCTTTCCACACTTTGAGCATAACGAAACATTTTCCTTTTTTCAACATAGTTTTGAGATTTTTCCTTGAACTCCATCTTTCATTTCTTGTCAAAACCATGAGATGTATATGTTACACCAAATTCCAGTTCTACCTTGATAGCACAATGAAAAATTTATTCATAGCAACTGAAGTCTCTTATAGCTAATTCCCTTCGAAGACTTGGTTTTAAGCCACTGAAGAATCGATCAACTTTACATTAAGGTTGGATGATAAATCCATATTCATACCTTGCAAGCCTTGTAAAATACGCCTCGTATATACCAACAGATTCATCATCATTTTTATTACGCTCAAGGAACATATTTTCCATCTCATTTCAAAGAATATGAGGTAAGTAATTATTGAAAAACAAGTTCTTGAACTCATCCCATTCCGTGGATTCAATTTCATCGTGGGGCCATGTATTCTTAATTAGAGTCCACCATTGGTCTGCTTCACCTTCTAAATGGTAAAATTGTAAAATGGCTTTTTCATGATCTGAACAAAGAAGTATGGAAAATATATTTTCAATTGTACGGATCCATCATTCAGCAACAAGTGGATCAAGAGACCCATTGAAAGAAGGGGGATGTTGCCTCATGAAAGACTCAACATAATATTGTTCCCTTCTCTTCTCATTTGGAAGTCCAGAATGATTTATAGCTCGTGTAATTATAGAAATAAGGGTTTTCAATCCATCTCCAATAACTTTGGTTTTTTCAGGAGGTCAATAATTGTATTGTCCATTAAATTGATCAACATCGTTCCTTCAGGTTCCAGTCATCGTCTAAAACCCAAAAAGAATAGTGTGAGAGGCAAAAAATAATACTAGGAAAACCACATAATCAAGGGGAGTACTTTCAATCTCTAAAATCTTAGGTTTAATTCTATGATCATTACCGCAATTCTAGGACTATAACCTATACATATACATAACCTTAGAGACATCCCTAGACATACCTTAGAAATATCTCTAGGGATTTCACTAAAGTTTTTGCATCCTTGTTTCCAAAGGTTAACAAAACCTTTCCTCTGATACCAACTGTATTGTCCCACACTTGACGTAAATGGAAATTACATTACATTTGTGGAATACATAATACATAACAAAAACAGACACCCAAGGACCTTAATAGTTTAGTGTCTTTGGAAATTCGGAACATAATATTCTAATAATGGTGAATGATCTTCAAAATCTCCCATAAAGACCTTCCCCTTTGGTATTTCTTAACTAAAACTATTCATTATATCCTCGGGAAATAAAACAAAAAAAGAGTGAGCTAAAATTCTCAGTAAGGGTAAACATGGAAAACATAAAACAATCCCAAAACTTTTGAGCGTTAGAACATGGACATAAAACGTCAAAATCATGGGTAATGACATAAATCTTGACAGTACATAAAGAATAAATCATAATGGAACTTTAATCATGATAAAATATCATGGTAATAAAACATGTAATTGTGGGAACCATTATGCACATGGTATGATATCCATAGTAGCCAAGGCATTGCTGCACAGACCATCATAGTGGACAAAGTCCATTACTACACCGGGTTTACATGCCCTTCTAGCCCTGTATTATTGAACCGGATTCACATGTCGTTCCATACATGTCTGTCTCATGAGATATAAATATTTACCCAATTAATTGTAGGGAGATATAGGTCCCACCCATCTCATAATGAAATCATTCTTTCTTGTGAAACAAAACAAACATACATCATTTTTAATAACCCAACTAATAAAATGGGTTTCATAAACATCATCCCATCTTAACATAATCCATATAAAAGAAACGGATATCATTTCATCATAAGAAAAATAAAACCATGTAAATAATATAAAAATTATACATGAAACATAATAATTCTAAATAATGTCATCTTAGATGGAAAATAGTTTTGATAAAACACTTGAGATGAATTCTTGACGAAAATATCCCTTCTTCTTCAAAATCAATTTTTTTCTCAAAATTCCATGAAATTTTAAAAGAAAAAAATTTTTTTTCAAAATAATCATGAAATTTTTTAGAGGTAGATTCATTGAAATATGTTGTTATGAAACCATAAAAATCCATTCATGCCATATAATTAAAAAAATATTCTTCTCGTACTGTTGCCGGAAAGGTCAAAAAGTTCTTTGTATGGTAAAAAAAGGATTCCTTCCATAACACAATGTAAAAGTCAAAGAGGTGTAAAAATTACTTTAAACATAGATGGAAGAATATTAAACTCTTTATGAAAAACATTTTATGGACATGGATGAAAAATATAACCCCAGTAAATACTTACTTATAAGAAATCTCAGAGAAAAATGAGATTTGAAAAAATATCCCTTAGCATATGTCCAATTTCATCCATATGTGTCCGAGACTCCTGTATAGTGGATTTAGACATATTAATAACTTTTAATAGTACCACAATAATATTTATTATATCATATATACTTCTTTTACGACTTTATATTACTCGTTCATTTGTCAATTCCATGTTAATGAATCGTTTTGGGTAAAATCATTTCATTTTTCGTACGTGTTATGACTTGTAAGTATTCATATAATTACTCAGATCATGATTAATTAATTCCAAAATGTAAAACATGATTTAAATTTTTTATATATTCGTAATATAAATATATATCATATATTGATAAATGGAACGAAATACATCGTTCATGGAGACGGTAGACCGTACGTACGCATGAATGATATTTTCGTTTTCTTATTAAGTTGAATGGAAGTAAATGAAATATATATATACGTAAATATAGTATAATTATTATTTAATATGTTTCATGATTAATTATTATATATACTTTATAATCATTCTTGAATTATTAACATGGAGAATGAATCACATTGCATCATGGAGACGGTAGTCCGTACGTAGGCACGAGCGACAATATCATTCTTTTGATATTGAAATCTTATATAATCGGATGGTATATCATATATATAGAATCATAATAACGTTATATTTATTATTTATATCATTTATACTCATTATTATACCCATCCAAATGATGAAATGTTTGAATAACAAACTACACCACGACATGGAGATGGTAAGTCATACGTATGCATGTGTGGTAACTTTTTCATTCATAGGTTGGATAAAATAACTAATATGGTTGAATTTTTTTTATAATAACATCATAGTATATAGAATATACTGGATTTATTATTTTAGAATGGAAACAACAAAGAACAAGGAAGAGGAAGAAGAAAAAAACTTGAAATAGGTGGTGAGATATTTACCTCTTCTTCGGGTTCTTCCTTTTGATTTGATCAAAAGGGATCCATAAGTTGGCTTTCTAAATAAAGGAATTCCTCAAAGATATAGTTATAAATGTTTAGAGGGTATTTGGGAACGTTTTGGCCGAGCCAAATGGCTTTGGAGATGTGAATTAGAGAGAAGGGGGAGTGCCCTTTTATAAGAGGGGTGTGGGGCACCTTAGGAAAATATTAAAATATTATTTTATAATAAATTTATATTCGTATATAATTGATCCAAAGTGACTTATTTAGATCCTATGGTGGTAATGGGTCAATCTACTCTCAACCAATCGGTTTTAGACAAGTTTAGGTTACCATTTTAACCTTATCATTTTGATTTAACGCTAAGATAAATAATTTTACTTTTACCGCGTCTCCTTGTATTCTTACACTATATGGTTAATAAACATACTATAAACTGCCAATCAAACCTGAATTGGTTCATTAATGTCCTATATATTATTATATATATTTTTTGGAAGATCCTTATATTTTTAAGACCATTAAATCAAGTATTAATATAATATATTTTTTAAAAACTCTTTTTTGTCAATTTTAACACTATTTGGTATTTAATATCTAATAAATATAAATAAAATAAAATTATGTAGGAAATATTTTTATCTGTATAATTAATATTTATAGCCTAATTTTTCTTATGTATAACTCTATATTAATTTTTTTTAGTTTTTAAACATTGATTTTAAATATTTTAACGCTTTTGTAAATAAAATAATAATAAATGTCCTAATCTAATCCAAGTGGACCTAAAGGATAATATTTTATTCCTATGGTTGTTTTTGGTCTAATTATACTTATACAATATAATTAATACTTGTATTAGGGTAATAATAAAATCATTTTTACCCTTAATTACCCTGTTTACTTTTAACCGTGATAAATAAAAGTTAAAAGTTTCTATTAGCCAAATTTTATTTTCACCTCATTAAACAACATTTTACATACTATTATCAACTGTGTCTATTGTATTTTCTAAATTCCACTCACAGAGGTGGTAAAATTTAGTTTTATGTTAATTTGAAAATGCTTCTAGGAGGTGGGTAAAAGACGGTAAAAAGTTCAATAAAAAAATTTTATGTCTAAAATTATTATAAAATGACTCCAATGAATTACATTGAAATTATATTGGTATTATGTGTCTATTTTAACCTAAAATAAATTTAAATACACTAAATTATTATTTAAATAAAAAGTTAGTTTTAACCAACAACTCAGTTTTTTCACTATTCATAAAAAATTTAATGTTTTTACAAAATTATCAAAAGTTCACCAAAGGCTAATTTCGATATTCAGAATCACTAAATTAAGTCCATTTTGTATGATAAAATATATAAAATTTCAACAATTGGGTATTACTATTAATAACAACTAGTTTATATAATATTTTAATAACATATCATAGTTTAGTGAAACTCAGTATTGCGTACTACACACGCTATCGAGGAAGGTTGTGATTGCATGTAATGCATGCAAAACCATGGCTGCGTGTTGTCCACGCTCCCTTTGGTGTTGTGTATAACATAATAAAAACATATTTCATTTATAAATTAAACAAAATATATACTTAATGTTTCCTAGAATAATTTCCACAAAACAAACATGAAATAGTGTGTAACACGAGCCAAGAATAGTGTAGTGTATACTGTAAGCTAATACGATGTTGCATATAGTACAAGAAAATATTAGTGTAGTGTAAAATTGAAGATATCAAAGAAATTAAAAGGAATATATCTCAGAAAATCTCGTGGTGTTACAGGACCGATCCCAGACACAACTGACCCCTTTTTACAGAAATCCTTGTCACTGTCATACCGTAACTCCGACTGAAAATATGTCAATGATTTTGGGACCCTTATTATGAGGTGGTCCTTTTAGGATGGTTTTGTGAGGCCTTAGTATGCACCAGTATAGGTGCAGATCCCCCCCTTGGTACTTCCTCGAGGGTTCAGTACAACATTTCATAGTAATCCCCTTGAGAGACAGAGTACCGAATAGAATTGTGGAATCCGCCTTGGGACTGGTGTGATACTCCATCACCCATGATGGAGTTCTATGGGTATTGACATAAACCTTGAGCTAAGGGAATTAATCCTCCATCTAGTGGGACCTATCAGTTGGGTTTATGGAATTCGTCAGAATCTCTTACGCTACGAGCTACAATTGTAGGATTTGTTGTATTCACTAAGAATCACTTACATTGTGGGGTAATACAGATTGGGTTGGTTGTATTCTTTGATAGAATCCCCACTCTATATAAGATAATGTTGACTAGCGATGACATCAAGGATCAAGTACTGATTTATCCTTCAATGAGCACTCCTTGAGTAGAAATCATATGGAGGAAGTTTTGATGTGACTTATCCTTTCTACCTTGAGGCTGGTATGTTGGGTATATCTGGATATCATAAGTATATGTTTGGTCGTATAACTTTGCAGAGCTGACTATGAAATATTTTTTGGTTTTACAATATTATTTTTGGGGTGACCTATAGAATACTTTTTTACTCATCCCTACATGAGCTTTTCCCACATGTGTCGTGTCTTTTGTAGACGACTGGCGCCTTCATTGAACCCTAAGAGTAGAAGGACTAGAACCTGTACTTAATGGTGCCTTTTGAGATCAGACAGGCCTAGGTGATCCCAAAATACTTCTACTGGAGCTTCAGTACCCTTCTTAGTATGTTGGTTCTTGAGGTCTTCTTTCTTTTGTTATGCTTGTATACTTTCTCATTTGTACTTTATTTATTTTCTTTCTATCATACTCTTTTGTTTCATTGTAGTTATAGGCATTCTTTTTCTTTACATATTATTATTACTTACCAGAATCTTTTGTCTAAGAATTGTGTGCATGTGTACAGGATCTTAGGAAAATGCCTCCCATGTGTGGGATATTCCTACTCAATTCTAGTTTTCTACCACATTCCGATTAGAGGTAGGATTGGTGGAGTCATAGCATAGGCCCCGGGGGATGGGGCGTAACACTAATCATCCAGGTGGAGTTGGTATAAATCCTATCTTAGTTGAAAAAAGAGGAAAAGATCATCAAAGTAACTATAAATGGCCAATCTTGTTGCAATATAAAAACATGAATGAGTCTATTTTAAATTGTTTCCTCATATATCCTTGTCTACCACACTGGTAGATCCTCACCAAGAACCCTAAGTATATTATCTAGTGACTAATGTTACTATGTGGAAGCTCAAAACAACACATCCTTCTACATGTAGATGTAGCTCCAAATCAAGATGTTGAACCCCTAGCTCACACACCAAGATAGTCATGTCCCACACCCTGTCAATCCCTTAAATTTACAAAATCTAGTGTTGGGGTGTTCTGGAAGGAAATGGAATCTCATTTCAAGAGTTTTCCAAAATTCCAGTTTTTTCATCGGTGAGTCATGGAGTTAGTAGGTTTGGCCATGATTGACATAGGAAATCGATGAATTAGGGAATCTGTAGGTTGGGTCATATGTTAATTAGGTTTCTAGTAGGGAATGAAATAAATACATTAGGGAATCAGTGACATAAGGAATTTGTAGGTCAGAGCGTCTGTAGGATGGGTGTCGGTGGGTCGGGCATCAGTTAGCGGTGTTGGAGGGTCACATTAGTGGATCATGTCAGTGAGTTGCGTTGGTGAGACATGTATTGGTGACTCACTATCGGTGACTCATATAGGTGACTCCTCCCACTAGGATGTTTGGATAGGACACCCTCCCCCAAAAAATTGGGGTGTTTCGAATATAGTGCTCAATATGGGTGGGGTGCATATATAAATCACAAGGAACTACATGTATATGTATAGGTACCAAAAACTTTTCCCAACCTATGTATTTTAAAAAACAACCAGCCCACACAAAACAACCATTGCTGCCACCTCTAATGGATAACCACACAACTAGAAACAAACATAATTCATAAACCCAACCAATTCATTTAACAAATTTTCATTCTTTATTTGACAGCCAATGATTATTGATTCCATGCATACCCGATAAGATATGAATCAATTCATATGTTATAAGGGAGAAGTAACCATACAGACCACTACCAATGAAAAATAGAGAAAGAAGGGCAAGGGTAAAATATTCCACTCTAACATCCATTCCAATTATACCGGTCTCTTGAAACACTAGGAGAGACACCCATGAAAGGTGAAAACATCATTCATCAAAATCGTTCAACTGAAACTATCCTCAGTAGCCCCACTGCGTTAAAAGAACCCCATCCTACAATAACAATGAATCTCAACTAGGATGCAGTATCACTTCATAATAATACCATTACCAACAACAATGACACAACCTAGATACAAACCCACAATTCAACAGGTTCATCTATTACAAAATTAATTAATCTCTCAACCTAGGATAGCATTTCATCCTCAAACCATCCACCCACACCATCATGTTCTCAACTGCAGCACCACCAAACTTATATAAACCACTAGATAAAAAAACACAACACACAACACACCACCACACCAAATGAGGAAAGTGTATTTTGATTTAACACATGTATTCATTAATTCCACATTGATAAAACATGGTTTATCACCAAACATTTTTGATCCTAGGCCTTCTATCTGGTTAACCAGATATATGTTATTAGCCATGTTTTCATGTTCACAATCATCCACTAAGAGATTAAAAATATGAATTCATGAGTTTGGTGTGAAAAAAAGACCACCAACTACAATGATATCTAGAATTCATACATGAAAAATCACATTTTATATCAATGATAAAATATAAAACGATACAAGCATAATCATCATCTTTCCAACCCCTCATTTATTACTAAGGTAACCAAACCTGATATCATAATAGGTAGGTTCATCTTCATAAAACCATTTATTATTATTGTGATTTTACTGTATTCTCTAGGACAAATGAGTTACCCAACCCACATGATACAAAATTTAAAGAGAGATGAAGGAATTCAAACATGAAAAAACACACGATCAAAAACCATTCCTTGCACCAAGAATATGGAGCAACACAAACAAAAAGAGACTCCAAGGATGACTGAATCTGAAGGACACAATACAACACACGACTCTATGGGGAAGAAAAGATCTCGCTGAAACAAGAGAAAAATAAAACATACCGGTAAGAGAATATATCATCTTAGAAAAGGAAAATCCTATATTAATGAAAGGGAGCAGTTTCACGGGCCATTAAAATTTGAGCGTGATCAAGATTATGAGTTTTCACTGTTTGAATGTCCCAAGAGTGTTATAATATTAAATATATAATTTATATCCTTTTAGAATCCTTTATAAATTCAAAAAAAAATTCGATCTCAATGTAATTCAAATAATAAAAATAGGGGTGAAACTATAATAACTCAAAAAAGTTTGAAATGAATCTTCGATGGGTGAGTCACCGACACAAGTCACTGACTGTGAGTCTCCAATACATGACTCGCCGATGTGACTCCATGACATGAGTCATCGATGTGACCATCCAACACCACTCATTGGCACCCGACCTACCAATAACCTACTGATGCTTTGACCTACCTATGCCCTCAGTCACTGATGACCTAACCTATGAATTCCCTAACCTACCGACTCCATATGTTATCGATTCCCTAACCTACTAATGCCCTGATATATCTTAGCCGTATGTCAATGATGGCCAAACTTACTGATTGCATCAGTCACTGATGAAAAAATTAAATTTTGGAAAGCATGAGAAATGAGCTGTCATATCCTTCCAGAACACCCCCAACACCGTATTTTGTAAATGTAATGGACCGATGGGCTCTGGTACATTACTAGATGGGTGTGTGAGCAAGGGTTTAACATCATGATCTGGTGCTACATCGACAAGTAGAATTATGTGTTGTTTGGACCTTCCAAATAGTGGAATTAGTCGCTAGAGAACATACTTAGGTTTCTAGGTGATTTTCCATAAATCTGGTAGATATGAACATGTGAGGAAAAAATGTACAAGAGAATCAGTCAAGTGCTGATCTTACAAAAATATTTTCCATTTAAATCGATTTTGAAGATCATTTCCTCTAGTATCTAGAGAGATATGTTATCTACTGACTCCACCTAGACGATTAGTGTCACAACCCATATCTAGGGGCCCATGTCGTTACTACCCCTGGCCTGCCTTTGATAGGAAAGGGGTAGGTGACTAGAACTAAGTAGGAATATCCTTTACATGGGGGCATTTTACTAAGTACCTGTTCATACACACACAATTCCTAGGGAAAGATGTTAGAAAGTAAAAAAAATATGTTATGAAAAAGAATGGGTAACACTAAAATGAAAAGAATATAGTACAACATAATGAAAAGAAATAAAGTATAACTGATAAAGAATACAATTTTTTCAAATACAAGACAACTACAATGTTCGACCTGCTTGCAAGGGTATTGAAGATGCCAGAGAATGATTTCAGGAACCCCTCAACCAGTCTAATCTCACAAGGTACTATTCGGTTCTTATCATGGTTCTTCTCTTCCAAGGGATTAATTAAGGCAAGAATCATCTACAGAAGACATGAGACATGCGAGAAAGGCTCATGTAGGTCTGAGTAAAAATGTACTCATTAGGAGACCCCGAAACGAAAATGGTAAGCCCAAAAAATAATGCACAGCCATCTCTAGATAGGTATATTACTATACATATACTAATGATATCAACATATACCCAATATACCATCCTCAAGGTAGGAATGATAAGTCACATCCAAGCTTCTTCTATTGGGTTTCCGCACTAGAAGTTATCATTTCATGAGAAATCACTCCTCGATCCTTCATGTCATCACAAATCAATATTATGTTATACAGAGATGGGATTAAATCAGAGAGTACAACATTCCCAATCTCTATTACCTGGAAATGTAGGGGATTATCAAAGAATACAAGGAACAATACCGATGAAGCTCATAATGAAGGGGATTCCGATGAATACCATGAACACAATTGATACATCACACTATAAGGAGGATTAATGAATTTCTATCGGAGGTTATGTCAATACCCAAATACCTCCTTCATGGGTGATAGAGTATCACCCTAGTACCAATGAGGATTCAAAAATTCAATTTGAGTCTTTTCTTGTCAAGGGGATTATTATGCAATGTTTTACTGAACCCTTGAGGAAGGATCCAAGGGGAATATCCACACCTATAATGGTACTTACTATGGTCTCACAAAACCAATACAAGAGGAAAAATTCATCACAAGGGTCCCATTATCGTAGAAATCATGGAGGATAGACTTCTGCATTGATTGTTGCACGGATTTTTGTAAAAAGGGTTCAGTTGTGTCTAGGCATGTTCCAACCTTGTCAGACCGAGCAGACCAGGACCATCCCAGGGTCCTCTTACCAGACCAGGGTCCGACCTGACCCACTAGGCCATGGGTTCGGCCCATTTATCTTATTAGGAAGAAGTTCCAGCTCGCTGGGCCACACGAGGTAGCATGTTTTTCCTCATCTAGGCCCATTGGAGAAGGTTGACTCATCTTTCCATGACACTGCAGCTGCCATGACCTCTCCTGGCCAACGTGGCCAATAGTTGGCTAGCCGTCTCCCTCTACACATGGTCCCCATGTACCGTGTGCCAATGTGCACCCACGGATGAGCCATAGGACTTTCTTCCTGACATAGATACCCTCTGGCGCCTATAAAACACATCGATGTGGCCTTCTCTCTCTACCCACTGCTATTGTCACAGGTTCCTCTTCTTCTGTCCATCGAGTCGGGGACCACCTACCATCCGGTGGTCGTTCCACCATAGACCACCTCATATGGCGTCGTGTGCCACCACATGACAAAAAATTATTTAGATATAGATCTAGTATCCTCAGGTCCTAATCTACACTAATTCAGTATCTTGTGTTGAATCACCTTTGATACGGGGGTTCGATTGTATATAAAACCACCTGAAAATAATCGATCAGTGACCACAGGGATTTAACGGAGAATTTCGAATAATAGGGAAGGAAGAAACAACAAGAACACCAAATATGGATAGGCCATGGACTTTTTCATTTCAGTCTCAAACCATCCATGTTAGACGAATAAAAAAGGTGAAGATTATTTAAATTTCTAGATTCATTTATCCCTATTTAATCCCCGCAATTGAAATTTACCCAACCTACAACAATGATTGAGTAAAATATCAACCTATTTATGGGTTGAACTGAATTCATAATTGAAAGAATGAAATGAAAATGGATATAACAAATAATAAGAATCCCTTCCATGTTGTGATGTTTGTATCCATTGGGATCTTTTCACCTTCCTAGGGCCTATTGGAGGTGGGACTCGGGGGTCATTATCTATCTTCTCACATTGCCAGCCCCAAAGTGGTACACCTTGTTGGGAGTCTATCATGCTATATTGCTATCAGAGCTACTGTTTGAGAGATATTACGGAGCATAGAGTTAATACTATTTAGGATTACATGGTATGGTTAGGAAATAGTGTTTGGTGATCTTGGTGTGTGAAATAGGGCAAGGAAGACCAGAAATGACACATGATTTTAGTGCCCCTTTTAATCTGATTAACGAACCCTAATATTACCAAATGACCATGTAAGGCTACATTGTTTTCAAGGTAGATACCCTAGGGAAGGTACATGAATTTTGATGAATTGTGTTCTTTTTGGAGATGGAAATTTTGGTAAAATTAAATTATAGAAATATTAAAATAACATTAAATAAAATTCCATACTTATCGGGCTTAGAATTTATTTATTTACTTTTTCCTCTATGTCATCTGGTCATTGTCTATGTGTGCTCAAGCATTGGGGGCTCAGTAGGCTGACCTGGTCGATAGTTAGAGGGTTGAACCAGTGGGGGATGATGATCAGTGTCAGAAATAACTTCGTTCTTTTTATTGACATACACTAGGAATATAAGAAGGTTTTGTTTTATATATAGGGACATAGGGTTGTCTGGAAAATATGGTGATCACTATCAACATGAACTGGGCGTCGATATATTATCAGGTTCTTATTGAGGTGAGCCAGATGTGGGGTGATGCATGTCATTGGTGGATGCTCAACCTAGTGGAGATGAAGGGGAACGAGGTTCTGTTGATCGATTTTGATAAGGAGTTCTGGGTGGAATTTCATTCTTCAAACATGAAGGACAATAAGTGAAATGAGCTACTCTCCATGTTGCATGGGAGTATTTCAGTGTAGGAATTTGGAATCATGTTTAAGGATCTCATTTTCATTGCAAGGGATCTCTTTCTGAATGAGGATCTCAATAAAGAAGCTTAGAGGGGGCCCTATGTCCTTCCCTCTAGAATATTGTTACTCCATTCAGTTTTCCAACATACCTAGAGGTCCAGAAGAAAGAGAATTTGGCTGAGAGGATGCACTCACCAATAGGTCTACTATGAGAGGGGAGCAAGTAGGGCTCCATGAAGGGAATGTCTTCCAGTAGAAGGACTCAGAATCCATGGAATTTGAGGTTTCTTTTAATGGGTATGCCACCTCATCATTTTTAGTTTCGACATTATGGACCTCATAATATTCCCATTGGATTTAGGGAGAGGTTATCGCTTGTGGAGTTAGTAGGCACCATCAATGTGAGTGCCCAGTTCAGGATTATTATGGTGTATGTGGGAATATTTATCACCCACCTTAAAAGTAGTTGATGGAAAGGTCGTTTTAGCAATAGGGATAACATGCTCTTGCTCCACCAACAGTATATGAAGAATGTGTAGGCCAACCATAGGGTGTTCCTTAGGGACCTCAACCTAGACATTGTTGAGGAGGTAGTCAACAGTAGAGGGGAATAAGAGGTGGGTATGGTCAGTTCCACACAGTGGAGACAATTATTCCATTAAGGCTGGAGATCATTCGATGTATGATCAATGTGTTTAGAGCACAAGTTATTGCTTTGTTTGATTTAGGAGATTGAAATTTTTCCATTAAACCTACTCTAGATATTGTTTTGGGAAAATAAATAGATATTATTTCCATGCCACTGGTGTTTATTATTCTATTCTAAGGTTATAACAACTTGTTTGATGTTTTCTAGGGATATTGACTGAGGTTGGGGCCACATCATTCTACTGGGGATATGTTCTTGCTACAGATGCATCCATAAGATATAATCATTGGAATCGACTTGTTGTTTTTTCATGCATGTTGTTATTTACTGCCTCCGGATGATAGTCTTGTTTTTAGACATAGATTCAGAACATGTGACTTTCATTGGAGAATAGATTTTTCTAATGGGTAGATGGTGTGTTGATCATCATCTTTATTTGTTAAGATATATAAATGTGGAATGAGTGGATGACGAGATAGTGGCAGTTCTAGGTGTTTTCTGGGAGTTCATCGATGGTTTTCCCATGGAGGATATTACTCTAGCCCATAAATGTAAATCTTAGTTCGGGATAGACTTACAACCCAATGCCAGTCTAATTTCTACGGATCCTTATCAGATGGAACCTTCTAAAATTTGGGAGTTGTAGTCCCAGATTTAATATTTAATGAATAAGGGATTTATTCGACCTTGTGTGTTGCCCTGGGGTTCCCTGTTCATGTTCAAAATGAAGGTTGATGGTGGTCTAAGGCTGTGCATAGACTACCAGAGCATGAATCAGATGGAGACATAACACTATCACCTTTTCCTCAGGATAAAATATCATATTGACCTGCTAAGGGGAAGATATGGTTCTCTACAATTGATTTATAGTTTGGATATCAGCAGTCGAGGGTGAAGGGGGATGATAACCTGATGTATTATTTTAGGGGTAGGTATGGGCACTTCATGTTCATGGCCATGTAGTTTAGTGTTACGAATGAACCTACCATTCTCATTGGACTTATGAACTCTACATTTCTTGGGTTCCTTGACATTTTCTTCAATATATTCGTTGATGAAATCCAAATCTACATGACATCAGTGGAGAAGCATACCGAGAATATTTTTACTCTCCTGTAGGTCCTTCAACCCAACCATCTATATGAAAAGTTGTCCAAATCTATGATGTAGACATTGGAGGTCTACATCCATAGGCACGTGGTGTCTTGTCAGGGTGTAGTAGTGGACTCATCATAGGATGAGGTAGTTTTATAAATGGTATCAGTTATGAATGTGGTTGAAGGTAACATTTTTCACGGTTTACAAAGATATTACTAGAGTTTATTACCCAATTTATCTCAAGTAGAAGCTATGTTGACGGCTCTATCTAGAAGGGACTAGGACTTTGTGGGTAGTGAGTCATGTCAGACAGCTTTCAGCTACTATAAGGGGATGCCAGTCAGTGCTCTAGTTCTCTAGTTGCAGAGTAAGGGGTCATGTTCGTGGTGTTTTTGAAAGGATTTCATTTCAAGGCATAAGATGTGTGGTGATGTAACAATGGGGTTGTTCTCTTACGTGTCTCGGTAGTTACGTACCCAATGACATAACTATGTCACCCAGGATATGGAACTAGCGGAAATCGTGTTCACTCTGAAATTATGGAGACCTTACACCTTTGTGAAGTACTTTTAGGCCTTCATAGGTAACAAAAAATGATATATATCTTTTCCTAGGGAGATCTGAATGTATGGTAGTGGAGTTGTATGTAATTTCTTTCGGAATATGATTATGATAACTCCTACACATTAGGAAAGGGAAATTCTATGACCGATGCCTTCACTAGGAGTTCATAGTAGTAGGTAGTTTGAGAATCTATGGATTCTTGGAGGGTGATAGAGTAGTTGGATGCCTTGCGCATAGATGTGTGAGTGGATGGAGGCAAAGGATATCTATTTTTGATGACTATGCAGTCATCTTTGTGGTAGCATGTAGAGGAGTCTCATTGGAGAAACTCTAAGGTGGAGGTGATATGTTACCATATTGACTAGGGTGATGCTCCGGAGGGATGGTCGGAGGATGGTTAGAATTGGATTTTGTTCCCTGTGATGTTTTTTTCCCAGTGGTGATGCATGAGGGAGTTCTCCATTATTTTCACAACTCACCCGCACTGGTACACCCAAGAGTTTCTCACATGTTCCATTGTTTGAGATAGATGTTTTGGAGGCATGGGATTAAGTGGGATGCATCAGAGTTTGTGGCAAAGATCATGGTGTTCTGGAATGTGAAGGTTGATCATAGTGTTCTTGGTGGTTTATTGCAGCCCATATAAATATACAAGTGTAAGTGTGATGGTATATCAATGGATTTCATCATAGGATTACCCAAGGCTCTGTAAGTAAGTGATGCAATCAATGAAGTAGTAGGTCGACTGAAAAAATCAATTAACTTATTAATAATTAAAGAGTAGTACATGGTGCATTCCTTGGAAAGAAGGTATGCGAATAGGGTGGTGCAGATTCATGGGGTGATGAGATCCACTATCTCGGATTGGGACAGATGTTTTACCTCACGATTCTGGATGGGATTGCAACATGATTTTGGTAGTCATTTACACCTCATCACTAGTTTCCACCCTCAAATAGATGGGACGACAAAGAGGACAATCAACAAAATGGAGGGAAGTTTTCGAGAATTCTTCCTAGAAATTGTTGGTTCTTGGATGAATAATTTTCTCTTTGTAGAGTTTTCTTTCAATAATAGTTATAACTCTTCACTTGGTATGGATCCCTTCAATGCCTTTTATATGAGTCTATTTCATTTACCTTTATTTAAGAAAAATTTTGGGTTGGTAGATGTTCTTTTTCTGGATGGGGTGCAGAACAAGCCAGAGAAGGTTCAACTCATTCATGAGAAGATGAATGTTTCTCAAGACCAGTATAAGTCATATACCGATAACATGATGAAACCCTCGGAGTTCATACTTAGAGACCGCGTGTTCCTAAAATTTTCTCCTCAATTTGGGTAGTGGAGATTTGGCTGAGGGAGAAAGTTTTCTACTTATTTCATCATACCCTTAGAGGTGTTGGGGAATGTTGGAAAACAATTTTGAGTTTTCATTGTAGTTGGATTGGATCTACGATGTCTTCCATGTCTCCTAGTTTCACTGGTATCTTCTCAATGACTCCCATGTCATTGAATAGGGAGAGTTGGATATAGATGGAGAAAATACATTCGTGGAATCACCAGTGGAGATCCACGTTTCAAAGAAGAAAGTGTTGCATGAAAAGACCGTTTCCTTGTTTCACGTTTTGTAGAGGCATAATGTCATGGAAGGGGGCCCTTGGGAAAGGGAGACGAAGATGTGTTCCCAGTACCCAAAGTTGTTTTGAGTATTTCTTGTGTGTTTTTCTTTAGATGAAGTGCTTGAAACATATTTACTATAATATGAGGTTCTTATTAGTTCTGTAATGTTTGATAAACTACTATGGTGTGAAAATGCGGAGACCTTATTTCTAATTAGGACACATTAATTGTGATGTGTTTAAAACTGTGTGGGAAAGTTAGTGCCTCCCAAATACGACACCATCATTACATGGAGGAATGAATTCTATAATTCAAGTGTCATGATATTTGGTGATTCTATAGGGTATCTTGTGGATGTTTGGTGTGGTAGATTTTGACATAGGTGTTCATTGATGTTGAGGTTTTACGTCATCTTTCGAGCAATAAAAAGTTGATCATCATTGAGTGGTATCTTACAGGGTGGTTGTTTCGACCCCTCTTTCTTCCGGGTTTGGTTTGTAATTATCTAGGGAAATAATAATTTAATAGGTGTATGATTAAATGAACCAGACCTCCGTAGTTTGTTAATCTATTAATATCTAGTGTTTATGGTATTCTAAAAGGAAATAGTAGCATATTTCAATTCATTTCCAAAACTCCCATTTTTCTTTTGGAAAGTCAGGGTGTCGGTAGGTCCATGGATATTTTGGTCAAGGTGTTGTTGATTCATGAAATTAATAGGTCATAGAATTGGTGACATAGTGAATCAATAGGTTAGGGCGTCGGTGACTCGATGTGTTCGTAGGTCAAAGCATCGGTAGGTCGGGCGTCAGTAGGTCGGGCATTGGTTAATGGTGTCTGTTGGTCACATTGGTGACTCATATTAGTGATTTGAATTGGTGACTCGCATTGGTGAGTAAGGTGTTAGTGAATCACTATCGCTGATATGCATTGGTGAATCAACCATCAATGAGTCGTTTACATCCTTTTGTTTTTTCCAGTTTCTCCCCTATTACAATTTATTTACCATCAATAGAGTTTAAAACCATTTTTAGTTTTTATGAAGGAGTTTGAAATGATATTAATTGTATCATTAATATCATAACACTTCTGGGACATTGAAATGGTAAAACTATGTACTCTTGATCACGACTTGACTTTAATGGCCCCTAAGACTGCTTGTGTCCGTTGAGATTGGATCTGGATCTTCTAAGTCAATTTCTTCTCATCGCTGTGTGTTTTATTTTTTCTATTTGGGTGCCCAAAGTATTTCTTCCCTACAGATTTTTGTGTTATGCTATGGCCTTCGGATTTAGTCGTCCATAGAGTCTCTTATAGCTTGTGGGACTCCCTGTTCATGGCATAAGGAGGAGTTTCTAATCATGTGTTGTTCCATGTAAAAATTCCTTCATCTCTCATTTAATTTTGTAACAAGTGGGATGGAAGAACTCATATATCTTTGTGAATATGGTGAAATCCAAATCCTAATTAAGGGTGTTATGAAGATGAACTGCCCTATTACGATACAAATTTTAGCAACATGAGTAATAAATGTGGTAATGGGAAGATGATGATAATGCTTCGGTTTTTTTATCTGTTATTTTTTGTATATGTTGTGAATTGTTCATGGAATATTAATTATAAATATCATGCCCATTGGTGGTCTCTATTTTTTCACCAGACTCAAATATTCTTGTTGTTAATATCCTATTTAATGGATGTGAACATGAAAATGTGGTTAATCATTTACATCCAGTTAAATAAATGGATTCCCCCATATCAAACATCTTATGTGATAACCCCAGTTTTATCAACATGAAATTAATGAACAAATGTGTTAAATCTAAATACCATTTTCCTCATTTGTTTTAGAGGTTTTCTATGTGTCTATATTTTATATCTTGTTCTTCATACATGTTGTGTGGTTCTGATGTCGATATCATGGTGGTGTGTGCATATGGTTTTATGGAGAAAAGGCTTCTCAGGTTGAAATATTGATTGATTGTGGAATTTAAGAACTTTTTGAACAATAGTTTTGCATCTTGATTGTGTCATGGTTGTTGGGCACGGTCTTTTTGTGTTTTGGGACAACAACCTATCTGGTTTTTGTTGCTGTGGTGGAATGTGGTTCCGTTAGTGAGGTGTGGTTTTTTAGGATGGTTTGGGAGGGATGATTTTCAAGATGGATGGTTTTACATTGAGTGGGTGTTTAGCACATAGTTTCTAGAGACTGGTATATTAAGAATAAGTATTAGATTGGATTCCTTTACCTTGATCCTTATTTCCATTTTCTCTTTGGAATTGGATGGTATGGTTACATTTCCCTTATAAAGTGTGAAGTGTTTTGTAGTTTCCCTTGTTGGGATGATGTCAATAATATTTCCTTGTCAAATAAAAAATGATATTTGGTTAAATTAATTGGTTGGGGTTATGAATTATGTTTTTGATTGGTTGCTTGATGATGCATTAGAGGTGGAATAAATGGTAGTTATTTTGTGGAAGGTTGTTTATTTTAAAAACTCAAAGGTTGGTAAGTGTTTTGGTACCTATACATATAAATTTATTCCCTTATGATTTCTATACACACCCCATCTGTGTGGAGAACTACATGCTAAACTCCCCCATTATTAATGGGGGAGGGATTAATTTCCCAAAAACTTATTGTGAGTATGTATTGATGTGCTTACTATATTACTTTACCTGGCTTGTGTTATTTTGAGTGTGTTTCATGGTGATTTTGGGGTGTATGGTATACCGTGTTAGGTGCTTTTTATTTTCTACTGTTTTTTCACTGGTGGATTCAAATGATTCTCTAAATTTTGCATGAGTGGCTTTGTCTTTTCCTACTAAGTATACATGATTGCTCAAACAACATATATGAAATTTTTTTCTGGTTTTATAGAGATTATGTGGACTGTGTAGGACCATACTTGCTTAGGTGTCAGGATAATTATCATTTATCTTCTCAGCTTTGTCCTTTTCATATTTACATTGGTTTTTTTCACTATATTTCTTGTAGTTTTATCTTAAACGTGAATGTGGGATAGATTTTGTATTCTACTATATATAATTCATGGAGTTATTTTTAGGATGGAACATCTTATATCCTAGACTGGGTTACTATAATAAGGGTAATGTGACCCATTTTGTGTCATTTGTGTACACTTGTTGTCATTTTCCACCATAGGTCCTACTAGGGATAGGACTCTAGGTCTTTATCTTCATTCTCACATTTCCTACACGTTAGGGGAACACCTTGTGGGGGGGGGGGTCATGGAACATTCTATGTCAGGTTACCCTCTATGAAAAGTGCGTTACTCACTATTCCAAAAATGGTGGTTATTGGGATGTAAATCACATATGTTCATAAGTCTTACTGGAGACCAGCCTTGAATTGCATGGCTTTAGATAACATGTCACCCATCAGAATAGATGAAATGTGATGGAGCTATGTATAATGGTATGAATAATCCATAACTAAAAACATGCTCTATTTTAGGTTAATGGACTCTTGTGATATATCGACACTCAATTTCTCTAGATAGAATAAATCATTGATG
The DNA here is from genome assembly GCA_963277665.1 of Viscum album. Lineage (NCBI taxonomy): Eukaryota > Viridiplantae > Streptophyta > Magnoliopsida > Santalales > Viscaceae > Viscum > Viscum album. The sequence continues at coordinate 1,867,560,089 of OY728131.1, forward strand.
TCAAATTAAAATCTATTCAATCCATTTCTCGATGATGATATGTCTGAGTAATAAAATACCAACATTTATAAGAGTAATCATGCAGTATATATGTAGTGATAATTACCATCTTATCGAGAGGCATTTCAGGATTCTTAAAGATTGATATTATAGAATATATCCATGACTCTGTAGACTATGGTTCACCATACCTCGAAAACGTGGGCAATGTTCGACTTTTGGAACACATGTGTTAATTATAACAGTGTCGGGGAAAGTCACGGTTATCCCTGGTATGTATGAATGGCATAAAGTCATCACAGTACTATGCCTTAGCACACATGTCTGACACAACTACATGTGAGTTAGCTAGAAATATTGGACGATCCTCTTGTAGCCTGTGGACCACCACCTCTAGAGTGTGGTTGTTTCCACACTCCGAGAGTACAATAATAGGTCATCGTGGTTCCATGTCTCTAAAATTCCAAACACATTCCTTGGATAAAAATGTTATCAATGCTCATAGATAAGAGTGTATATACCGAAATAGGTTAGGTTCTAGAATTATTATTAAATAAATACACTAGTATTCCTTCTCTTTAAGTAAGGTCAGGGTGACGTACTGATTAGAAAAATGCAAGATATTCTTTATAATGCCCACTACCGAGGTCAATCCTATGTTATGTTATCTTATATAACAATATTAGTTTCCATTTTATTTATATTCTTTTGAAATATACCATAATTCAAATTAAATGGTTTAACAAAATGGCTCACCAAATTTCATTTTAGAAGCACCCAAAATCTTAATGATCCAAAATGTGGAAGCCAACTAATTCACACTAAAAACGTTCTAGTTTAGGTGACTCATGGACCATGAATCAATGTACCAAAATTTTCAAGTAAGGATTTATGTTACAACCTAATCAGAAAAACACTATATAGGTTATCTCATACACTCCATGTACCAATCATGTTTTTCAATTCCAGGAATATAATATCATTCAAACATCAGATATATAAATCATGGAACCTATAATAGCATCATGAAACCATGCAATGAATCCTATATAGAATAGAATAATGTAAGGAATCTTATTTCTATAATTGTGCCTAATATTATGAATTACATGGAATAAGATAATTTTATTGTGGTGTAAGTGAAATAAAAACCATAATAATATCAATAATTACATTGCAATTAGAGTGAATAAACCATTGGGGGACTCAATTTAACCATAATACACAAAATTAAGAAAAAAAACTTTAATTTAAGGAATTTGGATTCTTTTGGAACATGGTTTTACTATTCCCATGAACATATCTATAAAAAATTACTCTAATCATTACTACACATTTTTTATTGATGAAAAAATGTAAATGAAACCAGAAATATTTCCCTGATAAAAACATGTTAATGTAATGTACCTAGATGTCATGTCGGTTCCCTGAGTCACGTTGACCACAAGGCCTCAAGCACATATTCCTAAATTCTAGAGGCTTCCGAAAAGAAGCGAGGGATTATGTGTGTGAGTGGGGAGACTATTCACCCATATCTAGGGTGGATCAAAGATTATATATAATATCATATAGATATCCAAATCAGTAAATATATTAGACAGATGATAAATGAAAATAAAGGCATATATATATCTTATGGGAAGGAATTTCATATACATTTGATGATGATACACACCATGTGTGTAATAAATATTCTTAAAATGTAGTACATGGAAGGTGTTATAATACATGGAACTAAAGTACATAAGTACAATAAGATTTCCACATAGCATCATGAGCCACAAATTGGTCCAGGGATATCATGCTCCTAAGATGAAGTAAAGAACATATACCAGGTCACTTGACCATCTCCATACCCATAGTAGTATAGTCTATACGGGTACCCATCGATGAGCCTACTAGTGTTCGATATACAATCCCAATAGGATACCAACCAATGGTCAAGTTTCATAAATTAGGTGAAAATATAATAGTAATAGTCCTCATGTAGTAATATAATATTTAAAGGAAGTACTAATAGTAAACAACCCATAATGGACTTAGTTCCCATAGACACATATCCTCTACTACCTAGTTCATCTTAGATGGAATATATCGGATTAAATTATTAGTCCTATCCAATTTAATAATTGAAGTTATTTAATGAATCAACTCTATTTGATATATATGACTCGATACCATTCACGTATCATGAAACACCCCATACAGATGATTAGTAGATGCCTAACCAGGCAATCAATAATGTTCCAGGCACTGAATTAGTCCAAGCTTATGATTTTTCATGAAAGACGTGTCACATAAACCATTTCATTATTTAATTATGAAGCTGATCCAGCCATTGTAATTCTTTATTTATAATCCATGTAATGCTCATATAGTATCATAAACCAATCACCCAAAAAGCCAATCTATGGAGATCCTCATGAGGACCCATGTATTTACCAAGGTGTGGTATAATATCACTTCCACTGGAGTCCATCCTTGTCATTCCACTATTGGAGTACAATTTTCATAGATGGAATATATAGTCAACTGTCCTTTCAGTCCTTTATAATCCGTAAAGATTCCATGTGTCACTTGATATATAATAGTAAAACTAAGTGTCCATCCTTTTTATTCTTCTAAAGAGTCCATGGATCACTCGAGCATAATTTGAGAAGTAGCCGAATGAGTCCATCCATGGCAGTCTTATATGTACCCATTTGTCACCCCAAATCATGTAATCATTCAACTAACATAACATAACCCAATGAAAATTAATCACCACTATCAGTTCAATTTAAATCTCACCTCAAACGGTGGATAAAGGATTGTATAAGCATATAAGACATAGCCTCCTAATTAATTCACTTGGGAAATTAAATATAAAGGAAAATCATGGCTAATCAACCAATTATATGGAAAAAGTATAGATAAATGTATTCTATTTTGATTTCAATGCCAATCCAATTTACAATTAAAATAACTATTCATTTGAAAAATCAATTCAATTATAATTGGAAATTCATTATTAGACATCAAACGGTAAGGGGAAAAAGTGACCCCAAAATGATATCCAAATTCAAAATCCACCCATAGTCAAATGAACTAATCAACACACCCAAGGGGTGTTTCAGGTCAAAGGATCCTGAAAATTAATCACTTATAAATGAGTTCCATTAATTATATATGTCTCACTTATTAGTTCAATTAAATGATTAGAACTCATATCATGGGTGTTTCTTTTAGAATTTGGTTCATAAAAGAAAATGATATATATAAACACTTCTAAATTCAATGAAAAGGATTTGACCAGCTAGAGTGTACTCATAGTGGAATGACCATTCAATATTAGTAATAAATTCTACATAGATTGGGAGAAAATTGATAAAGGGAAGTAGAACCTATAAATATGAAATATTAGCTTGCATCTAAATAGTGCAGCTCTTACAAAACGAAATGAGTAACAAAAAAAAATGAATTTAAATATTACCTATATGGATCCACCGATCAGAATGAAACTAAATATGAGCTCTAGTGGAGAATATTTATCAATTTCTACCTTAGGATTCAAGAGGATCTCCCAAACGATGATTTTGTTGTACAGTGTGAGAAATATGAAAATAGTTTTGAAAAACTATTTAATTATGTGAATTTTGTAAAATAAAAATAATTCCCAGGTCACATGGATTCACCTCATAGTTGGACAAACCATTCGCCAATCATTCAACCATTTTTCTATGAAAGGGGAACCATGCACGGTTTGTATGGATATTATCAAAAACACTACTAGATTTTATATTATTCTTTATCAAGTACTACCAAGGGTGTCCTTTAACAAAAATTATTTTGTGAAATGAGTCAATTTATATTACTCCATCACAAAAATTTGAATCACATTTTTGGTTATATACGATTGCCCATCTCATTACTTGCAACAGATAGATCATCCAACGCAAATAAGTGCCATTATATATTTAAATAACCAATTGTGATGACACGTCACAATTAAATATTTGCGATAAACTATCCATCCATAGAAAATAATTTTTTTCTCAAAATAATAATTTACAATTTAAAATAATTAAACAAAATTAAAATTTTGAAAATTATTAAAAAATAATTACATTATTTTTTAGAAATATATCATTAAAAATAATTTAAATATTAAAACATTATATTATGTAAAAAATTATAAAATTAAAATACTCAAAAAATAAATAATATATATTTAAATATTATAATTAATAAAAAATATTATTAAGAATTTTAGAAAAATAAATATATTTGACAATAATTAAAATAAATTAATAATTAAATTTGTTATGTTTTAAAAAAATAATATTAATTTAAAAATTTTAAAATATGGAAAGTATATTAATAAATTGAAAAATAAATGAAAACCATTAAAAAATTAAAAATATTAAATAAAATTAAGACCACTTAAATTGACATAAAAGTAATATAGCATTTGAAACATTATATGTTTTTCATAACAGATTAAAAAGTAGACATAAAACATTAGAAATCATCAACTGTAGATGGGTGAAGGAATATCACTTGATGGACCTGGGGGAATATCTCTCAAAGGATCATGTTTTGAACTTGATACTGATGCCACATGCATGTCGCTGCATATACTCTAATGACTTCATGTCCATCAGATGATGTTTCTCACACACCTCCTCACTCTCCTTCAACATATTCTTTATAATCACATCATGATCTATAAACCTATCTACATAATAAAAAATGGATTATGACAGTGACGATGACTTTCCATTTGATCCCTTCACACTCACAGATGCCATCAAAGAAAAAAATAATAACATGTACATGTCGGTCGAGAACCAATACCAATAACTCATCCTTTCTAGACACCCAAGAAACACTCCGGTATCTGTACCCCCTTATCTAATCTAGATTTTCCTGGGGCATTTCATTCTATCTCAGCATTACTCTCACATGAATGAGAAGTCACAACTTCCATTGTTTACTTTAAATATAATTAAAAATTACAATATTAATAAAGGTAATATCCATTGTTTTTTATAAAATAATTACTGACCACAATATAGAATTGTTGGTCAGCTACAACTTCTTTTCAAGGGGGATCATTATACATATTCGTAAGCACATAAAAATAGTAAAGAGATTTGTTAGTAGTATCATGTATAATATAAGTGAGATGTTATAGATAATGTATATATATGTTAAAAAATAATATCACATACCATATGTCATCAATTTAGAACAAATGTTAGACTTTTGACCCTATTTGTGATCTCTTACTTCCCTTGGCCCAAACATTAAGACAATAACTTTATCCTTAATGAATATCCATTACAATTTAATCAAAATAAATCTCAAACATAAGATGAGATATAGTTTGGTCGATGGGAGATGCAAGGCTAGTATAAAACAATAGAGAAATATTTATCCATAGATCACTATTTTAGGTTGTTTATAAATTGATGAAAGAACTCACCAATAAAAATATCACAAGCCTCTCAGATAGGACCTCTCTAGATATTAAGAATTGAGGAAAAAAATTCTACAATTCAATTAAAAATAGGTTAATTATCAAATAGATTTTATAAGGTATATATTATTTAATAATGTAGAATCCAATAGTCATACATTTGTAGAGAGATGGTAATGGGAATTAAGTCCCTTTACACACATGTCCCAGAAATATCATTTCTTAGAATCTCGACTTCATTCCAAGTAGCTAAAAGTAATATTTTTGAAAATTAAAACAAATAATCATAAAATTCTTTTGATAATTAATACACAAATTAAACATAAAATAAATATCACTATTAAATAAAATTTCCTATGTAAATGAGGATCAAAATAAACAAATTGTCTTCTCTCTAGATTAGAATCCAAATTCATTAATTGAGTAAGTGTGTTCCCCCTCCTAATAGGCACACCAGCCTAAGGCTCAACTGAATCATGCTCATCCGCAAGTATTATGACATTAGTGAGAGTGAATATTAGAACGTCTGGGAATTCTCCATCCATTGGAAACAAATAGTTTTACCAATAAGTAATTATTTATAAACATATAAAATAAAAAATCATATAAAAATCATAATATAAAATTAATAAATTTAATAAATTGATAATACAAATATAAAATATAAATAACTAATAATTATTATAATATTATAATTATCTATAACTATATACCTGAATATAATACATTAATCGTCAACTTTTTCATTATTTTCATTGAGATCAATGTCTTAATCCTAATATCAAGGATTTTCAACATTCATATGACTTTTATTTTCATTATCCTATATTACTTCATCACCATTATCATTATCATCAGCCCTAAACTAATGGGTTTCATCATCAATATTTATATCTCATTTTTTAAGAGATATATTTTGGGGTGTTTCCTAAAAAATTTAATTAGGTTTCACTTTTATATTACAATTTTAATTTTATTTAAATGTATTGTAACTTGTTTTCTTTTATATCACACTATACCAATCCTGGAAATCACTCAAAACATCATTGTAATTTTTATGATGAATTTTATATGCTTGATATTCCAACATAAATGTTTCATTTGATGCAAGAAGGGTGCTATATTTATTTTCAATGAATCCATGTCATGGAAGAACATGCATCCCTCAATAAGTTTCAAACCAATGGCCTTTAAACATGGATCATAATTTTATCCTAGATAAAATATCTCAAGTATTTCAACTATTATATTGAAAAAGACAACTTCACTTTCATTATGATGGTATATATTCAAACAAACACCGCTGTTAATTGATTTTTTTGAGTGACCATATATGAATGTATAAAATTGAAATCCATTTACCATATACACATTATCAGATCCTTCCAAAATAGATGGAGGGTTTGGAGAACATATAATCGACTATTAATTTTACTTTCTTGTTTCTCTTCCAGTAAACAATAAAAAATATTAATAATAGATATCATTGAAAAATTTATTTATTATTCCATAAAAATGAACATAAGTTACCAGACATTGATAACAATATGTCAAATTCTGTTGAAATCATATTTCAAGAGCTACAGATGTAATTTGAATATATTATTTTATGATATAGTCATCACATAGTCTAAAAAAAATTTAATGTAAATAAAATTATATTTCAAGAATATTAAAATAATAATAAAAATGTACTACTTACTATATAAATCATTTCATTTCTTCACAATTCATAAGAACATGTGTACAGGCTATGTGATGTTCTTAATTTGTAATCAATCATTCATGATAACCAAAAAACCAAGCATGAGTTTATTAAAAAAATGGCAATTGATGGTCTGAGAAATTTTTATCATTTTACTCATTATAATCTATGCCATTATGTTTTGAATGATATTTTGAATAATAATAAAAAGAGCATAAACTTGGAATTTCCTCATATATCTACAGTAATGACATCATCCATCCAACTGATGCATTGTTAAATACTTCTTTCTTTCTAAAATGGATTCATCCATGAGAATTGTATTGACCCTTTATATTTAGCTTAATTTTGAAAATGAAATATTAAATGTTTTATGGAGTCAAAGTATCCTGGTGAGAATATTTTCTCTAATTTAAATGAAATTTGGACAACATATTTTTTTTTAAAAATCAATTCATCATAATTCGATGTTTCCACACAAATAAAACAAAAAATATATGATATTTTGGTCAACACATCCGAGAATGATGAATTTGATATCCCTCTAAGACCAACATGAATAAATCATCCATTATGAAATTATAGTCATGACAATTTTACCAAGTAATATGCCAATTTCTGACACAATGATTAAAATTAGAATCATAACAATCTGGTAACCACAAATCCCTTTTCCACTAATAGAATAATATATGGTTTTATTTAGTAAGTGATTTAGATAACATTTTCTTCATTAAATTTTTAGAGCATTCAATTTAAAATAATCAATGATTAGGATGTCATCAATTCTAGGAAAGATCTAACAATGCCTTTACATTATTGTTGGTCTTACCAAGTGTTTTTAGAATGGTGTAAAATATGCTATTAAAAAAATTCTTCTTAATATAAATTACTTCTAACATTTGATGAACCAATAAATTATACGAATATGGAATATCAAAAAAAATACTCTAAATTATCCAATTATGATCTCTCTAAGAACCAATTATTTTTTGTTCGTTTATGGTTGGTCTATATGTAATAAGAGGTAAGTCAAAGACAATAGATTTTACTTTATTACCTAAGAGCACTACTAGAGGATCATATATTTCAATTAATCCTTTTGTAAAACTATTTATATTCCATCGAAAAGTGTATTCTACAAGAAGAAATATCTGATTAAATAAAAATAACTAACAATTCATCCATTAACAAATATGAAAAACCATCAATAGAAATTCACAGTCATATGTTTCAAGGTTCAAGAAAACAATAAGGTTGTGTCTGATAAATGTGTTTCCACGAATCACTATTACATGAATTATTTTATCTTTTGCTGACAAAAATTATTTATATAGGTCATGTCATCAATGTAGTAGTGTTTTGAGACATAAATAAATGTTGTAAATTAGGTGTAATTGGAAAATACTAGAACTGTTTCACAGGAACATTGGATCTTCCATATTAAGCCTCATTGTACCTCATTTCACCACATGTTTCAAAATTAACCAAGGATTCAGAATCACGATAATATTAGATTGAATAATTTGAACATGCTTGAATTTTATGATAATTAAGACCCAAATTATGAACCACTGTCTTATATTCATAGAAACCTGCATGTAATATATTTCCATCTAGCAACAATTCATAAATAAATTATATAATCTAGTCAAAATAACTATTTTAAATTAAAAAAGATGATTTAATAGCCATATTTTTTATATCACATCTGGTTTTCTCATTTGGTATTCTAGATATAATACCACGAGTACAAATTTCAACAAATTGTAAAAATGAGGAGGTTCTGATACAAGAATTGGAATATCATTAGGATTTGTTTTTTCAAGAATAGATATAACAACAACCTCATTACTAAATTTTTTATTGATTGATCCAGAACCAATATTTTATTTTCTAATGAATACTTTTTACCATGTTGATAAAAAAATAAATAATATTTCCCAAAAGAAAAATGAAAAAGATGATGTCTATCAATTTCAATCCATTAAGATCTCCTAAGATCACATTTCTAACATCGGAATTTAATTGGTCCTATTGAAAAATAAATAAAAATTTCATAATTATAATGATATATTTGATTCAATAAGTTTAATGTAGATAAGATATATCACAGATCCATTTAATTTTTTTTAATGATTTATCTAATACAGATCGCGTAATAGAAACTAGTGTCCTCTTCCTATGTCCATAGTTAAATTAAAATAATTATAAGAATAATTATTACCAATAAAATTTAATTGTTACAAATTATGATTATATTTTAACACCTTGGAATACTATATAAAGTATGATATGAGTGTGGTGAAGGGTTGGAACTGGATTACAAGGCCCATAGAGTCGCAATTCATATAGAATAAAATTATTAAATATATTATATAAGACACATTTTTTTTAAAACAATAGAATATTACTTGAATGGTGTCTTATATAAGAAATCTGATACCACCGTTGTGTCCGATATTTTGGGTTTACACTAGGCATGACATAATATTTCTAATTGTAGAGTGTTTATATTCATTTCACGTGAGAGTAATTCAATTAAAAATTTTATGATAATTTTTAATGAAAATTTAATGTATTTTTCAAACAGTGTGTCAAATGAATAATCAGACACCACCACTGGGTCCGGGAAGTGGGGCTTACCCTAGGTGCGACCAAACATTTGTGAGTGTATAATTTTTATTTACAATACACGCAATGGTATCATTTTTAATATTTTATTAATATTTTTAATATTATATATATATATATATATATTAAAATAATTATACAAATTTTTAATATGAAATATTTTAATTACATAAAATATAATTGAAATTATTTTTAACTAATTAATAATTACTATATATGAATATCATAATTTATTAGAAAAAATGAAATGATTATTAGTAATTATTAAAAATTATTAGAAATTATTATAAATTATGTATTTATTATTATGTAATTATTATTATTAATTATTTAAATTATTATAAATTATGTAATGATTATATATATAGCATAATCTGTTAAATTATTATTACAATTATATTTTTAACATTTTCTTATTTAATGATTATCATTATTAAAATTTAGAAAATTATTTAGAAGACTATAAATTATCTAATGATTATTATTAATTTATTTAAATTATTATTACTATTTTACTAATTACTATATGTATATATCACAATTTATTAATTAAAATAAACACATAAAATATATTAAAACTCATTTTTAAACAAATATTCAAATATGAAATCTATATAAAGAGAGTGATATAAATATATATTTTATAAATAATATTACTTATAGTTGATTGTGATTATTTCTAAATATGGTTATATTGATTTAAAATTTATATAAATAATTTAGAAATAAGTTTGAGTTCATATTTTTAATTAAAAATTATTGGGAATTAATAATTTTAAAATGAATAATTTTTACCCAAGATACATTATTATAGATGTGCAAGTCTGGTGTTTTTACAACAATTATATGAAATATTTTTACATAACATTTTAATTAATAAAACATTTACACGAATTATTTTGAATTCTAACTATTGTTATATTTTATTATATTTTTTTAACATATTTTTATTATTATTGTATAATTATATCTTATATTTACAATTTATTAACAATAAATACTCATTAATTATGTCAAATTATAAATTATTTAATGATTTGTAGTAATTATTTACATCAATACTGCATTTTTAATAACTGATATTGTCTATGAATTTTTAATAATTATTTCTATTTGTTATATTTTTTACAAACTATTACAAAAAATTATCCATATTATTATTAAATATGTTTTAATAAATATTTCTTGTTTTAAATTTTTTTGTTTTATCATTAAACCAATTTTTAACATTTTTTATAAAAAACATTTATTATAAATAATGTTTTCTTTAAATTAATTTTCACATCATTATTATAAACCAATAAATTCTATTTATTTCATATGTTAAATATATGTTACATTTTTTCTTAATAAAATATAATAACAATAAATTTATTATTTCAATTTTTAAACAAATTAACAACACAAATATTTAGACCTACATAGACGTGCATACGTGCAAAACAAACCTGAACCAAGACACACAAAAACTAATACCAAAAACAATAACACAATAATCAATAATGAACAGGTAAAATTATAATAAAATTGAAACAAAACTACCTCCAAAAAAATTAAAAAAATCTTGGTGTTGATGAAACCGAAATTTATCCAAATAATAAGAAACATATAATATATTTCAAGAACCATCATAACTTGAATAATTATATAATATAATATCTTTTCAGCAATTCTAAAATCTAAATAAATTATTCTATTAAATTATAAGATAAAACAATGTGAAAATAAATTAAATCAAATTAAAACCACTCATGCGGAACTAGAACAATCAAATTGGGAATATTATATTTTGATTAAACCTATATGTCAAATAAATTATCAACATTGAGAAAATTTATAAAAATATTTTTTTCCAAAATTTTATTTTGGACATATAACCAAAATATGAAAAAACTAATTGAGGATAGATGAAGTGCCCATACACTGTAGGTTTGAGGTGAAATCAACCAAAAATAAGAAGAAATAATTTTTTTGTGCTACTTGGAGTGGGGCAGCAGAAAGGGTTCCATCACACAATTGTTCAAGAGAGGGGAAAATTTAAGAGAGGAATATTATAAGAGTGTGTTACACTATTATATAATTTAAATTATTATGATATATTAGTTGTGATTGAATTAATTCTGCAAAAAACGTTTTATCGGCCCACATTATTTGTGATGTGATTTGAATTACATCGCATATAATCCTGACATGAAAGGAATTGGCATCAGACTTCCTCAACCTTTTTAAATAGACATCATGAATACTTTTCATGATGGTTGGTGAGAAACCCCCCAAAACTATATTCAATGGATCATTGAAAATAAAAACAATTTAGGAAGAAATCATATATATCTATCGAAAATACTCTTCCCACAATGACTATTTGTGAAGTGCCTTTGTCAGTCACAAATTCCTAGTCACAAATACAAGAAATTTATCTTGTGTAACCATGTTGAAATAGTACAAAACATTTCTATCAAAACTATAGGGATTATCACATCGGTGTGAGATTCAAATCAAATGGTATTAAAAGCAGTTTGTATTGTAAATTACCTATGTCTAGCCTCACATGGATAGAAGTAACCATGTGTCTAACCCCACAAAGTTTCTACTAACCATGTGATAAGATTTTTTCACAACAAAAGCTAGGTTCTAGGCACCAAAATAGCATTGGACACCCTCCATACCTACATGATTTCAAAATTATCTCACATTATTCCATATTTAAGCATTTAAACCTAGAAGTGTTAGAAATAAATGGATCCATACATTTTGAAAGAAATGGGTTCTTTAAAAAAATACATTTAAAAAAAAATAAAACCTTTGATTCAAAAAATGGTTTAGTTTTTATCATATTCCAAAAATATATATTTCATGAATTTAAAACCATTTTACAGAATATTAAATATAAAAAATTCAATAATAATATTGAATAATATTAAATAATATAATTGATTATGATTAAACTCATTTGGTTCATAATAAATGTTTCTCATAAAACCGCCTCCGATTTATTCAATTTGTTTTTTATTCATATTTAGTTAAATTGTATCCAATTAATTCAACCATATTGTATTATATGTTATTTTTCCGTATTCATAACTATTAATTTAATTTCAGGTTGATAGTTTTCAATTTAAATTTTAATATTAACAGTATTTGGTAAAATTCAGGCTTGCATGTAATGAATGATATCGAATGGAGAACTTTTTTTATGTAACAGAAGATAATTTACTGTTACATGCATTGCAATATTTTTTAATTAATTGAATTTATTTGAAATAGTAAATATATTATAATGTTTTGGACTATTATATTCCCTTATTTTCGTAGTGTTGTGTGTCACACTATTTATATAATGTGTATTTCATTTATTCAAAATTTTGAGCTTTTACATTCTCCCCACATTAAATAAATTTCATCCACCCAATTTAAACACGATTTTAATAATCCATGGTTATATATTGGGGACAAAAATTGTTGAAAACCAATATCATAAAGTGGATAATGATATATTCTCTTAACAAGAAAGGAATGGATGTACAATGGTCATATGTATTATCATATAATTGGGTATCTACATAATATAACATTAGTGGAAAGTGATTATAAGGAAAATGACTAAAACTATAAATAATTATAAAATGTGATCGAGGAATTGATCAAATAAAATGTTTTGTCTATGTAATGTTTCGGACCCCATGAACATAAATATATGACAATGTAAATGACTATTTGATTCATAAAATATGAAATTAATAGGCTATAATTTCATTTCGATATCCTTTACCAAAAATATAGTATTACATTTACTATCTACAAATATAAATAAATATACTTACTTGATATAATTATAGATCATTCACACAATTTCATCCAATTTTGTGCCATGAGAAATTTCAAAGTTTTCACATTACTAAAAAAATGAACAATATGAAAATCATTTATTAGCTTAGAAGCACTAAAAATTACTTTTAATGGGCATTGAGATCTATTAAAAAAGTCGTTACATTTTCCTCTAACTATTTTCCCAAACCAATATTGTTAATAAATTTATCTTCTGACCTAGAAAGTAACACCATTGGTTTATTTATATAATTTATTTTCAAAATATTTTACCTAAAAAAATTATATATTAAGCATGAAATTATGTAGGCTAGTGGTATCCATGAATCAATTATTGTTTTTCAGACATCTTCTCATGCCTATTGTCCTTTTCGGACAAGATGGTTTTTCACCAGACATATAGGTTTCCCTTTTTCTAAAACCATATTAATGTAATTATAAAATGAAATATGATGGGTATCGGTGAAATTTAATAAAAAATATCACTTTCCCTGATCATTTTTATTAATCATATTTTCACAAAAAATTATAATAATCATATTGGTATATTTACCCCAAATTTTATCAATATCCTTATAACTATGTCAATAAGATATTAATTAATAGATTTTATTATTGCTTTTTCAAAGTGACATATACTAATAAAATAAGTTATATCTATTAATTTATGTCAAAAATATTCTTATTTTTGTAATAATATTATCACACACACATATATATATATATATCTAAAAATATGTTTTTATGTCTTTGAAATTAGGATCAATCATAAAATCATTATCCCATGACTAAGTTCAAAACTATTTTGTTTATTAATGCACAAATTAATCTAATATTTTACTCAATAAATAGATTATTCAGGAATCCTTTAACCAAAATACCACAGTTAAATTACTCATAGAATATAATTATAGAATCCCAATAAATAAATACATTATCTATTTTATTTTAATACATATACACATTATGTATATTAAAGCCAATTATAATATACCAGCTTATTCATGATTGATGTATGATGCTCTCTATTCAAGGTTATTACCCATAGAAAAATCTATGCTAGTTTCACAGCCACTTATAGTACCTTGATACAGATGTATTGCATGAAAAAACACATAATATATACATTAAAAAAACATTGGGATGTTCTTATATAGTTATCCTCAAAGTATATCCTATGGTAACATTCCCGAATGTATGTTTTCATAAATCCAGTTTCCATCATTTCTACTATAAATAAATTACCACCAATTATAGATTCCCCCACAATAGAATCATTAATTCAATTCTTACTACTATTACATTGACACAAGATACATGTTAATGAATCAGGATGTACTAATATGTTTATTACTCTTGGTAAACTAGAGAAATATACGATTCTAAAACTAAATTGGAATATATAAATTAAAAAATGATTCTTTTATAGAAAAATCATATTCCATATTCTATATGACAACATATTAGTTCAATTAAATGTAATGGAATCAGATGAATAGGGTAAAAAATATGGTTGAGCTCAAATTCCGAGTTAGGGTCAAATATAGAAGAATAAATAATTAATCAATGAGGATAATCAATATGTAAATGTAAAAAAATGAAAAAAAACCTTCCATGAATATAATTAGATAAGGAATAAGTAATATGGAAATGTAAATAATAGAAAAAAATTTCTATTTAGTCACTAAAATATGAATTAAATTAATTCATATTTTTTTTCATAGTGAAAATCTCATGGATAATTACAACCGAATTTGAATAAAAGAAATACGTGACTATTTTATTCCATGATTCCTTGGTACATGATACCTTTACAATCAAGGAATTTTTCAATAACTATTAAAACATACTAGGTTCAAACTGAATTAGTTTATCTAACTATAACTCTACTGTCAAGATCCTTCAGAAGTCATTTAAAAATATAATGGTTATAAATGCTTATGTGTTTTACAATGATTTCATCTCATTTAAATATCAATGCATGAAGTGGAATTAATTAAACAGTCCCAATACAATTTCATTATAGTCTAAATAATTCCATAAAATTCTAAAAATTATTTAATTCTTTGTAATTTTTCCTTATCAAATACCTTTATTGAGTAAATGTTTCAAGCACCAATAATTCAAATAACACTAAGAGAAAACACTATAGTTAAAAATGGTATAATTAAAATGAAATAACTCACCCACAACAAAAGAATTTTTATATTTAATATGGGTGTAATTTCCAATGTTAAATGATTACAATATATATATTGTTTCAAGGTAATATTAGCAATCAAAAAAGATATTGATATTTAACATTAACTTTTATCACTTGGTAATTTTAGTGTCAAGTCCCCTTAGATAATATTATTAAAATTAAAACATAAAATACCATGAATATTGAACTATTAATGATATTAAAAATCAAATTACGAGTTTATAAACCACAAAAGGTCGAGATGGTGCATAACAACAAACAATTTATATTGGAATGTAAATTTATATGAAATCCATTACCTCAGTCATTCCTTTTAGTCATATATTATTTAACCACCTATATTAGGGTTTTAAAATTTTCATTAACTAATAATATAATGATAATAAAATTCATAATATCATATATTATCCTCTTATGACTTATTACCACCCTTCTATTAATAATCATTTATTATTTTCATTATTTTGAGTGTTAATTTCCGTATTCTTCTAGTTTGTTTTGATTCTTGATTTTTTGTTCCTCTTCCATAGATAATTATTTAATAATATAAATTATATAAACCATTATATAAATATAATATATACTCATTATTTTTTTTATTAATAGTAATTAATAAAATTTGGTGATAGGAAATGACATACACCAATTAAGAAAAAGCTAGGCCATATGTAAACATGAACGGTGTTTCCATTTTTTATCATCTTGGGGAAAAGAAAAATAAATTATATATATATAAACTATAATTAATATATCATATTTATTTCATTTATAAAAATATTTTTATTAAACAAAATTTTAAAACATTTCATTTAATTCATGAACAAATCACATCACTTCATATGTAAGTAGTTTGTCATACACATGAATGACGCTATTGTATTCCAAAAAATAATAGAATACCATAAGGTATATGGTATAAAATAAATAAATAAGATAAAAAACTCATTAATATCTATAATAACATATATATAAATTATTTCTATCTTAATTCCCAACCATGATATGTCGATATAGAAAAATTAATGACATCAGTTTGCGATGCGGTATTCTAATGTACACATGATCAATGATTTTGTAACGAAAATTAAGGAAATGTGTATTAGTTTAGGTCTTTAACATAGAATAAAAAATTAGTATATTTTAGATACTAATTATATTATATTTTATGTTTTAAATATTATTGAGGGAGGTAGAGAAATAAAAACCATAAAAAATATTTTCAAAAAACAGTACATTTTATTCTAGAATGTAATTAAAAATTAATAAAACATTCTTTAGAAAAAATAATCTTTTATGCCTAAAAATGGATTTGTTCATATCGTATACCTTAAAGATCTGTTTGTTGAATCTAACATATTATAATATATATATATATATATATATTATGATAAACCACTGGGATTAATTCATTTAATTTCTTAAGATAAAACACAGTTTTTGAGAAAAAATTATTTTTTATAAAAACATTTTTTTTAATATTGCATTGAATATTATGTTAATTTATAATTAATTATTATCCAGTGAATTCAAAAATATAATTTTATAATATGTTTACTACTATTAATTTATATCAATTTAACTTCTAGTATATAATCAAAATTTTAAATAATAATATTAATATTATTTCATAAAACTCGGTTTCACACTCAAGTTATAGAATAATATTTTTGTTGTGTGTAAAAAAATCTTAATAAGTTTTTCATGAATTTGAATATATATCGAAGATTTAATTTACTTAAAACATTTAATATATTTTAATGTTTTTTATATTATACTTTCTTTTATGTATTGTGTTTTTTGTCACACATTCTATAGAATGTGAGATTAAGTTCTTTAAAATTTTTCGGTGTTATAAGAGGGATACAAACTATTGACCAAAATCCTTATAAACGACTTAAGAGAATCCTAGATTTCCTAAAAATAAAATAATTTCTTCATAAATATATTCAATGGTCCATCCACTTACATAAATAAAGACTAGAATGTATAGAAAAACACTCACCTTCGAGAACCCACAAAAATGTCACCCATCAACCATTCCCTCACCCCAATAATGGTTCCACAATGTTTTTCGAAATTCATATTATTACAAGGGTATCCAAAATCAAATGAAAAACAATTCTGTCCTAACCATATAGCTTATCTTATATCTATCCTTAAGAATAGCCTCGTATGATTCGATCATCAATCCATGAAATGATATTTAAATAGATCAACATATAGATAGAGCTCACCCAGTGTTCATATGAAGATATCATGATATATGGGATTGATCATCAATATACTATGAGTGTATTTTGATTCAATCAATATGCATGTATCATTATCTCTATCCATTAACTTGGAAAAGAGTATATTATTTTCTTTATCCAATACCTTCTATCATGTCTCTTGACATCGCATGTCATGATCCAGTCATAGGTCAACCTATATATAGTATCTAATTTATTCCCAATGATTCATATTCCATCAAGCGAAATTAACAATTTTATCCCAACTCCCAAAAAACCATGCCTGTAATATTTCATTAAATCTACCGGTTTTCAGCACACACATAACCACTCATTGATCGTTGATCTAAATGGTACCTTGTAAAATTGACTAAAAACATTTATATTTTTCCCAACATAGTTGGTGTACAATCCCATACCAATTGGTAATAAACTAAATCATTGTCCCTTAACCAAGATGTTACTAGTTGTAAGATGATAGTGCTACATGGAACATCAGTCATAACACATTTTTGGGATCCCATGAACCTCCACATTAAAATTAACCACCCTACTTATGCTTTAATTTATTCCATGATTACCTATAAAAATATTTTGTCCCCATTATGTGTGTCTACATGTTGTTTGACCAGCTAACAAATAGTATCCTTTGATCAATAAGGTTAGGAACCCAAAGAATTTTAACCATCAAAATTATTTTAGATAACAATTAATAATAGGTCATTTTTTATATACTAAAGGGATCATCGTGACTATATCACATAACCCAAGAACCTCTCATGCATTGATATCTAAACAGGTATGCTTCCATGATCAATACCAAAAATTGCAGCCATAAACCTAAACCAATCCTTATTAGAGGCATCCCACAATCTACAAAACTCAAAATCAAAAGTATCCAAGAAAAAACCAAGGGTCTCCATGAAACCCTACTTGAAAAAGTATCAAACCATGCCATGGAAGATAAATATAACATTGATCATCAATGGTCATAACTAAGAACACAACGAATGCATTCTAAAATAATAATCAACCAATAAATGGTCTATTAGACATGATCCTCTCCAAGAATCCCCATAAGAGACTCCTCATGGATGTGTCATTATCATAAAGTATAAAATGAAATGAAATAACCCTCACTATGCATCTGTATACAGTAATACATTCACAAGGGTATCATTTACTATAATCATCTTGGTACCTAATGACATCGTACATAGTGATCTAACAAGATAACCTAAAATAGAGACAAGTTGATTATAATATAATATAAAGTTCAATGAAAAACTAAAATTTAGGTGTATATGAATCTTTAGATAACCATAAAGTGATACATCCATGAATGGTCCAATACATATAATAAACTATTGTAACTGAACTATGAGGGACAATAACAAACATAGAACATCGTGTTAAAGATCCATGTTGAATCATAATCACACGGTCCATTTAAGTATGATTCAATTATATGATATATATAAATCAGTAACGATTGATACTGAAACATTAAATATCCATATATAGAAACAAAACCACACATGAGGGTGAACTACTCATCACCATGCACTATATCAACGTAGATGGGTCACCCCACATCCAGTGCAAGATCACTGAGTAAGTATCCTCACTATACAATATATAAGCATATATCAACACAAAAATCCATCAAAAGGAAACATCTATGTAACTATATCCAAAATAAATGAGTATAATTAAACTGAGAACCTATATGGGAGAATAAAAATTAGGTAATTTCCAAAAGTTTAGTGAATATATTTAAATAATCAGCAAAATCACAAACTAGAAGGCATATATCATGTACTCACTACAATCCATGTATAATGCATGAGACACCAATTTCCATTGAAACCAATTTATCAAAATAAGTCCCTGTACACTTTAAAAGTTTTCTTGCTCCATAAAAATATAAAACACATCCCCACACACAACATGTGAAACGCTCAAAGAAAAAATTATAAATAATTGTAACATCACATACCATGAACAAAAATCCCATGCCATGGTAATCTGGATTTCATACTAGAACAAGTGTTCTTGACACACATGTTCTATATCCATTATAGGATTTGATACATTCTAGACACTCTTATATACTATGTCCCCAATGGTAAAACATCAAGAATGGAACAACTATAATACAACCATGTCACCTCCCAACCTGACTCACATTATCAATAGTTGATGGACGGCTTTGAAATAAGTCCTTAAGAACACATCCCAATATGCCAAACATTATAAACTAGATTTGAAGACTGTGTGTGTGCATGTATTGATTATTCACTTACATCAAAGTAAGAATATAGCAGAAATAATAAAAACATTATCCTTGGATGCGAATAATAAATGTGTAGAACAAATAGAAATTAATAGGGGCATAATAAACTGGATTTTTGTGAAGGCTTGAATGACAATGTTACACATAAATTGTTGATTTTCCATAGTTATAACGACATATAAATTATTAAAATAAATAAATTAAATTAAATTAAAAGTATCATTTGAATCACTGAGCCTGACCAAAACCCATACACCATATAAATAGGCAAACCCTCCTGATCGATCAGCCATTGGATTTATCCAAAACTAGTAGCTAAAACCAAATATATGTTTTCGCAGGTACCCTAGTGAAATATTAGACATAGAGGAATCTGACTATAAAACACATTAGGGAACCACCAATGAGGTTCCCAGAAGTAGATAATAATAAGAAGTGAATTCATATGTTAGTTACTCCTCAGTATAATGACAAAATAACATTCTAATTATATAAAATAAACCTAAAAAGTAATATAAGGAAGAGTTGTGGAATTTCATCATTATAGAATAAAAATAATGTAAATAAAATGTGAAATAAAATATTCCCAAATGCGATCATCAGGTTTTTGATCTCGATCGATGATACATGCATCAATCATTGTCAAAAATAATATTGAACATGTCTCGTTATGTTTATATTTGTATATATAAAAATAAATGTTTATATATTATTGAGTTTATATATATATATACATATTATATATGTATATAAATATATAGAAATTTATATAAACACAAAATAAAATCCTATTCCTGAGGCATAAATGAATATGTCTATGCATAATAATAAGAATCACAGTGATTAGATAAGGTAAATATCACACACTTCATATGGGGATCTGAAACATCATGGATATTAATCAAAATAAATTATCTGGGTCTTCAATACCCACATACCCAAAAATGGTCATGGAGAAAAATGTCCAACAACCCAATAATGATGTGAAAAACCTTATTGAACATCCAAATTAAGGGGCATGAAATATCATCTCCAATAACCCAATAATGATGTGAAAAAAATGTCCAACATCAAAATCATGGGGTTTGAAACATCATGTAACAAAACAAATAAATTATTTGAAACTCCATGTTCAACATCCAAATCATGGTCCTTAAATTAAAATCAAACGTAAAGGATCACGGTCAGACACCTGAAAGCACATATGGGGCTCCATAAAAAATAATTTTCAAATAATTAACATCAAAGTACAGATCCCAAATAGTACCTCAAGGTATTCCCAACCAAAAGGACTAGGAAGAATGATCCAATCAAGAACATATGGGTATAAAAAATTAATATCTTATCAGAATGTTATCCACAAAGGATGATTTCAAAGATGAATTCATTGAATCAATAGATACATCAATTTTAACCATACAGACCATAAATAAAAGGCAGAGGTAAAATTAATGAAAAAACCATTACTATAGACAAATACGATAAGGTCACAAGTTCAATATTGGTTTTATGGTGACCCATGTAACCATGTCTTCTGAAACCCATAAAACATTTTTTCGAGGATCGTCAAACAATGGAAACATACTATGTCACCTATGTCAACAGTCTTGAGAGGCATACTATATGGGACCCTCATTGTCTATACAAAAAAGGCATCCTTTTTGGGATTAAATATGTTTCCATTCAATATTAGAATTTCCAATGGAGTCCTCTAAATTATTAATTAAGGTTTTTCATCCTATATTTCATCCTCTAGGTAAGGATATAAGAATATGAATCCCTATTGGGTTCCTTGATCACACAGTAGTATTTGTTTGAGGCATGAAGCTAGAACATAGATGGTGTTAGTGAAACATGACATCATGCCATTTAATTTACAGTTTTTTAAAATAGAAATATTAATTATAAATTTAATTAGGGGGAATATCTCTCATGGGAGATCCTGAGTATACACATATTACCATAAACATGCATAATTATAAAATGGATATTTTGAAAGACCACCTAACATAAACAACCCATTAAACCATTTATAAATTACTCCCCAATGCTCCATCAAAGGCATTCGACTTCTGAGTCAAGGTAAATCGATTTCTAAGTACCCTCCTAACAATGGATATAACATTCAAAGGAAAAAAATGAATTTAAGCATAATAAAACTATGTATAAAATAAATGTCAAAATTTCATAATAGGTGATAACTCATCAGAAACATTTTTATCTACAAAAATTGTAGAAACCACCTACAAATGGGGTCTTGGGTTCCCCCCAACACCATACCTAATAAATACATAAAGAAATATGTGAAGATATTTATTAATTTAGTAAATTTTAGTATTTATGTAATTGGAAAAGTCATTGTGGAAACACAACACAAAGAGCCATCATGCGTAATAGTATAGATGAACTCTTAGAAAGTCCTCTATATATTAAAGAAAAATCACTCCATCAATAGTATATAAGTATACAATGATATGGTGTAATGATGATTAAAACCCATTTGATGTGAAATAAAATGTTAATAGAATCTAGAGAAAACAAGAATTGAGGAAAACTGAGTTGAAGTCTTAAATCTATGTTTCCAATGAAAATGGAGAATTTAATTTGAACCAATATTTTTAATGAAATACTAAGGTGTGAGGGATAAGAAGTGTTGTGCATGTGGTGGATATCCTAGGTTAATAATGGAGGAAACAAAGTTTAAAAAACATAATGGTTCAAAGGGTGAAAATTTTAGTTTTCCCATTTTTTATTGGATATGTGATTTCTCCAAATGGTTGATCGAACCATGAAGAAAAACTATTACTAAACTGTATGGGGGAACCCTTCTTACACGAGAAAGGTTCCGAGTATAAAAAACCATGAACAAATTATATGACAAGTATTAAATAAAATATACACCCCTACACATATATCCCTTTCCACCAATATTGTTTTTTAAGTCCATGTGCCTATGAAAACTAAGACTCGTGGTATAGACACACAATGTTCACTAACTATATACCAACCATACTCCCTAGGATGTACCTTTAAAATAAATTTGTCTTTGGTACTAAACCCCTATAATTATCTTAAACCCTTTAATATTCCTTTTTGTTCATTCCACATATATAAACATTATTTATAATAATTTCGACCCTCAAAATTTTGTTTTGAGTCTACAATAAAATTTCAACCCGTCAAACTGATTGATGATTCGATTACCATATGGAATTTCATACTACCATATAAAATGATCATATAAACTCCTTAAAATGGATATTATCCTCCTTGATAATCAATGTTAAGAATAAAAATGAAAAATATGGCTTACTTGGGTCATGAATTCTAGCACAAATGACTGGGTTACATTTCTGAACACCCAATACCCTACCAAGAATCACTTTATGATGCCGGTTCCCAACCCACAAAAAACCTATACATGTATTATAACCAAATAAAAAACATTTAGATATAACTTCTTCAAGACCAACTATGTAAAGACAAAATCACCTAATTATCACCTCCATCATCAGATCAATTGAGTTATCCACCTTTTGTTCTTACTCGTAGAGGCCAATTCATAGACACCGTAATTCCATGATTGAAATTTAATAATGAAACATGCCCATAACATCTTAAATATTATCTAGAAGTATTTATAATATTGGTAAAATAGATCTCACATATATAACTACTTACTAACTTTGATTTGATCAATATTTGAAAACCCTTATCAATGAACCTAAACCTGTTCTTGCAAGATTTTTTGTGGAAATCCCTAATCAACTCATGAATTGCATTCACATAATCTAAATGGAATTACCTATTGGTTTATATACTGAGCATATCCGACAATATAAGGGATCTTATTCCAAAATTCCTCTAGATGAATATCGATAAAATTATCAGCTACAACTATATATATTTCAAAAAAACCTAAAATTATTGCCTTTATCTCGAGGCACATCATGATCATTTGAAAAACATCACCATAGAATTTTACCATCATTAAGTGAAATTTCTATGTCAAGCATCCACATTCTATATCAATTTTCAGCCCACAAAATGAGCACTAATAAATTTCTAATCCAATATCCATATATATTCAAAATATATCTCTAGAACGACCCTTTCACTCAAAATAGATCCAAGTCTATATCTGAGCCCATGTCTTGAATTCACCATGGAATCCATTAGTACATAGTTCCATTTATTTAATGACATATAAAATTGAAAAAACTATCATAGTACAAGTGAAAAGATCATATTACCCACCCCACATAAGTATTATATATTTTCAACGCATATACCACTCCCCAAGTTATGAGTATCTGAGACATTGTACCTATAGAATGAGTTCTTAATGTGAACATCCTTTCTCCATCATCATCTTTGACATAATTATTGGCATGGATAGAAAATCAGTCCCCTTCAAATTTCTACACAAACATACCCCATATTTTTCACTATATCCCAAAAATGTTTTCATTTTGTTTGATAGAATTCATATTATAAATATATTCCGCACCCTTTAACATCCAATGGTGCTCTTCTAACCATCTATATTACCTTTTACTGATCCTCGAGAAAAACCTCAATAGGTTCCATTGTAAACCCATAAAATATATTTTCGCAGGTCCTGATATAGATGGAACCTTTCAACTTTCATAGGATGATTTTATAATATAGGTAATTATTATCTCTAGAATAGTTGTACACTATGATTACATCGATCAGAAGATATCATTCTACCAATCTATGCACATTGAAAATAGACTATACTATATATTATCCAAAACATAACACCACATCTCCTGATAATATTTCCTTGTCCATCCACAAGTCAACCACCTCAAAACAATAGAAAAATTGTAAATGTATCATCTATCATGGAGGGACATTCCTTATATTATCAAAAATTTAGGGAAACCATGACATCATCATTTATTTAAAACTGCAATTCCCCAGTGAACACATGATCACTCACTAATATATGATTTAAATGGTACACCGTGTAACTGATGTGTATCATCACTATGATACCCATCACAACATGTGAAAAATATTATACCACACTGTCATTACCCTACTGAATCTTCCATGAGTTGAATATTGAATGGGAAAATATGATCATGATATATGACACATTAGTCTTAAAATGTTACGAACTCCCTTTGTAGCCCTATTCAAAATTAGGCCCCTCACTTGGGCTGTTATTGTTATGACAATAGTCATCCAAATGGTGTCATCCTAGTCTTGATATTCTACCCATGCTCAGAGCTACTACCAAAATGCATCTGTTAGTTTATATGGTATGTCGCTTGAGAATACCTATCCATTAAAAATTTATTAATAAACAATAAATCTAGGTGATTCCTCAAAATATAAATACATCATCATGACTATAACTTATAACTCAAGCACATATTTTGAAATGGTCTCTACATTAGCATACTATAAATAAAACATTATAAAAATTATTCCATAAAATTTAAAGAACCCCTCTCACTAGAATATTGGGATCAAGAAAATTTTGACTCATTAGGATCTTTGAAAAAAATTAATTATCTATAGGTATTCCAAAAATCGCGTGGATAAAAAATCCATATGAGTGGTGAAAATATCATCAAACATTGATGGTCAAAACTGGAATGCATCATCATACAATGCATTGATCCTCTCTGATCATCAGCATAAGTGAATTCTCTTTGAAGGGTCGTGATAAGAATGTGGAAAAGCAAATGGACTGGACCTCACCAGTCATCTGTACATGGTAATACCGCCTTGATTTTCTAGTTCACTATAAATATCTTATTATAAATCAATATCATACTGAGTGATTCCACATGATAACCATAAAAAAAATTGTTTAAATAAAATATCATATAAACTTATATTGGAAAAAAGTCTTCTGGTTGTTCTGTATCATTAGTTAACAACAATTGAGAAATTACACAACTATAATGGGTCTACTAAAAGTAATCAACTACAGATAGTAACTTAACATATAAAAGAATAAATAGAGAAATAGACATGTATTTTCTATGCCATACCATGATTACATGATACATTTAAGTAGAATTACATCCATAGATATCTAGGTAAAAAACATATATATTGTTACTGACAATTTAAATAACCGAACATAGAAACAACACCACAGAATGGGTCCAACACATAGACACCTTTTTCCATATATACCTTCTAGGGTCACTTCAACTCTTGTGAATGAGAACTAAGGCCCTCTCCTCACTATAAATAATCTCATTATATATACACACAAGGTACCATCAGAAGAAATTATCTTTATCTACATGTAAAAAAACTAACTAAAATTACACTAAGAACGTATATGGTAAAATAAAATTTAGATTTCTCCAAAAAATAATAATTTATTAACCACAATCATGGGATAAATTACACTCTGGAAAGACCTATAACTTTTAGTCCTTACATTTCATTAATTACTCACAAGACACCTCATTTCTTTTAAATCCATGTGTCAAAATAATTCCCTATAATATTTCCAATGGGTTTAGAGCCATAGATAAAAAATAAACAATAAATCAACCCAAAAAAGAAGAACATATGAAATAAATAATAATATGTAACTATAACATTTCAAAGGATGAAAAATATTCCCATATCATAGATAAACTTTAATTATTATCAGAACCAGTGTTCTTGATGCAGTAGTTCAATATATATTAAAGGCGCTGACACATTCCTAATACTTCTCACTACCATTCCACGTATAATAATCTGATCATAATGGAATATCATTGATACTACTATGTAATTTCTTGGAATGAATCTCCCTATTAATTGTAGATGGAACAGTTTGAAAAAATACCTCAATCATGCCTTCCCATATGGTATAATTTTTTGAGTAGTAGTGAGATACTATGGTGTGTATATTGGGGAACAATTCCTTCATAACAGAGTATGATAATAGTGGAAATAACAAAACATCATCAATGGTAGGAAATAATAAAAGGTTGAATGTAATAAATAGAAAAAATTCCATAATAAAATGGAATGATATAAAGGTTTAAAAGGTGATGTCATACATATATCACTGATCACCCAATGGGATAAA
The DNA here is from genome assembly GCA_963277665.1 of Viscum album. Classification (NCBI taxonomy): domain Eukaryota; kingdom Viridiplantae; phylum Streptophyta; class Magnoliopsida; order Santalales; family Viscaceae; genus Viscum; species Viscum album. Next base: position 1,867,587,528 of record OY728131.1, read on the forward strand.
TACATATAGAATAATAAAATAAATAAACAAAATTAATGTTCCTGAATCAACTATTACATAGAGTTAGACCACATACCCATTCTCTAGGTAGATATCCGGGCCATCCCACTTGATCGATCTCAAGACTTGGTCAAATCCTATTAATACAACAAAGACAACGTCTACTCAGGTACACCAGTTAAATGGTGAATCATGCAGTGTTTTAGTATAGAACTGAGTATAGAACCACCAATGAGGTACCATACATATATAGTAATATGAAGTGTATGTATTTGTGATAAAATCACTTGCATAACAAAAGTAATAGAACAAGGTTTTTAATAACTAAAAAATCATATAATGCATTCAAATGGATTTTGATCAGCCTAGAAGAGATGATACAATAAACAAGGATTAAAAAACCACTTTTTATCCTTGGTTGTATGATCACAACCAATGATACTAGCTTAAACAAACACTATAATTTATGTGAACTTGTGTCATTACACACACACACACACACATATATATATATATATGAATATTTATATAGATAAGTAATTAGCTATATATATTTACAATATAGTCATAATATTATAGAGACTTACATATAGACATGTAGTACAATCATTGACCGGAAAAAAATTACCAATGTGTCCTAGAATAATTATAAGAATCAAAAGGATTCAATAAAAATATTGTCCTAGAATTCATCTAGGGATATGAAACATCATCTCCATTAATTCAAATAAATGATGTGGGTCAACCTCCCAAACATTTCAAACAATGAGAGTGAAACATCATATATAATGACCCAATATTGATTACACACTCTACGCCAAACATGTAAATCCTGGGGAAGGAAATTACTTGTCTAAAAACAAACGAAATAGGAGATATGCCTTGTTCAACATAAAAATCAAGGGGCATGAGATCTCATGTCTAGAAAACAAATATTGATATGAAACCCCACCTTAAACATCCATATCATACGATCTTAGTGAATATAAAACATGATGGTTGATGAAATGATCCCAAGAACCACATATGGGAATATATTAAAATGTAAATTCAAACCATAATATTCAAATATTGGATCCTTGGTGGTTCCTCTGAGAATACCCATCCAATATGGGAAATGAACATAGATCTTAAAGATCACATCTCAGAATCCCTAATTAATATCATTTGATCTTATCAGTCTCATATGTAGATCACTAGGGATAATTCCAAGAATCAATAAATATATCAATATTAACCATGTGATGTATAAATTAATGATTGAGGTCGTCCAAACACCTAAACCACAATATCAATAACAACTCATTATCTCACAATATTAGTATGGTTTCATATGTGACAACTGTTACCATATCTACCCAAACTAATGATGCACACATTCTGAGTTGGTCAAACACATGGAACCAAATGGGTCCCCTCTGTTTTTACATAGGAGATTCATCCTACTAGGGATCCTTATTTTCCATAAATTAAAAAATTATCCACTTTGGATTAAATAAGCTATAGTTTATCAAAGACATACGTCATAGGGTAATCTAAAACTAAAATAAGTGGAATCCTCCATTGGATATCATATGTCAGAACATAATAATGGAAATCCCTATTGGGTCCCCAATCATCCACTATTCTATGGTCGATTCATGAATATATCACATAGAGGGTGTTAGTGACCATTAATGTTCATTCGATATTTTTAATTATTTATTTCTAAAATAAATAGCCACTAGAAAATTGAAAAGGAAAATTAATAGTGGGGTAAGCCTAAGCATTAACATATTTCCATAAACATGACTATGTACAAAAGGTAAGGTATGATAGATCCCATACCTTTTATAAGATTTTCAAATATTTAAAATCAAATCTCAGTAGGTCCTTCCAAGATCACTGACGTAGGAGTAATGTCACATAAGCATACAAGGACCTACCCAAAATTGTAATGATCACACAAAGGAAGAAATATCCAATTTAATATTAAGAAACCATGTATAATATAGAAGTTCTAAAATCATTATAGGATATAACTCACCGGATGCATATCCAATGATTTAAATTCAAGAAACCACATGGAAAAGTTATCCAATGTGTGCACATCACTACCCCCATACAAATACCAATGAAATAGAATTAACACATTTATTAAATTTAATTAATATATGATTAAATTATTTTAAAAATTCATTGTGAAAACATACCCCAATGAACCAAAATATGTTGAAGTGTAGATAACCTCTCATGATGTTCCCCTCCTTGGTCGAGAAAAATATCCATCAATAGTATCCATTTCAACCATTCTATTATGGAATCCATATTTAAAACACAAACTAGTGAAAATGAAAGTTATGGGATGTCCATAAAAATCACAATATGATTTAACAGAGTTGAAGGAACATCACATGGCTTCCAGCACACTTGATGAAATTCTATTCAAACTGAGACTATGGAGAAACTCTAATAGAGGTAAGGATGAGATGTTTAACATAGATGGGGGAGTACCCGGGTAAAAACAGATGATAATATACATAAACCCTTTTAATGGTCAGATGATAATAATTTTGAATTATCCTCTTTTAAGGGACACTCAGTTTGTTAGCCTAGTTGGCCAAACTGCACACACACAACATGTCTCTACTATCTAAAGCACAATTCTCTTTCATGGGAAAGGGTTAATGTTTAAAATAACATTAAAAAACTATGTGACATGTATGCAAAAAATTATTAACCCCAATTCCAGATTCCCAAGACATACACATGGTTTCCTAATCACATGAAACAATAAAAATATGGAGAACATTTTAGCTGCATCGTTTAACTATCCATGCACCAATTCTGATCACTAGGCTTCCCCATTCCAAAATAAGGATTTCATGTCCTTAGCCCCTAATAAGTTCCTAACAACCTTGGGTTTTATTATAAATCTTATTCTAGGTCTAAAATCATTATTCAGATTCATTAAATCCAATTATATTCTATTTATAGTATATGATCAAAATTTAACTGATCCAACAGTTGGAAAATTCAATTTCCTTCTAAAATTTCCATCTCCCACACCACAGGATCATATTTCATCCATTGGTTTCCTCCCCCAAAAATGTATCACTAAAATCATCACAATCCACTAATGATGAGAGTGTTTTAGAGATGGAGTTGTTATCTATTTGTGACCTCCCCAAACAAGTTTTTGGAAAAGCACTCTACAAGGAACATATAATTTTATTATATAGTAATCAACTCTGATGTGGTGAAAAAAGAAATATAATAACAACACATATAATAATATCACACACAATAAAACACTTAGAGATTCATACTAGAATCATATCAAGAAAGTGATCACTGATAGGGTTTCACTATTACCACTCTACTTTTTTCAATCGTTAGTAAAAAACAACAAATATCAAGAAAGAATAAATTAAGGGCCACATCCCATGTTCCACATTTAATTTTCTTTTAGATAAAACTATTTTTATTATGATAATATCATCACATAAAAATTCATATTATTCAATACAATTTCCATTCCATTAATAACAAACCACTAACAAGAATCACCCAAATAAGTCACTGCATCACAAGCCCACTAAGAGACAACATTAAAGGTCACCAAGACAAAAAAACTAATCTGAAAAAACCACAATAATAAAACAAGGCCCCATAGAAAGGATAACCAATCAATCCCACCAATCCACTATAACAAACTAATCCACTGAGCCACATAGAACATCACAAAAAAGTAAATATCATCAATCATATTATTTTATAAATACACTGTTTAAATATTTATACTATTTAAGGGAATTTACATTCTATCAATTATAGAAATCCATAATATGGTATATCAAAAATTATATAAAAATAAATAAAACTAGTAACATCATTAAATTTTCACACTTCCCATCAAATTTATTTATTATTGAAAATATCTTTAATTATGAAAACTCATAACACTAACCCAATAGAAATAAAAAAGAATAACAGTTTCATTATTTTATTCAATGAAATAATGTAATCGAATTGAATACATTATTAATAAACCCCCAATTATTTTCCTCACAACAAACAAAGAGAAATCATTACTATATTTGAAGGAAACATCATTTAATACTATACAATGTGAACAACAAAAAATATTCCCTCCCAAATTGTGGTTTTTCACCAAATGAAAAATAGTTAATGTAGAATGGAAAAAAGGGACATAAATGAGAATAAGAGGGTAAAATATTCCAAGAAAACATAGATATGGAAGATCTATGTAGTTATAATCTTGATAATAAAGTATAATAAAATGGAGGGAGAGATAGAGGCTGGCCTATGGTCAAACGAAGCGAAAACAATTCTAACCGTAGGTTTTTGAGTCCCTAATTTATAGTGAAATTCAATGTGGGATTGGCCATTGCATTGTGGCTTCTAGCCATGTCGTGGTTAAAATTTTCCAAATAGATAACTAATATCATTTCACGAGATCCTAAAATATTTATTATTTTAAAAATGATAATGAAATTATTTTAACAAGTTCCACAGCTTACACAATGTCATAGTGAAAAGGAAAAATCCGTTTTACTTGAAAACACCATGTACCATGATGTGGTGAGCTATATTCAACATCATTTCTATAATGTTCACAAATAAGGTTCCACAGTTTGCACCATTCCCACCTAGGGTGTTTTTCAAAAAAACATGTTTATGCATGGTGAAAAAGATACAAATAATTTCTCCAAAACATATTGAAAAGATGTAACATGGATCATGGTCCAATAAGAATCCCACAACCAAATAAATATAACTTGGAAAACCCTAAAATTTTACCTAAATTTATGACAACCACCACGAAACCCACAAACAGTTAATTGTAAACCCTTAAATTGAAAAATCTCAAATTTGAGCTTTTACAATACCACAATAATACCTAATGTGATCCAAATGCCCGAAAAATAGTTCAATGTTCAGAATTTATTTTTTTTATTAAATTTGATGACTCTAAAATGTTTTTCATCATTTGGAATGAGAGAAAACTAGATAAGTTTTCATCAAATAATATAAACCACCAAACACTCCCTCATAAGATAATGATAAATCAAGAATAAATCAAGATCTATCACACAAGAACTAACTAACCACTATATTCAGAAAAACAAAAAATAAATGTATAAATTAAATCATAAAAATTACATCATAGAACACATCAGTAACAAAACATGTACCAACCCAAATTTTAGGTACGTTATGATTTTTTGATATAATTTCAGTTTTTTTAAATCATCACTTTAGTTTTTGGAGGTTTCAAAAGAGTTATATTCATTTTTGGAAGGCTACTATAACATCTCATCCCTCATCATTATCTTGACACGTGACAGGATCAACTAGCCTTAACTAACCTACCCATGTTATCAAATTATTGATATAAATTCTAAGGGATTCATGGAATGTTGTAAGAATAAGTTACCATTATAGAAAAGAATACAATAATACATATACTATAAAAAACCAATCCTTAATATGATACATGAATAGACAATTCAAAAAAGACATATTCAATGGTAAAAAACATTATCAACTTTCTAGAGGAAATAAATAAAATATCTAGAAAAGAATAAAAGACCAAAACACTAAAGAACAACTGATGGTCATAAACCCAAGAAACACTCAACCAAGCTCCAGGATAAAATTCTGACTCCACCTATTATCTCCATAGTATCAAGATGAATCATATGAGAAATTAAATACTTTCCTTTTACATATATACTGATATATAAAATTTTTAAATTCAATGAGGTCACTAAGAATGGGGATGATGATAAAATTGGTACTATTTCTGTAAAAACATCCGAAATAATACAACTTGGAAGAACAGAATGTAGTAATTAATATAAAACTATTTAAATATCATTCAAATAATTTATTTTAAAATGAAATGTATGTTTCAAGTAAAATGTTTCCCTAAGAATAAATCTATTCTCAATTATTTTTCATACCAATAACCATATCTTGAGACACACACACACAAACCCACACTCACTCACCATTAATTCGATGTTGCTAGTTACAAATTCATGAGTAGTCTCTTGTTTACCAACCATGTCATTACAAGGTGACCAATACCATGTCTTAAAATGGAATACAACTAAACCACATGGTGACATCTATGAATGCAATCACAGTAATCATTTATGTAAAATTCCATGAAAACCTAATCCACCTAAAACCATTATTTTTTAAAACATTCGAAAAATAATTTTCCATGTATCAAAACCAATCCAAAATTTTAAAATATACTTTTTAAAATTATCAGTAATGTTATTATCTCCTAAACCCAACAAATTCCTAGAGTTCAAAATCTATAAACAAAAACAGATTTCCATCATGAATCACTCACAGATTCTACTATAATTTCAAGAACATATTTTTAATAAATTTATTCCTTTATGATATATGTCCGGTAGAGATGAGAGAGAACCCATAGAGCTCATAATTTTTTAAAATAAAGAAAGACGCTATAATTCTTTTGAAAATATCATAGATATTATTTAGTTCAATCAAACCAATAATAAAACATCAATATTCCAATTAGAGAACATTTCACTATACACCATTGGTATGATATATTCATCCTATAGAATGTAAAATACTATATCATAGATGAACAACCAATAAAAAAGACTTAGCGATTAATCCAAAGAACCAAAATCATTGATTCACCAATGACTTTCTTTTGGAATGAAAAGAATCATCTCTTAATAAAATGGAGAAAAATGAATTTGATTTATTAAGAGAATATGGGCTTCACGGGGATTTATAGGCAGAATTTGAATTATATGAATAATTAAATTATTTAAATCTTGAAAACTCAAGGTTAGGGTGAATGGTTAGTAAAAAAGTGTTCCATCGATGTGCGAGCTACATTCTCACAATAGTATTCTTCAACAGTTTCTACTAGAAACCCACACATTTTGGAAAATCTATCTTCCATATATATATATATAGTAATTATGCGCACTTTAATAAGTTTCATGGTTATTTGAAGTGGTTTCATAGTTTCTAAAAACCATTTTCAAAATTTTAACCTATGAAAATGCGTCCAAATCATGTCAAAACCCCTAAAAACATCCTAGAACTGGACCATAACATTATATAAACAAAAAATGAATAAATGGCCATGTAACAAAAAATAGGGGTGTCGTTTTTGTACCACCATTTTTATTTCCATACATGAAATTTATAAATCCAATTATTTATTTACTGAGTTTGGACCTTTTCACTATCACTTCCATTTCAGGCTGTAATGCCTTTTCCAAAAAACAACAATAGTTCTATAAAACGTGATCTAAACAGATTTTTTCCAATGAAATGTCCTCTCTTTACTATCCACAATCCATACCAATACATTCATCAACATAATTCATTAATTTATGTCAATGTGATACCATCAAATCACATGGCCAGGATGTAGTTTGTACATATTTAACTAAGATAGAAGAAATGCATTATCCACTAAAATAAAACATGATGGAAAATACAACTAATATGAAACATCAAAAAATCATTATTTTTTTTATAAAAAATGAGAATGTATAATGGGGAAAATATTACCTTATTACCAAAACTACAATTCCAATGACTTGTAGAGATCCTAAAAATACATGATTACACACCTCAAACATCAACATTCACTATTGGTGATCCATATATGATTTCTAATGCCTCTCATATATTTCCAACCTCTTTCTAGTCATTTAAATTTTCCATATTTTCTTATGCATAATCTTGGGATCGATTATTGAAGTCTCTACTATCCACCCCAAAAATGGGAGAATGAAAATGATTATGATATAATGCCTCAAAATTCACCATATATATCGATATATGATAAGATTTATTTTATAAGGAACACAATAATGGTTTATTCTCCTTATATGATCCACCAAAATTGACTACCCATACCCTAATCATGTCCTCCAATTTTTGAGTAATTACATTAGTTTTTTCAACCATTTAATTAGGATAATAAATACACATTTTCAACATATATTCAAGGTTATACTACAAACAAATCAAAAAATAAGATGAGAAAGTTGAGTCCTGATAAGAAAAAATTGAAACTAGATCCCCATGCATCTTTACCACATCTAGAATATAGATTTTCGGAAAATTTTCTACTATATTAGATTCATGAATTGGGATGGTGCAATAGTAATTCATTTGTGGATCCAAAATAACCAAATATGGCATGATGTTTCCAAATCATCTTTGGTAAAAATGTCAAAAAAGCCCAAGATATCTTCTCTTATTTATATACATGAATTAATAAAAAGTTCAACACACCCACTAGCCATTGATTCACTAACTTGACATGTTGATAGGAGAGGTACCTTGATAAAAACACAATTATCCACATGATAACCCATAGAAACTTTAATTTTAGCACATTATACATCTTACATATAGATAGATATACAACCAATCTCAAATATTGGTAGGATTTAATAATTATTTACTAATAAGACAAAGGTGTAACCATCAATTATCAAAATCATCACACTAAACTCCCATCAAGCTTCCATCCTTAAATGGGGTCTCCACCATTGAGGTTTTAACTTATAGTAACACATTTAATATTAGATTTGTGATCCTCTTTGACCTACTAAACCAAATTAAAAAAAATAGAATGTAGAAAAAAATTTCAATAATAAATTTCTCCAATCAATACAGATGCATATCATCTATGTCTATCTTATGTTTCCATTGATCTCAAGCCTGTATATCAAATAAAAAAATATGAATTTTCACTCATGGAATCTACTACCAAAATATCATACCACATTGTATACATAAAATAAATTTTAAAAAACTATTGTTATTCTATCCACATGGGTTCCCCTAGTTATAAATATAATTTTGAGAAAATGTGTTTCAATATGTTATGATATGTATACAATATAAATTTCATTCCAAAAATATTGTGATGCCAAGTATGTAAGGAATTAACTAAAAAATCATATCCAAATCATGTGTTATGAAATTCTTATCATACACCAATTATTTCCATGATACATAAGCAATAATATGATCTCCTTGTATGATAAAAAATTAGTTGTATTCCACCATACTGAGTGGAAATAAAACATATGCCCCAATACAGTTCACCACAATGTCCCAAGCACGCATCCTTGTATATTAGTGGATGCCGACTAGTAGAAGGTGTTGAAAGTGTAACTATGAGGAGATTATACCCCCTATCATCAGTCACGTCTATAATTAGATGACCAAACATTTTTCACAACAATGTTCTTGAAACAATTATATAAATTAATAAAATGTAATGTTTTAATAAAATAAATTACAGTAATGTCTGAAAAAAAAACATGACATATATACAACATTGACCACCCGCTAGGCCAATCACATATAAAATATACAAAACTGAAAATTAAATAAATTATTCCCTACATCCAACATAGAACCATGTCACAGAGCTAGTCTCTAGTGCCTTGTAGATATTCTTTATCTAGATCCTCAAACTCAATATGAGAAACCCCCTCTACCAAGAAATATCAGTACTTCTCCCTATACATCATCAATATATTATTAATCTTAAGGAAGACATATGATATTTATGCACAATGAGATACATTTATAGTTGGTGGGAAACTAATATCATTATCACTCCTCAAACTATGAACCAATAACATGCTACCATTAGTGAATGATTTTGAATTATACATAACCAATTTAAAACATAACTGATGTGAATACAAATAAATCCACCATCAACACTTACATCACAAACTCTGCATGAACATGACTATATCAACCCATTCTATAATTTCTCTATATACATATCAACAAAGGTTTATCAAAAACAACATACACAATCTTCACCTATGTAAGCCATAACCATATCACATGAAATTACGCATTACCTTTTTCTCAGAACCTAGATACCTTGGTATCCAGTACTCATACCATGCCAAATCACTAAAAAAAACATCGAGTATTTATCCAATCACCACCCCATGTATCATAAAAATGTTCTTAGAGAATCAATATATCACATAAATCAAATATAAAAATATTTTTTTTGAGCATCAATCCATCACATACATAAAAAACACTATATGTGTCTATATCATTCGTCTAATAACTCTTCCACGAAGTATAATTTTTATTTATAGAGATTTTTTTTGGATATAAAACTATATATAGATTTACTTTTCAAATATTCTCAGTCATAATATCCATCTTTATGGTATTCTAGTCCGACCCTCATCCGTAACAGTTATTAGCATAAAAAATGGGTCGTCATGTCCATACTCTTAAATCGTGGGTGAGGACAACCACAAAAAACACCCTAAACCATGGGTGAGGTCTTACATGAAATACACCATAAACCATGTTTGAAAAAATAAATATCAAACAACATGAATCATAAGTGTGGACTACCATGAAAATCAACAAAAACCATGGGTGAGGACCCCCATAAATATTTCCAAAAACCATATGTGGGGACCACCATAACCAACACGTGTAACTGTTGGTGATGCCAACCCTGATTAACACCCTAAACCATATATATATAACTTAATATTCACTAATATCATATGTATATTTGTAATTATGTGTCCACCAATATCATGCATATCTGTGGAACACTATGTGTGTTCAACTCAACCTCAATTGTGGAGTTTGACATTATTTATCAAGGACCATATAAGTTGGTTCATATGTTCACAATCTTGTCACAAGATTCACATCCTAGTATCCCAAGAGTAAATCATTTCAACTGAACAATATCACAATATAATTTTAGGCATAAACATAACACCATCCTAAAAAATAGAGAAACTTAACTAGGTTAGTCAAAACCCCAATACCCATCATTAAAATGTAAACCACAAAAGCACATACATGAATTTGAGTCCTAGGAAAACACCCATAACAATAATATCAAAACACCATAACCCTCTTAAAGTCAGTTTATCAATCAGCCACCCACTCCATTATCTCGTTTAACTCATAAACAGTAGAATCCCCCTCTGCATCCTCAGAACTAGTATTCAAGTAGGGAATTTTTATAATATTATTCTGTGTCAAAGCATCCTCAGAGATATCAAACTACCAATATTTGGTCACAAAAAAATTCCAATACCATTGCCGGTCTCTTGGGGTCACATAACCCGAATCCAAGTCAATAGTATATTAAAAACTCACATGCCTCAACAACAATAAATCATCCGTGGTAGATAGCCATTATCTCATCCACTTACCATGAATACCATGGGTTTTCATACACCCATCCTATCTGTTGCTTCATGTTATAAATTAGTCTCTCTAACCAGGGGAATCCCCTTACCAAAACCAATCATGGTTTCAAATGAACTCATAATATTCACCAAATCATTTTCATGACCCTCCTCTAGGTCTCATCCCATGTCTCGTTCTCAGAAGGCAGTTGAACCCAATTTCCAATAGAAATAATCTCAATCATAACTTAATCACATGATTATACCACTTATAAGTCCTCAAAACACCCAAAGGGTTCCACAATATCATTCTATGTACAAAAATACTCAAAAACGTCTCCTCTTCTGTTCATTTCAAAATTAGTGGTGGAAAAACATCGATAACCATCAAAATGGTACCAAGGGGGTATTACATGATGTGTACCCCCAGTACACAATGTTTCCATCTAAAACATTCATCTTCCCATAAAACTGTACACGACCTAACACACATGGGGTTGTTTTATGTAATACTGTAATGACAGGGAATAAAATTTACTTAGAAATGTAAAATATACATAATCATGTCATTCCATTGTTCTGTATGTGTACATGAAGCTGAAAATTTACATCATATATGTGGTGTTTTACCATGTTCTTGGGAAAACATCCATTACCCTCTACATAACATGTTACTGGACTACCTGGATGGTATTCCTAATATTCAATCATCCCATGTACCTAACCACATGGTCATTCCACGCTACATTGTGTATACTCCTAGTATACAAAATGTAGTTACAAAAAATTTATCTTTTCTGAATATGAATAATGCAATAGATGTATTTAAGGATTACATGACATGTGATCAGTATTCCTGTATGGGAAACCCGTTGAATCCTAACAATGCACTTGTTTTTTTCATGATTCTGTACAGATTGACACCCATTTAGTCCTCAATAGTTTTAATAGGGATTTAAATCTTGTAAACAACAAATATATGAGGATTGGGGAGTAAAAAGAAAAAACCACCGTATCCAATGGAGTAATATTTTAGGATTTTATCCTAAATCCACTCACAGAAGCTGGTTCACCTCGATCTGATCAGAATCTCATCCATGGTTGATTTCTGAAGACATATTTCTCTCATAATACTCATGTTTCAATCATATCATGATGGACAGACCTCTCCCCATACTCATACCTTTTGTAGGAAGCCTCCAATGGGAGGGGTAGCATAATTTTAATTAACTAATTAATTAAATAATTATGTTTTTTTTACATATTTCATGTGTCACTAAAATGAGAGAGGGTTTATACCCTGACTTGGAAAAATACACATTACAGACTGAATATTGAATTTGGAATCTGAATTTGATTCTTCATTTTGATGATATCACCACCCAGAACCACATGAATAATTTAATGTCAAAATAATTAAATATTAAATATTCATCCAATCCATGAAAGCATGTAATTCAACAGCACTATAGAATTAGGATAAACACCATATTTTGTAACCAATAATGTGGTATAGAAAACTATATATTCTCACATACTATAATAAATTTACCATTTTACTCCACATGAGAATATGATTCCAAAAAATAAAATTTATTCTCAAATTCAAAATATTAGGAAGCATGATTACTTACATCCCAAGCAAGATCTCAATGAATCACATCAAACTATACATCCCAATATAGACTCATAAAATGTAATCATATTGGATGTTTGTATAACATAATATTCTTCAAATAATTTATATGATTACATAGTCCATTGGAAAAGAACACCATTCTTCATCAAATCTATCATTAGTGATGTCAAATGTGGAAAATAATATGAAAACATATGTTGTATCCCTATAATCCAATGAAACAAGATATATCAAAAAAATATTAATTGATTCCAAAATATTACAAGTTCTATCTTTTTAGAATCCAGCAAATGTATTTTTCTTGAATTGTTTTGTCCAAGGAAACATAACTCGTGAATTTATAAATCATACATAGATATAATTTCATTTCGATGATTCTCCTTTAACACACCCAATTCTATAGTGAAATGAATCTCACAATCATATTTCATCAATGAATAAAAACAAAATTCATGCATATAAACCATGAAAAAATAATTTATTTATTTCTGAACAGTACAATTCAGCCATGATATAATAACCATTTGTTCATCCATAATTCTAATGGTAACAACCACATACTCATAATGGTTGTATATTCTCTTGAAGGTTATATTTAAAATACCATCCTTCCGAACTTGTAGTTGGTGATATCCTTAATTAATGAAAATTTTAAAGAAACACTGGGATCCCCTAAATGGTTCAAACATGTCAAAAATTTGTGGAATAAGATATATATTCTTTGAAATAACATGTTTAAGCTTGTGATAATCAAAAAAAAAATAATATTTCAATACATATTCCACACAAAGTAAAATTTCTTCTCTTGGAGCCATTGTCTCTTGAAAAAACCCTTTTATTTAAAAATATTTCAATTAGGATTTCAGATACATAAATTAATTTAAATGCATATGATAAGATAGATGTAAAATTGGACTGGAACCTAGTTGGAGATCAATCATAAGTATCACTTCTATTTTGGGTGAAAACCCAGACAAATTGTTTGGAAATACATCATGATATTGGTCAATGATAGTTGTAAAATATCTATATAAAATCTCATACATACATTCCAAAGTAATAAGTACTAACTGATAAGAGTGAATTCAAACCAATGATGAAAAAAGTCATTCTCTACTTTCTTTTACATCCCAATATACACTAAAGTGATTCTTGAGGCCATCAAGAGACATTAAACTAACTTTATTAACATATCAATATATGTAGGATTTGAACGATGTCAACAAATCAGTAACCAAAATCGTGTTATATGAAACCATCTCGACAATGGGAAAATCCTAAATCACCTCATCCTCATCGATGGTTAAAGGAAAATCATTACACATAATTTCTCAACACACATTTCTTCCTAGAAAATTTTGTATTATCAAAGCTGAAGGCACTAACTCCACATGAAAACCAACACTATTGACAACATGATAAGAAAAAATAATGTGGATAATTAACAAATCAAATAATTCTTTTACAAGGGTAAGATAAAAAATCAGCACATCTATCACCATCGAAGAACCTCATTGGTCATCCATTATCACTTTATCAACTCCATAAAAATTCTTACAAGATATACTATTCTCTATATTACCCATATTAGATTTCATAGGATGAGGAATCATGGTGATCCTAGAATAAAGAAGGATTTCTCAGTTCTAATAACATGATTTATTCTGCTAATGTCATCTAGTCGAATCATATGATGTATAAGAAACATTAGATGTATTTGTAACACCAGAACATGGATCATATAAATAATAATGTCGATGATGTAATACCTTATTTTAAATTTGAATAGATCTATGTGGTTTCATTTAATATACTTTCATAGGAATGAATGAACTGAACTAAAAATATCACGTCCTTCCTTCCAGTCATAGATGAATGTTTACTGATCCCATTTTTGGATTATGATATATCACACTTGTATGAATTTAGGTATCCATCTTACACTTATTTCCAACATTAGAGTTCCATTATACTCTTATGAGAATAAAAATGCACCCAGTAACTCTAGTCCCTATGACATCCCTTTTATCCACTGTCTCTCTATTGATAAATTTTGTATAGTCCATAATAAAAAGAATGAAAATCTTTGAGTTAATATACTGTCCCCATCCTGACTAAATAATTTAGGCCTTCATGGATAAGCATTGAGTAATATCCATAGAAAAGAAGAGTAAATTCATAAATCTATTACTATACTCTTTCCCTGCGAGATTCTTTTTCTTTAAACTGAAGAGGTCTACTAATCTCGAAATTTTTAATGTTTGTTGATAGATTTATTTTTTGAACAATTATTAGAAATAATTTAATGTTATAACTTGGTAAAATTTATCATGAAAAGATAAATCACACCATTGACATGATAAATCCTCTAACATATACATTGAAAATATTACTTCGATGTTTTCATTCATCATATTCTACCATATATCTTCTTTTACTATGATGGAATCCCCCCAAAATATGTAATGATTTATCATATATATCTACACTGAATAGTCAACCTTTCATGGTTCATCATTATAATTTCTATAATAAACTTCTTGATAATCTAGGCAAAATAATTTTCACCACTTTTGGTTCACCTGTGGCTGAGGTGAAACCAAATTGTTTTCCTCTTATTCCAATTGATTTTTATTACATGTATTTATATCCATTTAAAAACATAATAAAATAAATTTAGTCTCACTACCTTAAAACTAAAGGCTTTGTAATTATGTTATACTATATCCAAACCTATCACAATCACATATTTCAAAAAATCATTCTATTTTAAAAACATGTAATCATTTATCAAAATAACAGACCCGTTATCTTGAAAATAAATCATTTATTACCATCTTCAAAAATCATTGCCTTAATTTCATAAATCATCAAAATCAGAATTAATTACACAGTATTATTGGGACATCTAACTTACAATATATGCTATAAAATGCTCATAATCTAAACCCACTATGAAGAGGTGACAATACACAAAGAGGTGTCCCCAAACACTTTTAATACCAACCACCTTGATTAAATAAAAAATAAGCCTAAAAAGGATTGCTATATCATTTTATGATCTTCATTTTTAGTTCTAACAATCATTTTTCCTTGCTACAAAACCATGGTAATGATATACTTATAAATACATGAACCATTGATAACTCAAGGATTGAAAAATAAATCAAAGTATTCATCAGAAAATGGAAAATAGTCTCTCTAAGACTATAAAATTTGTAACATTACACCCCTCCTAATTATCATAATCGAGGATTCTGGATATATCACTATGTTATTTTCATGATGTGGATATAAATTTTTATTTCTTTGATATATTTTATTTTACACATTAACTAGTTTAGACGACCCAAAAAATATTAGATGTTTATTAGGAAAAAGATATTTAATTTTTGCGAATAAACTTTAATGAAAAAATTATTAAATAAATATTAAGGTCAAATTAAATACAAATTTATTGATATATTCTTTTAAAAATTATCACAATTTTCAATAAATCACAATTTTCTTGAAAACAATATGTTTTCATAAAAAATGAGCATTTTTTTATTATTTTGAGTGAATACTAATTCCATGATGTTATTGAATATTTATTTCAAAAAAATAATTTTACTCATTAATTCATAATTTCATAATTATCTTAAAATTAAATTGTTATTATTTTATTGATAACATGTATTATTAATGAAATAGTGAAAATATTGATTTTTATTTAGAAATATATTTACCCTTTAAATTATTTATATGGTAAAAATAGAATTTTGGATTGGTTTTAATTCTTCCATAAGCATTTTAATTTTAAATATTACAATTATGGTTTTAGATATTTTATTTATATATGAACTCATTTTAAATACAATTTATCATTAAAGGGTCATTTTTCAGAAAAAATATTTTTCATGGCGTTTTGCAGGATTAATTTGAAATTAAATTTTATAAATTCTATCATCTTAATTTAAAAAAAAATGATAAATTTTTTTTATTTAGATGTACCAAATTTATTAATTTTTCATATTTTGTTATTGTCCAATATGAAATGTAACATTATTAAGTCTGGTTACCATGTTAAAGGGTAAATTGGGTAATTTTGGTTAACAATTTTAATTATACGGACTATAAAATGACCCTAATACATACCCAAATAATATTGGATGATGTTTATGCCCCCCATAACACCAACAGATTGAAATTTATTTTCTTAATGGATTAGTAACCATTTAAAAAAGTTTTATAATATTTAAATCTAATGAAGTCACAAAATGTCACTTTCTTTATCTTAAATATATCTTATATATCCACAATGGAAAAACGTAGGTTCTCAAAATTAAAAAAGGTCCATTTATAAATTAATAAACATATTTTTGTGATATTTATTTATTTATGAATTTTTTGGCCACATGGATGATATAATGATATTTATTATATTTTGATTATTGAAAAGTTAAACATGTAATATTCATAATTTTAAAAACAATAAAATTATTAGCATGGTGTTAACTAGAATAGAAGTTTGACTATAAATAATAATTTTAAATATTAAATGGTTATCCACAAATACAAAAATTTTCTATAATTTATTTTGAATAAATATTCTCAATTAATTATTACACAACGATGATGTTGTAATTATTTTTTAATTTAAATGTCAATTAAAAAATATTAATTTTTTAAAATAAAAATAATTTTACTAAATAAATTAAATAGAAGAATTATTAATGATTTATATGACATGTTGGGGATAAAATTAATTTTTTGCATATATAGTATTGTTTTTATATTTTTAAAATACCAATTAAATAATATTACAAAAAATTGTCATTAATTATATTTAAAATTAGTTAGAAATATATTAAATTAAATAAAAATATTAAAAATATTAAATATATCCCAATTATTATAATAATATTAAATATTTAATCAATTATCAATTTGGGGACATTTTTTTATTTTATGTTAAAAATATTATCTCATATAGAGTAGAATCCATATTTTCACGATAAGAGTTAAATTGGTTAAATATTGGTTAAAACTAAATGATAGTTGTAATAATGTGACCTATATATGTATACAATTTATTGGATTAGATTATTTGTACCCATAAATATATTAAATTTAGAATAACTTACTTTGGGGAAATTTCTAATTGAAAATTAATTTATATTAATTTAATATTTTGAGTGTGTCTAAAAGATTCCCTGACATCAACTATAAAAGGACACCAATTCTCTCACTAATTAAAATTAAAATGATATTTATGGATTTACCATACCTAAAAAATTTAATTCCTAACCATCCCTAGACACATTCTTGAGGTTCTGGTATTCATAAAACTCAAACCCTAGTTCCCATTATAGGACATCCAAACGAGTTATTTCAAAGAAGCAGTAATCTATCTAATTTAGGCATTTTTTAGTCTTCCTTACCTACTATAAATCTATGATATCTGTGACATCTCAGATCATTATTCCACTTAGGAGGTTCCCTGAGTATGATGGGGCACATGGCATCATGATCATCTCCCCAAATTCTAGAGGCTTTGGACTAGTAGTGAGGGTATAGGGTGTGTCTATGGGGAGACTATGCCCTCATTACTAATGTGTAGAATAATAGATAATTATAAATAGAGGTAAATAAAGGTATAAATATATGTTAATAGATTTCATGGTTGAAATTTAAAAAGATAACAACAACCAAAATAAATAGAATAACTGATAAAATCATACAACAATTGATGATGATATGTAATGTCACTGGAAAGATAGAAAAAAATGGATACAAGATAGATATAAATACATGAAAATACAATATATCAATGAATTATAAAAACCCTCCTATTCATCACAATATCCATCACAATAATATGTTTCATGCTCCATAGTATCACAAAAAAACAATCATGTTTTTGAAGCTGTATGATTCCCTCTTACAACCATTTGATCTTCCTAGGGTACCAAACTACACCTAGTGAGGGTGTTATATAAATCATAGTGGGTCGCCACCCAAGGTATCTATAACATCTTTCCTGTTTAATTGAAATATAACTGTGTATATGCATACATATATAATGTAAATTAGTATGACATAACTAAATACCCAGGTACATGCTTCAGCCATCGACTAGTGTCTGAATGTGAATCCATTATTTTTAATTGATTAATTTCCAGCTAATATATAAATGTAACATGTCTCATGGATAGCGTAGATATCTCCTCATGATATTTATAAATAGTTACTATTCCAAGATGTAATAAGTAAACCATAATTGATAATTAATATGATGTGGTACCACAGTAATAACTAATAAAAAACTGGCCCTCCGGGATAGCCAATTCATATGTATATGTGTCTATCAAAGGTTTAATAGTGTAATTCATGGAGAATCATCCAAGAAATTACAACAATAAGACACCTAATGTGTATAAGGAGTTATTCAAATGTAAAACAGGGCTATGAAATGACTCAATCTGATGGGATGTAACCATAGAACCTACATATCAATGGTGGATCCACAGAGTGTATCCAAGGTATCCTAAAAATAAGAATGAATGGATCCAACGCTGCATGACTAGACATCTAGAGGTAGATAATGATCATGTTCCTTGGAAGGTCTCACCCAAGGCATCTGACATCCTTGAATCATAATTACATACTTTAGTAACAAACACATTTTCTTGGGAATCCAAGAGCTAACAAAATTCAAGCATTCTTATAAAATTATTAAGGTCCATTTTCATAAATAGTCACCTGATATTAAATATATTTTGTACAATAAGGACATATTATAACTATTATTTTTATCACTACCTTTATTATTGATCATTTCCTTTCATTAGGTTTATAAGGACAAGTATCATGCCAAAATTTAATTTAACTTGGTAATTCATGTTCAATAAATAAGGTTCACTCCACTACCTTCTATGAACATGTTATGGTGTGCTATTTGTTTGCAACAAAACATTCAGTTACAATTTATGTGGCCAAGTCATATACATAAGTATACTTTCCATAATATCAAATAACTCTACAAATTTCATTTAGGAACATACCTTTTGCAAGTAAAGTGTAAGTGAAATTGTACATTCCATTCACCATTACATGATTATTTTAGAATTTAATATATGAAGGCTTACCATTAGCATGGTAAAGCTCAAGCACACCTGAATGATGGATCAAAAGTGTCCAAACACTATAAATCCAAATATGGAATAACACAATACATGGGGTGTTGGTATTTGTCGACATAACTACCAAAAACTAATAAACTATTTTGAACGTGCATAACCATAAAGTTCTAATGATTATAAGCATGAAATATAAATGATATAAATGACACCTGATGAAATAGGCACCCCCAAATGACATTTACAAAATCAATAAACTTGAGGGATGAGTTAGAGACCACCCACAATAGAATTTTATGAATATTATCATACAGTATTATCCTCTAAATAAGATTGGAATAGAGACGATCTGAGAAAAATTAAAAAATTCTCACACCTCTGTAACTAGGTTGAGATCAAGATAGAAGAAGAACAACTCAAAATTATAGGAGTACTTACTGTTTCACATCCAACATGAAAAACAGAAGCTTGAACAGATCCCAAATGAATGATATCACTTGATCCCTAGGATAAGCATCCAAAAAGCCAAAAATGGATTGAAATGGATGTTCTATATGGAAGAAATTGTATTAGGAAATAAGGTTTTCGTAATAAGATCATTAAGGCTTAAATGAAAAATTATAAAAAATTTAGCATGTGCATGTTTTGTTCGCATGGTGTGAAGATCCGTGCACCAACCAGGCATGAGTGCCTGGAGAAAATGGTTTACCGTAATTTTCGGTTGCATGGTAATGAAAATCCATGTGTCAACTATATGGAATGGCTCTGCCAAGAAATTCAATCCATCTGCATGGTTAAATATATCTATGTACCACACTTGAATGGTTTGCTCTAGCAAATTCATAGGTATATTTTTATCAAAAAGATGGGTTTCTGGCTCCAAAAAATTACCTAACGCCCTTAATACCTTCACTAAATCATCACGAATAAAAATTATTCTCTAAATAAAGTGTTACACTGAATTTTAGTGGATGCATACCTAAGTGGAAAACCAGTTTCTTATAGTCTTCACCCCTTAAATTAAATCATCCACAATTTCACCTTCCAATGTTGACAAAACACTTTCTGGGAAAAACTCTGGCCACTGGGAATGTATGTCCGCTCTAGATCCCATGTCTTGTCCTATACACAGTCGTGCTGCCATTTCACCCGTACCATATGGACATACCATCCTCGAAGAACCATCGTGACCAGTCAGTGATGTGTATTGGATACTCCCCAATTATAACATGGCATGGTACCTCTGAGGTAGTAACAACTGATAGGCTGTTGGATCAACCCTCTCTAGAATCTCAAACATCCCTATGCAGTGGGGTTAAATCCTCCCATTCATTAGTATTCATATATTTTCTTTCCAGGGTGATTCCTAAAGGAAAATATGATCCCCGAATTCAAACTCTCGATGTTGTCAATGACGATCTACATAAGATTTCTATATAGACTCAAAAATAGGCTTGAACATCCCAATCAACTGAAAAAACTCCAAAGTCTGCTGTATGAGATGGGGACCTAGTGGGGCTTCTTCACCTAAATCAAGCTTGCATAGGGTTGAATGGTACAACCAACCATATATGGCCTAAAAAAGATCCATCTGAATCATTTACTGAATATTTCTACTATAGGGGGACTCAATGAGAGGGATATATTCTCTCAAGAACCACCAAAATAAAAGAAAACTTGTTCAAAGAATATCCTATAGAACTTTTATCATCCTTTGCAACTTCTCATTGGTATGAGGGTGGAAATATGTGCTTAGAAGAACTTTAATTTCCATTTATTTTTTCTATCCCTTCTAGAAGTAGGATGTGAAATGAGAATCCCTATCATAAATGATAGTACGAGGGACCCTATTTAGTCATATGAAGAAACATACACATAATACTCCATCTCATCAACTGATAGTGTCTCCTAAACATGAATTATATGTGTCATATACATCAGTCATTCAATCAATACCCATACGTCGTCAACACCACCACACGACATAGGTTAGACAACTACAAATTCCATGGAAACATATTCCTATTTCTATTCCAGGACTGGATGTGGCTGTAATAATCCAACATGTCTCTATAACATTACTTTAACCTGTTGATGGGTGGAAGAAATATTGATAACTTGTGCTATTTTATATTTCATTTTACGTCACCAATAATGGATCACATATGTCAATAAATTTGAGATATTCTATGATGAACATCCCACTAAGAATCTTGTGAGTATTTCATCAAATCCTCTGTCATATATGTAGGAACCCAGACTCCCCCTTGAATTTTTAGGATGTCTTCTCTATACATACAATAATCTAGAGGTTGGTATGCTCGTGATATACCCTCATGGAGAAAAAATCCTTAAGGATATAAAAATTTCAATTTATTCCTCTTCTCAATGAGGTAGGAGGTAACTATAAATAATGAAAGATAGTATTTCTCATGACTGTAAGCAGACTCTAGATGCTACTCTAAAAAGAAGTTCATTAACTTCAATTAATCACTAGCTTTACATAAATCTTGTTCTTATGTTTTCTGACTCAATGCATCAGTGACTACGTTTCCCTTTATAGGCCGATAAGAACGTTCAAAATCTAGATATTGATTATATTTGACCCATCTACTCTTTATATTATTCATGTCACATTGTGAAAATATATATTTTAGGATCTTGTACTTCGTGTACACCAAAAACTGCTCACCAAATAGATAGTATATCTAATAATTTAGAGAATGGACAACTGGTGCTATCTCAAGGTTGTGTGTCAGGTAGTTTATCTCATGAGGCATCAACATTGGAGTTTTATACACAAAAACATTGTCCTCCTACATCAAAAATACTCCTAGGATGATTCCTGATGAATC
This sequence comes from Viscum album, assembly GCA_963277665.1. Lineage (NCBI taxonomy): Eukaryota > Viridiplantae > Streptophyta > Magnoliopsida > Santalales > Viscaceae > Viscum > Viscum album. The sequence continues at coordinate 1,867,610,377 of OY728131.1, forward strand.
ATAGAAGATGATATAATCTATTCTAGGATTTAGAAGTATTAGAATACGTGTTGAGACAAGACTTTCTTTCATATCATGATTGGCTTTCTTTCCCACTTCTGACCACATGACCGTACATATATCATTGAAATTCTATTTATAGTTTAAGTAAGTAATGTGAATTTCTATATGAAACACCTATAATATCAAGACATCCCCATGAAACACTTTATATCAAACATTTTCTTGGGATGCTCCAAGGAAACCACAACCCTCTCTTTATTTGGGGCTATAGATACTCCCGATTATGAGTTAATATGTTCTAATAAGTGAACATTGTTGATCTAGAAGTGGAACTTAGAATGATTATTATAAGGATTATGCTCTCTCAGTGTACTCTGAATGATCTCAAGGTTCATGGCATGGTATTTATGAGTGTCATAATAGACCAATTTTTCATTTACACAGACTATGAAAAAATAATCCAAATAGTGATGAAACACCATATTTATCAAATCACAAAAAATATCGTGTTGATTCATAAGACTGAACTACATAACTAGGTAATAATATAGAACATACCTAATATGGAAAGATATATGAGGTATTTATTATTTCTTGAATCAATCATGATGATATCCATGTCCTAGGTGAATATTAGAGAAGACCCTAGCTCATCAAAGCTGGTCATAGATATTATCTATATGAGGTAATGGATACTGGTTCATGAACATAAGCTGGTTTACTATCTATAATCCACACACAAATGAAGGTTCCCATATTGATTATTAAACAAATGTATAGGAGAACCTCAATAGGAAGTGATGGGATATATGAATACATTGTCCTCTAGATCATCTAATGGCCTCTTATGCTCCTGGATCTTAATTGGTGCCATCATGTATGTAGTAATGAACACATGAGATTCTCCTCGAATAAGGTCGATTTTAAACTCCACCTCTCTCACAAAAGATGTAGGCCATTATAGTCATTATAAAAAACATCTCTAAATTTTATACTACTAGAATAATCTCATCCGGGCCAAATCCATAATTTTCTTTGAAGAAATTGGTGATCTAAGATGTTACCTCACCTAGACCAAGATGCTCTGGTCTAACTCTACTATCATGGATATCCCACCCACCCTTTTGTAGATAACTGCTTCCCTATTTTCATGTGAACAATATCCTTCGATGATAACAGTCTAGAATGTCATGACATAGAAACAAACCATCCATCCCATGAATTATAATGAACTTATTCATCTCCGTAATAAATAGGTCCTATAATCTAAGGAAACTTTCTACCTCAAGGGGACAATTCGTATACAAGAATATACCCTCTGATTGTACCCATAATTTTTTATCTAGGGTTATAATACCATAGTTTCACTATATTTCCTTTAAAAGGATTACTACAGTATATATAGAGATAATAGTGTGTGAGTAACCTGTATCAAATAAAGAAAAAATTATAGCATAGGCTACTAGAATAATACCTCATATTGTAGATTGTCCCACAACCCAATCCTCAAGTGTCAGCTACAAAGCATGCATCTGGCCTTATCCAAGTCAGTATGAAAAAGCTAGACTACAATGATCAAAGCTGCTTTACTAGTGCCGCTGGTGATTAGGGGTCTTACTATCATGCCCATGACCTCCTCCTAAGCATGTATTGTCAGTGCTACTATAACTCCCTCCCTACCATAGTGTAAAATAACACACCCCTAAAGGTAGAGCTGGTGAAGATCCTCTTCCACTATAGGATGATGGAATGGGATTATAGAAATGATGAATATTCCTCATACATATTCTAGCCAAACACTTTAAAGGGTATTTAACACACTGAGGGTTTAAATTCCCCGGTTGTCTGCACTGATTCCATACTACAGAGCTACCAACTAGGGTAGACTAGTTTCCACTGCACTGATGATAAACCTCGAGGGATTTCATTCCGTCACCTGAAGAACTACGAGTCATATGCAGCACTTGTCCTCTATTCACAATATCATCACCATCCCATAGGTTACCCTCAATAATATGATCCTAATTTACTATATTAGAGAATTTTGTTTGGTGACAAATGATCATCGGAGTATAGATGGAATACTCAAGTGCATTATTGAATCGTCTAGTACAAAAAATATCTTCACTGTCTAAAAGAAGGGAAAACCATTAATACTCCATAAAAAGTGATAAATACTACATAATTGACATAAAAACCTGCTTGAGATGCGTGAACTCTCTGGATTTTTCATCTCTCAGCATCTGAGGAATGAACTGATCATAGACGGTAGTCTGGAAATAAACCCATAACATTCCCTAATGATGACCAGCATGGGTAATCATGTCCCACCAGTAGTTGGATGAATCACGAAGTAGGTATTTAACATGTTTTACCATCTTCACTAGAGACATATCTTGAAGTTTAAAGATATACTATATGGAATCTATCCAAAACTCAGCTGTCTGTGGACCACCATTACCTAAGAAGGTGGGAGGATGCTTCAACTTGAACTCTAGAGTTATATCAAAAATCATAGGTGCATATCATATAAAATCATGCATTTATTGTGTTATAAGTATGAAATTATCATGAATTTAGGAATCAGTTCCCTAATTAGGTAAAACAAGTGGTGCCTTCAGTGGAACTCTTGGAGGTATGACAGGTTTTTTAGGGAACACCTTGTCCTGGTTATGGTCATCACCACCTTCTAATCATACAACATTAGGACATCATAGTGACATAGATCTAAAAATGTCATTCACATACTAGAAAAAAATCCTAAAAGAATATAGATAACATTTCTAGAGGAAAATAAATGAAAGAAAGCTCACTAACCATGGAATACTACCCCAACTACTCGGTTAGACGACCATGTATTGGTATGTTCACTAATATTAGTTTTGGGGTTTACGTAGATGAAGGGTCAATAGTACCTTGCCTCATAATTTAAATGAAACTATTTCATATCATTTATCATTTAATTAGTATTTATTCTCCTTTTACTTTCATAAACATGACAAGGTGTATAATGATTTGCAATCATTTACTTTTTGTTTGCATTTTCATATAAATGTTGTCAAAGTTCATTTAAAATGAGACGTCCGTCCCAATGAATCAAGGCCCATAATATTTATTACTGTTATTAACATCCATTTGAATTTCCAATAAAATGATTGATTGAGTAAATTACTCATTTCATCCCATGAGTTCACATAAAAACTCATGAATTTATATTGTAAATCACACAATCACATCCCAAAATCAGCATAAATATATATACAAGGCACCGTTGAATCTATAATTACATTCATAATAAGCAATGAAAGAAATAAAATTCAATTATATGGCATTTAAATATTCTTGAATTCTAAATTCTAGGTTCCTATAATTATGCATGTAACAATTATCCTAATATATAAATCAACATGTCAAGGAAAAAGTGAAATTATCAATCAGAATAATACTCCAAAACCCCAAACCGCACGTATGTCACCCCATGGTGAAAGGATATCAATTTTAATAATAAAAATAAGACGAAAATTATGTTTTAGGAAACTGAACTTTTACCCTGAACATGGTTTTGCGACACCCATGGATGGATTTTGACAAATTTCCAAGAATTTTTAATCTTTTGACAATTTACTCCAAATAGTAAATTATGAATGGAAACTCTCTAAGACCACTTTTTGATGTCTGAAACCCGGATTCCACTTAGAAGGTGCTCTGAGCTTAATGGGCCACATTGCCTCAAGTGTATCTCCCTGAATGCCAGAGGCTGCCAACTAGATGCATGGGAATAGGGTGTGTCTGTGGGTGAGATTATTTCCCCATTACCGGAGTGTAGCACAATATATAATTATAAAAAGAGGTGAACAGTGGAAGAAATATAAGTGAACAAAATGGACACAATAATGAGGCAAGGATAACAATAACAGAAATAACTAGAATAACTGATACCATTATACAAAAACTGATGTTGATATTTCACAACACTATAATGTTAGAAAATATAGATACTATGTATAAGGAAATACACGCAAACCCAACATAGTAAGAAAATATTTTACCTATCCCATGTATCCTAAGATTTGTCCTAATTATCAACTACTAGCTTCAAACTAACACAACTAGAAATCAAGTGTTCGAAGCCATATGCTCAACTTTATCAATCTTCGCAACCATGTGATCAGCCTCAGGTAACAAACGTTTCATGGAGAGGGTGTGAGTTAAAAATCATTAGGCCACTACCAATGGTGTCTATAACATTTTCCTATGTAATGGAAATATAAAAGTGGAAAATCATGCATATATAATGTAAAGAGGTTCAATTTAAATAATAAAAGTACCAATTTATTCCATTGGGTGGTGTTTGAACGTGTATCCAGTTCATTAATTTAGTAATTTTTTGTTTATATAAACAACTCACAAAAGGCATAGCCAACACTGACATCGCCTCATGATATTATAAATAGTGGAGTTTCCATGATTTAATAAATAAATCTTAATTAATAATAAATTTGATTTTGTTCCATGGAAATGATGAAGGAATCATAGACCTCAAGTGCAGCTAACTCAATAATATATGAGTCTAGCTAAGGGGTAAGAGTGTAACCCAAAATGAATTATCCAAATAATTACCACAATAATATGTCTACTGAGTCCAAGGTTTTCTTCGAGGGTAAAATTAGGCTATGAAATGACTGGTCCTGGTGGGATGTAACCATAGACCTACATGTAAATGATGGATCTAGAGAGTGTATCTATGGAATCCTATAATAATAATGATGTGATCCTACTATGTCATATCAGGCATCTAGAGGTCGACAAGGATTGGGTTCTTAGGTAGGTCTTACCCAAGGAAACAAAAATTCATGTATCAGATCGATGAACTATAGTACCCAAAAAAATCACTTTCGAATCCATGAGATAATAGGAGTCAATCCATCCTATAAAAATTTCATGGTCCATGTCAATAAACTGTCATATGAAATTTAATTCATTTAATATAACATGGCTATATTATAACTATTCCATTTATTAGTATCATTAGGTTTGAGAATTTTCTTTCATTATTTTGACATGTCCATGTAGAATGAAACCATTAAACTCATCTATATTAGTAAATTGAGATTAATAAGGTTTACTCAACTACCTTCCTTGAAAATAGAAAGGTGTGCTAAAGATGTGAAACCAAACAATAATTTTAATTTTACAAGGCCAAGTCGTATACTTATGTATGATTTCTTTAATGTCTTATTAATCAATTAATTACATTTAGGCACAGACCTTAGGATGGTCATGTTGAAGTGTCATGTTATTTTCTAATGACCATTACAAGATAATGTTGGAATTTAATGTATAAAGGCATACCATTAGTGTGGTCAATCTCTAGCACACCAGAATGATGGATCAAAAGTGTGAAAACAAAGAAGCACAATTATGTAATAACACCCTACAATGGGTATTTGGATGTTTGGTCACCACTACCAAAAACTAATCAAATATTTGGATAGAGAACAACTATAAAGTTGTAATTATTATAATAAAAAAATAAAATTCAATAAATGGAACCCGAGGAAATAGGAAGGCCCCATAGAAGAATTCCAAAATCAATGAACATGAGGGATGAGTTATGGTGCACCCACTATAGTGGCCCTGACATCCATTGATTTTTTAAATTAAATTTTATTTCACAAGGCTCGGTTCTATGGAAAAAAATAATTTCAAGGCCTAGAGTGGCCGGAATGGAATTTTGAACTTTTTTATGTTTATTAATTAAACATGCGAGTGAAATTTTTTATCTTTTGAACTAGTTACTCAATAGAAAATATGAGGGCTCAATTGAACTCAAAATGGAGAGATTATCCTAAAATGGACTTAACATAACCAGTGCGGGTCGACCAAAATTGTTATATTACAGAATTTATTAAATAAAATAAATACGATTTATTTATTTTCGTTTGAAATTTGATATTAGTGAAACTAAATGATTTTCAACCTGAGCATAACTAATATGCTATTTCATTTATGAAACAACGTAACGACACAACAACGCAATGTTACAAAAACACTGTGATGTGTTTCTCATTTAATGAGGTGTTACAGATGGAAAAATGGGGTTCGATCTGAATTTTCTCTAACAAAAATTGAAGGGATTATCTCCAAAAGAAAATTTCAATGAGTTGATAAGTGGTAATGGCATCTTTGGAGATTTGAACCGAGACTGAAGTTCCAAAATAAATAAAAAAGGAAAATAATCTAATCAGATCAATGAATGAAATTCGTATTAAACATAGACGAACAACAAAAAATAGGAGACATCATTTTTCACTGAATGATCTAAATTGAGGTAGGGATTGTTATTTAATATCATTCATTCTGTGTTCTTGTGTTTAATCGAAAACCGCTGATCATCCCATGAAAAAGATCACTCGCGGATCATTGTTCATGTGGGAGGGTCTTTACATGGTTTCAATCTATGAGATTAATTTGTTTTTAGATCCCTCTATTTAAATTTATTAAATCCATAATAAAAACGGTTAAATATATTTTCTTGATTTGTTTTCTGTTTTGGTCCTTCCCTCCATACCCCCCATGCGTGGACATGACACAATGTTGGTGTGACAAATATTATGGCGGTAGGACCAATGTGGAATGTGAGACACCGTCAATCATTCACTTTATAGTGGAAGGTATTATAACAGATATTTGAGACCCATGCAGTGAAGTGGGTGACCTAAGGGCTCTAGAGAACCCTCTGGATCAAATAACGGACCACCGGAGTGCGTGTGGTGGTCTTTCGAAAACTCTGACGGTGTTGGCAGTAGTAGATGTTGCGTGTTGGATGGTAGGATGGTGCACCATAGTTGAGATGGTAGTAGAAAATTCCTGGTTGCCATGTGTAGGATGTGATAACCCTCAACCATGATAAGATGTTGACCTGTGGGTTTGATGCGGGTTATGCCTAAAGACTTGGTCCGCTATCTGGACTAGTTAACTGGAGTTGTGTTTCCAGCTGGCATCACCTAAGTAAAAAATGTACATGGCGTTTTCCATGTTACTACTAGGGAAACTATCCCATCTTAGTAGTATGAGATGGTCCAGGAAGGTCGCACCTAGCCAAGTGGGCCGGGTCGGGCATGGTTGAACCTAATTTTGGTCGGACATGAAGCAGACCAAACCGGCCCCCATTTCACTAAAATAATTGTAACATATAAAAGTATAATCTATTTAACGAGATGTCTATGTCTTTGGGGCCCTTGGAATGATAAGGTTCTTTTGAGATACTCCAAATGAGTTTTTGAGAAATTTATAGGATGTAGTATTGGTTTGATTCATAGGATCATCCAGTGTAGGAAGACACTGTGCAGAATCAGGTTGGTTCATATGAAGGAATGTTTGGGCAGTTACTCCCTTGAGGGCTTAGGGAACGAGTTCTCTTTATCCCTCTTCTTATGTTAAGATGATACTCCTCACATCATGGATATGGGTCATTTTCCTTCTCGTAGTTTCATCTTGGGGTCTTACTCCCCTGAAGGACTAGGGCGTGGGTTATCAAAGATGTTTGTGAAGGAAGAGTTGGTAATCACTCATGTGACTAGGGAGTGGGTCCGCTATGATTGGAGTTGGTACACCACTGAAGTACAAGGGATTGGGTCCTTCATTTCTAACACATATAGATTTGGTACAACCCTAACGGATTTTGAGAGGGTCCCCTATTGTAGGAGTCTTCACTCCTTAGTCATTCTTATGTGCAGTTCCTCCTTTGGCAGCGCTATGGCAGAGTCGGTACTCCAATGTTGTTCCCTGGAGTGGGTCTAGTAGCCTAGGGTAGGTACTCTCTTAATTTACTAGGGTGAGGGTCCCCCATAGAAAAAAAACTGACACAGTTTACACTCCCCTATATTATCAGGGTGCGGGTCCTCTTGTCATTGAGTGGTACTCCTCTACCGCGTTGGGTGCGGGTATTCGATGTAAAATTTTTTACTCCCCTACCAATTCGACGTGTGAGTCCTTCATGAGTAGTACTCCCCTGTTGGAACCATGGAATGATTCCTCACATACAGAGTCATACTCCCAATCTTTGAGTACAGAAGAGGAGTAGGTGTTCCCTAGATATTGGAGCTCCCATGACTATAGGACATAGCTATGAGGATAACGCCCCTAAACATGATGTGAATGATACCTAGATAGTATCCAATGATCCCTTGAAATAATGAGGCACGAGCCACTCCTTACCGGAGCGACTGAGGTATCTCTGGTTATCCTAGAGTATTTCTCCTTCATCTTTGCACAGTGGTGAGGGGAAGAACTCATCACATGGGTTTCCTTAGTCTTTTATGAGGCTCAAGCCTGTGACAACTAGACCTATTTTGTCAGGCACTAGAGTGGGACTTTTTAGAATGTTTATGATGGATCACGTTCTCTCGTATGTACCATTAGAAATGGTACGATTATACCTGATGGAGTGTATCTCTTAGATGACTGCCATCAAGGATTGTTAGCTCGTGGAGCATGTACTCTTGGTTTATGTGTTACGCATTCATCTTTATGTGAGAATATGATTACTAGCTAAAAGGTTGGACCATATGCATCTTTTTGGCAGAGACGAGTATATCTTGATGTTCTTGGTGTATGTATGGCCATATTCATATTTAGAGATAACTGTACATTTCATTGTGTTTTCCCTATTGTGATTTACCATTGTGGTTTTAGGGTCCCCTACCGAGTATTGCTTTACCCACCCCTACAAAGGATTTTCCTAAACATTTCATGTCTTGTGCAGATGACCAGTGCTTTTACGGAGTCCACAGAGGACCTGTACTAGGTGGTGTTCAGTGAGAGTATGAAAATGAGGCGTACTCCTACAACATCATACAACTACCCCCATATACCCATTATGTTTGGTTCTTGGTGGATGAGTTATAGGGAACCTGGGTTGTACATGTGTTATGTTTCTAATTTGTTCGGATTTTATACCTGCCATGTTTTACCACCTAGTAATTTACATTATTTTTATACTACGGTGGTAGATTACTTACAAGTTTCATGCAGTGTTTTACCTTTCTATTATTTCATGGGATGTGGTTGTGTGTGTGTGTGCGCGTAAAGGTATTAAGGAAAATTCCTCCCACATGTGGAATAATTCTATCACCACTAGTTTCTAGCCCCTGGACTTTTGGAGGCGGGCTTGGGGTTTCCCTGACACCGGCCTCGGGGGACAGGACATGAAAAATTGGTATCAAAGGTGGTAGTTCTACCTCAAATTCCAGGGGTATGATGTTTTTGGTTTTGGGAAATAGTGTTATGTGTTTCAAGTTTGGATTTTAGGCTAGGGACTCCAGTGATGGTGATGTGGCCGATGCATCCATACACCATGACAATGGACAACTGTTTTTCGACTTGATACATGGAAATAGTAGTTGTGGGGGAAATAAAGAGTACATGTATCTTATAGGAATGGTTGTGAATTCTAATTTCTTACTAAGTTAGCTCTATAGATATACTCTTTTTATTGTGTTTTATATTGATTCATTTTAAGATTCCTCCATGATGACATACATAAAGGATTCTAAAACCCGATCATAATTATGATCTACCCCGAGTGGAGGCTTCAGTTCATGGAACTTATTCTGAGGTGTTACCTCTAGGTGGTGGAACATCAATTCCACTACCCATTGATCAAAATTTACAACTAGTGCCACTAGAAGAGGATGTGTGCTACAATAGTTACAGAAATAGAGACCTCCCAGGTTCCAAGGTGAGAAAGATCCTCTGGTAGATGGGGATTTGCCTGAGGTAGTTACCCGAGTCTTCTACCTAGTGAGGACGCCTCTCATACAAATGTTTATCATAGCCGAGAGCCATATTTAGATATTATTGGGGAGATGGTGGAGCTTTAAGATCCATTCACATGACGAGGTAACCCTCATTTGGATTGCATTGAAGGCCTCTTCACAGTGGATTTTTTTCCAGTGACATTACTCTCTGGGGGCATATAGGAGTTGTTGCACCTACGGAAGAGCATCATGACAATAGAAGAGTACTCAATGAAATTAACAGATCTTTTTCACTACAATATACATATAATGCAAGACCCATACATTTGGGACCGCAACTTCGAGAATGGACAATTCCAAGTAATCTGGGTGCCAGTGATACCCCTTAGTTTTCCAATGTATGATGTGGTACTTGAGTGATCCTTAGTGGTTTAGAGCTTCCTGGCAGAGGAGAAAATGGATGTGACCTACAATAGGGGTCATAAGGAAGAGGATTATATTGGGGATATTAGACGACATGTGATAGGATCATTACATATGAGACATACTCATGTATGAACATAAACACATGGGTCTATAGTGCATGAGCACCACCAAGGAGCAGATCGGTCGTAGGAGAGGCAGTGTTATTCATGCAATGGTCAGGTACATCTCGCAGGGGATTTTCCAAACCACTATGTCCATGAGGGGGAGTTGGAAGATGGGCCTCCATGGGAGAGGTATCTCTTGGGGCAAGGAGTTCCACAATTATGCGGATCAGGAAGAGGAACTGGACGTTTAGCAGGATGTGGGATGTAGTTTGTAGATTTTCCACCACCGCCCCAGGTGTTCCACACCCGGGTTAGGGAGATGGATAACGTGGAAGAAGGCAACTACATGAAATCATGGATTATTAATAAGAAGCTCCAATATAAACCATAGGTACTATTTTTGTTCTTTCTTTTCGATTCCATTTTATATAGATAGAGGTGCGAGACATTATCCTTTTTCAGTGAGTTCTTTTTGATATGAGTTTCTATTTAAACCATGAACTTGACCCTCACACTTAGAGACACCTACTAGAGGAGATACATTGATGACACCATGGTGCTAATAGATTGACCTGAATCTTGGAGGCAAGTGTTGTGATTGTTGTCTCTTAGCTGGGGTGTCGAGGCCATACAATATCATTCTGGGTGTGGACTACTACCATTAATAACCAGATTGACTTTTTGATGAAAAGTATGTGTTGTGTCCATGATTGTAAGAAGGGTTTTTCTTTAGAGTTAGTGTGAATCCTAAGAAGCACAAGGCAAACTCTCATAAAGATTCATGTAACAGATCATTCTGTGGTGGAAGAGTTAGAGACCCTGTGACGTTTTCGGAAGCACATAATGGGTTCTTTCCATCCATGTTCAGCTAGGATACCACTAGTGTGTGTCACAATGTACTTGTTTTTCAATGTTGTGTGGACCCTAGTAGATGTTGACAGAGGTCCTAGTAGGACCCCGCATTTTCTTGAGGGTGACACTATTTCGTTTATAAATACCCCTACTTGTTTAGCATCCACCCAAAACGTGTAACACTTTTGGAGGATTTAGCATAGTTCATCCATTGGTGGATGTGAAATGTGGGTTTATGTATGTATATGTGTCAGTTTTGTGTGGAGGTGAGCCTCTAGACCCCTTCACTACAGATGGATCGTAGTGCTTTGTTCATTTTCCTAGTTGTTGAAGCTTAAGAAACAGGTCCCCATCATATCATGATGATGACCTAGCAAGAGCTAGACATGAGAGTGGTAGATCTCATTGGTTCCTCAAGGTGCATGCTTGTAATAAGTGCATAAATCCTAGATGAACTCAGTTTTCTTCCCTTGAGAATAGGATTTTTATATTTGAGGGAAAAAGTCTCAAGGTTGATAAAATGCAATGCCCGAGAATTCAATGGATTTTTTTTAAAAAAATAAATGGGATTTTTAAAAGACCAGTCTTGAGACGACACGTAATTCTGAGGACTTGAGTGGCAGAAATTGAATTTTAAACTTTTTTATATTTATTAATAAAACATGAAAGATGATTTTTCTATCTTTTGAAGCAGCGCCAGGATCCGTAATCTGAGGGCACCGTTGAACATCGAATGAAGATATTCATCTAGAAAGGACTTCACATCGACATGTGCGGGTTGACCAGAATTTTTATTTTACAAACTATTTTAAAGAAAAAAGTAACATAAAATAAACATGATTTATTTTATATCATTTGAAATTCGAAATTATTTCAATGAAATGATTTTCCATTAGAGCGTAAGTGATAAGTTGTTTAATTTATGAAACATCATAACAACATGATGACACAACATAACAGAAAGGATGTTACATGTTTACCCTTTACTGAGGTGTCGGGGATAGGGACACTGAGTTGGACATGACTTTTCATTGAAAATTTTCAATGTTTTTATCTGTAATGATAAACACCAGTTAGTTGAGAAGCAATGATGGAATATTTGGTGATCATATATGGTACCAGAGTTCGAGGATCGCTAAAGATGACAAATCAAATAATCAAATTGATGGGAAGAATTCATATCAATGGTAGACGAATAATGAAAAAACAGAGACATTATTCATCAATTAGAGAACTTAATTGTGGTATGGGTTCTTATTTAATACCTACTTTCATAGTTCTTCATTTTAAATGACAACCATGAGTAAACCCACAAACATGTTGACATGCATATCATTATTCATGCGGCAGGGTTTTAGTGGGTTTGAATATGGAAGATTAGTATATGTTTCGATCCCTCTACAAAGAATGGATTAAATCGATAAAAATGGTTGAAAATTGTTCCTTGATTATTTTTATATGTGGTCCTTCCCTCCTAACCTCTACATGTGGACAAGAAATGATGTTGGTGCGACGACGATGGTGGAGTTTTGACCAAATTGGATTATATGATACAGTCAATCATGTGCTTTCTAGTGGAAGGGATTAAAATGGAGGTTTGAACCCAAAGATGTGAAGTAGGAGACTCTAGGGCTCAGGAGAACCCTTATAATGGAATAATTGACCACATTAGCATGTTTTGTGGTCCACGTAAAAATATTCCAATGGGCCGGTTGACCGGGTGGTGCACCACCATTAATCGAGCAACCATAGCCATGTCCCCATCCACAACAAGATCTAGACCTGTGACGTTGTTGTGGGTCATGCCTGAAGTCCCCTTTCTCTACGCGGACTAGTTTACTAGAGTATCATAGCCAGTTGGCGCTACCTGAAGAGAAAATAGACATGACCTTTTATGTGTCCGTGTTGGGGAAACTGGTATGCCGCAGTGAGCTAAGAGGGTCCCGACAAGCCGTGCCCAGCTAGGTAGCTCATGCCGAACCTGGTACGGGTTAGTGGGATCGGTTCGGGTCATGTCGGTCCAACAGGGTTGGACTTAACCAGAACCCTATCGAACCTTGTTTCACTAAAATAACAGTAACTTCTACACGGTGCATCCATTTGATGAGTAATCTATGGTTCTAGGACTCTTATGAAGAGGTGGTCCTTTTGAAATTCTTCAAATGAGTTTTTTGAGAATGTTGTGGGATGGCCTATTGGTTTGAATCATAGGATCTTCCGGTGTAAGCCTACATTGGGTAGAACCAGGGTCGTTATTCTGAAGTAATGTTATGACAATTACTCCCTTGATGACTCAGGGCATGGGTACTAGTTATCCTTCTACTTATATAGAGATGGGACACCCCACATCAAGGGTGAAGGTATTTACCTTTTCTGTATTTTCCTCTGAGGGTGATACTCCCCTAAAGGAATAGTACATGGGTTCTCAGAGATTTTCTTGAAGGAATAGTTGGTACTCAACTATGGGACCAGGGATATGGTCCTCTAACCTTGGAGTTAGGAATCCCATAAAGGACTAGAGCATGGGTCCTCTATATGTAACACATATAGGGTCAGTACTCCCATACCGGCTTGGGAGCGAGTCCTTTTTTGTAGGTTACATTACACCTCTATTGTTCTAGGGTGTGTGTCCTCCTTATGCAGTGCTATGGTAGAGTCGGTACTCCCCTGCCAAGCTAGAGAGAGTCCTCTAGCTTGGGGTTGGTACTCCCCTAACGTAATAGGGTGATGGTCCCCCATAGCAAAAAAATGATAGATTCTATAGTAACTTATCTTACCCGGGGGAAGGTTCTCTAGTAATTGGGTGGTAATCCATTACTGGGTGGTGTGTGGGTCCTCATTATAAATAGATTCACTCCCCTTACAATTCAAGGAGTGGGTCCTTCATGAGTAGTACTCCCCTATTTGAATTGGGGTGTGAGTCCTCACTTAAATAAGTCATTCCCCTCTGTCATTGAGTAACGAAATGGAGAAGGCCTCCATATGAGTTGGAGATCCCTTGATGGTAGGAAAAAATTGAGTGGAGTGGTCCACTCCACAGGATGGGAATGATACTAAGATAAGAGCTAGTTTTCCATCGACGAACAGAGGCATGTGCTACTCCTTATAGGAGAAACTGAGGTATTGCAGGATTTTATGAAGTAGTAAGCCCTCTACTTTGTGGAGTGGTGAGGGGAGGGCCTCTTCACTTGGGTTTCCATATTCATTCATGGGACATAAGATTTGGATGAGTAGACAACTAGTGTCGGGCACAAGGTTTGAACCAAGTAGAATGTTTCCAATGTATCACATTCTCTAGGACGTACCATTAAGAATAGTAGGATTATACCTGATGGAGTGTATCTCTCGGATAGGTTCCCTCAGGGATGGAGAGTTCTTGGAGTATGTAATCTTGGTTTATGTGTTACAATTTCATCCTTCTGAGAGAATCTTGGTACTAGCTATAAGGATGGATCATATTCTTCATAGTGTCTGCGATAAGTATATCTGGATAATTTAAGAATATGTTTGAGCATATACCTATGTTGAGAAAAAACCGAATTTATTTGGGGCTTCCCTCACGTGATTTAACTTTGTTGTTTCAGGGTACCCTACTATGTACTATTTCACTCACCCCTTCACAGGATTTGCCTTTACCAGTTTTTTCTTGTGTAGATGGACGATTATTTGATGGATTCCAAGGAGGGATAGGACTAAGTGGTGTTCAATGAGGGAGAATAGACAAGGTGAACTTCTATAAATTAAGGCACCTACCCTCCACCTACCATTATGGTATGGTTCTCAGAGTACGAGTTTTAGAGACCTTGTTTTATAATTGTGTTCTAATTTTCTTTTGGTGGGGTTTCATACTTGATCGGTTTTACCATAGTATAGATTAATTTCTATTTTACATTGGTTGTGGCTTACATAGTGGTTTCGTGGAGTATTTTACCTTTATAATCGTTTTTGGGATGTTTTTGTGTTTGAGTATGCATACAGGTACTTAGGAAAATGACTCCCACTTGTGGAATAATGTGTTCCGCACTAGTTTCCAACCCCTTTACTTTCGGTAGCTGGAATGGGGTAGTCACAAAATGGGCCCCGGGGGATGGGTTGTGAAAACCACTATAGGCTTGTATAACTCTCTTCATCTAGTATGACCATGTAAATAGTCCTGGAATAGTGTATATTTGAGAAAAATGTAGAAATTCATAAACCTTGATAACAAGGAAAAAAGCAATAGAGATGAATAACAACTCAAATAATCTCAAGTAATTAGCATTTAATATCCAACATGATGAACATAAGATAAAATGGATCGCAGATGATGGATATCTCTTGATCTCTAGGTTAGGCCTTCAACAAATATAAAATAGAGGAAAATGGGGGTTATATTAATTGTAAATTAGACTAGAGAATAGGATAGTTAGTTAGATAATTAAGGGTAAAGATGTAAAAATATCCCAAATATATCATCAACATAGATTATTTTCACAATTTTCAAAACCATACGCGAACCATAGATGAGTAACTGTAGAAGGGTCCCTTCAAAACTATCAGGATATACGGTTAGGATAACTGTGTTCCAATAATGAATAATGGCATTTCTTAAAAATGGAGACCATCCACATAGATATATCTAATTGTGCTCCCTACCTTCATCACTTACTCTTACCTTATGATGGGGATAGTTTTCCCAAAATGATGGGTTATGGGCTCTAAAAAATCTCTAGACACCTGTCATAAAATATCTAACTCATAATGCATATAAATTTTGGTCTAAAATAAGGAATTTGAATATAATTTAATGGATCAATATCTGAGTGAAAAATTAGGTTCTTACAATTCATATCATTAAATATTATCATCAATATCAAAAATATTCACAAATATTCCTTTCATTAAATATTAAAATATATAGAATGTCATTACCATAAAATAAGAAGTTAATGTAGCACACTTGTGTACATACTCTTTACCATCTTTAAGCATCTATCTAATTCATATTTCATTACCATATTATAATGATGGTTATTATGATAATTTTTGTGAATATATATGTTATTTATATTATTATTTTTCCTTTATAATTATAATATTCTGTATATGCTATTATAATCCCATTTTTTTGGAATAATAACATTCTCATGAATACGTATAGACTACCATCTCCACAATCTGATGTGATTTGTTTTTCACATATATTTTATAGGGATGGAAATAATGATTATATTTATGACCAAATATGATACATATAAAATATGAATTATTTTTAATGTGTAATGTTATCTAACATTCTTTACTTTAATTAATTGAAAAATTGAAACACAATTCATGCATGCATACGACCTACCATCTCTATAAATAGTGTAATTAGTTTATTCTATATTTACTTATAATTAATGATTAAAAAAATTAAAAAAATTAACATAAATGTTTTTAAAAACATTATTAACATTTTTTATATTATGGGTCCAAAATAAATTTATAAGGACCAAGAATACCAAACCGAAACATATTTGGAAAACAAAGAAATTATCACCAAGAACAAGGATCTTAATAACATATTATTCATAAACAAGTGATGAGATGTTATAAAAAAATACATGATATATATATATATATATATATATATATGTTTTTGGAATAAATGTATAGAAAATAAATATTTCATGTGTTTTTTATAAAACAAAAATAATTCATGATTAGATGTTAGGGATATATTATCGCATTTTGGATTCATTGGGCCTAAATAGTCATTCATTAAAATTGTCATTCGATAATTTTTGGTGAAATGACTTATAATTATGTTTTTTTATTTCAAATTATTTTATTTTTATTTATATACAATAATCAATATTGATTCATTGAATTAATTCTCAAAAAAATAATATTATATTTGTATTGGATTATTTCACAATCTCATCATTATTTGGAATTGTTTCTAATAAATTATCTTATTGGGAATAATTATCTTCCACATCCTTGTCTTCTAAAAATATTTTCAAAAAATATTTTCTATTATCTAATGTGTGTTTAATATTATTATTCTTCACTATTTTCATTTTTAAAATTAAATTAAAAATTTATTTTTTATTTTATAAACAATGAACTCTGGGGATTTTCTGAAAAATATATAGAAGGAATGATTTTTAACATATACAACATTAGAAAATTTTAACAACATCAAAATTCATTTTTTAATCATCAATTATAATATTATCAAGTTAAATTAAATTTAGTTTTTTCATTAATAATAGTGCAATTCATTAAAAAAATTGATTTAAATATGGAAATGTTATTTGTCAAGAATTATTTCAAGGGATATTTCATAACTAATTTTCACCTAAAATTATATATTTCTATGTTAATTATGAGTTAAATGGAATATTATTCATGTATACTATCATTATTCATTTTCATTGAATTTTTTTTGATTGAATGATGTTTATGAATCCCGCTTCTTTTGCATGAGTTATGTTATGATGAAATGTTCTTGAAACTCATTTCCTTACATGGGTTCTAATATGATTAATGACTTTTGTTCTTGTGTCACACATATGTATGGTTTTCAATTTATAATGTATGTGACATATATCTACCTATAATACATTAAGAAATGATTTATATCTTAGGATATAAAATGCACTAGAACAAGGTGTGAACTTGATTCTGTAATAGAGTGATGGAACATGACATAAACCAGATTCCGTAATACTTGGTTTAAATTTGGAATTAGCCCAATTTAACAATGGATTTTCTCATATATGATGGTTTAGGAAATTATCATTGACTAATATGGAAATTAATATCTATTCTTATGTGTTACCAACAATTCCAAGTAATATTCCCATGTTATGCTCATATGGATCATGTAGTTTAATTATCATTTAGTTCATGTATTATTAACTAATAATTTTTAATAGATGAATCATTATTATGGTATTTTATATGTAGGGTATGGTTTTAAATGTTTTTCTCATGTTCCAATAAAACAATGTTTAAGGGTTAATTTTTTTACTTCTTGTTTTTACCATTATCGAGAATCTGATTTCACCCTTTCTTAGGTTTCCCATACCATGTTATAAAGAAAGGGTTTTAAGTAGGAGTAATAATTAGATGATATTTATTTTAGATGATACAGATATTATATAAAATAAGCTGGTTGATATTCAACTACTCTAAATCTTAATAGTTATGAAATGAATTATTTTATTATTAATCATAAAATAATTAATATTAATGCATGAAATTATTGGGCCATTAAATTTGGTATCATATCAGGGTTTAAAAAATATTTAAAGATTTGGGTTAGGAAACTTTTATCAAACCCATGAGGATAGAAAGAGTAATATAATTAAATCATAATGTAATGATGATGATCATCAAGGACCTAAGCTAAACCTAGGATGAAATTTATTTAAAAATATGGTGTCATGATTTATATAACATATCTCATGATGGCGTGGTTTACCAATATTTATTATTGTTGATCACACTATAATTTTTTATTTAAAATAATGTATGGGACCTGAAGGATCTACATTACTAATGAATGTGACAAGAAATGAAATGAAATAACTCATCATCAACCTAATGTCATGAGATTAGAAACGAAAAATATTGTTTCCATTCTAATTTTTTTTATTAATATATGAATCATGCTCGAAATCCAAATTAACTTCATTAAGAATAAAATTATATTGATGTAACACCCTTAGGATTTATAATGAAATTTAATATATAATGAATGAAACTATGAGGCTCTATGAAACAAACACTTTTTTATTTATAGGAGGTAGTTATAACCGCAAAAGATAATCATAATTTTGTAGCTTCTCTATTTTGAATTTTAAAAAACTGATATACACATTTTTTTCAGTAAGATATTTAGATTCTAATAGTATCAAATTACTTTTGGGTGAATATTGACTTGACACTTATGAATAGAGATATACCCTTATGAAGAGTAATGTAACCATTATGAATAGTAATATGAACTTTATAACTAGTTACATCACCCCTCAAAGAATAAATATAATTTAGGCACCATATAAATGAAATAGAGTATCTCAATAATTTATAATAAAGTATTAGTATATTTGTGAGTAATAAATATTTCAATATAAATTTAAATAAATAAATTTATTTAAAATAAAATTCATTTTTAAAAAATTTATTAATAAATAAATTTTTTGTCAGGTTAATTTTTTGAGACCTCACCTAATATTTCGAAGTATTATAAAATTATTTTCAAATATAAATAAGTATTTTTCAAGTAAATAATGATTTTATTAAAAAAATTAAATTTCACATATTTATAACATTAAATTCATAAAATAGATTTAATTTTCAAATTATACATATTAATAAATGGAATGGATTAATATTTTTGTATTTTTATGAAATAGTTCAAATTTTAGTGAATAATAAAAAATGTTTTTTTAAATACGTGACATCATCATGAATTTTTTATGATATAAAAATTTATTTATACAATGTAATAACTAAATAGTTATATTACAAGTGGAATACTGTAGGGAATTAATTTACAACATGAAAATTAAATTCTTTCATCATAAATATAAAAATCATTATCAATGATGACGTAGTGCATGCACAACACTAACAAAGTAAAAAATTTGTAACTTATATATAATAATTGAGAGATAAATATAATAATTAGGAATTATTTACAAATTATTATGTATTATTGATGTATTTGGGTGTTAATTTAAAATTTTAGTATCATATAACATGAGTATTATCCTAATGTCTATGCATTGCTTCTGTAGGGAAATAAAATACAAAATCACAATTATAAGAAGATATATTCTAGTGTATAAGATTTAATATACATAATGAATTCATATGGAATTTTATTTTGAATATAATTAATTTTGTTTATAATACGAGCTCAATTTTAATTTTTATAAATGAAATAATTAACAGAAATTCTTAGGAAATGGTGATGCAGTGCTAGTGTAAGAATAAGAAATATAAATCAATGGTTTTAATTAAAATTATAAGACTTTTTAAAAGACCCATATTATACCTAAATCATTTTATATAAAAAAGGCTCTTCTATCAAATTTTTTTATTCTATTTGGGGATAAATTGAAGAAACAATAATAACTTTAAGACCATTAGAATGTTTTTCTTAAAAGTATGTGAAGGTGTTCACACTATAATCATTAGAATGTACAACATTTTTATTTGTAGATTTCAAGAAGCGGTTTTCAGAATAAAAAAATAGTTTTTTTGAAATATACTAAAATTTTATTCCTCATAGAAATTTTTTCAATTTTATAGAACAAATAAATACCACAATGTATTTCAAAAATATGATGTAGTGTTAATTTATGTAATGAATAAATAAAATTAATTATATTAAAAATAATAAAAATTATATCATCTTATATTTTTTAGATAATTCACAAATCAATAAGAATGATATGCTAATTATAAGATATAATAAAAATTTGATTTGAATGAGAAAAATTGATTTGATGTTATTAATGTCAAAAGTTATGAATATTGTTTAATTGGAGAAAATAATTTTTTATGAATATAGTAATTAATTAAAATATTTAAATATCACATAATTATATAAACAAGGCAAAACTAAAAATATTTGGTCGATTATGTGAAATCATATGATTTTTAGAACATTTTAACATCCAGAAACCTATATTATATTTTTTATATTTTAATAATTTGAGTAATTCTAAAGTTACCCTTCTCTTCAAATAAAATAACCCTACCCCCTTCCATTGGAAAACCACTCATTCCATACATTAAAAATAGAAATATATATCAAATTCCTCTGGGTTGAGCCTCTTATAACACCTAGGTACATCTTGAGTCATCTAACAACAATCAATAAGGGAGTTATATGGTTGTGAAAGAGAAGTCACACCGAGGAAAGAGTAAGTGTCCATTAACTCCTACCTTTTTTCATCTTCCCATTCTTCATTTTTACCTTTACTTTCAAAACCATATATAATAAATATTATTTATGGAAGAAATTAACATTATATTAATTATGTTAACCTTCTTAATGTATTATATATATTTTATATATAATATTTTTTACTGCCTCTCTTTTGACATCGTCCCGTTAATGGTCGATTGACTGCCTCTGAAGAAATTTCCAGAAACTGTTTTTATAACCACAATAATTGATGGAAAATATGGATTATATATAATATATAAATATTTAATTAATTTTATATTATGATTCTAGAATTATTTAAACTACTATATAAATTATATTTAATAAAATAGTAAAATTGGTACAAATTGATGATGTTTTACTTAAAATATGATATCAAAACACTTCAATTTCATCAACAGAAATTATGAAATATAATACAATGAATATAATGGATAAATTTTTTTATAAAATTACTATAATTAAATTTTGGATATTTTTTTAATAAACATAATTTTAATATTCAGGAGGTGCAAAAGAGACACAAGTATGCAAGACTTTAGGTAAGGGAATTCCGATTCATATTTAATCTTCATGAGATATATGTCATGTTCAGAACCAATATCTTTTGTGTGGTGTATGTATTTCCCTATTATATTTGATATCATGAATAAACTTATCCTCAGTTATTTTATTATTCATTTTTAGAAAATCTGGAATATTATTAAATGCTAAAAGTGGTATGGGATACTTTAAATATTTAAAGAATTAACCCTTTATCCATTTCAATATTAATGACATTGTCATATGTGGGTATTTTTATTTATATAATGGATTATAAAAACAATTTTATGTCAATTTTAAAGTTAATTCGAAAAAATTCATAAGGAGTAATTTTTTTTGTTTTATGAAATGTACTCTTAAATGAAAACATTGTTTTAATTATTAAATATTTTATTCTTATAAATATTTATCATTAATGTTGTTTCTTTCCACATGGTTTTAAGGATGTATTTATATAGACATGAAATTATTAAAATAATAATGCCAATAAAATGTTACAAATTGATATGGGACACTTTGATTCAGAGAATTCTTTTTAAATGTCTTCTTTTATAAATGTATGGTTATTGAATAGATGATTACAAGGAGTACTTGTGTCAAGTTATTTTTAATGATTTTGATAGAGAATTTTCAAATACTTCAACATAAATTGTTGGATATTATGATTTATTAGGTTTTATTCTATCATGAAGTCATATACCATATTGAATTGAATGGTTTATGATTCATTTCACTATGGATGTGCTATATAGATAGTATTCACCATATTACTCTGAATGGTTTTTATTTTTTCATTGATTGGAGATATTTATTTACATTTTAATTATTATGTTTCAATATGAATGTTTATGTTGATTATGTTTCACCGATTTTGTAAGAGGAAAGCATTGGACATAGTTTGTTTTCAGTGGGCCCCACTATATCCCCTTGATGCATCGTTAGGTCTCATGATTCAAATTAGTGTCTTGACACAAGACCATCACAGAATGGTTATTATGGTCCTATCCTGAGGCTTTTATGGTGTCATTATAATGTTTATAAATATGAATTCCCTTATTATGAAACTAAATATTTATAGTCCATGTATTCATTTGACTAGCAGAATACCCATGGATATGTTTTATTTTGTTTTTTTCTGCTATTGTTCCTCCCATATTGTCTTTATGTTTATTTTTAATGGAATGTGTACTTTTAGTTATTCACATTTCCTTATAATTTATTTTTATATTGTGTTTTTTACCCTTACCAAGTATCTAAGATCACCCATTTCTTATGTTTTATTTTCCCCCATGACATGAAGAAGTACATTGACAATGACATGCATGGATAATCTAAGAGTGGTATATGACCCCAATGGAATTTATATGCTATATTTCATTTCATTTTTTAATTTTGAACTTATTAATGACTATATACGTCTAAAAGTACTAAACTATTTTTTCCATTGGGATATGAATTTCTTATAATCAAGCTAATGTAATAAAAATGCACTGGTTCTGGGAGACTGGGGTCAGGCCATTATAGTTATTATCAAACAAATATTTGTCAAATCATTGGAATCTAGATTAAGAAAATTTAGATTAGGTAACTACAATCTAAGATATACATTGAGGATAAACATACAAGAACATTATAGAATTTTGATAAGGAATATATTCTATGGATAGTTCTAGAAAATTCATCCCTATCTAGACACTAAATTGTGAGTGGTTATGTAAAAGATGTAAATAATAATAAATACTCTGATAAGTCGTTTTGTGCTTGGATTGAGGTAACAGGGTCCACGACAACTAGCCTTACTTCCCAAATAGTTTGACACACCTAGAAAATGTTCTTATGTAATTTCTCACTTAATTTATCCACTTTTATGAAGGACTTATACCCCTAAATTAACCAATGTATATGGTTCTATAAATTGTGATGCATAAATTTATGTTATGATCTATACCATTTTTAGTGTTATAGAAATTTATTAATTTTTTGAGCTAATATAGTATATGGAAGTGATTAGAAATTCCACCTGCAGACTGATTGAGAAATTCACCAATGCAAGTGATGAAATGAGTATGAATGATCTTATATATTATGGTCATAAGACATAATTTCAAAGGGAGATATTCACCCATGTATCCTCATCATATAAGGAAATAATATCTTTTTTACAAGATGTGTAACTAATTCCTTATGCCCTATGGATTTGAAGGGATGTAAGAGAATAAGAGGTTGATAGATAAAATGATATATAAAGGGAAGAATGAAAATTAGGTTTTTCCCACATGTGATAACTATGGAAATAATCACCCAAGTAAATGCGGGAATGGAATGTGAATTTTTTATAAGTGTGGAGAAAAAGGACTCCATGTTTATGACTGTTAGGGTAAGAAAAAGGTTTCCAATGTTATGTGCTTCAACTTCAAGGTGATGGGACACTATGTGAATAAATTTACCTAGAATCAAAGGAATATACCCCAGATTATGTTACTGGATAATGATAAAGTAATGATACTACTGTAGAAGAAGTGGATTTACTAATATTACTATTCATGAATCAATACATTTTAATATTTTATTAGTAATGTACTAGTTATAAGAATTATGGAATATATGTGGACTGTAATGAAATACCATTTCATTAAGGATTTGATACCATATGTTGAATGTTTCCTAGAAAATACTGTTAGTAAGAATTTTGACTTTTTATAGATCACATTATTGAAAGAAAGAAAACCCTCAAAATATTCTTGATGATAAGATAATGATGAAGAAATGATTGACTTGGATAAGTGCTGACTGCTATGGGATTCATTAATAAATTGTCGACAAGGGGTCTTTGCTATAATTTATGGAGGTTACCACACTTTTAGATATTAGGTTTATATCCTATAACTTTTGTAATGATGAATTTATGTTTCCAATAATTTTTTAATGTAATTAGCGGTATTACCATATTTGAAGAGGACACATGAGGATGTTATTCACATGTTTAGAATGTGAAAATTTAGAGTTGATTCATGTTGATTAATGTCAAATGAGGTAGTTGATGCATTAACTTGGATGTATTATTGAGTTATGATGAAATGAGGATTACAAATTTCCCAATTCACATGGATCAATCATGGATCGATAAAGGAATTATCAAGGAAGGGTTTTATAAGAGTTGGGAAGAAAGAGAAACGGATCCCTAGGTAAATTGGTTATTTTCAATTTATAGGGAATATTTGAGATGTGGAATATCATTTGGAAATGGAAACTTTCCTTTTTAAGGTAAATAATGTGTTTCTGGTCACTCTATTGAGAATGTACATGCCAGACCCAATTCATGTCCTGAATTTTGATGGTATAAAACTATAACGTAACATATCATAATGTGGAAAGTTTATCCAGATTCTAGGCACTAAAGAAAAGGTGTTAAAGAATCAGATGACATGTATGGTAAAGTTAATTTAGGGAAAAATCATAAAATTTTAAAGGCATCATGAGATCCTAGGTGACATAGGATGACATTCTACAAAAAAATATTATTATGAGGAAAAATTCTAGAATTTTTGGAATATATTTTATTGGGAGGACAAAATATAACACCCAAAGGATTTAAAAATAATTTTTTTATAGAATGAATGAAACACTGAGTCTCTTTTATAGAAACACAATGAAATTTAAAAGAGGTAGTTAAAAACTAGCTGAAAATATTAATTTTTCACTGTTATGTTTTGAATTTCAAAGAACTGACATACACAGTTGTGTTTGGTGTGATATTTAGAGTCTGATAGGATCCACATTCTTTTTAGTTAAAAGTAAAATACCCATATGAACAATAATGTTACCCTTGTAAATATTAATATGACCCTTATGAATAGTAATCTCACCAATGAAAGAATACATAAAATTTAGGATCTATACAAATTAAATAGTATATTTTAAAAATTAATAATTAATTATCATTAATATTGTGATTAATTAATATATACATATAATTTTACATTAAAAATTTAATTTAAAATAAAATAAAATTATGTAAAATTTATTCCTAAATAAATATTTTTAGTACAATTTTATAAGACATCAGTTGATTTTTTGAAGTATTATAAAATAATTTTTAAATTAAAATATGTATTTTTCATGTTAATACTGATTTTATTTAAAAATTATATTCCACATATTTATAAAATTATTTTTCTATAATGGTGTTAATTTTTGAATTCTATGTGTTGAAAAATGGTATTGATGAATTTTTAAATTTTTATAAAATAGTATTACTTTTGGCAATAGTAAATTATACAGTTTTTTATAAAATACATGACATCATAATGATATTTTTATGATATAAAAATGTATTTAAACTATGTAATATGTAAATAATTATATTATAAGTAGAATATTGTAATTAAATAATCATGAACGTGAAAATTATATTTTATCATGATAGGTGTAAAAATCATTATCGATGCCGACATAGTGCCTCTACATCACTGACAATTTAAAAATTGGTAAATTATATAAAATGATTGATTGATAAAAATTATTTTCATGACTAATTTACTATTAATTATGGATTATTGATTTTTTTGGATGTTTATTTAGTATTTTAGTGTAATATAACATGAGTTTTATCCACTTTTCTTTGCAATGCTTGTATATGGAATGGAAATGAAAAATAACAAATCTACAATTATTTTATGTTATTTATAAGAGTCAATATACATATTTAATGAATTTAGATTTTTATTTTGAACCCAATTAATTTATTTTTATGATACTAATTTATTGTTAATTTTTATATATGAAATAATTAACATTAATTGTTTTTTAATGTTGATATAGTTCTTGTACAAGAATAAGAAAAATAAATTAAATATTTTTAATTGAAATTATAAGAATTATTAAATGATTAATATTTTCTCTAAAAAAAATTTATATAAGTATTTTGTTACCATTAACTATTTTTTATTCTATTTGGGGATAGTTTGGACCCACAATAATCAGTTTGTGACAATTAGAACACCTTATTTGAAACTAAGTCAAGGTGTTCAAAATATAAACATTAGTTTTCATAATATTTTTTTTTTGGTTTCCTAGAAGTTGTTTTTAGATAAGAATAATGTTTTTATGCTAATGAAATTATCTATCTCGTAGAATTATATTTTTATTTTCATAGAAAATAAATAAAATTGATAATTGAATTAAAAAATAAGAGGTAGTATTAATTTAATTAATGAATATATAAAATTAATGATATTAAAAATAATAAAATAAATATAATTTGACATTTTTATGGTAATATAATAATTCCCTGTACTGATATTATAATTATGAGATACAATAAAAACGGTTTTCGAATTTGAAACATTATTTTTTATGTTCTTAAGGTAAAAATTTATTAATAGTGTTTAATTTGTAAAAAAATTTCATGAATATAATATTTAATTAAAATATTAAAAATTTACAAAATTATTGAAAAAAACAAAAAATATAATATCTGGTCATCTTTGTGATATCCTATTTCATTTAGACAATTTTATATCTCAAAACCTATATTATATTTATTATATTTTAATAATATAAGTAATTCATAAGTTACCCTTCTCCTCATATATAAAAAACCCCTCCCCCTACCATTAGGAACCCACTCATTCCACCCTTTACAAAGATAAATCTATATCAAAATACTCCCTCTAAAGAATCCTATAATAATTAGGAAGGTTATGCAGTCATCAAACTTCAATCATCAAAGGAGTTCTAGGGTTGTGCAAGATAAGTCACACTCAGGAAAGAGTACGTCTTAATTAACTACTCCATCTTTTATTTTTCTTCTTTTTCCCTTCCTTTCACTAACCAGATACTCTAAAAATTATATATGTAGTAATTTAACATTAATTTAATTTTTTAACATACTTAATGTATTATATATATGACATATATAATTTTTTTACTCCCCCTTTTATGATAACGAACTGATAATGGTCAGCTAACCGGCTATGAATACATTGAAAAAAACAGTTCTTATAACCACCAAAATGGAAGGAAAATATGGATTATATATAATATATAAATATTTAATTACATATATTTTATTCTTCTATATCTAGTCAAACTAATGTATAAATTACCATTAATAAAATAGTGGAATTGATAAAAGGAGGGGAATTTTTATATAAAATATGTTATTAAAACACTTTAATTTCATCAACAACTATTATGAGATATAATAAATGATTATTATTGATAAATGTTTTAATAAAATGACTATAATTAACATCTTTATAATTGTTTTAATAAACATAAATTTATTTTTTGGGACCTCCAAAAGCAAAATAATTAAGTGGGACTTCATGTAAGATAATTTTGTCTCACTTTAAATATTTATGATATATAAGTGATGTTCACCACTAATCTAATTTTTTGTGGTGTATGTACTATAATATTATATTTTATATCATGGATACGCATATCTTTATGGTATATAAATATTTATTTGAATATAAAGGGAATATTTTTTAAATGTTATAAGTGGTTTGGGACTCTTTGAATGTTTAAAGAATTAATTAGTTATCCATTACCATATTCATGATATTAGCGTACATATTTATTTATTTTTATCTAAAATATTATAAAGATAATTTTATGTAAAATTCGGATTTTATTTTAATTATTTAAATAGTAATATTTGTATGGTTTAATGTGATGGACTCATTATGTAAAACATTGTTTTAGATATTTAAAATTTTATTCATCTAATTAATTCTCATCAATCTCCATGTTTTCTATGTGGTTTTAGGATATATTTATATGGAAATGAGTTTTTTATAATGTTAATTACTTTAAAAAATATTAAAGTGAAATTAGACACATTGATTCAAAAATCCCATTTTAAATGTCTTCTTTTAAAAAATTGGGTATTTTGAATAAATGATTCCAAGGATTATTTGTCTCAAGATATTATTAATGATTTTAATTTAGTATTATCTTATTTGAAAACATCCATTGGTGGGAATTATGATTAATTGGGTTTTTTCATTTAGGATATCATCTTCATATTTGAATGAATTTTTTTTATTTTTTTTATTATAGATGTGATATCTCGATACTTTTTAATATACTTCTAAGAATGATTAGTATTTATGTATTATGTTTGGTGCAACTTAATTAAATATCAAATGTTAAGTTTCAATATGAATGTGTATATTGATTATGTTTCACCCCTTTTATATGATGAATTCATTGGAAATAGTTAGTGATGGGTGGGGCCTGGTATAGCCCCTTGATGCATCATTATCTCATATGAGACAAATTAGTGTCTTGGAATAAGGCCATGACATAATGATAATTATGGACTTGGAACGAGGCCTTCATGGTGTTATTATAATTTCTATCATTATGAATTCCCCAAGTTTGAAACTAAATATTTATATTCCATGTGGTTATTCGACTAGTATAATACCCATGGTTATGTTTTATTTTATAATTATTTATTCGTATCTTATTCCAATCATATTATGTTCATATTTATTTGTAATGGGATGTGTTGTTTTAGTTATTCACCTTGCCTTATTATTTATGTTTCCTCTATATTTTTTACCCTTATTGAGCATCTGAGCTCACCCCTTTTTTGTTTTATCTTTCCTCACGATGTGAAAAGTATATTATTATTGACATTCAAGGATAATATAATAGTTGTATGTATTCCCAATAGAATTTTTATATTTTATTTCCTACCAATATTTATTATTTAACTTATATATGTATCTAGTCTTCCAAAACTACAAAACTATTTTGTCCTTTTGTTTTGACTTTATTATAATCATTCTAATGTAACTAAATAATGCACCGGCCTGCAGTAATTAGGGTCAGGGTATTACAATTGGTATCAACGAAAGTTTTGTATAATCCTAGAAAATAAGATAAGAAAATATATATTAGTTAAAAAAACTCTATGATAGACTTTCAGGATAAATATACATGAAAATACTAAAATTATGGTATGGAATATATTATGTTGATCTCTATAACAAATACATCTCTGTTTGGATACTATAAGTGGGAGTGGATAAGGAATAGATGTATCGAGTAGTGAAAACTCTGATACATGGAATTGATTATAAATGGAGCCTAGAAGAAGGAATGTAAACATCCCCAATACACGTGATGCAATGATTAAGAAGGATAATATCTGTAATGGTCTTAAGCTATCATTTATAAAGGAGATAGTCTCCCAAGTATCCTTATAATATTTGGAAATAATATCGTGTGTTAAGAAGATGTGTAATGAATTCACTATGTCTTATGGATATGAATAGAGGAAATTTAAAAATAGCGTGGAAGAGAAAAGGATAGATATATGGAAGAAGTGAAATAATGGTTTTTTCTACATGTTATAACTATATAAAGAATCTTCCTGGTAAGTTCTTGAAGGGAATGGGAGTTTGTTATAAGTGTGGAAAAAAGGGCCACAACATTCATGATTTCAAGGGTAAGAAATTTTTTTCCAATGTACCATTCTTTTACTACAAGGTGATGAGACACTATGTGAATCATAATAAAAAACATAGAAAGAATATACCCCAAATGATGTTATTAGAAAATGATCATGTTATGATACTATTTTAGATGAAGTGGAATGCCAAATATGGCTATTCAAGAATTGTCTAATTTGAATATTTTATCTGTAATGTAATAGTAATAGGAATTATGGAATATATGAGGATTGTAATTTAGTACATATTCAATAAGTATTTGACACCATATGTTGAATGGTACCATGAAAATATTGTCATTAGAAATTTAAACTCTTTTTAAAACACATGATTGAGGAAAGAAAATCCTAAATATCATCATGATGATCAGATAATGATGAAGAAATGATTGATTTGGATAAGTACTAACTTCATTGGGACTGATTGATGACTTGTTTACAAGTGTTCTATGCTATCATTGATGGATTTTAACACACTTTAGGATATAAGGAATATATAAAATAACATGTGTAAGGATAAATATATGTTTCCAATATGGTTTTATCGTAATTCGAGGTATTACCATATTTTTAGAGGACATACGATGAAGTTATTCACATGCTTAAAATTTAAAAATTTTGATTTGAATCATGTTGGTTAATTTAAAATAAGGTAGTTGATCTATTAAGGAGGATGGATCATTATGTTTTAAACAAAATGATGATTACTAAGGAAATCGTGTACATGGATCTAGCAAGGATGTATATGGGAATTATCAAGGAAGGGTGTTATAAGATATGCGATGAAAGGGAAACTGAGCCCCAAATATATTAGTCTTTTTGAAATTATAAAGAGAATTGGAGATGTGGGAAATCATTTGGAAATGCTACCTAGACTTTCTAAGGTACACAATGTGTTCCATGTCTCCTTATTGAGAAATTACATGCTAAAACCAACACATGTTCTCACTTATCACGGTATAGAATTATAACCTAACTTCTCTTAATATGAATAGCCTATCCCGATTCTAGACACTAAATAATAGGTTTTGAGTAATCATAAGACTCAACTAGTAATGATAATTTAGAAAAAATACTAAAAATGATGAGGAAATATTGGAGCATGAGGAATTTATGATGAAAAACTACCCAAATATTTTTATTAGGAAACATTTTGGATGAAAATATTGTAAGAGCGGGGAATATAGCACCCCAAGGATTTAAAAATAAATTTAATATAAAATTAATGCAACACTTATTCTATGTGATAAAAACACTTTCTTATTTATAATAGGTAGTAATAACCTAGCGTATAATCATAATTTTTCACTTGTGTGTTTTTAATTTCGAAATACTGACCTACATTGTTGCTTTTAGTAATATATTTAGAGTCTTATATGAGCAACGTACATTTTATGGAATAATAATATGACCCTTATGAATAGTAATATACCCTTATGACCAATAATGTTACCATATGAATAGTAATATGACACTTATGAATAGTATCCTCACCAAAGAATGAAAAAATAAAATTTAGGTAATGTATAAAAGAAATTGAATATTTTAACATTTAATAATTATCTGTATTTTTTGTGAGTAATAAATATTTAATTATATTTTAAAAATAATAAATTTTTTTAGATTAAAATTCATTATCATAAAATTTAATAATAAATAATTATATAATTTGGGATAATTTTGTTGGACCTTTGTAAATTTTTAGATGTATTATAAAAGCAGTTTTAAATTGAAATGTGTATTTTTAATTTAAAAAAATTATTTTTTAAAAAATGAGTTAATTTTTGAATCCTACTCTTTAAAAAATTATATGGATGAGTTTTTGGTACTTTTATGAAATAGATTAATTTTTAGTGAATAGTTAAAAATATAGTTTTTTATAAAATACATGGCATCAACATGAAATTATTATGATATAAAAATATATTTATACAATGTCATAACTAAATATTTATTTCTAAAGTCGAATATTTTACAAGAATTAATTTAGAACATGAAAATTATATTTTATCATTATAAGTAGAAAATCATTATCAATGTCAACGTAGTGCCTCCACAACGCTAACAAAGTCAAA
Source organism: Viscum album (assembly GCA_963277665.1). NCBI lineage: Eukaryota > Viridiplantae > Streptophyta > Magnoliopsida > Santalales > Viscaceae > Viscum > Viscum album. The sequence goes on from OY728131.1 coordinate 1,867,642,545, forward strand.
ATTCGTAACTTATAGATAATAACGGAGTGATAAAAATTATTTTTATGCTTTGTTTATTAGTTATTTTTTATTGTGGATTTTTTTTTAATTTCTATTTTTAGGGTCATATAACATGAGTACTACCCAAATTCTGGTGCACTAATTTCATAGGGAAAGAAGAGACAAAAAAACAAATCTAAGAAGTTGTCTTGTATGTATAAGTGTGAATAAACGTAATGAAAGAATTTATAATTTTATTTTGAAAATAATTTATTTATTTTATCTGTAATTATTTATTTATAATTTTTATATATGAAATAATTAACATTAATCCTTATGAAACACAGATGCAATTCTTGTGCAAGAATAAGAAAAATAATTAAATTTTTTAATGAAAATTATATTAATTATTAAATGAAACATATTTTATTTAAATATTTCTCTATAAGTAAGGTTCAACCTTTATCTATTTTTTTATTTCATTTTGGGACAATTTGGACCAACAAGAATCACATTAATAAAAATTGAAATATTTTATTTAAAAGTATGTCAAGGTGTTCACACTAAAAACATTAGATTTTATAACCTTATTATTTATGGTTTTCAAGAATTGGTTATCATAAAAAATATTTTTTTGAAATATAATAAAATTATCCCGATCATATTATTTTATTTTTCATTTTTAGACAAGAAATAAATATTATAATGGATTTTATAATGATGATGCAATATTAATTTAATTAATGAATTAATCAAATTAATAATATTTAATATAATAAAATAAATATTTTTTTTATATTTTTAAGATAATTCAAAAATTCCATAGAATGATAGGATAATTATTAAATTTAATAAAAATTTAATTCAAATTTGAAACTATTTTTATTTTTTTAATGGCAAAAGTGATGAATAGTGTTTAAATGGACAAAATCATTTTTCATAAATATAATATTTAAATAAAATATTTTAAACTATCAAAATTATTTAAAAAATTCCAAATTTTTTTTTTCAAATATGTGATATCATATTATTTTAAGATCATATTAAATTCCTTAAACCTATATAATATTTATTATTTTTTTATAATTTGAATAATTTGTAGGTTACCCTTCTTCTCAAATATAAATAACCCATCCTGTTTCCTTAGAAAAAACACTCATTTCGCCCTTTCTAAAGACAAATCTCTATCAAAATACTCCCTCCTAATCCTATTATAATACAATGGTATGTTCTTGATTAATATAAATACAACCACTCTGGGAGTAATATTGTTGTGCAAAAAAAAGTCACACTGAGGATAGAGTAAGTCTCCATTAACTCCACCCTCATTTTTTATTCTCTCTCTTTTTTACACTTCCTTTCAAATCTGTGTACTCTAAAAAACATTTATGTTTTCTGTTAAAATTATATTAAATATTTTAACCTACTTAATGTATTATCTATATGATATATATAATTTGTTTCACTCCCACTCTTATGACAACGTCCTGTTAGTGGTTTGTTTACTACCTATAATAACATTTCCGAGAAATGTTCATATAACCACCCTCTTAGATAGAAAACATGGATTAGAAATAACATTTAAATATGTAATTAAATATAGTTTATGATTTTGGAATTAGCTAAACTAATGTATAAATTACATTTAACAAAATAGTGTAATTGGTATAAGGTGTGGAATTTTTAAGTGAAATATGATATCAAAATGATTTAATTTTATCAATTCAGGTTAAGTAATTTAATCCAATGATTATAAATAATAAATATTTTATAAAATGACTATAATTCAATTATCGATAATTCTTTTAATAAAAATAATTTTATTATTTTGGAGGTGAAAAAGCAGTGTAATTAAGAGGGAATTTGTGTAAGGGAATTTTCTCCCACTTAATTTTCATGAGATATAAGCCATTTTAACCACCGATCTCTTATCTATGGTGTATGAACTACCATATTATATTTTATATCCTTAATTAAATTATATTTGATGTATTTATGTAGAGACCCAATCTTGATGTACATGGACATTACATTATTTTTTTCGGAATACTAAATACATAACAAAAAACAGACACTCAAGGACCATAATAGTTTAGTGTCTTTGGAAACAAGGAACACAATCTTCTAATCATGGTGAATGATCTTCAAAATCTCCTTTAAAGATAGTTCCCTTTTTTTCTTACCTAAAAACCTTCTTTTTATCCTAGGGAAAAGGAATATAATAAGGGTGAGATAAAATGCTCAGAAAGGGTATATATGGAAAAAATAAAACAAACCATATACATTTGAACATAAAAACATGAACGTAATGTTTAAACATCAAAATATTGAGTGGTGAAATAAATCTTGGTAATACGTAAGGAATAGATTATAAAGGAACATTAATCATGATAAAATATCATGGGAATAAAATATGTAATTGTGGCATCCATTAAGAAAATGTTAGGATTTCTATAGTAGCCACGGCATTGCTCCCAAGACCGTCATAGTGGACAAAGTCCATTACTGAACTGGGTTTACTTTTCGTTCCAGCCCGGTATTACTGAACCAGATTCACTTTCCATTCCAGCCATGTCTATATCATGAGATATAAATCTTTACCCAATACATTTGAGGGAGATATTGGTCCCACCCATCTCATATTGAAATCATTCTTAAATGTTCCACAAAACAATCATAAATCATTCATCATAAAACAAAGAATAAAATTTGTTTCATAAACATCATCTCATCATGACAGAATCCATATAAAACAAATAGATATCATTTCATCATAATAAATATCAAAACATGTAAATAATAGAGAAATTATACTTGAAACATTAACAAGCTAAATAATTAAATCTTATATGGAAAATAGTTTTGATCAAACACTTGAAATGAATTCCTGAAGAAAATATCATTTCTTCTTCAAAATTATTTTCTTTTCAAAAAATGCCACACAATTTTAAAAGAAAGGGATTTTATTTAAAATAACCATGAATTCTTATAGAGTAATCTTATTGAAGAAAAAGGAATTATAAAAACCATAAAAAAATGTTCATGTCATATAAGTTAAGAAAAACATTCTTCTCGTACTTTTTCCGGAAAATTCACAAAGTAACACATATGGTAACCAAAAGAATGATTTATTACATAACACAAAGTAAAAGTAAAAAAGGGGTAAAAATGACATTAAAATTACATCGAAGAATATTAAACACTTTATGAAAAAAATATTTATGGACATGGATGAAAAATATAACTCCAGTAAATACATACATATAAGCAATCTCAGATAAAAATGATATTTGAAAAATTATCCCTTACCTTAGGTCCGATATGTTTTGAATGTACTTGAACCTCCTGTATAATTATTTAAATAATTTCACTGACTATTTATAGAATCATATTCATTGTTACGATAACATATATAGTCATACTCTTATCTTCTTATTAGTAATATTTCATTGCTACTTGTTATTCGGGTGTTCATTGCTTTATGTTCTTAAGCGTGTTTTTTGGAATAAGTTTTTATTCCTTTTTTTAGTTTATAGATACATAATTTACAAAAATGTTATTAGGTTAATATATATCATATTTATTCATTCAATTCATTTATATAATCATGGCTTAACGAATAACATGTAGAACAAGTCTCATCACATCGTGGAGACGGTAGATCGTACGTACGCATGAGCGATGATATCGTTCCCATAATTATTGTCTAGAATTGGAGTGGATGATATAATATCTCAGAATCAGTATGATGTTATAATAACCATATATAGTTATTATTTACACCATTATACCCATCCATGTAATGTTGTGGTGGAAAAACAGATTACACCACGACGTGGAGATGGTATTCCGTACGTACGCACGTGCGGTGATTTCGTTTTTCGTAGAATGGATAAAAGATGAAATGGGGTTTTTTCATATTTATAATATCATATACGTATATTATTGATACTGATTTTATTTCTTTATAATGAAACAACTAAATAATAGGATGTTTAAGAAGAAAGAAACTTGAAAGAATCGGTAGAAGAGATTACCTCTTCTTCGATGCAACTCCTTTAAACATCCTCTTAAGGGACTAGAGTTATTCTTTTGAGAAGACCAGAATCTCCAGAATGTTACTAGGGAAGTTTAGAAGAGAAATGGGTAGGGTTTGGATGAGCTTTATGGCTCAAAGTTTTGTGAATAGGAGAGGGAGGAGGTGCCCTCTTATAAGGGAGGAGAGGGGCACTTTTGGATACCTCTAAAATAATAATTTATAATAAACTCAAACCCCACTGAAAAACCTCCAAAAATGACTCAAATCCGAATATTAGATGATATAGGGTTTTAATATCATCATCCAATAAGACTTAGACATGTTGGTAATTTATTTTAAACCTTATAAACTAGATTTATCGTTATTTAATCTATTTAATTTTATTTGTGTTAATAATATTCTAAATTTTAAATTTCTATAAATAATTACTTATGTGTTGTGAGTTTTACATAATTGGATAAATAATGAAATATTATAAAATATAAATTTCAATATATAATTTTTAAATATTTTTGTTATTTTTAAACAATTTAATAATATGTTATGTTTATAAAATAACAATACTGTCAATTTTGACAGTATTTATTTATTTGAATTTAAATAAAATCCACATAGAGGATATATTCAAACCAAATTATTTAATATATTCTCACATGTAATATTCATCCAAAAAATTCTTTTATAATATTAATTTCATCATATAACACTTATTTTAATATTTTTAAAACCATTTATTTGATATTTCCATTAATAAAATAATTATTACATCATTTTTGCATAATTATTTAACATACTTATTTGTTTCAGAAAAATTAAAAATAAAATAATATGATCTAGATAAATTTAATATATTCCTTAAGAAAACTTTTACTCTAATTTTTTATCCAAAAATAACAACATTTAAATTTTTATATTTATTAAATTATGAAGGATACAACTTTCACATCATATAAAATAAAATAATATAAGTGTAATAATTGCATTAATAAGTATTTAAATGGTAAACTATTCAACCGTAGGATTATTATGGAATACCTGTACATGGCCAATATGTTTTGGTCAGGTTTTGGGGCCTTTAATGGGTATTATTAGTTTAATAAAAATTATATTATTGATTTTTCACTAAATAAATAATTCTGGTATCATTAATGTATAAGTTATTAAAGCAATTATATATTTATAAAAAACTAAAAATTAATTCAAATGATAAATGATAACATTTTAGATTTAAAATGAGTATTTATAACCGAATTTATATTCTGAATAACCTTATATTAAAATTAATTTAATTATTAATTTTTTAGTGAGACATATTTCACATTCATTTAAATAAAATAAATTAAAGGTCTTAACCACATACAAGTGGGTTCTAATAAATATCATTTCAACCCAATTATATTTTACGATGAAATATAATCATACAATTTTACTAAGACAAGTCTTATGGTAATTTTATAATATTATTTTTACCCTTAATTACCTAATTTACCATTAACTTTGGTAATTAAAATTTTCCATAGTAACGATTCATAATGCCCAAAAATAAAAAGTACCCTATTAACATAATGTGGACCTAATGATTCCAAATATGGAATCTATTGTTCTAAATTCAAGACACAAAAGATGCATTAATTAATTTAAATGTAATCTCGATGTCGAAAAAATGGGTTTTTATTTAAAACATTGCAAAAGATTGAAATGTTTTTACCTATGAATTCAATGTAAAATTAATGATAATGAAATAAATTATATTAAATGGTAAAAATATATTCTATTTATACTTTAAAACCATTCAATATTATTATTTAACCATATAAATTAGCTTAAATAAAAAAGTTGTTTTTATTTAAAATTTAGCGTATTTTTACTATTAATCAAAATATGAAAGTTAACAGAAAAATATAAAAAAATTATCCAAAGAAAATTTTTATATCCTTATTACAATGAATAGTTTATTTTTTCTAATTGAACTTATAAAAATTTCAAAAACTAGATTTAAATTGGGTGCGCCATCAAAAGGCGGCAAAACTGCATTTTTTGAAAAATACTTATTTTATCCGAAAATTATATTTTGTTCTCATCCCATGTTCTAGTATATGTGTATGATAAATGATATTGTTATAAAATTCAAAATGTTGTTAATACAATTTATAACGTCTAGTTCATAACAATATATCTTTGTTTAGTGAAACTCGGTATTGCGTACAACACACATTATCGAGGAAAGTCCCTCTTGCGTGTAACACAAGCCATGTATATTGTTTACATATACTACAAGATAATATGGTTTTGCATATTGCACAAGATAATTTTGATGTATCGTACAACAGAAAACATAAATTAAATTAAAATGAATATTTTTTATAAAATCTCAGGGGGTTACATTCTACCCCCATTAAAATGAATTTTCCCTCGAATTCGTCAAGGTTATAAATGGTTTACTATTTGAAAGTTTCATTCATATTAACCCACGTCATAAAAAGGAATAATAAAACTTAATTTTAAAAAATAACGTATGAAACGTAACGGTTACCCGAATTAACTCATCACTTGGTTTCCATATAATAGAACATTTGTGAAAATATGGATATGAATGGGAAATCTAACCATCATGTTCTGATGGAGATTGGTCGAGAACATTGCTATGAAAAATACAACAATCATAAAGCATTAAATTTGTGATGATCTAAGGTACCATCTTATTCATCAGATATCGGGGCACTAGGAAAACATTTTTGTTTTTCAAGATCAATTCCCTAATGTTGAATAATTTTTTAATTAAAAGAAATACTTACATGATTTTGGTACAATCTCACCGTTGTCCGTGCCTTGAACAATTTAACCTTCATCTATAAAAGAAAGGAAGTTGAATTTTTCATTTGTAAAGTGTTAGAAGATCATGTGATAAATTGATGGGTCATTCCATCTGTCTCAAAAAAATGTACAGAAAAAGATATTAAAAATACATAAGTCCATATATGGTGATATTAATCGTATATGGTTCCAAAAATGGACTTATACATCATCTATCATACCAATTATTAAAATAAAACTAATTTATACTAACCAGGGACTTCCTGTAGGCTAGTGGTAAGAGGTAATGGCTTGTCGCACATTGGTTATGGGTTTGATTCCCGCAACCTTGTCTAACGCGACGGTTTGTCGCCTATCCTACATGTTGTCGTTTTTTCTAAAAATATACTATTATAAAATTCTAGAAAAAAATTATCCTTAAACAATAAGTTCTTATTTCCAACTTAATCCATTACAACTTTTAGGCTTATCCAAATTATTTATGTCCAATCTCATAGTATAAAGAAAATGACTACTATAAAGGTCATCTACTAAGAATATAAATACCATCATTTATCCCCTATATATCATAAGATATATCTTGTTGGTCACATTCCAAACACATGAACAAATTAATCATGTATTCTCCTGAAAAATGAGTTACCATAGAATTTTAGTGAATACATGAATGCTATCAAAAGTTAACTCTTTCCAGATATCAAAATCCCAAAAATTCTATATACACAAACAATGATATCACTTTGTCTTTATATCTGTCATGAGCTCATTAATACTACCAAACATTTCATTATCCGTATATCCCTTCATCATGCGCATATTATGTGCTTTCCAAAAATATCTGATAACATTTCATGGATACTTGTACCATTCAACATATACATTAAAAAACATAAGGAAAAAAATTGTGTAACAATCCTTAGATGTTTCTTTATTCCTTAGAACCATGATATTACTTATAAAACATTACTCCTGATAAACATTAAATCATTCCACTACCTTCTTAAACCATTAACCGATCTTCATCATTTTATTCCTAAAAACTTCTTTCATCTCATATATAAATTTTAGTATCATCATCATCATAAATATAAATACTACCCATACTACCATGCTGATTCTCTTCATGAGATTTTCTCTTAGGGCATTTGTTTGCATAATGAATGTACATTCCACATTTAAAACTTTTAACCATTTTTGATGACTGAGCAATACCATTATCCTTGACCATAGTGTTAACTAAAAATTTTCCTTTGCACTTACTGGCATTGTGTCCTTCTTTTCCACACCAAAAGAATCTTCCAGTTCCTTTGAAACATTCTCCCTGATGACTCTTCCCACATGATTTAGGTACGGGAAATTGAACTTTCATTCCACTATAATCATCAGGAAACTCCATCTTTCTCTTATTAGCTGAGTTAAGAAACTTACCAAAGTTGGGATTATTGATCATATTATTAGATTGATTATTAGTCATAATAATGATGTATGGACTTCCAAATCCCGTTTCATTTGGTTTCTCTTGAAGAGTATCATTCCATTTTCCATTATATCCACCATTATCTTGAATCTTCCTGTTTCCAGCCATTTTCTAAAACCCAAAAAAGAATATTGTGAGAGGAAAAAATCGTTCTAGGAAGACAACAAAATAATGGGGGAGTAACTTCAATATCTAACATCTTAGGTTGAATTCCAAGAACACTACCATAATTCTAGGACTATAACCTATACTTATACTTAACCTTAGGTACATCCCTAGACACTCCTTATAAATATCTCTAGGGATCTCTCAAAAGATTTCACAACCTAGTTTCCAACATTTAACTAATCCTTTCCTCTGATACCAACTGTAGAGACCCATGCGTGACGTACATGGACATTAAATTACTTTTTTGGAAAACTTAATACATAAAAATATAGATAGTCATGAACTGTAATAGTTTAGTGTCTTTGGAAACTTGGAACACAATCTTCTAATCATGGTAAATGATCTTCAACATCTCCCACAAAGATCCTTCCCTTTTTTTCTTACCTAAAACCATTATTTTTGTCCCGGGGAAAAGAAAACTTAAAAAGGGTTACCTCAAATCCTCGGTAAGGTTATGTATGGAGAAAACAATACATACCATATAAATTTGAACTTTAAAACATGAATGTAATGTTTAAACATAAAAATCATGTGTGGTGAAATAAATCGTGGCAGTACGTAAGGCATAGATCATAAAGGAACATTAATCATGATAAAATAGAATGGGAATAAAACATGTAATTGTGTCATCCATTAAGAACATGTTATTATTTCCATAGTAGCCAATGCATTGCTACCAAGACCATCATAGTGGACAAAGTCCATTACTGAATCTGGTTTACTTGTCGTTCCATCCCAGTATTACTAAACTAGATTCACTTACCATTCCATCCATGTCTATCTCATGAGATATAAATCTTTAACCAATGAATTGGAGTGAGATATAGGTCCCAGGTATCTCATATTGAAAACATTTTTATGTATTCCACAAAACAATCATAAATAATTCATCATAACCCAAAGAATAAAATGGGTTTCATTAACATCATCTCATCATCAAATAATCCATATAAAACAAATGGATCTAATTTCATCATAATAAAAATCAAACCACGTAAATAATAGAGACATTACACTTGAAATACAAACATGCTAAATAATGTCATCTTAGATGGAAAATAGTTTTGATAAAACACATGAAATGAATTATTGATGAAAATATCCTTTCATATTCAAAATCATTTAATTTTAACAAAATGCCACAAAATTTTAAAAGAAAATGATTTTATTGAAAATAACCATTAATTTTTGTAGAGTAATATTCATAAAGAAAATTAATTATAAAAACCATAAAAATATGTTCATGTTGTATAAGTTAATAAAAACATTCTTCTCATACTTTTTCTGGAAAACTCAAAAATTGCCTCGTATGGTAAACAAAAGAAATATTCCTTCCATAACACAAGGTAAAAGTCAAAGAGGGGTAAAAATGACTTTAAAAAAACATGGAAGTATATTAAACACTTTATGAAAAGAATTTTTATGGACATGGATGAAAAATATAACACCAGTAAATATGTACGTATAAGCAATCTCGGATAAAAAATGAGATTTGCAAAATTATGCCTTACCTTAGGTCTGATATGCTTTGTTCGTATCCGAATCTTTTTTATAATGATTTAAATAATGTCATTGACTTATTCGAGAATCATATTCATTGTTAAGATACCATATATGGTCATATTCTTATCTTCTTATTAGTAATATTTCATTGCTACTTGTTATTTGGGTGTTCATTGCTTTATGTTCTTATGCGTGTTTTTTAGAATAAATTTTTATTCCACTATTTTGGTTATAAATTCATCGTTTACATAATGGTATTAGTTTCATATATCTCATATTTATTCATTTAATTAATTTATATAATCATGGATTAAGAAAGATCATGTAGAATGAGACTCATCGCATCTTGGAGACGGTAGGCCGTACGTACGCACGAGCGATGATATCATTCTCATAATTATTGACTCGAATTTTTGTGGATGATATAATATCTTAGAATCTGTATGATGTTATAATAACCATATATAGTTATTCATTACACCATTATACCCATCCAAGTAATGTGGTGGTGGAAAAAAGGATTACACCATGGCGTGGAGACGGTATTCCGTACGTACGCACGCGTGGTGATTTCATTTTTCGTATGATGGATAGAAGGTTAAATGGGGTTGTTTCATATTTATAATATCATATCAGTATATTATTTATACTTATTTTATTACTTTATAATGAAACAACTAAATAATATTATGTTTACGAATAAAGAAACTTAAAATAATCAGTAGAAGAGATTACATCTTCTTTGACACACCTCGTTTAAACTTCTTCTGAAGGGACTAGAGTTGATCTTTTGAGATAATTGGAACCTTGAGAATGTGACTAGGGAAGTTGAGAAGAGAAATGGGAAGGTGTTGGTAGATCTTGATGGCTCAAATTTGTGTGAAGGGGAGAGGGAGGAAGTGACCTCTTATAATGGAGGAGACGGGCACTTTAGGAAACCTCTAAAATATTAATTTATAATAAACTCACACCCCACTTAAAAACCACCAAAAATGACTCAAATCCGAATATTAGATTATACGGGGTTGTAATCACATCTACAAATAAGATTTAGACATGTTGGTAATTTATTTTAATCCTTATCGTCTTGATTTATTCTTATTTAATCTATTTAATTTTATTTGTGGTAATAATATTATAAATTTTAATTTTTTTATAAATAATTACTATTGTTTTTTAAATTTTCCATAATTTTATAATTTATGACATGGTCAACCATATAAATTTTAATTTATAATTTTTATATATTTTTGGAATTTTTAAACAATTTAATAATATGTTATGTTTATATAATAACAATAGTGTCAATTTTGACACTATTCATTTATTTGAATTTAAATAAAATCAAAATAGAGGATATATTCAAAAAAAAAATTAAATAGATTCCGAACATGTAATATTAATCTTAAAAATTCTTGGATAATAATAATTTTCTCATATAACATTTATCATAATATTTTTAAATCCATTTTTTGGATATTTACCTTAATAAAATAATTACTACAACATTTTTGTATAATTATATAACATACTTTTTTGTTTCATAAAGATTAAAAATAAAATACTATGATCCAGATAAATCTAATGTATTCTATAAGAATACTTTTAATCGAATGTATCATCGAAAAATAATATTTCTTAAATTGTTATATTTATTAAATTATGAAGGTGATAACATTGACATCATTTAAAACAAAATTATATAAGTGTCATAATCTCTTTTCTAAAGCTCAAAATGGTCAAATATTATACAATTGGATTATAATAGATTACATGTAAGTGACCAATATGTTTTGGGCAGGTTTTTGGGCCTTTAATGGGTATTATTAATTTATAAAAATTTATATTATTGATTTTTCACTAAAAAAATAATTTATGCATCATTAATGTATAAGATATTTAGGTAATTATATATTTCTTAAAAATTAAAAATATATTACCATGATAAAAAATAGAATTTTATTTTTCAAATGAGTATTTATAACCGAATTTATATTCTCTATAACATTATATTTAAAATAATTTAATTATTAATGTTTGAGTGAGACATAGTTCTCTTTCATTTAAATAATATAAATTAAAGGTCTTAATCAAATAAAAGTGGGTTATAATAAATATCAATTAGACCCAAGAGTATTTTAGGATTAAATATAATCATCCAATTATATTAAGACAAGTGTTAGGGTAATTTTATAATATTTTTTTACACTTAATTACCTAATTTACCTTTTACTGTTGTAAATAAAAATTTCCATAGTTACTATTCATAATGTCGAAAAATAAAAAGTATCCTATTAATAAAATATGGACCTATTGATTCCAAATATGGAATCTATTTTTCCAAATTGAAGACACATAAAATGAATTAATTAATTTAAAATTAATCTCGTTTTCGAAAAAAATTGGTTTTTATTTAAAACAATGAAAAATTTGTAATGTTTTTACCTATGAATTCAATGTAAAATTAATTATAATTACATAAATTATATTAAAAGGTAAAAATATATTCTATTTAAACTTTAAAACCATTCAATATTATAATTTATACATATAAATTATCTTAATGAATAAAGTTGTCTTTAATTAAAATTTTGTGTATTTTTACTATTTATTAAAATATGAATATTGACAGAAAAATATAAACAAAATGATCCAAAGCAAATTTTTATACCCTTATTGTAATGAGAATGTTTATTTTGTCTAATTGAACTTATAAACATGTCAAAACTAGATTTAAAATTGGTGCGCCATCAAAATGCGGCAAAACTGCATTTTTTGAAAAATACTTATTTTACCTGAAAATTTTATTTTTTTCTCATATCATGTTCTAGGATATGTGTAAGATGAATGATATTTCTATAAAATTAAAAATGTTATTAATACTATTCATAATGGCTAGTTCATAATAATATATCGATGTTTAGTGAAACTCGGTATTGTGTACAACGCATGCTATCGAGGAAGGTCGCTCTTACGTGTAACCCAAGCCAAGTATATTGTTTGGTTATATTAAAAGATAATAAGGTGTTGTGTATTGCGCAAGCTAATTTTTTTGTAGCATAAAACACAAATATCGATTAAATTAAAAAGAATATTTCTCATAAAATCTCAGGGTGTTACAATTTAATGATTCATTTGATGGCATTGGGCTTATTAGTTAACTGTTCAAAGTGGTATGGGATGCTTTAAATGTTTGAAGAATTAATCCTTTATCTATTATAATATTTTTGATATTATCATATTTATTTATTAGTATATACATAAAGTATTATAAAGATCATTTTATTTCAGTTATTAATTTCATTTGAATCATTTCAAAAGCAATATTTTAAAGTTTCAATGTAATGTACTCTTTATCTGAGACATTTTTTAAGTATTTAAATATTTATTTTTCTAAATATTTCTCCTTAATGCAATTTTTTTCAAAATGGTTTTATGGATATATTCATATGAACATGAATGTTTTAAAATAAAAATTCATTTCATTTTTTTTCATATTTTTATGTGACACTTTGATTCACAACACTCTTTTTAAATGTTTTCTATTATAAATGTGTGGATTTTGAATACATTATTATAAAGAGTATTTTTCTAAAGAAATTATTAATGATATTAATAGATTAATTTCATTAATTTCATAATACTTAATAGGATATTATGGTTAATTTAGTTTTATTCTTTAATGATATAATCAAACATATTTAATTTAATGATTAATGATTAGTTTTTCCATGGATGTGCTATCTCAATACGATTCACCATATTATCTAAATGGATATTATTTATGTTTTATTATTCAAGAGATTTATTTTCATTTCATATATTATGTTTCAATATGAATGTGTATGTTTCTTTTGTTTCACCTATTTCAAATGAAAAATTCATTTGACTTAGTAAGTGACAGTTGGGGCCCGCTATAACCCCTCGATGCATGGGTAGGTCTTAGGAGACAAAATATTGTCTTGGAACGAGGCCATGAATGAATGGATATTATGGTCTTCGAATGGGGCCTTGATGGTGTGATAGTAATGACTATAATTATAAATTCCCTTATTATAATACTAATGATTTATAATCAATTTGGTTATTTGACTAGTAAAATACCCATGGATATGTTTTATTACGACATTCATTATTCATCACTTATTCCTTCATATTTTATTCATGTTTATAATTAATTACATGTGTACTTTTATTTTTTCACACTACCTTATTATTTAGGTTTCCACTATACTGATTACACACACTGAGAATCTGAGCTCACCCCTTTTTTATGTTTTATTTTCTTCCAAGAATGTGAAGAAGATTATTATGAATGACTTTCATGGTTAATATAGGAGAATTAGAGGTTCCCAATGTAATTTATATGTTTGACTACATTATATGTTGTAATTCTGAACATATGTATATATTTAGACTTCCAATACTACTAAACTATTTGGACCATCTATATGTTAATGTCTTATAATCATGAAAGTGTAATAAAATAATGCACCATCTCCGAGCAACTGGGGTAGGGGCATTACAATTGATTCCATTATGAGGATGTGTCCACCTTTTATTTGAGGATATTATAATATACTGTTGGATGAGCAATGGAGTTGTACCACGAAAAATATGTCTTATGTTCCCAAATATTTAAAATATGAGAAGGTAATTTTTCTATATATAATTTTTATGGAGAAGCACATCCATGGAGGAATCTTATCAAGAATAAGACACAACATGATAATATTGAATCCATGTAATGGGATGAGTTCAAGAAGTAATTTTCCAAAAATATCATTCTATTTATTCTTCCTACAAAGATAAAGATTGGGTTCCTTGAGATAAAGGAAAAGGTGGATGAATTTAATGGTATCTATGAGAAAACATATATAAGATATTAGAGGTATTATTCCAGTATTATGATCCATATGGAGTGTCGTATAGGCCAATTCTTCAATTCCATAAAAAAATTTCTCTGTGGGGAATTATCCACAATAGACTTCGGTAGATATGAAGAATTTTTTTTCTGTTCTCTTATAGTGGAGATTTGTATTTGAGTTACCTATCATTCAAATGTTTAGGAAAATAAATGAAAAATTGAATTCAAAGGATATTCTAGAAACCATGTAGAGAAGAATACGAGTTTTCTTTTTTGTCCAATGTGTGGAATAAAACATGGAGGAAACTATCATAAAAAGACTATTTAATGTTTTATGTGTAGAAAATAAGGTCATCGGGAAATTAAACACAGATGTGGTGGGAAGAATTTATCTAATAATGTTAATAGGGAGAAAAATACACATTATTCACCTCCCACTCATTAGTAAATCAAGTGTATAAAAAATCTCATTCTACGAATAGATGCCAAATTCCAATAGATAACAATGATGATATATTCTATTATCCCCTTAAATCCATGTACAAATGGAAATATCATGCAATAATTATTAGAGATGCGGTGTATGACAAGGATGGGGTGGAATGATTTATTATTTATGTATTGAAATTCAAGAATATTGTTTTAGAAGTGATTTAATGGTATAATGAAGCCTCTATGGATTGTTCCACTTTAGTTTTTCCATAAGAATATGAATGAATATGTTTAAATTTAATGGTAACCATGAAAAATTATTGAGGTGGCTGTTTTTTAATAACACAACATTAATTGAATGATAACACATAATATATGCATAAGGAGATGTTTGATTATGATAAATAAATGGGATAGTATAAATTAGCTCATAACTGATAAGTATTATGACTAAAAGGTTGTTTATGATATCATTTATTAACTTTTATTAATTTTGGATTTAAAGAATTACAAAAGGGTTACATTTTGTATGAATTCATGTTTTAATATGGTTTTAAGGAAATTCATGTTATTACATTTTTTCAAGAGAATACCTAAGAATGAACTTCAAATATTTTTAATGTGATAATTAATAGAAACATAATGTTTCTTATGGGATTACTTATATGACTATTTTGGGAATTTAGTGACCTTATTTTGAAGGTTATGGATTTTATACATTTGGAATGTGTTTGTGAAATTGTTTATATTAAATCATGGATGAGGTTTTTGAGAATAATGTTCTGGTTCACCATATGAATATTTATTCTTATAGGGTAACAAAGGCTATAAATATTGGGAATTAATTATCATCTCATTTTAGATATTATGATCTACTAGTTCTACATGAATTAAAATTTCATAATTATTTTATGGAGTAAGAGATGAAGCTGATATTAATCAAGGAACAACCAAGGAGTGAGTTTTTATGTAGGAAATGAAATCACGTAATAATATTTTCTCAATGTATTTTGAAATAAATTGTTATCCTATTATCATTATAGTGTATGATACTAATGACCATTTCAGACCAATTTGTTCTATAGATTTATAGTCATTAACCTTGTCATGATGATATTAACTATTACTATTTATTATTTTATTGTGGAATATCATTACCTTCCAAATACATATATTAATTTATTTTTCATATCTAGAAACATAGTTATGAATTACTTCATGTAACGCTCATGCTAAATGTTTTCAATTTTTAGGGATGTTTAATTATTCAGTTTTGTGAGGTTGGTTTCTATAAATAAATTAAAAATGTTAATACCATTTATGGCCAGGGCTAATTTGAGGGAAAATTTATATTTAGGGGAGTATAATGTAACCACCAGATATTTTTATGGAATGAATATTTAATATATATAATTTCATTGAAATCATTTGTTTCACACAATATTCTTTTTTAACCTGCTATGGAATATTATATGAATATTATAACATACATGTTCAATTGGTGGGGTTAAATAAGAATAAATAAATTAAGAAATAAATATAAAGGACTAAATATATATAAATTAATTGGTATCTTCATAGAGAAATGATAAGAGTTTTTAGTAAGTCACTTTATTCATCAAAAAAATTATTTTCTTCAAAAATGAGTTTTTCTAATTTTAATGATTGAATATTAATTAATATAATATCTAAAAATGTATTTAAGAAAATTAGTTTTTTTAGTTCATAATGACAAAATTATGTTAAATTTTTTTCTAGATAATGTTATCAAAGAATTTATTTTCCCAAGAATATTGAAGATATTGATTTTTATTGAGAACTTTATATTCATTTAAAGACCTATCAAGGAATAATTATGATTTGGACTAGTATTAAATATTCATTAATAAAATTTTATTTAAAATAATCTTATTTTGGTTTTCAATAAGTATTTTATATAGAAATTTATTATAATAATATTTATATTGTGATAGGGAATTTATCCAAAAAACTATTTTTCATGGAATTTATCCTGTCTTATTTTAAATTATATTATGATACATATGTGTTTTCATTTTTTTAAATAGTTTCCATTTTTAAAATCATATGTTACAAATTTATTCAATTTTTTATTTTTTATTTTTTGCATTTGTGAATAGTTATCTTGGTTTTTCTATAACCAAAATAAATATTAAATTAAATTATTTATCTTAAAAACAGAATGATAAGGATAATAAAATGACCCTAACACTTACCAAAGTATTATAGTATGAATATAACTCAACCCAAAAGATATAAGGACCTAAATTTTTATTTTTAATGAATACATATCTAGAAAAAAACATATATAATATTTTAATTAATGAAATTACAAAAATGTCATTTTCTTTCTCTTTAATATCTCAAATTTCTCTACATAGAGGAAATGGTTGGTTGTGAACAAATTTAAATGTCCATTTTTATTTGAATAAAATTAGTTTTATGATGTAAATTTATTTGTGACATTTAGGGCCACTTTGATGAGATAATAACATTTATAACATTTTATTTATTGAATACATAAGGATTTAACATTAATAATTTTAATAACAATAACATTTTTAAAATTGTTTCAACCAAAATATAACATCATATATAAATAGTCATTTTAAAAATAATAATGTAGTATATAACATGGTAAATTATTTAAAATTTATTGATAATTTGTTTATCAAAAATAAATACAGAATGATGATATAGTAATTATTTTATTAATTTAATTTTAAAATAAATGATAATAAAAAATTAAAATAAATATAATTTGATATAATAAATTACAAACATGAATTTTCATACGACACTAACATGATTTAGATATAATTAAAGTACTTTTTTTCAAATATATCATGCTTTTTTGATAATATTAAAAGTCAATGTATCAAATAATATTAAATATGTCTTTAATGATATTTTAGAATAATTATTATTAAATTAAATTATTTAAAATTCATAAAATAATAAATATTCATAGTTTTCAAGGATATGATTTATTATGTCCTCTTTGATCCATTTATGAGTGTTTCATAATTTTATAGTAATAATATTGACCCCTAATGTGTAGATACCATGTTTTCATGGTAAGTATTAAAACATTTATATATGGGTTAAAATTGGATGATATGGTTTATAATGTGACTAAAAAAGTCTAAAATTTATTAGAAGATATATTTTAGATGCTCACTCATCTTATACTTCATTTTACAAACTTACATTGGAGTCCATTCAAGTTGGAAATTAATTAATATTAATTAAATATTTAATGAGTTTCCATAAAGTTCCCATCACACCAATTATAAAAGGACACCTCATCTGTCACTTATTATCATAACATTGAGACCTATATCTCAACAATACCATACTGATTTTTATTATAAAAACCCTTTAAATGTTCTTAAGGTTCTGGTATTATTAAAAGACTAACTCTAGAGCCCATTACAGGAGATCCAAATAGGTGTTTCAATGAAGAGGTAATCACTCTAACATATCTCTCTCTTTTGAATCATCCATACCTCGGAAAAATCTATTATTTTTATCATAAAATAATAACTAAATTATTGAAAATATTGTGGTATGAAATTATGATCATGAAAACACCATTGTACACCCACATTCTAATAATAAAATAATGAATGTATCGCTTATGAATACATATGACTTACCGTCTCCATGTAGCGATGAGATTAATTTTAAATCACCATATAATGTGGATAATGTGATTATATATGATATTTAAAATATAATTATACCATAAAAATGATAATATTATTTCTATCATATAATCATCAAATATTTTGAGAAATGATAATGTTGGTCGTGTGTATGTATGGAATACCATCCCCATTATGCAATGAGATTCATTTTTTAGTTATATTTAACATGTATGGTTACATGGATGATTTTTATGATCATATATGACATATAAAACATATTAATTACTCTGGATGGATTGATTATTATTTATCATTCGATCATTCCATTTGATGGATAATGGAAACAACATTCATGCATTCAAATGTTCTATAGTCTAAATGAATAATGTATTTAATTCTATATATATATAGCTTTTATGGATTATTATTAATATTTATAAAATGAATATATATGACTTATTAATCATAAATTGTATTTTTTAAATTATTGAAACATGATATATCTATAAGGACTGAGACTACCAAACTGAAACATGATTGGAAAACCAAGCAATTATCAACAATAAGAGGGATTTAAATAAAAAATTATTAATAAACATGGGATAATATTTTATACAAAATAAAACATGATATGATAGATATATCCTTGTGGAATAAATTGATAATATGTACATATTTATAATAGGTTTAAATGTGGAAAATTAAATTCAAAACTATAGGAATGGAAATTCTTAAAAAAAATTCCATCCATAGGGATAAACTACTATTTCATTAATTATGTTATAATATAATGGTGGTTTAAATGAATTATTATTATATTATTATATAGTTAACATCTTTTATGTGAATATATATTAAATATACTTCATCAATTAACTTTATTAACTCCATCTTCAACGATATTATATTTATATGGGATTATTTCAAAATATCAATACTATTTGGGACTGTTTCTCTTTAACTATCTAATGGGAAATATTTATAATCAATTTCCATATTTAAAAAAATCAAAAAGTTTCTTTATATTCTCCTATAAAATTTTAAAGTCATTTTTCCATGTTTTATCTTTTTAAAAAATGGTTCTAAAATAATCTTCCTGTAGTTTTCTAAACATGATACATTGTGAATTTCCAAAAAAAATTACATGTAACAAATGTTTTGTATCATATACAATATGAGTGGATTTTTCCACCTTCATGATCTATTACATCACATATTCTTCCTTTGCATGCCTATCAGGTTATTTTTAACTAAAAAATTTTCTTATACAAATGTTTAGCTATTTAAAATGAAATGATTTAGTAATGAAAATTTTATTTTTGAATGATTATTTCATGTGAGATTAATAAATAACTTTTCATCTATAATAAAATTATATGATTTTATAAATTCTTTAATGGTTATATTTTTCAAGGATAATAACCATATAATTTTTTGGTTGATTTATGCTTATGATGGCATGATGATTATGAATAATTTTTCTTTTCCATGAGTTATGTTATGATGAACTTATTATGTTCATTTAAGAATGATATTTATGGTTTTCAAGGTAACATCCGGAGTTTCTAAAAATGAATCTCTATAGAGAACAAGATACGCCACATCGAGCTTAAACAAACAATTAAATAATTTAAATGTTACCATTATTACATAGCATTCTGAATGGGGGGAATAAATATAATTAACAGAATTATAAAAATATGGTTTACACATTAATTTATAATTAATTCATTGGTGAAAATTTATTTTTAAATGAATGAAAACCATTTTGAAAATTAAAGGTAATCACTTTATGAAAAATTATTTAAATGTGCACATGTGTGTTTAATACTAAGAAATTAATAAATTTCTCAAGTTTTATAATATCAATGATATATATATATATATTCAACAATATGTTTGAAATTAATCTCATGTTTTTTGTAAAAATTATATTATAATAAATTCAATTTTTGGAATAAAAGGATTATTTTTCTAAAAATGTAGTTTTAGCGTATTTTGAAGATGAAACCATGTTAAAACTAATTTTGTTAGTTTTAAAATCTATTTTTGAAAAAATTATATTATTTTATAAAATTTTAGTATTAGGATTTACTTTGGTTGAGTTTTTTGTATATTTCTAAGAAATTAATATTTTTCGATGAACTGTGAAAAATATTGCATTGTAGTTAAAAATTAATTATTCATTTAACTAGTTATAATACATAAAAATAATTTTAAATGACACAATAGATTAATAATAAATTTATTAATCCATTTGAGTTCATTGAAATATTTTTTATATTCAAATTAGATATAAATGATTATTGGAATTTTGAACGCCTCTTTTACCCACCTTCTCGCCACTTCTGTGTGATTAGTGTAAAACATAATTTATCCACATTTGTGAATTGAATTTTGCAAATTTTAAATAGAAAATTTTAATTAGTATAAAAATTATCATAAAATAGTATCATCATAATTTTTAGTGAATAATAACTTTAGTTTTGTATTTACCACTTTTTAGGATAAATTTGGTAATTATGGATAAAAACAATATTATAATATTATAAAATTACCCTTAAAATTATCCAAATATCATTATATTAGTGGGTTTAAACTAGAATAATAATTTTCAATAAATGGATATCTTTTTATGCCACTTGGGTTAATAATATTAGATTTATTGTACTTTATTTAATAATAAGTTATAAATGTCACACTCGTATATTTTAGTATGAAAATTATTTTTATTATAGGGTTATATATAAGATAAATAAGACTATAAATAATAATTTTAAGTATAAATATTTATCTACATCATAATTTTTATTTAAAATCTTTTTATTAAATATGATTAAATTTAATTGTGACACAATGATGATACAATAATTGATTTATTAAATAAAAAATAAGATTTATGATATTAATAATATTAGAATAAATATAAGTTGAAATATTAGATGTTATCCATGAATTGTATGGATTAATATGACATGTTAGTGATGCGTTAATTTTTTTTTGGAAGTGATAATTTTTTTAATATTTTTTTAAAAAATAATTTAATGAATAGTTTCAAAATTGACATAATTCATATCTTAGAATATAATTATTTTATTAAAGGTCATAAAATTTTTTAAAAATATAATTTTGGAAATTATGTTTATATATTTCCATAATTGTGATTAATGAATTATTAATTGGTCGTTTGGCATTTTATAGTAAGTACATTAACCCTCAAAATGTAAATTACAAGATAAAATAGTAATATTAAAAATTGTTCAAACACAATGATATGAATCAAAAAGAATCAAAACATGTAAAATATTATTTTGATGAATTTATTTATACCAAAATTCATCTTATATTATAAATATTTTAGTTTCAAGCCATCTGTAATAGAAAATTAATTTATATTAATTTAATTTTTTAATAATTCCAAGAGTTCACATCCCCTATTATATAAAAGAGAAATAATTAATCTCTATTCGTTAGAAAAACGAAAACCATTTGCTTTGGCCAAGAGCAGCCCAAAACATTATTATAATACATCTCCATGTTTTAGTGGTATTAGTTTATGGTGAACACCATTCTTAGAGGTGTTGTTGTATTAATCAAAGGTGATCATCTAAAAGAAAGGTAACACTTTTAATTAAGTGTTTCTATTTTAGTTCTACTCCACCTTCTTTAAAATATCCTTAAAATTTGATGAAAAAATAAATCAAGTATCTTAAATATAATTTGATGATAATAATATAATATCACCACTTAGATCCGTCTCTGATTCCATCAAATGAGAAATGTATTAATGGTTTGTGTGTAGGTGTGAATTATCAACTCCACAAACTGATATAAATAGTTTTCCATAACCATCTCAAATGACTAGTGATAATGATATATTTTTTATCATGTGTGATATTAATGAAATATTTATCCTTATAAGATAATAATTTATCAAATATTTTTTATTTTCCATGAACATAAAAATTATTAAGGCATTCATGCCAACGTTTGAATTATCACCTCTACAAAGCGATGTGATTCTTTTTTTATCACCACAACACTTGGATAATATATATAAGTATATATTAATTATTAAAATGATATTAATTATGTTATCATCATTATTTAAATATAAAATAATACTTACCTTCATTTCAAAGTGTTCATTGAAAAATAGAAATGTTATTCATGCGTACGTACGACTTAGTGTCTCCAGGATTATAGTGTTGATAATTTTTCTTAACCATAAATAATTTTATTAGTTAGAATGACAATTAATGTATATAATTGATTATTCTGTGATGAATAGTTTTTAGGTGATGATGGAATCATGACCATTTTCACTATTGATATCATACCAATTTAATTTTAAAGTCATGTACTAAAAATTGACAAAACGACTGACATCAATTTAAATAATTATGTAATAGATATAAAATTGTAATAAGTAATATATTATGAATAAAAAAAATAAAAAATGTTCTATAAAAAGTAAATAATTAACCTAATTTTATTAGTTAGTAATATAAAGAACATACATGATGAATCAGACTCGAGATAAGGTATTTTTTTTAATCTCCTTTCATTGAGGCATTTTTTAATTATTTTTATGTTTATTCATTAAAAAAGTGAATATACAACCTTATTTATAATTCATATAAATATTTTATATATCCTCATGTTATTTAATGTTTTTCTAATTGCTCATGTGGCTTATGATTTAAATGTTCAAATTGGTTTGGGATGCTTTGAATGATTAAAGATTTATTTTTCAAATATTTTTCTCCATGTAAATATTCATGATATTATTTTCTTATTTATTATATGGACATAAATGGATTTTAGAGGTCTTTTAATCTAATTTGTTAATTTCAATATAATTTGGACAAAAGGAATCTTTTTACATGTTTTATATGGATGTTTTTAAAAATAAAAATTAGAATGTTGTTTTTAACGTATATGGAAACAAGGAATTCTCCACCATTATAACTATTATTTGATATTTGATTCTCCTAAAATCCATAATGTTTTAAAAAATACAGAATTCACATAATCAATTTTCTGGGTATTTTTCCATTTAATACTATTTTGAATATGGAATGATTATTTCAATATGTCGAAAAGATTTATTTTGATTAAAAATGAAATATTTTGAAAAAAATTATGAAAATTTATAACTTTTATGAATTAGGATTATATAATGGTTCTTGGAAAATTTATAGGTTGTTATGTAATAATCTAAAGATGGGTAGTTCCATAATAAACCAAAGATATGTTGTTATGTTATAGCCTCTAATGCACTGGGTATGGAAGTCATCCGTATGACTATTCCATTTTGTAAGAGTGACAAGTATTGAAGTCGAACGAATGTTAATTCAATTTAAGCCATATATTTTACCATGTTACCATTATTTACATTCTATTCTTTTTACAGGTTTTAAGGTATTATCATGATTATAAAAGATAAGCAGTGAGCTTATATTCAAAGGAATGTATTCCATACTTTTTAAGGGTAAAATGTATTACTTTATGATAATAAATTAAATGGGTTTATTGTTTATTGATGGGATAATTGTTTCCTTATTTTTATATCCCTTAATGATCTATTATGATCATCCCTTATTTTAAAATGATTTTCAAAGGTCTTGTGATTTTTAATTGAAAATAAGATGTCATGATGAATGAATTAATGATGTGTCTCTAAAAGAAGTATCATTTCTACGGGGTTCTATTGTTGGAAAAAGTGGGAATACAGTAAAAGAGTCCACCTGTAATTTAATAGTTTAATATGTAATATTTTTTCAAGTTCCCAAAAAATATATAAACTAAAATTATCCCTGAATTTTAATTATAGTAAAAAAAACTAGAATAAGTTATATTTTTGGAAGAGTCCTTAATGTTTGTATCAAAGGATGGATTAGAAAATATATAATATTAGGTTGTTTCATTGAAATTTAGGGATATAGTAATGATTTTTTAATTTTAATGTTGATAACAAGTTTATCATCAAATAAACCCATTTTAGGATTTATGCTATAAAGATTCAATGTGACAAATGGTTTTTTAAGAGGAATTTACTTTTGAGGTAATTATGGGATAATACGTTTTGCAATTAAAAATGAATGGTATGAAATAAAAATTGGGGTTAAAATATGTAATGGTTATTTTGGAGGATTTTATCTCAATTTTAAAATCATTTAAGAATTAAAAAGTTTTAGAAAAAAGATAACTCCAAGTATGGGTGGAAACCAATCATATTTAAAAAGGTCACGGTAATTGAACCATCGACCAAAGGGTAAAAATGGCGCATCATATACTATTGGAATACATGATGTCTTAGTTTGTATGACTATTTATTCTTATATAAATTATTTTATGGATGAATAAGTAGTTGATTTCAAGAAATAAATTCATATCATATTGGAAAAAAAATTGGGTCTTATGTAATAAAATTTCCATCATAAGATATTTACAATTTTGGACACTTTTTTATTAAGGAAAACATAATTCTAATTGATTTTATTTGAGAAATAAATTTTTCATTATATTTTTGATGAAGAAATAATTTTATTATGTAAATGTGATGATTTATGAAATGGTGAATATATCATGATGATTTCAAGTGAAATTATTTTTGGTATGAGACATTAATAGAGATATTTGTTATTTGGAGAAAATGTTAAATTTTTTATTAGAAGAATATGTTATAATATCCTTTTATATTTAGTTATTCAGTAATAGTTTGGGTTATTTTGTGCGATTTGTAGGAGAATTATTTTATGAATCGTCATTGATGAACATTTTGTATTACTGTTAAATTTTGGAGATTAATTTTGTTTTTAATCATATAATGGTATATTTTTTGGAAAATTTTAATATTCAAAACTAAAATTTTTGTTTTTTTTTAATCTTTCAAGATTGTAGAAATATATAATCAATATTTTATGATTTGTGATTTTTTAAAAGTTGATTTTAGTGCATTAAGAATGATAAATTCATCTTGAATAATCATCGTTGGGATAAAAAGACGAATTTGTGGCTTAATTTGATAAGTGGATGAGGATATTCATTTCATATATGTATATTTACATAGGGTTTTATTTCATGTAATAAAAAATTTCATTAACTCTATGAGAATGTTCTTAAAGAAATAACCTTATCTTTTTTACTTTTATAAAAGTAATTTTGAGCCATCTCATATTTATGGTATTGTGATGGTTACCATTCCCATGATCAGGCCTCTATCACTCTCTATTAGTCTATGAGAGACAGTTTTCTCTTCCATTTCTAGGTTTTTCTATATGGAATAATATTTAGTTTTATTTTAGGTGGCCATCAGAGGTCTCCTTTTTTATTTTAACATGGAAGTACGATTAATCTTTTTTTCATTGTGGGATTTAAAAAAAGGTATTTTGAAAATAAAATCCCCATATTTTCAATCTGAAGGTCAAATTGTGAGGAAACAATGTTATAAAGGGGTTATGGGAATGTAAAATCCCGAGTCATTAAAAATGAAACACTATACTGAACCTGATATGGCACATCGATCATAAATGAATAATTAAATAATGTAATTGTAACCATTATAACATAAAAATTAGAATAGAACAAATGATAAATGATAACTTAATTAAAAAAAATTAAACATGAATTTATATTTAATTATTTTTTTACCATTTAATTTTAGATTAAAAAAATCCCTTTCTGAAATAAAAGGAAAACATTTTTTGAAAAACTATTTAAATGTGAAAAGATTTATTAGTACTGGTAAATTAAAAAATATATATTGTTGGATTTTATTAATGATATATATATATAATATATAATTTAATTCTAGAAAAAGATCTCATGTGTTTTTTGGACATTATATAAGTATTCATTCCATTTTATGGATAAAATGAATATTTCTCTAAAAATCTAGTTTTTCATATTTTGATGATGAGCCCATTTTGAAACATGTTTTTATAACTTTTATAAAATCTATTTGAAAAAATGGAAATAATATTTAGAATAATATTATCAAAATTTACATTGGTTATTCTATTTTGGTATTTTTCTAAAATGTTTCATTTTTTGATGAACAATGAAAAGTACCACGTTATAGTAAAAAATAGTTTTTCATTAATTAGTTGCTATAATGTAAAATAATTTCTAAGTCACAATATGTCAATAATATATTTATTAATACAATTTAGTTCATTCTAATCTTTTTTTTTCAAATTATATTAAAAACATATTGAAATTGTAAATGTATCTTTTATGCACCTTCTCACCACATCAGGTGGATTAGGAATAAAAATAATTTATCCACTTCTGTGAATTCAATTTTTTTATATAGTCATACAAGGTTTTAATTAGTATGAAATTTTTTTTTATTATAGGATAAAAATATTTTTTTTTTTGAAATGTAATAGTAGTATTTTATATACCACGGTTAAGGTTATATACGGAAATTAAGGGTAAAAATTATATTATAATATTATATAATTACCTAAAACATGTCCTAATCTCATTAGATGAGTGATTTTCGACCAAAATTAAAATTATGAAAATTTTGTAACATTTTAAATCCACTTGTATATAAATATGACAAATAATGTACTTTATTTGAAGATATATTAAAAATATAATAATAATACTTTTTTAATAAGTAAATTATTTTAAATATACAATTACATAAAATGATAAATTATATTATAAATAGAAATTATAAATCTAATATTTTTATGAAAATCATGATAAATTATTTTTAATTTATATAAATCAAAAAAATTAATTTAATTATGACATAATGATGATGTAGTAATTGTTATATTAATGAAAGAATCAAATAAATAATATTAATAATATAAAAATAAATATTATATGAAATATTTAAGACATACATGAATTTAATTAATGACTATGATATATTAGGTATGATATAATTTTTTTTATTCAAGTAATATATTTTTTTGTGATTTTTTAAAAGTCATGTAATGAATTGTGTCAAAACTGACATTATTCATATCTAAAAATATAAAATATATAATATTGGAACAAAAAGTTTATATTAGTCTATAAATTTTATAAATTATTCATTTATTGTACTGTTATCATGTTATGGTTATTATGTTAACCCTAAAAGTGAAAATTAATTAATTAAATAATATGAGTTAAAAGGGAAAAAAAGATAAAGATATAAAAAGTAGCAGAACTTGTATAATTTTAAATTGGATAAATTTATGTTGAAAAAAAATTATCATATATTTTAAATCATTTCGTTTGGATCCATTGTTTATATTAACGTAGTTTATAAGATTTTAATATTTTTCATAATTCCAAGTGTTCCCTTCCCACCTTCTATAAAAGTAAAACCATTCATCTCTATTCATTTCACTTCAAAAACCATATGGATTATCTAATATCCACCCGAACACCCTACTAAAATACTTCCCAATTTTTATAGGCCTTATCATAGGAATAACACCCTTGTTAGAGGTGTTATGGTGTTAATCATAGGTTATTGTCCAATTTTTTTTTAATATTTTTAATTAGGTGTTTCTATTTTATTTCTTCTTCCCCTTCAATAAAATATCATTACAAAAATTTGGAATAATGAATCTAGTATCCTAAATAATATATGTTCTTATTATGTTCATACCATAACCTAATTCCATATTTTATTCTATCGTAATGGGAAATGAATAAATTGTTTGTGAATACATGTGAATTATCACCTCCATGAACCGATATAATTCATTTCCCATAACCATCTCTCAAGACTAGTTATAACTATTTAATTAATATTAATATGTGATATTAATAAAATATATATATTTATAAGAGTATATTATATCAATTATATTCTTAATTTCCATGCACATAATAATGATTACATCATTCATGCATACGTGTAAACTATCATCTCTACAGAGTGATGTGATTCGTTTTTAATCCCCAAAAAGAATGTTTAATATATATAAGTTTATTTAAATTATTAAAATTATATTAATGATGTTATTATCATTATAAAAATACAAAATAATACAAACCTTCTTTCAAAATAAAAAATGGAAATGTTACTAATTCATATGTACGACTTACCATCTCCATGATTGTGACATATATCATTTTTCATAACCATAATTAATAGTTTCTTTAAAAATATAAATAATTTCTAATGTTCATTAATATTTCATGAATATTATTTTGTAGATGATGGACTTATGACCATTTTTACTACTAATTTTATACAAATTACATTTTGAACTCATGTACAAAATATAAATAAAACATTTGACATGAACATAAATAATTATGTAATAGTAATGACATTGTAATAAGTGATATACATTTAATAATAAACTGAAAAAGGTACTTAAAAAATAAATAACTATCATTTTTTATTATTTATAATGATAAAGAACATACATGACAAATCAGAATCGAGGTAATATATTTTGTCTCAAACTTCTTTTGTTGAGGTATTTTATAATGATTTGAATTTTTATTCTTTTATAAAGTGAATATATAGACCCTTCGACAATTCATATCCATATTTTATTTATCCATATTTCATTTGATGTTTTTTAAAAAAGAATTAGTGTTTTATTATTTAAATACTCAAATTGGTTTGGTACACATTGAATGATTGAAGATTATTGGTCAAATATTTCTCTCAATGTCAATATTCATGACATTATTTTACATAGTTATTTTATGGATATAAAAATATTTTAGTGTAATTTTATCTATATTTTTAATTTCATTAAACTATTTTGAAAATTAAAAATTTTTCAATTTTTATATAGATTTTTTGAAAAATGAAAAAAAAGAATGTTCTTTATATCGTATACGGCGACAACAGCTTATCCACTGTCGTTACTATTAATTATATTTGGATTCTTCTACAAGACATAATATTTTATAATAAAAAAATAATTCACTTCTTCCATTTTCTAGGTACATTAATATTGAAAATGGTTTTGAGAATTCAATGGTTGTTTCAATATCATTAAATGATTTATTTGGATTTAAAATGATATTTTATGAGTAATATTCTGAAAATTCCCATATTTTGTGTTCTATTATTATATAATGGTACCTGTACTTTTAGTAGGTTGCCACATGATAATATTATTATGGTTTGTATCATGATAAACCAAGGATGGGTTGTTACGTTATATCTTCTAATGCATTGGGTATGGAAGGTGACCATATGGTTATTCCATTTGTAAGAGTGACATGTGTGGATCTTGATTGAATAGAACTTCTATTTAAGAATATTAATGTCCAAAGTTAACTTTATGTATTTTCTATGCTTTCTGTTGGGTTTATGGTAGTCGAAAGATTGCAAAAATTGAAATTATTGAGCTTATATTAAAAGGAATTTATTTAATATATTTTAAGGGTGAAATGTATTTCATTATAGTAAAGTTTCACGGGTTTTAATGTTTATTAAGGGAATAATGGTTTTATTTATTTTAATATCCCTTATAGACATTCTTTTCTCATCCCATATTTTAATATTTTTATAGGTTTTAATATTTGGGAGTGAAGAGAATATTTCATGATGAATGTATTGAAGACGTGTCTTGAAATGTAGTCACATTTTGTGGGGTTTAATTATCTAGAAAAATTGGATACATAGTTTTATAGTAAACTTGTTATTTATGAGTTTAGTATGTAAGAGTTTTCCGAATTCTCTATAACTATAAATTAAAATGTTCCTCGAATGTGATTTTATTTTAAAAACTCTATAATAGGTTCTTTTTATGTCCATGTCCTTAAATTCAAGGCATTATGGTTTGGACCTATATATCCTTCCTATCTTTTTGTATGAATTTATATATAATGAGATAAACATGTCCGAAAGGAGGAGTGAATTCGGTTCAAAAATATAGGGAAGGAAATGGATGTAAAACCAGATCAGTAATACTGATATGGGATGTGGAATGAAACTTGTTTTTTAAATGACTTTTTCGGTATGATGTTTTTTAAAATGGGCCTTCACTAAAGAAGAAATCATTTTCAATACCATTTTTTTTACCAAAATTCCATGTCTTATGCCAATTTTTTGCTCTTATGGATAATATTTTCTAATTATCTTATATTCTATGTCTTATGAACTTCTCATTTTTCTTCCATGAATCATGATAATCATATTTTCTATAATTGGTTTAGTTTTCAAATTTCATGATCATTTTCTATGTAATGACACAGAATTTTCCATGTAACGTTTTTTAAATTATATGGAAATATTACAAATATGTGAAATTTGATAGCATGGGATTCTGAGGCCTGGAGTGCCTAGAATGAATTTCTGAACATTATTTATGTGTATTCAGTTAAAATGTGAGAAAGAATTTGTATCATTTGAACCAGTGCTCATAATTGAAATACGGGGACACCATTGTACTCGCAGCACCGATATTCGCTTAAAGGGGGTTTAACCTCGACCGCATCGGGTCAAGAGAAGAAGATGGTTTTTGTGTTCTTCATAGAGGATTAAATAATATAAATATATTTTATTTTAAAAATATATCCTTTCAACACTCCTTTGAAATTATGGTAGCAGGGACCTCATGAGGGAGGTCAGACATATAATACGTAACATTAAATTCATGGTTACCGAAAATGTGTAACCACAATATCCTTAAATTAATAGGCTTCATAAATTCAAAATTAATGAATGTTCTTTTTAATAAAGAGTTTTATTAATTATTCTTGAGGGGAATGGGTGTTGGTTTTCCATTGTAGAAAGGGAGAAGAAGAACTTGAGGCTCCTGATGAATAACAAATCCACCAAGCAAGGTTGGAGGATCATCGTTCGAATGGCGTCGTTGGTGGTTTTATGTGGGGGCAACGAACACCGACACCACCTCGAATCATGAGTGTTCTCCGTCGAACGATCGAGTTAGGGTTTGTTTATGATTATTCATAATTAATTTACATTGAATGTTTCTTCTCAAGCTCCATGATATCAGTCTAAAACGAAGTTTTTGGGACAAACAAACCTGGGATGATCCCTTCGCAACCTCATGGATTGATGTGTTCCTCGTGGGTCGATCATCTGGTTGAGAGGAACCCGGAAATTTCGGGATTGATGTGACAGTGACTTCCGAGATGAAATTTGAACACATCATATTGAATAATGGGCCACCGGTGCTCCCCCACTGACTAGAGGAAGTATAATGACGACCAGTGCCGTAGATTGTCACCAGTAGGGAAAAAGGTGGTGGCCAGCACACTGGCCGGCCGTGATGGTGTCGGTGGCACAATATCGTCGCTGGAGGAGGCCACAACAAGTTAGCCATGATAGAGGAGGCTAGAGGCCAGTTGGCGGTCTGAAATCATAGAGGCATGGCGGCGCAATTCTGCGCCACTGGTAGAGTATGGGCCATGGCTGTGGAGCCGCGATGATGCACCAAGGCGGCCAAAAACCGTCTGGCCACAGGAGGACAGTGGCGCCGTCGCGCCGCATGAAGGGGAGCCAACCGGATTTCTTGCTAGCTACATCACACTATGTAGGACCTGCTATGGGGGGTCCTACATACCAACAGGTGGCGCCACAAGGCACCGCTAGGTTGGCCAAAACTGATGGACCCTTGGGCCATTCGAGAAGCCTGTGGGGGCTCCCCCGGTTTTCGGCTAGGGTGGGCCACCCTGGCTGCAGGCCACACTGCGGGGCACCCATCAGGCCACCCCCTTTGTGGGCCGGGCTGGACCTGGATGTGGTTGAGTCGACTCAAACTGAATTGGGTCAGCCCAAGCTAGGTTGGACCGGGTCGGACCAGACACTGGCCCATCTGGACTCAGATATGCCTTTTGGGCCATATCATGAGAACCATGCATCCATTTGAAGAACCGTCTATGGTGACATAATCCTTGTATCAAGAAGGTACTTTTGGTATACTCCACATGAATTTTGGATGAATTTGGAGTACGGTCGGGTTGGATCGAACCCAAACCCAAATGGGCCCTCAGAACAAAAACACTAAAAACTTATAGACCAAACATTCGATTGACGTGCCGTCTACCGCATTCAGTCCCTTATGATGTGATAGAACATCTAGATACATCATTGGGAGACTTCTGGGTAGTTTAAGTATTGAAAAATGGATTGAGAAGATAATTCTCCGGGAATCCAATCATGCTTAGTGCGAGAACCCTGTGGCTGGTTGTACTTGAAAAATCTTCAGATCCTGTGTGGGTCATCTTCAGATCCTGTGTGGGTCATCTTCAGATCAAATGTGGTTCATCTCCAGATCATGTGTAGGTCGTCTTTAGATCCTATGTGGGTCATATTCGATCTTGTGTGGGTCAATATAATAGGTTCTCGAAAAACTAAGATGATCTATCAATACAAATAATCATCAATACATCCATACGTAAGTTATACCTGGTGTGACCTGAGTCTTTAACTTTTTGGTAAAATACATTTTGGTGATATATTTGTGGTATTCTTCTATGTGGCCTTACCTTTCTAGTACTTACCTTCATGGTATTACCTTCACGGTATTCTTCCCTTCATGGGATAGTTGTGCTTTTGGATAAATAGTTTGGCCTTGTGTTTTCTCATGAATGAGATGGGTATACTTGATAACTTAGGTGTATGTATTGGAATATACCGATGTAAGGTTGAATTCTATTTTCTCACTTTGTGATTATGATATTTCATTGTGTTTTATCCTTTGTTGATTCTGAGTGGCATTAAGGGGTCTCGTGGTCCCTATTAATTATTTTTATACTCACCCCTGCACAAGTTATGCCTGCACCTTGTTGTGTCTTGTGTAGACGACAGACAACACTGATCGAGGCTGAGGGTGCTAGAACTAGAGGGTGCTTGGAGGTTGACCATTTGATGGGACAATATGTAGAGACGACCATTCAAGTTCTGTACCTACCCTTCAGGTAGGATCCTCGGTGAATGTTTATAAGAGTTGTTCTAAGTTTTACATGTGCTTTCCAATTGGGTTTGTATCCGGGCCACCATTACTACTGTACTCACTCTATTTACTGTATAGTTTACATTGTGATTGTATCTTTCTTTGTGATTGGTTTTTGTGAGTTTTCAGGTTAAAAAGTCAATTTCTTCCCAGTTTAGGGATATTCCTTTCCAGTTCTAGTCACCAACCCCAGGCCTACGGAAAGCGGGCTTTGGGTAGTCATGGCACGAGCCCCGGGGGATGGGCCATGAAATTATCCTACCCATTTGATTAGTTTGTACCTACATATCTTTTATGTTTACCCATACTATGAATCTATGCACACGGTTTCTTATGTTTCCATTACCTATGTTATAAAAAATTCTAATATAGGATTACCAATGGGCATGATCTTTATAGGAGATGTTGTTGATCATACATAAAATAATCTGTTTGTATATCTAATCTCAAATACTCTATTCCTTTATGTTTCATTCATGGAATATATTTTTATTCATCTCAAATGATATAATATCTATGTATGAAAATATTGTTCTTATATCAGAGCTAGTGGCCTTAAGAGATATACTAGATACATTAAAGGATTTTAAAAAATCAGGGGATTAAATGAATATAGGGGTATGATTTGACCATTCAAGAAAATAAATCCAACCAAACATGTACAAGAAACATCAAATATACAATTTTATGGATGAATAAAAAATACTTCAATGACATATCCAATGTTAATAAAGAACATAAGAGTAAATTAGGAATCAAAAGGAAATATCATGAAAATAACAAAAGACCCAATGAATCAAGGAAAACAATAAGACAAAATGCATAAAATAGTTGACCAATAACCAATATCAACCTCCAATTATACCTTTTTGGTAAACCGTATCATGTTACCCAAATTAATTAATATGATACCTTCCCATTACATGTGTCATGATAGATGAAATTTGTAAATGGGATGTTGTGGCCATGAATAGGGTCAATATATAATCAGTATGATTTCCCCAATGCTTCAAAACTAATTCCTCTAGGGAAAAACAAGATATGACAATTTATAAAAATAGATTAAAAGTAATTTGACCTTTTTATATAAAAATAGAATATTACAAAGAGAATATTTTTATATGAATAAAAACAATCTATATTTTTTGGTATACCCACAACCACCTCTCTAAATATACACTATAAATTTCCATGGTATAGTTTCATACTCTTGATCAATCTCTCATCAATCAACCATGTCCCTAGAAGGTGACCAATACAAGGTTCCCAAAAGGAACATACCCCTTACAATGGATTATGAAAAATAATTATGTTACACTAACCATGTGAAAATTTAAATTATAGTACATTTCACATTCAAAAATTCTTTCTTTAAAATATTAGAACAACCATTTTCCTTGAATATAAAAATATAATATTTAAATCACAATTTTAAAATTATCTAAATGTTTAATTTTCATAAAAGATCATACAAATTTCTATAATTCCATCCAAAATAAATGGATTTCACCATGAATAAAAAATAGGTTTCACATATATTTTAAAAAATTAATTTTAATAAAACAATGCCTTTATGTTCTATGTCATGTCGAAATGAGAAAAAATCCACAAACCTTTAAATAGATAGAAAAAAATAAAGAAAAACACTGAATTACCCTAAAAAAATATTTCTATTTTACCCTTGAATAAAAAATCATAAAAAATCATGATTCAAAATAAATAAAGTGGTTTTAACAATGAATAATGAGATTAATGGTTTTGGGAGAGATAGAATGTCTATATCCAATAAAAATGGCCAAGAACAATGAAGTATCTATGAATTTCGATCTCAAAAGAGATCTGATTCACCAAATAATTTCATATATATCAATATTTATTGTCATTAAATCGTAAATATATAATTTAATACTAAATATTTAGAGAATATTAGATTAATGGTTGTCTTGGGGCTTATTTCAAATTTGAATTACAATTTTCAGATATAAAACTGCATGGTTCATGGTTAGAGTTATTGGTTTTTTTAAATCATAACACAACCATGCATGATCTACTATGTCAAAATAGTAGTTAGACATTCATTCTCCTTGGAAATCAAATGGTTTTGACAAACCATGTAGAAAATGTGATGCCCAACTTTCCCTGGTACCACAAGTTTCACAATTTTTTATAGTGTGTGCATAGTTTCTACTAACCATGATCAAACTATATACCTCTACAATAGATTCCAAAAGTATAAAAAACACATGATTTCATATTAAAGAAACAATATCATTATATATAATCAAAATAAATGAATAAAGGGAGATGAACCTAAAACAGAGTGTGTTACATCAATATTGTGAAGCATGGGGTTGCGATATAGTCTATTGTTCCTTATGGAATGGAGTTCATAGTTGTAGAATTTGGTGGTGGGGGTGGGTGTTTTATGAGGTGTGTAATCAACTAGATATATTATCGGGGGATCATGTTGTATTTTTTACACCTTTTCCTTGTTGACACTCCTACGACATAGGGTGATATCAAGGGTGTAAGATCTGTTGGGTTGTGTAGTGTTTTATGGATCTGTGTTGTAGCCCATTTGCTAAACAAATAAGACATATAATGTATCCTAAACCACTATTTCTGAGATTTTATTTACAATATATCTTATTCCATGGTTGACGTGGACTGCGTCATGGTCTTGGGGGATTGCACTGTGTTGATATTGGTTGCACCGTGGTGTGGTGTTTGTAGGCCTGACCAATATTAAAATATAATAAAATTTAAAACATAAAGCCATTTCCCCCTATTAAACCTAGGTATCGAGTTCGTCTACCCTCCAAGGATCCCAGTCTGAGTCCATTCAATCATGAAATATGATTTAAAAAAATCAATATGCTATGCCAATATGAATTCGTCGATAAGTCTTTTAATCCCTCGTTCATCATAGATATTATATTATCCATTACATCTCATATCTGTAGAACAAATATTCAATTTATATATCTATGTTGTCAGATATATATCCTTTTGATATTATATTAAATCTATTTAATCATATGTGATGGGTTCTTGAATATAGAATATTTTTTTCGATCATTTTTTTCGTCACATTTTATGAAGTAAGTGGATTCTCTCTCATCTATAATCTTCATGAAAATTAAAAAAAATAGTTTTTAAATTTGGTTTATTTAATTTTCCATGGAACATTATATGAATTTATAATGTAATCATTTTATTCTATTTTTTATTATTTTCTCAAAATTGGAATTATTTTATGTAAAACCTAATGATTTTTGGTATTTGATTAATGATTTTAAAATTATAGAGTGGTTTTTTTATTAAACAGATGAGTTTGAAGAATTTTTCCAATGAAATATTTGTGTCTGTAAATTTATTTTTCATGGATTTTGGTGTAATTTGGTGGGTGTGGGTTCATGTGGAATTAAGTATGGATTAAAATTTCAAAAATTCTTGATTGAATGGATTATTTTCATGGAGTTATACTGTTAACGGTAACCTAAATCTTGAGTATGTTGTGTGTGTATGAATTGGTGTGTATATGTGGAATGTGGGAATGGTTATGGAAAACATGAATGGGCTATTATATTATTTTTATGGGTTTATAAATTGGTTTCTATAATGGATTTATATAAAAAAATTGGTATGTTTATAAAAATAGTGGAAACATGTTTTGTCTTCGTTGAGTAACTTTAGTAGAATCTTGGGAAATAAATTTGAGTTTACACTCACCCCCGTATTGGGATAATTTTTTCATTTTTTGATATAATATACCAAGATACAATAAAACATAATGCATCGTATTCTTCCAATGATATGTATTGATTCCAGGGGAATAACAAGTGGAGATGGATCTTGGTGCTTGGTCGGGTATTTCATGGTATGTTGTATCATTATTTATTGGGTATTATAGTCTCTTGGTCTTTTACATTTATTTCCACATGGTTTTTCTATTGGATGTTTTGTATTTTTGTTTTTCCTAGGGCTATACTCTTTTTCTCATACATAATAAAGTGTTTTTTTGATATTTTATTATTCGTTGGTTATATTGTTTTTCTCTTAAGGGAAAATAATCCACTATAATTTTATGATTCCATAGAAATAAATTCCTAGTATTTGGTGTCTTGGGTATGTTACATACATATATTAGAACCATCATCTCTTATCAGGATATTAAGATGGATAAGAATATTTACAAAAACACTTGGTAATGATTTCACATATATCACTTCTAGTCCCATGTAATCTCCACTTGGATAGAATTAAACAATAGAATTGAAACTATGGTGATGAATCCCCCTCATGAAGCATTAACCTAAATGTCATTTTTCCTGATCAACCACTCTTTGACCCTCACACCATCCTTGATATCTAAATTTTATCAGTTAATGGAATAAGGGTCATCATTTAGATAATGATAAATTAAGGACATATGAAATGCATCATAAATATGATCCTACTACTAAGGATGTTCAAGATGATAATCCACCTGAATAATGTGACCCAACACATTAAACATTCCATTAAACTAGGGTTACAGCAATTCCCCAACTAAACCTCTTATTCCTATGAGAATGGGAAACACTTCAAATATCATGTTCCATAACCTCGAACTCCAAGGGACACCTCCAATGATAAGAATATGCCTTCATATATTTTAGTTCTATAGTTATACACTCATCAACAATATACATTTTCTCTATAATGATTTTCACTATATCCAGAACAATAATTCCCACCTCTCTATTATGATTCTAGTGCAATGGGAATTGATAAGGCCCACTGTACAACAACTCAAGGGGACTGAAAAAAGCGATGAATTATTAGTATTATTATAAGAAAACTCATCCCAATGTTGATGTCATACCCATGATCCTATGAAAATTATGATAAAAATCCCCAACATACCCTTTGACATTTGAATCATCCTTTTGGTATATTCTTTCATCCAGGGGTGGAATGTAGTGATTAAGAAGAACATATCGAAAAAATTGTTTCAATCTGACACGTGCATATCTTTATGTGTTTATTATATTGATATTTTATTTTTTAAAATTTTTTATAGTGTAAAATATATGTTTTCTCTTGATAGGAGTGAAATAAAATATTGAACATAACATTAAATTGGCAGAAAAGGGGTTGTTTTCTAATTTTTTTATTTTGAGATGAAAATAATGTAATGAAATATGATATTAAAAACAGAACGATAAATATACTTGTTAAAAACTTATATGATATGGGAGATCATGTGAGGGACTATTTTATAATTGTAATGATATCAAAGTTCCATGTTCTCAAATTCTATTGTGTTAAATTAATTATTGTAAAATCAAAAAAAAAATCTATTCACTGCCTTGGTTAAATGGAAATGGTGATAATATACATTACCAATATCATAACCTGTTATACCTTCATTCCAATGTGCTATAATGTTTTAGTGACATCCATTAATACATCTAGGTCGTAACTTATAGGTTATTAATGATCCCAAGCAATCAAGAGTGTCCACTACCCCTCCAACATGTCATAAAAATCACCATGAACTTCACAATAAAGAAATGGTTTATTAAATCACATATAAAAAAGGTTGTATTGGGGGAATATATGTTTCATATAATATTGCGACAATAATAGTATAATATAAAACCAAATATGATCATACATGATAACAAACCTTTTATATGAATATATAAACAAAAATAATAGTAGAATGAAAGGGTATTTATTAAATGAAGTGAATGAACACATTGATTATAAATATAAAACACCCCCTTCACTAATCACTCATAATTCCTCCCCTCTAGGTGTAGGTTAGTATAGAATTATACAGAATATGAAGACACTACAAAACATTGAAAAGGAAAAATTAGGAAAATAATTTTTCAATTGAATCATTACAACGATAGTTTTCTCCATTAATTCCCACCAGTAATCAAAAAATAAAAATTAACCATTATTGTGAGTTTTTTAGAATTTTTTTGGAAGTCAAATTTCAAAACCCTAAATGACTGTTTCCATGTTTAAAAAATGTTATTATTGAGTTACTAAATCAATCTTTTTCAATTTAATGAGTGAATTTATCCTTGATGTCTATTTTAAACACGATTCATTAAGTATTATTTCATATAAAACTAGACTCAACACATACGGAATGCCTTTACACTTCCATATTCCTCTTTTTCTGAATAGTGGTCAATTCATTAAGTCAAAAATATTTTCCATAGGAATATATTTGTTTGGGACCCATAAAATTCTATTTTTTACTAACCCAACTCAAGAAGTTTCAGAACACAATAAAGCAATCATAAATATATATTTGCTAAATTTATATCAATATGGAAAACAATTCTCTACATTATGAAGCCTTAAAAAATATTTAAAATTTTAGAATTAATTGATTATTACATTTGTGCACAAAATATTCAAAACAAATCAAAAAATGATTAAATTAAAGTAAATTTGATAAATTTTAATGGATTATACCACTTATATAATCATGAAAAATAATAAAAATATTATCCCTAATAACCCCCACACAAATACATTTGGATCAACTAAAATTAAGCATTAAAAATAAATCATAACAATGTTGAAAATAGATGTTGAGGTCCACCAATTTAACACCATGATAACAAATATATCATTGTTCATAAAAAAACAATTATTTCCAGTTTAAATTTGATAACATTCAATCCATTTCCACTTCATTTCTCCCTGATGTACATAAAAACTATTCCTCACAAGAATTATCCTTCATGACATAAATGTGCATTTTTAACATGGATTTAATCCTCCAAAGCCTAGATTCTACATAGGCATTAGGAAATCCAAAATCTCTACCCAAGGTGAGTCCAATAACTATTATTATAATCATTATATTTTGGTGTATTTTTTAGATTGTGGATGGATAGTATTTGATGTTATAAATATTAAGGAAGAAATAGTTTGGTTTGACTCTTTTTGAAGAACAATTTCATTGTACTAATTTTTAAAAAAATATTATCTCTTTATCACTCTCTATAGTAGAAAATAATCTACAATTATGCTGAAAACGTTAATCCAGAAGTAATAAATAAATAATTTTAGTTCGAAAAATGATATCTACTCACTAGACATCAATAGAATTAATCATTTGATTGATATTTTATAATTCATAATTGCTAAAAAAATTAATGTATTGAGGTTTCATTATGCTTAGACATATCCAGTAAGGTACATATATTAGTAGAATTTTCTTCTCATACTTTAATTTTCAATCCAATGTAACACTGTATAATGTATCACAAGACAAGAGATCTTTAAAAACCTATTATGTTCATATAGATGTTGTATTTTCACATTGATAACATGTCTGATAGGGAAAATGGATTCTACTGTGGCTAAAAAAATTTATTCTCCATGGATTCTTAGGGCTACATGGATTAAATGGTAAGGTATGACTTAATAAAAACTCTTCTCATAAAATGAGGTATTTTGAAAAAAAATAAATTTCTCAATCATTTAAAATAAATGTACCTTAATCCCTAATGTTATGATTGAAATAAGTCATGTTCTGATTAAATAATTAATTGATTGAATATCTCATCAAGTGAGGTGAATGTAATTAATATGAAAAAAGGGTTAATAACCCACATGGGAATGTGATTTTAATGATATATGTAGTGGGTGTTTTATGAGATTAAAATATAATATTTCTTCCCTTAATTATCAATGTGTTGAACTTGAAACAAATTTATTTTCAGAATTAATTTATGTTTGGAGTCATGGGGTAATTTTTTCATTAATTTTCATGGGTTTCAGAAATAGAATAGAAAATCATTTGAGTTCACATGTTTCAAAATAACACAATAAATAAAAATAAGATACAAAAATTTGAAAAAGAAACAAAAATTGGGGGGAAAATTAATACTCCTAAACTATAATGGTTCCCTCTCCCACCTACAAATGGTGTAGTGTCCTCAATGAATTCAGGTTGAATTATAATGAATGTATATTTTTAATGGGATCGCCACAAAAATTTTATGGAGAGGTATGAGATGAATTATAGATTGTACAATACTATGATAATAACCTAAGATATTCTCACTAAAAACATATAAGAAAAATTGGGAAATAAAACATAATTAATTTATTAAAACAAAATAAAATATAATTAGATTTATAAAGGAAATGGATATATGTATGTATATTCATTTTAAGAAACCATATGGATCGTACATTCCCACATAGAGGGGGTGATTCTGGGATGGCCAGTTTTACTAAATTATTTCCATTATAAACTATTTCATTTTAATTAAAATATTAACCTCTTATTTTGATGAGTGAATTATGAAAAAAAGAATAATGTAAATGAAATGCAACAAACTATATTTTTACATGGTTTGGTACAAATACATATTAGTTATTATTACTCATTTTACCACCAAGATTTATATTGTCAACTATAATCTTGTTATTAATTGAAATGGTTTATGAAGCTTCTTATTATACAACTATTATCCGATCATCTATTTAATATTTGTTATATTCTCTAGAAAAGAAACTATTCTCCCATGGTAGGGTAAAACCCCAACTATTATACTGGACACACTCCCCGGTCTCATAATCCTCTTTAGCAACGAGTTATACTCCTTTTCCACAAGATGCTCTAAATATTTATGATAATCTATAAGATGATATCATGATATTTCTATATTACTTTTCTGGATCTGACTAGATTATTTAAAACTTCATTTACATTAAAAAATACCTGATCTAAACATTTAGAACATCATAATAATTTTTTTCACCTAAAAATGATTAGTTTCCTTATTGAAACTATGACAATCCATTATTCTTCTTTCAGATGATGTCTCAAACTCACGAAACAATGAAAACTTGGGTAAGAAATATTTGTAAAACATTTCATGACATTAATATAATATTCACTATACATATTCATGTAATTTATATTTCAATTTCGTTTCTAAATCTATATTCTTGTATAATACAATTCATGATATTCTCAAATTTCTTTATTATAATTTGTGTAAACATACAAATTAAATTGATTTCATGGAGGATTTATTTAATGTGAAGAAAAACATTGTTCCATCGCACACAATTTATACATTTCATTTAAACTCATTAATTCTTATAATTTTGTGAATCATGTTTCTTACCTTCCGTAAATATTCAACTAATCAACAATATCATCATTTTTTCCTTTTATCTAAAAATATGAATAATATATCTTATATTCTACTTCCATATAAATAGTATTCATGAATCCTCAATGTTCTTCCCATAAGTACATTATATAAATTCTCTACATAATTAGATCCTATGAACCTAGGGTCTTATTTTACAAATCAACGTGTTATTGATTTTCATCCAATGAACAGTTCACATGGGTTCCTTTCTCATTTATGAGAACTAATAAAAAATCATAGTTTGAATATGATGTTCTTGAAA
The DNA here is from genome assembly GCA_963277665.1 of Viscum album. NCBI lineage: Eukaryota > Viridiplantae > Streptophyta > Magnoliopsida > Santalales > Viscaceae > Viscum > Viscum album. The sequence continues at coordinate 1,867,685,857 of OY728131.1, forward strand.
TAGTCAACACAAATTCATGTTTTAAAATAAAAAATACATTGGTCATCCAAAACACTATTTAAAAAAAATATCTATCAGATATTCATTTATCTCATACTAAATTATTGTGATGTTTTTGGGTATTTATAGAAAAATATAGATGACCTATATCTCAAAAATACATAGTCATTCACTGATTACATAGACTTCAACTAACTCATGCACTAACTCCTTCTGGTGTGTAATAAATCCACACAATGGATATATGATAATGATATTTCATAATCAATTCACCTGATCATGTGTTCAGTTTATTTTCATAGCATATATAATAGTTAACAAAATTTTATTAATTTTACTAATGAATCAATAAACTATTAGTGATTCAGTTTGATCATATTTTCTTGATGGAATTTCAAAAAGATGATATTTTAGCACATGAAGAACACCATCGAGTAGTCGAGTATGAAGAAGGCATCGAGGGGCTTGTCTAAATAGAATAGACACAACATATTAGATGATGATAGTTTATTACGTATTATTTAATGATGTTTGAATAAGAATCAAATTGTACTCAATCTAAATAAATCAGTCATTCAGATACACACTTCCATACAATAATAGAAATACATCTATACCCCATTCTGAAAAAGCGGTGTTCGATAACAAAAAACACTTGTACACATGAGGTTCTAATTATGCTCCTCAATGCGTTATCCCACTTTACTAATTCCCATGCAATTTCCTAATAAATTTTACACTTGGGGCCCTTATGTTATACACCTTTTTCGTGCCACTACCATGAGAGATTTGTGAGTCGACTCCTCTGTATGGTTGCGGACCTCCACCCAAAATGTGTATAAGAGATTGATCCAAGATCAAATTGGGATGCAAAAAAAATTCGCAAGTCCAAATACAAATAATATTTAAAGAAATATGTGTATAGATTTATTGAAACCAAACCTTAATAAAATTTCCCTATAATTTATTACAAACATTGTGTCTACACTAAAATGCAGTTCAACTTGTTTTGGTAACTAAAAAATATTCAAAAATCAACACATTTAAAAAATCATTGACTTTTCATCATCCCAATTTATTGAAAATTAAATTAAATTCACCAAATCACTTAGGTTATTTAATCAACCTCATTGGATTTGTTTTCAATAACCATTTTATTTATAATTAAAATGTATTATTCTACCAATTATTTATAATAAATCCAAATATATATGTATGGGAAGGAATTATCAACCCCATCATTCAAATTTTTTGAATATATTATCCTCTTCAAACACTAATTTTCACAAACCGTCCCTCCAATGACACCACAAATATGGATGATAGATAATGATCTCCATGAACCACCTCTAGTTGGAAATGGATTTGAAATTATGATATAGGGTTAAAAAATATCAAAATTTGAGGCATCTCCATCTATAAACAAAATAGAGTCTATATATATGACTTATAAACACCGCAACACACCATAAGATAATATAATGCTAAACTAAAAACCATCACACAATGCATGAGTAAAATAAAAGAATACAATTAATGTCAAAAAGAACACTTAAATATTATTGTATGATAGAAAAGAAAAAATAACTCCATAACATGTTAGTAATATACATATTGGTACACAACACCCACCTCAAAAAAAAGAAAATATTATATAAACATAGGGAGTGCATAAGCGGTACAATCAGTATGGATAGAAAAAAGGTCTCAATTGAAAATGTGAAATGATCATGCTAAGGCACCATCAAAAAAAATAACTGAACCAAAAAGCACCCTTACATGTCAATTAATCAAACCCATCTTCACATTAAACACTCACCAAATCCCATGTAAAATATAATAATGTAACATTGATATCATAACAAAGTAAGGGTCCCTACTACCTCTTCCCCAATGACATTGAATTCTCACACTGCATCATCAAATATCATATTCTCTCATCTTTCCAATCATATCAAATTTCAAACTACCCATATATGATGTGGGTCTAAATGTTTCTATACCTACCCACCCTCAGAAAGTATAACATCATATTCTATATTTATGAATCATCACATCATATCTGCAACACATTATTTCTTAGTTGAAGAATCCAAGACTATTGTATCATGTCTTTCCTAAATAAACCTAGGCCAGCGCATCACATCTCATAATATAAATAGGGAAGTTGGTTATTATGAATTTGATGTATGTAATCCTCATTCACTACAATTTCAATGCATCATCTCCACCACATATATAATATTCCCACATCTCAACACATCAATAATCACCCAAAAACAATTGGGAAATGACAACACATCTCCCCTAAATAAACCTACACTATCACTTCTTGGGAAAGAGCCAGTAATTGGGGGTATCCAGTCATCAGTTTGAAAACTAAACTTGTTGATGGGGAAAAAATAGAACCCAAATACATATATTAATTGGAATGGTTATATAGATATAATAGGGTGTTTCAGTATGTAACCCCAATATTATTTATATAATTAAAATAATCAATAACCAACATATGAGTTCCAATGGACTTCACAGGAATGCACCAGATCATGACCATCATACCATAGCACAAACATCACAACCACTATCACAAAAATATGCAAAAAAAACCCCACCACCAAACATGTCAAACCATAATTTCCACATTAATTTCAATGTTCACCTCATATTATAATAATGATGTTACTCGTATTTCATTTCTTAGGGTCTTATTATTCACGTCTAAAAAACCCGTTTGTTTATTTGATATATTTAATCCATTTACCACATCTAATTTCTATGTAATAGTATTCAATTTCCGTCATGTGATGCCATTATTAAGACCTTATTTTAGGGGTCAACAAGAAATTTTTTTAACAAATATCTACATTTATTCTCAAAAAATAGATAAAAAAATTGAGGAGAAAGAATTTAATTTATCCTTTTTTAATTTCCAATACAATTTATCATCATTTAATAACTAACTCTCATTTATAAATTATTTTTCAGTACGAAATTAATATTATGTAACCAACATTACTTAGTGATAATGATATTTAAACATCCTAATTTTAACAAATAATACAATCAAGTTCCTTCCTCATGTGAAAACAGACATATATATGATATTAACTAAGATAAGGATATCTAGTATTTGTTCTTATATGATCCTTATTAATAGATTTTCATTATTCTTATCCATCATTAATTTCTTTCATTATGAATAAACAATTCTACGATTATTTTAAATATTGAATCGAGGAAACATAAATCCAATAGTCCTCCATAGTGGATAGTTTTCTAAGTGTATAATTTCTATAGATTTTATCAAATTTTGGAATCCCCATGAATACATTCAGCACCTTTAATTAATTTTTTAAAAAACACAATAAAATTTTTATATAAACTTATTTTGGTTATTTAATGAACTTCAATAATAGAATCATTTAAATGAGTATATTCTCAAACCAGCAATCTTCTATGATTGGAAAAATACTATTCACATTTTCTACCAAAGAAACATTATATTTCATTTACTTACTCCATATTTACTTCCACTTACAACAGTCTTGGATATTTGATCACAAGTTTATGAAGAATTTTTTTTTGTATTTACATTGTCTATGGACTCAATATCCACAGTTATTAAGGTCATATGTGCTTTAAAATTATTCTTTATTTAATTGAATTGTTTAGGGAAATTGGTCATGAGATTTTTAGATAAATTCAATTGTTTATTAGACCTTTCAAAAACAGATTTTTATTAATTACATTTTTTTAGAAAACTATTCTCATTCTTTATCATATATTTAATTCACCAAATCAATCATATACTTTATTTTTTCAATTGATTCTTTCTTCAATTCCTGATTTATTCCTTTAACATTGATGTTGATTCCAATTCACAATGGTCTATTATGTGAACCTAACTACCACAATGGAATCATATTTTCTTTCGTGTGAAACTATTAAAATAATACATCCAATAAAATTGAGTGTAATTTGTTTGAAAAACATATTAATTTGTTTACATAATAGGGTATAGATGAAATCATGTTATATTTCCTTGGGGACTTCTTTCATACATTATCTTAGAATCATTAGATGGTTTTTTCATGAATGAGCATACCAAAAAATCATCATAATAGTTACCATTTCTATTTTAATACAAACTTAAATCATATAAATATTCATATATATTTTTATAATACTGATTTTTCTATTTTATATTTTAATAATGTTATTAAGGATTCTTATTTTAATCACCATTTCTCCCTCAAAATGTTTATATTCTATAAATTTCAAAAAAATTAAATTTTCGCGCCAATAATTTAGTTACCAAGGGCATAATTTCTTGTAGTGTCAAAAATATTCAAAAAATATTGATATTTTTTTTGGTAATTTCTCCCTAGCTAAAAAATACACACACTTCATCACATATATCTATAGAGATTTAGTGGATTTATATAATTTTTCATCACCCATGTTTGTTAAGATATTAAATTAGAATATATATTAGTCAAGAAAACAACAATAGTATGTAGTGAATTTTGAAGACATTGTTTTGATTTTTAAAATACCATGTTGAATATTTATCCATAGAATGTATCAATCCCTTCATGAACCTATATCTTTTTCATTATACATAAGAGTATATATGAAGAAATAATGACATTTGGTATTTTATATATAGCTTGGAAAGTATCATATTGTGTATATACCATATTTGTCAGTTTCACTTATAATTCAAGGAATTAAATGTTGATAACATTAATCTCATTTTACACTGATATCAAGCATTCGTTCCCCAAAATCATCATCTTATAAATCTCATCATCATGTACCAGATTTTTATTGTGTAAAAAAAATCAATCTACATAATTATTTTCTACTTTAACCTCTATATGAAACTCATTGAAATTCATAGATATATTATATAGTTTGTTTAGTTTGTGGAAACATTAAGAAAAATACATTTCTCCCACATCATTGTCACGTAGATTCATTATAGTTATTTTTCAATTAAATAAGGTTTTTTGTTGAAATGATATACTAATTTTTATTTTTTGTTCCACAAATATGGAGACTCTTCATGTAGAATTTTATATTATTATTAAATCACTTATTATTATTTTGAGATATTATTAGTGTTCTATACCATATTGTATAATGATTCTTCCAATCCCTGAAATTCTTCTTTCTATATTAATTCTTTGTCTCGATTTTCCTTGTAATACCTTATCAATCGTGTGACCAATTATTTAGGAGAATTGTTCACAATATCTTCGAATTCGAAATTAAACTAATTTTCATCACATCTTTAAATTAATTTATGAAAATTATATTCAATACATCATAATGAGAAATTACTACTCTATATTCCTTTAGCTAGTAGTTGATCTTAATTTATATTAGAGTTCCTCTTCAACTTCATATCCAATTTTTTGTGCCTATTTTTATAAATCCCGACTTAAACATTAAAATTTATAAAATAAGGATTATATATATACATTTCAATAAGATGTTCTTTCGAATATTCTTCAAACGCATATATCAACATCATAATCTTATGATATAAAAAAATGGGAATTCAGTGTTTAACAAATAAAATGTTAAACGTTTTCCCTGATACTAATTTATGTTGAAAATGGATTATTTTGTCCCACTATGAGGGGGGTGAATCATGTGAGACCATTGTTAGTATAATATTTTACTTTTACATTACCACATATTCTTTCAAATTGTTGTCACCTTCTAATATGAGACTATACTATAAGAAATACATTATTTACATGAAACACAACACATTTAATTTTTATAGGAATAATTACTAAGACATGTTCCTTGATAAAACTAGTTATACCCCCTAATTATAGATTATATTATATAATTTTAATAAAAATTAAAAAATTTATTTAGAAACTGGTTTTACCCCCTTGTGTTTATCATACGAGTGTTCCTAGTTATACCTCATTGATTATCTAAATTGTTTTACATAGTTGATTATACCACACAAATATTTATGTATTAAGATCTCCTAGTCTCTTGAACATATTCAGAAAAAAATTTGACAACCCAGTCACAAGACTATTCCACTTTACGTGATCCCTATATGATGATTTCAAAATTTTACTCCACTTGATGGGTGGATCTGAATAGCCTGCGTACAACATAATCTAACTTAAATAGATATATATAATGAATTTCAGTCTTGATCAATAATTTCATTAACATATAAGTGAACCATTTCCTCAGTAGAACTATGTTAAGAAAAAAATTTCTTCTATTAGAATATGTACCAACCACAATGAATACTAAATACATATATATGAATTCTTTCTAAAAGATTTAATATATTAAGTATCAAAATTACTTCTCAGTATTCTTATAGGGTCTATTTCATGTTAATATCTCAATCAAAATTATTATATAATACAATTCATGATCTTCTAAGTATTCATCAATGAACAATGTGTAACAATAAAAATAAACATTCTTTCAGGATAGAGTAATTTAATGTGCATGAAAAATGGATACATCATAAAAAACACACATTTTATAATTTGACATCATGAATTCAAATTATATAATTCATTTTGTTTATATTTTCATTCTCTTAACTCACTCATAAAAAATAACTTCAATGTTTCTGTTCTTTATGAAAAATCAAGCTTATAAATTATATTCTTCAACACATTAATAAGAAAACATGAATCCTCATGGAACATTATATATGGTATTTTTATAATTGGTTTTCATATGTGTATCATCAAATTATACTCTCTTATTCCTTTACTAGTTTTCTTTGGAACTTCATTAAATGACCAAATAATGTGGTTTAACATATTCTTCCTAAGAAAAAACTAAAACATCATCATGAAAAAATGATGGTATAGAAGGAAACTTCAAGAAATCATGGAATATTTTCTAGAATTAAGTAACATATAATTAAATTTTTCTATCTAAAAAATATCTATCAAATATGTAATTTGTTCATGCAGAAGAATGTTTAGGTGCATGGTTATTTATTGAGAACTTCCACCATCCTAGAGTGATGGCATTCATGGGAATCCACACATTACACAAAATCCAAATAACATTCACATAGTCTGATTTAATCATTTAATAACATAATATAAAGGATCCATGATAATGAAATTAGATTATTTCTTCATTTTTTCATGCCTTTCAATGTTAATCTCAACTCAAAAACTTGTTCATGTCATGTGAGGTCTTCTATTGATGGAAAGAAATATTTTCAATGCCTCACAGAGTTCATAATTTCATTACAAAATCATGTAATACATGACTTCCAATGCATCCAGAACACCCATCAATAACCAATGATAAGGATGAAATAAACTGGAATGATATAATGGGGTAGACTGAATATATAAGATGATGCTCTCCAATTACATATGATTTGATGACAGATCAGTTGTAATCGATTAGCAGTTTTCCATCATTTTTCATCCACTTTGATATATAGATCATAATAATATAACATGTGCTAATATAGATTCAGGACATGACAATAATGGTTTCCCCCCTACACACTTTCAATATTGTACTTCATAGGAGTCTTGCCATCACATATCGTCATACCAACACAGGACATACCCTCTCCATCATGAGATCAAAATAATATGGTACATATGCATCACACCTCATCAATGCTTATTTGCTTGCTTAGTTAATCTACTCCATAGTTTTTTGATGACCTCCTGCCACAATTTGGTGTAGAGATGGCTCGTAACTCCTTTTATGGAGGCCACATTTTTTGAGAAATGAAGAAGTAGTAATAATACATAGTGAAATATAGTTATATAATTCAAGACAACAATACATTGTTAAATAATTAAAAACACAATTTTAATCAACATGACCCCACAAGACTCAATTAAAACATGTATTAAATATAAATTATAGTTCAAAAGTCATTTAATTAAAAAAAAATTATTTTCATCATCTCAAATAGTATAAAAATAAATTTGACATCAAAAAATTACATGTATTATTCCAATTTAACCCCATGTGATTCCTAGGTTTTGAATGCTAGAAAAATAGAAGTACCATCTATTATCTAAAATCTTATGGGTTTTCAGTATCTTTTACTTGAACTACTAAGACACATTTCATCTATATTTCATTTATTCATCACTTTTTTTAAGTACTCTATTAGAAAAGTTCACAAAATACACCCCTTTAGTAATAATGAAAAAAATTGCATGGTTTGTAGTAGGAAGAAGTACGAGCCATCCTCCTTCAGGGTTGTCACTTTAAAATCCTATTATTTATTTAAAAGATATTCTATTAGTTATGATTCTGCAATGAAATAAGAAAAATTATTGATAGAGTAAAATTATTTATGAATAAAAAATGATGAATAAAAATTAATTTCATACTCTATTTTGAATGAATCATGTGTCCTAGTTTTATTCGGGATAAATTCTTGTTTGTCCTCATGTAATCAACCCAACAAATGGTTACCATGATTGTGGAGTTCGAGATGTTCCCCAATAAGTAAATTTTCATTTTATTCTTCTTTCATTAGGTAAAAAAGATTTGGATGGATATAAAAATTCAAAATAATGAGATGCGATAGTCAATTATGATTTGATAAAATTATACAAATATGATTTCTAGAAGAATAATATCCCCATGTTTGTTTGAAATTAATTAATTCATCTAGTTGGATGGTATTTTTTTGATGTTGGTACTTAGTATCATTCATTCAATCGGTAAGATCCCCCGCTTGGGTTATTTTTATCCTTCTTCCATGCCTAGATAATGATAACATAGTTTTGATCCTTCCTCCTTTCATGTATTAGTAGATCATTTTACCCAACATATCAATTCAATAATCCACCCAAATATTGGTGGTCTCATATTAGTACAATAGATTGAAAATCATATATATTAATCATATCTATAAATGGTTGAGTGAGGTTGAATTGATCTTTAGGAATTTTCTTTTATATCCTCCATATGTTCATATAATTTAAATATGAGTTTATGTATCTACTTTCACATTTTCTAGTTATGTATCTTGGCCAGGTGTGAGTTTTTATAGGTAATAACAAACTATTTGATCTATTTGGATAATTATCTCTTATATATTATGTTTAATCAAATATGACTTTTTTTAATACCTTTTTCAATGTTTTATTCTTCTGCAAGATATATATATATAATTTCTTCATAAAAATTGGGGGGGGGGTACATAGAAGAATGTTTTTGTTTCCAGATATTTACCTGATAATTTTTCAATAAGTACTCTTTGATTTTAGTTAATTCTCTACTAAATCCCTCCAACTATTGTTATTTAATGTTATCATTAAGGTCCAAGATTATGTATTTAAAATTCCCCCAATATTAATTATCACAATCAATATCCCTTGATCAGTTTATAATGGAAATAGACATCATCTTTTATCATCTATATTGATTTAAACATTTATTTTTTACTTTCAATTTTTATTTGAAAAAAGATTGATTTTTATTTTTAGATTATTGAAACATACACCCTGAAAATAATACAATTTTTTACAAGTTCTTATTGTGGGGTGCTAGAAAATAATTTACAATGATAAAATAAAATATAGTGATAACCCTTGTTTTTCTCCATATAGAAGTGCACAACATTAATGATTTCACTTTAAATAATTTGGATAAGAAGGTTTTATTGAAATTGAATAATTTTGGAAACAATTGAATTCAACGTAGACATATATTAAAAAAATTGTCAATAAAATTATTAGAAATAGATACCAGATAAGTGAAAACATGTCATGGTTGTTTTCCAAATGAAATTTTGTCATAGTTTCTAGTTATCCAATCCTATTCTTCTAAATCGAAAAAGTCATATTAAAAAATCGGTTACGCTTGATCCCCTTGTAAAATGGTGATTGTGGGAATAAATCATATCAAGATATCATCATGTTTTACCCTCCAAATTTTTGACATAGATATAGAGAATACCCTCTAGTAACATAGGAAATACCATATTATGTCTTATTTATCCCAACCGTATAGATTGTCCACTACCCATCCTACACCTGAAGATGATCGTCAAGTACATCACCACAAAGACCTGGATTAAATCATTATTATTAAATCAAAAAAATTTGGAGGTAGATATTGATCATTGATAAATAAACTAAAAATAAGATAATTTTTTTGATGCTTTATTCGGGGTGTGCGCATCTGGCTATGGATTGCGCACAACTTGGGCCTTGCATTCCCGCTTCCCAAATGTGGGAGACATATGTTCCTTGTTCAAGGATGTTTTCTCCTTGATCAAAATGGAGTGATGGGATTTAGGTTCTTCATTCCATGGATTCATCCTCAAAACTCATTACCTAGTCCGGGTCTCCTTTAAAGATTAAGTTGTGGTACATGAATCTCATTCCAGGTGCCATATCATTTTTTATTCTGGTTAGTTACACTACTTCCATTAACACATTACATGGGGTCTTGACATGGTATCAACCTTCGGTCAGAGTAGACGGTAACATCAGGCATGTCGATGCATATCTGAATGTGTGGACATTGGGGAACTTGTATTCATCATCATAAGAGGGTATCTAAAGGGTGTAGAACTTGAGGTATCCAACATTAGTCGTGGTGTATCTTATGCCGGAGGCATGTATCCGACGTTTTCCTCAGCTTCCCATGTTTAACACGGGGTATACCACAAGTTTAACGTCTTTCGGATATGGCTACGGAAAAAAAAAGTCTTCTGAGATTTTCCTCCAGAATCACATGATTAACAAGAGGTAGGACACGAGTTTAACATCTTGCAGAGACGGAATAAGGGTGATCAGAATGAACCATAGAGACATATCTGATTGGTACATCCCTAGGAGGGAAAAAATGGAAGGTTTACTTGGTGGATGGATTAGAAAACTCCATAAGAGCAGACCGAAGATGGTCTGTCCCATAAAGGGATGATTTCACACCCTGATGGCTGATCTGGACACCACTGAGGGAGGATCAGTGAGTGTGCACCTTAGAATGGGGGCACACCTAGGTTTACCATTGGATGGGATTGAACCTCGCGGTGAATTCCTACATACCTTTTGTAGACGACAGGGATCAAAACACATGTAGTTTGAAGGGGTGATGAATCGGGGTGTATAGAAAGCACAACAACACGGATAAATGCTCGGGCTTACACATGGAAAGCGGCCCATATACTACTATGAGAAGCGAGGAGGTGGATGAGATGATTCCACTAGGATGTGGCGGCCCAGGTAAAAATCAATATGGATGATGGAGAGTTGAATAATGTTGAAGGATAATGAGATGCAACTAATGTGATGATGACGATGATGTTGGGATTGATCCTTGAAAAGACTTTCTACGTAACACTGTAGTAGGGAATCAAATTCCATGTAGTTCGGTGGGGGATACAATGACTTACCACTGATTGGAGTTCCAATGACTTACCGCTAAATGGGGTCCCAACGGCTTACCGCTGGATGGGGTTGACAAAGGCTTACCACTGGATGGGGTCACAATGGCTTACCACCGTATGGGGTCAGGATGGGGTTGACAGTGGCTTACCACTAGATGGGGTCACAATGGCTTACCGCTGGATGGGGTTCAAATTCCTTACTACTGGATGCGGTTGACAATGACTTACCATTGTATGGGGTCACAATGGCTTACCACTGTATGGGGTCACAACTACTTACCACTTGATGGGGTCAATTAATGACATAGAAACCCCATGGGTGGTAAGCTAGGGAATATAAAACAATTTATATGTTCTGTTGTATCAACCTCCATAACTCATATTTTTCAGTGAATTCTTATATATGGGGACTTTTGAATATAAGTACAGATCCATATGTAAGTTATATTATGACCATAAATGATTGATCAATAGGGAGACTAGAAAAGGATTTAGGGACTACATAAATATATTCCTTTATAATTAGTATAGATTTATACATTATTCATTACATTGTAGCAATATTTTGATACAGATGCTTCACTTTATAATGATACAATATACATCCATGACAATGAGATAAAAAAGGATATTAATTTTTATTTTTATTCATTCATTGAAATAAAATTTGTTTATGGATATGGAATCTGATTTCCTTATTCAGGTTGTTGATATTGGATAAAAAATCTATAAACATTAATGGGCTTGAAAAGTTCCAAATTATAACAGTGTGATTATAACATTTCGTCCTATGAAATTCCTCTATCAACAAAATTTTTGGTATTATATACCTGATATGTAATGATTTCACCACTCATTCTTTTCTCCAATAATTCAAAATATAGAGTATATTTTTTAATATATTTTTACTACAATTGAATGATATGAATGAATATATAGAGTTATAATAAAATAATACATTTCAATGAGATTTTTTGTGGTTATAGTATATAAATATATTAAAAATCAATTCATTATACAAGAGTTTAGACCTCTTACAAAAGAATTTGAATTTATTATATGGTTTATTCATGAAAAAAATTTCATCTTTGAAGAATAAGATATGTTATGAATTATATTATTTTATGTGATTTTTATAATACCCATATGAAATGTTATATCATCAATATAATTATCTTAATGGAATTTAAAAATTTATTTGATGATATTTCTTTGATTTGGAGTTTTACTCAACAGTTAGGAAAGGGGAAAGGGTTTTGTGAGACATTCTCCTTTTATTTCAATATTGTTTATGTTCAATGATTCTTTGGTGGAATTATAAGATCATGCTTTTCTAAAAGATGTCATTTTTCATTTACTATATTTCTTTTTGTTTTTTAAATGGTTTCTTTTAATTTTTATCTTTCTGATACTCAAATATAACAAAAATAATTTTTTTATTAAAAAACTAACTTTCTCCCCTCTTTAAGGGGGGGGGGGGATATTTTTCCTCCGTTAACATATTTTTTAAAATTTTTGAATGTTTTTTCTTAGTTAAATTTAAATTATATATTAAGTAAAATTTAAACAATCATTGACAATATTTAAAAATTCCTAAAATAGAACTTTTTTAACATTGCATATGTATTACATTTTTAATTTCTATCATTTGAGTGAAAATTAAACATTATTTTATACATACGCGTATTGAATTCCTTTTTTCACCATCATAAACATTTATTTATTTTAATATTCATTTCCAAGTTCAAATATTTATTTTCAAAGAGAATTATTTCTAATATTCTTGATTTTTTCATTTTAATTATATGATTTTGAAATGAAAATATTATTTTCTAAAGAAATAATATAGTGATATTTTAAAGTGAATTTTTTATATGTTAGCACCTATTGATAATTATTATGTTCCATAGGGGATATTTTTTATGGTACCGTCCTTATAATTTCTATGGATGTATTAAGCTTATGTAATGTTGAAATAATTATGAAACCCATTTCTTTTTCTGGGTTATGCTATGATGAGATGACAAATTTTTATGATTTTATAGATCACATATATATTTTTTCTATTATGGGATGTGTAGGACAACTATAACACCCAAATTAATTGATTAAAGATAGATGTATCGTAACATAATATGTTCTTTAATATGGTATGCACCCATTATATTAATATGTTTTTTAATTAGGATTGAACCCATTTCAATAAAGGGTATTTTTCAACTAAGTGACAATAGTATTGTTAGTGATCTTCAACTAATTAATTGATTGTATCATTTAGAAAATAAATGGGATGATAACTAGAGTGAAAAATATTATGATTATGCCTATTTTGTTATCATGATATATGATTAAAAACATAAACCATAACCAAATCTCAGTATCATCAAAGAATAAACTAAGGTATTTTATGGAGAGATTTGGTTTTGGAGACCATAGAGAAAAGAAGGTTCAATTCAAAAATTTAATTTTTTTGGAAAAACCACTTAGGGGAATGTGTCAATGGAATGAAAATATGTTTTACCAATAGTAAAGTTTCCACTGAGAATAAAAATCTCCTGAAAAAATGAATAAATTGGTAAACATGATGAATAAAAATAGAGTTAACACAAACTCACTGCTAATAATTAAATGTGTTGTGGGAGGAGAACATTGAAATTATTAATGTCAATGTTCTAATCAAAGGATTAATAAAGAAAACAGGAATCAAAAACCTTCAAGTATAGGTAAAAATAGAAAAATTATTCAATGACTACGAATTCATAAGATAGTAATAATTAGTTTTCTCATATCCTCCACTCTGAAATATGATTTTCATGTCATCATTTGTAATAATGTCCCCTATAAAATCATATTATTTTTACTATATTTAAATATGTTGTGATTTTGATAATTTATTTTTTCTCAATTTATAAAACCCCAATTAATATCTAGAATAATTGACTCATTGTTGAAATCTTGAATAAACATGTGATCATCTACTAATGTAGAGGAGAAAATTTGCTTCTAATGGACATTAATTCTAATATATAGGTTTTAATTCCTAATCATATGGGATATTGTAGAGTTAGGAATTCATAATGATAGAATGATATGATTCAAAACAACAAAAAGAGTTCTATCAATAAAATAATTAAAATATCAGCAATTTGATTAAGATAGTATACAATCAATCTATATTAATCCTAAAAGTAGAATGATATATAGATATTTTACAAACAGTTTCTAGAGGAATGCCCTGAAGAGAGATATTATGGAGAGTGTATCATGGTTTATTGTATTCCAACAAGTTAAATCTAAATGAAAGAAGACTAATGGGATTGAATTACCATTACTCATACCAAAATGGAATTGGAAAAACATCCCCCTAAATATTTCTGAGTCTCCTCAAGATATCTAGAGGCTGAAAATCTATTTGGTTTATAGTTAATTTCTTAAAAAAAGATATCACATTTCATTGGTGTATAATAATATTTATATGTTTACCATATTACTTGGATATACATTAAGAAAGTGGTCATGTTACAAAAATGATAAAATTATATTCTATCTAAACCAGATATGTGGTTTACCTTGATGTTCTGTATAAGTATTCTACAATATATAGATATTGAGTTTTGATTCAGTATTGTTTATCATCCTCAGACAGAGGGGTAGTCTAATAGTACCATTCAAACCATGAAGGATTTCTCAATATCTATTATTTATACTTCAGAGATAGTTATGAAAAAATATTTTATCTGGATGATATTTATTTTAGCAGCAACTTTCACTAAAAAATTAGGATGGATCCTTGTCAATATGTGTTTGGAAATAAGTTCATAACAAAAACATTTTAACATCCCATATTTTTTCTAGGAACGTCCTTATTTTAGTTATCATTACATCTACCCATTTTTGTTGAATGCATTAGTGTATCTCAAGGATGGATATTTTTTTCCAGGGAAAAATAATTAAGGTTTGGGGATGTATGTTTTTTTGAATTAATGGATTCTTGGTATAAATGTGTGAAAGATTTATGGATGGTTTTAGGGATTGTAAAGGTTTATAGGGGGGGTTGGATATCTCTATAAAACCATCCTACATGATATATAATGTATAGTTTTACATTATTTAATGGATAAATGATGGGTGACTATATCTTGGAAGAAGAAGTGAATCTATACAGGGGATTAAAAGTTACACATCATGAAAAAAATTCATGTCATGTAAATGTTGAGTATCGTTTAATTAAACCTGAGGTGAAACATTTTTTAGTGTTTCTAAATTTATCATCAAATAAATGACATGAATGGGTTTCACACCATGTAATTATCATTATATGTGGTTTTAAAACACTTTTCACATCATATTATTCATTCCATACACTATAAATCCCCTCATTTCAATTCCTAGGATAATTTCAATAGATTTAGGATCCATTTTATCAATTCATGATGTCATGGATTGCAATTTGATCCCGTCCATGTCACTTTTATTTGTTTTTATTCCATTTTTCTTATTCTTCTATTGAGGTGGTGTTTTGATTGGATATCTGATGTGGAATTACTTTTTATCACGTCATTTATGGGTTCGAGGTTTTTCTAATAGATATCCATGGAATTTTTTCTCCATTGGAAACCCCCGTTGATGGTGTTTCATGATCAACAAATATAATTATGTGGTTTAAACTAAACCCCTAAAGGTCATTTATTCTTTAAAGTATATACAAATTTGAGAGATCATTTAAGCATACATTATGGGTGAACCAATTAGTTTATCTATAAAATTTTGATTATAATATTTTGTTGATGTCCATATTTTGGAAGCCTATCGGGTGAGACTTCCCTTATTGATTGTTATATTTTAGTTTTGATTAATGAGAACAATTGTTGTCTTATGATATGAATCAGTATAACATGGAAATTATGTTGTTTCTATAGCTAAATCACCAAGAAATGTGGATTTTTTTCTAAGTTTAAATTTTTGGAATGTTATTTGATAAAAATAGAGAGATTAAGAAAATGAAATTAACAGATAAATGGTTATTTAGAGAATTAATCATTTTGACTTGATATTATAGGTTGTTATATCTCGGATTTTTTAGTTTTTTTATTTTTTATTATGCTTTTATAGGGTGTTGGCCTCAGTCTCATGCTGAAACTATTATATATGGTTCTTTTCCTAGTTCATACTATAAAACATATACAGTGGGTTTGGAATGGATGCTATAATTCTTATATATAGGGCTTGAATAAGTGGTTTTTTTATTTAAATAATGGGATTTGCATAGATAGTGAAATTATTATATATTGGGATTGCATCATATGTTGAAATGATTATATATAGGGATTGTTACATAAGTTATCTATTTATGACTCATGTGTTATGAAAAAAAATATAGGATACCATTGTAATGGTATCACTACCAGATTTGAGACATTCTGGTGTGATGTCAAATAATTTTAGTTTTTATGTTGTATTAATATATTAATTAGTGCCTTTTTTATATCTTTAATTATGGAACATTCTATCAGGATGATTATATATAGACACAATGGCGTTTTCCTACATAGTTTTACTCACACCATATTCTCAAAGCCTTTTGGGACCTATGAAGATTTCTTGGATGTATGATTGGACAAGGGTAATGGACCTAGTCAGTAATTTTTAATTTTATATGGGTTGGATCATTGATATTGTACTAACAGGGGGTACGAGATAAGGGACATTTATTATTTATTTGAGTATTCTTTTTATTTTACCTATATGAATTACAATATGATATTTAGTTACATTAATCATGTCATTAAATTATTATCCTTTTATTGATATGTATCTGATATTTATCATAGTCTTGATGTTCTATTTCTGTAATATTTTTTTCAATATTTTCACATATTATGATTTTTATTTCTCATGTATTATTATTCAATACTAGGGGGTCTATTTTATCCACTATTTATTTTACACAATCACTACTAGTTTGTTTCCTCTAGCATAGAAGGAGGCACACCTAATGTCATGTAACCAACCTAGTTTGGTCACATGAGAGAGTAATGTAATGAGAGACAACACAAAATGGTATTAAAGGACCAAATTTTATTTTTTGTGGTAATACTATTTGGGGAATGTTAAATGGAGACAAGGATGTTTTATATCATAGTAATGAGCTTGTGGGTGGGAGAAACTGACCCTTGTATGAGGGAATATTGAGTGAACAATAATGGGATTCTTTTTAAGAATTTTACAAGTTATGGATAATGTTATTTCACCTTGGGAGATTCATTTGTTGTGTGATATTATTGGTTAATGAAATATCTAGTTGTGGCCCAATATGACATAAGATGAGTATGTTTTTTCACAATATACATTTTGGGATATATATTTAGTTGCATTATTCAAGATCGGGACATATTTATTTCATGTGATTTTTTACCATATTTTCAATTAAATGACATCATACTTATATATTATAAAAATGAAAAAAATAAAATTTTCTATTTTTTCAATTAAAATTTTGACCCATGTTTATAGATAAAATGATCCAGTGGTTATCTATTATTATTACCACTTGGGTTTTATCCTATTTTTTTCCAGTATTATAAGGAGTTATTCTGTCTTTTATTGAAAATTAATCCTCATTATCTATGATTTAAGGTTTATGAGAGTAGCAATTATCACAATATTAACATACCTAATCATTAGCTACCTATATCTCATTAGAATCATATGGATGTTCTGCCCAACAAAAACCTCATGATTGTTATGATATCCATAGAGGTGGATAATTTTTATACCTATCATTTTTTCCCTGATATGAAAAGAGAGTTTCACCTACATCATCTTATTTCATTCACTAGGGAGGGAGTCCCACAAGAAGCTAATTTTTTGATCAATTCTGTACATGTGGTCTTTAAACATCTTGAGACACCCAAAAATGGATGGTGAAGATTAATACTTATATGATTCATGGGCTATCCATGAATTATATGGACATTATAGGTGAATATGAGAAGTTATAATAGTTATTTAGGAATGAATCTAAGATGAATTTACTGGGGCACTTCTATCCAAAGACTTTGAGGGATGATAAGGACCATGAATTAATGTACCAGAAAATTGGGGGAATGTTAGTACTAGAATACATTGGAATTTTCACCTATGTGTAACATTTGTATCCATATATAGAATTTGAAAAGATTTTAAGGGAAATGAATTTTCAATATGGGATTTTCTATGACATTAGTTCATAGGTGATCATCTTCTGTGTGATGAGTTTTGACTTTATGATGAGTCAATACCTCTAAAAGGATGGGAATATGAGAGAGTCCCTGAGCAGTGGATACTCTATTTCAATAAGGTTTTCTTGGAGCTGTTATTATAATAGCATGAAGTTACTCTATGGTAGTTATTTTCATGGAAACATTCAGAATAGTAGTGAGGTAAGTGGGTAGCCATCTCTAGATTATGGTCTAATCTAGTGTTAAAAGTGTGGAAAGTTTTTCCATACTAGGCATAAGTGTTTGTACCCCTCATTAGAAATTTTTTATTGCGAAAAGTTGGTCCATATTTAGTGGTTTCGTAGTGTCCTAGAAATAGAACAATGATAGGGGATTATGATAGATAACAGAGTATGGGAAGGAATTAACTACACCTCAGCACACTGTTAGCTAGAATTATATAAGAATTTTAGTTTGGGTCAGGGGTTATAATACCCCAGTGTAGGAGTAAAAACACCATGAAGAGGGAACACGATATGGGTGTCATATTGAATTCAATGATTGAGGGGAAATTCAGCAGCACACAATATAGTTTACTCCATCATGTTTGGACATGGGAACTTATACCTTCATAGTTAATAATCTTGTATCATCCACCCTTTCTTGTTTTATAATTATAAGAGATTCAAATTTATTTATATCTATAATATTTTAAGATGTTTTTGTCATTGTTTTGGAAAACATGGTTGGTTTTTTACCATAGACAGACTATTGGGAGTGCAGTTAGAGAATATTAGATGTTCCAAGGTGACTTCTCTATAAGTTGGTTGCTATTATTTATTTTGGAATCTATTTTACTTGAGATGATAGGTTTCAATTCAATTATTTTATTTCAATTGGTTATTTTTATACCATTAACATATATATTTTTACTAGAGCCAATTTTTCTTTCAATCTCTTGAAGGAGGTATCTATTTTCACCATGGTGGGTGAGAACTTATAGATAGACATTCATGAAAAATTCACTATAGTAAGGATTTTATCATGGATCATATATCATATCTCTCGATGGATGATGATGGATTTGACATAATACTTCTCATCTATTGGTCGTCCATTTTATAGATGTATTCCGTGAAGAGTTTGCAGGTTTTCCACAAATGTAATAGATTGGGTTCCTTATCAACTAGGTTCTATGAGTTAAGAGAGATTCAATAATTACATATAGAATGACACCTAAAAATATTTGTCAGTTAAAATTTCAGTTGAAATATCTAGAAGATAATTGCTCCATACATCCTTGCATATCACCATGGTTTTCTCCCATTATTTTCTCAATGTATTCTGATGGGACTTTGTGATTGCGTGTGGATTATCAATTCTTGAGAGAGATAAAAATCATGAAATTTTACACCTATACACACATCAATGGTATCTTTAATATACTGTGAGGTGCTCAGATCCTCTCCTTGATTAACATGGGTTTAGGGTGTCATCCGTTGACAGTGACACTATCATACATACGTCAAACTACTTTTAGGAGCAGGTATAGATTTTCTGAGTTCACTATGGTGATTTTCAGTCTTATGAACACATTTTTTATGTTCATGGATTTCATATAATAAATATTTTATTCATTCCTAAATTAGTTTTTGGTGGTTTTTATTGATGAAATCTTAGTGTACTCCCAGTGTACATGATATCATACCTAACATATCAAAATTGTTTAGAGTGTAATGAGTGAGGATCTTTATTCATCTAGGAATTAAAAATATACATTTTATATTGATATGGTGCACTTCTCAGGCCATGTTATCTCTGTGGATATATAGTTAGTTGACCTAGAGAAGGTAGAAATCATGGTATCGTACGAGAGATTCAAGAATATATTCAAGATTCATATTTTTCTAGGATTTGTAGGATACTAACACTATCTCATCTAGGACTTCTCCCAATTATCATCACTGATGTCTAGGCTGACCAAGAAAGGGGTGAGGTATGTATTTTCAGATTATTATGTGTGAGATTTTTTAGAGCAAAATAGAAGGTTGACTTTAGAAAAATCCTCCCTTTTGATATGTTATGAAAATGTTACATCATGTAATATGATACATCTTGAGTGGGTTTCGAAGTAGTTATGATGCATAGGTACCAATTAGTTTTTTATGGATCTAGATTTCTAAGATCATATGAGAGAAAATATCTTACTCACGATATAGAGTTCCCTATAGAGGTACACTCCTTGATTACTTGAGACACAATTTTTTGGTTTAGATTTTTGTGGTTTACACAAACCACTATATACTTGTGTTTTTTTATAGTAAGAACCGAACCTTCAGTAGTGGAGTTAGGTTGAGTATATATAGTCTTTCAACTCCGATATGGATTATAAATTGGACTAGGGAAATGATTTCATCAAATAATAGAGTAGGAATATGTGGAGTGAGGTATTTTGAGAGTCTTATGATGAGTGGAAGATGATTGAATTCATTATAGTCATTCACCTTGATGTTATGGAGTTTCTAGGATGAGTAGTGATGAAAAAGAAATCATTTATATCCAATATTTAAGACCAAATCAATAATAAGAATCAATATAATTTGGAGGTATTAGCTCTGATGGATAGATTATATGGTAGGGAGGCACCATCAGGATGGTATATTGGTATTGTAAATTTTCTTATTTTCTATGGATGAGAATGGGTTCCTAAGGAATTGTATGAGGAGTTGATGTTTCACAATCAGTTCAACATAAAATGTGTTTAAGGTATCATAAAATTAGAGATTTTATTATGACCCTTCTCACATGATATAAATTTTAGACATTGGACTTGATGCGGATTCATCCTATTAGGAAAAAATGATACTAATTTTGGACTGTAGTGAGAAGTATTCCTAGGGAAAGAACCATACCCCTTGTGTGAGTGTAGTGGCTGCATGAACATGTTAATATAGAACCTGCTAATGGGATTATAACATGTGATCATAGTTTCCAGACTTGTTCACCAAGACCCCATGTTGATTCTTTTAGTATTTTAGGGAGGATCTGTTATATGATAGGGAGGTTTAATGATCCCATATTTTTCTAGATATGTTCCTCTTTGAGTTTTCATTAAATATATCCTTATCTTTAGTGGGATTGAGTTCCTTAAATATTATGATATGTTTCATAGGAAAAGGAACAAATAATTGGGGATATATGTTTTTTTTTTGAATTAATGGATTCAGGGTATAAATTTGTGGAACATTTATGATGTATTTCTATGGTTTTTTAAATGTTCGAAGGCCTTTTGGATCTCTCTGTAGAAACATTCCATTGGTATGTCTGAAGAAATATTTCACATCATTGAAAGTCTATAGAACATGTAATTATTTATAAGATGATGTCGTAAACCAGGAAAGGGTGTGTGAAAATTACACATGATATAAATCATTCATGTCATGTAAAATTCCATAGTGTTAAATTTAAACTAAGGCAATGTATATTTCAGAATATCTAGATTAATCGAGAAATACATGAATTGAAAAGGTTTATAACCATGTAATTCTCACAATATATGGTTTTAAAATGTTGTGCATGTTTTATTATTAATTCCATCCACTATTCATACCATCCTCTCAATCCTTAAATAAATTATATTATATTTTGTTTCCATTTAGTCTATTCTGGATGTCGCGGATTGGTGTTTTATCCCCAATAAGTACCATATCATTGGATTCTATATCATTTTATCATTCTTCCATTGAAGAAATGTTATTATTTGATCTCTATTGTGGAATCAATATTCCTCATTTTATTTGGTTGATCATGGTTTTTTCTAATTGATCTCTATCAACTTAATTCTTTATTTAAAGTCCCCATTATAGTTGTTTCTTTATCACGAGATTGTGGTAGGTGGTTACAAATAAACCCTTCATGGTATTGGATTAATTAATGTATAAAAAATATTATACGATCATGTCACATGACATGCGGGAGACCTGACTAATTTAATTAAAAAAAATTGATAATATTCTTGGGTAAATTAGCTTGCAGCTACCTGTGGTGTAATCCCACCCTTGAACACTAATGATCTCTAAATTTATGTATATATTATTGGTTTAATTAATGATAAATATTCTTGTATTGTGTTGTGAATTGGAATAACATGAGAATTTATTAGTTTGATTGTAATATAATTAGCTAGATATATCTCTATTTATATGTGTTTTGGTTTGAAATGTTGGAATAATATTGGGTAAAAATAAATTGATGAATAAAATGATATTGAAAGATGGATAGTAACTTACAAAATTATCCATTATTAATTGATATTATATGTTGTGACATCCATGCCTTGTTACTAATTTATGTACATTCTATAAAGATTATATAGGGAATTGGACATGGGCTAATGCCAAAATGCTTATATAGGGTGTTTTCAGCGTTTCATTCTCTAATTATTAGATAGAGGGATTGGAATGGATGTTGTAATGATTATATAGAGGGATTCACCCTGATTTTGTATTTCATATATATATAAGGCCTGTTCCATATGTTGTAATGCTTTTATAGAGGGTATGACCCAGATGATGAAAATATTTTTACATTAGGCTTCTATTCATTGTGATATATTTATGACTCATGGGTTATTCCATGGATTCTTTTTTATAGATATAATGATATCTCTATAATATTAGAGACACTCTCTAACTCCCCATGATTTTACAAAGAAATTTAATATAGAATTTAATGCATGAAACACTGAGTCTCTATGAAACAACACTTTTTTATAACATAGCTGTTAAACATAATTTTTCCACCTCGGTGTTTTGAATTTCAAAAAATTGGCATACAAGGTTGCGATCAGGAAGATATTTAGAGTCTTATAGGACCTACTTACATTATATGTGAATAGTAAATTGACCCTTATAAATAATAATGCACCCTTATGAACAGTAACATGACACTTATGAAGAGTTTTCTTACCCATGTAAGTAGGAATAAATCTAAGGCACCTTAAAAATGTGAGTGAATATTCTAAAAATTAATAATTAAGTGTTCATATTTTTGGGAGTAATCATTATTTAATATAAATTCAAAATTTATAATTTTATATAAAATAAAATTCATTTTCCTAAAATATATCCATAAATAAAATTTTTATTCTCCTATTATTTTTCGATACTTTTATGAGACTTTAGTTAATTTTTAGGTTGTTAAAAAATCAGATTTAATTTTAAAGATTTTATTTTTCGAGTAGATGATAATTTTAATTAAAAATAAAATTTCTCATATTTACAAAATTATATAGATAAAGTAGAATCCAGTTTTTAATTCTACTTGTCTATAACTTTTTATGGTGATTTTTTGGTATTTTTCTAAAATACAAGAATTTTTTATGAATAGTAAAATATGATAATTTACAATAAAAGAAAAATACATGATTTATTAACTTATAAGTGATGTATAGCTGATGAAAGAATACTTTTTTCTAACTCGCATTAACTTATTAATATTTTGGGTCATAATAATATGACAATATTTCATGTCGTTATAAAATAAAAAAAATAATGAATAAGATATTCAAAAATCACCCTTATCCTCGAGTATAAAACCTCCCCCCACTCCATATTCTCGTCACTTATCTAGGCTTGGATGATTCTCAATATTCTAACCAAATAATCTTCCCTAGAAAATCCCCATGTCTAAGAGCTATTGATCTTTCAAAAATACCAAAACCTCATCCTTTAAAGAGGTTCCCAATGAGGAAATTTCAATAGGTAAACCCTCTCACTTTATGTTTTAATTTCATTTTCAATTTATTTTATTTTCATGTATTCTTCCCAACTCATCTGTAAAAACGATCATGATAAACCTATTATTATTTCTATACTATAATGATATATTGTTAATGGAATATCCATCCTTAATCTACTATCTCTCTCTCCTTAGTTTGAAAAATGAACTCATCATCAGGGAGGTGCCGAGTTACAACCATCGTGGACACATAACATTATTTGCTCAATTTTACATTCAAGGATGGTCATGAAAACATATTTATGGTTTAAATAGACATTAATATATATATATATATATATATATATTATAATATACCAAATTTTCTTTAACCAGTATATATACATAATACTAATTCATACGATAAAACTCGTTCATAACAATAAAAATATCGCAAAAATAATTTATTTGATTATCACAAATGTTATATATAATATGTATTCCAAAAAACATATAAACAAATGAATTATACTACCATTTAAAATTTTATATTTTAATTATAATCATATAAATTCAAATATGTGGAATTATAATTATTCCACATGAACTTCCATACTCATATACATGTATATCAATCTTGAAAACCAAGGAAATGAATGATCCTAAGAAATAAATATGTATCTTATACCTATTAAAAAAGGATATAAATGAACAAAAAAATATAATAAATCAAATAAATATATATTAGGTGATTAATTTATTAATTAATATATTTAATTTTATTATATAGGATGATAAGATCAGGTGCAGAACACATTTGGTAATAAGTTAAGGGTCTTCTACCCGATCCTCCATTTTCTTTCGAGTTGCTCATAGTCTCTCTTAATCTAAATACAATTCGTAATTATTATTATGTAATCATCCAAAATTTTGTGTAAATTTTGTTAATAAGTGTACCAAATATAATAATTATTTATTTTATGTGGATTTAAATGTTTTATACAGATCTTTTTAAATTCTTACTGATAAACAAGAACGATTTAAGGGAACTTCTCAAATTGTTACATATTTTAAAGTATGATATATAACTATTTTATTCCATAATTATGTTTTTTAAACACATTATTTATTCCTGGAAAATATACTTTAGTTAATTCTTGGTTTTAGAAAGAAAATCCAATGGAACTCTTCTTTTCAAAGTAAAGGTGTATTTCTCTCAATAGTTCCTCGATGATTTTATTAGAGTATTTTTGCCTATTTCAACACAAATGTTGAATTTTATGTCTTATTTAGGTTAATATATTATGTTTTTCATCTACCACATTGTATTAAATTATTTTTGATCAGTTTTACTGTGGATGTGCTATATTGATACCATTCACAATTGTAATCAAAATGGTTAGTGTGTTTGTGTACAGATTGGGGAATGTTATTTCATATCTCTATGTTGTTTATGTTCATACCCATTCATATTTGGAATTAATTGGACTTAAAAAGTGATGGGGGTCTAATATATCCCCTTGATGCATCATTATTTATCTTGATACAAACCAAAATTGGTGTTTGGCTGAGGCCTTACAATAGATTTTTGAGACGTCTTAGTCGAGGCCTTGAAAACATGTTTCAAATATACGAAATTATGAATGTTCTCATTATGGTATTATAAATTGATAAAACATGTTATTATTCAACAAGTATTAAATCAATGGTTTTGTCTCATTCTCTTATGATCATTTATACGGCCTTATTTAACCATATTTCATTCCTGCCATTTTATGCTCAACTGTTTTTTAAAGGAATGTGTTTTTAGTTTCTCACCATGCCTGATTTTTTATTTTATGATAACTTTTGATGTATTAACTTACCCTTACTGAGCATCTGATCTCACCCATTTCATATGTTTTATTTTCCCCAAGTTGAGAAGATGACTATTATGAATTACTTGTAGGAATAATCTTGGAGTTGTAGATCATTCCAATAGAAATTATAATATGTATTTCATTTCCAGTTGTAATATTGAACTTATTTTTTTATATTATTTCCCAAAAATACAGAACTATTAGTTTCATTGGTAAAATACCTTATTTTATTCATTACAATGCATTAATATAAATAACATGCTACATGAAACTAGGTTCTAGGTTCTTATAGCTGGTATTAGAAGAATTTTAGTAGAAAACATTAAAACTAGATATAAAAAACATAGATTAGGGAACAAATCACTAAGGTGGAATTTTAAGATAATAATACAAGAACATCCATTAATTTTATTAAGGAATAAATTGTGTAAATATTCCTATAAATACATAGCTATCTAGATTCTACAAGTGGACATTGTTATGGCACAAATGTACATAGGAGTAACAACTATGAAAAGGTGTTCAGTGCTTGACTTGGGGTAAGATGGTACATGAGAAAAGGACTTACTACACACCTGGTTTGACACTCTTGAGGGATATTCTTAGGATAATTCAAATTTTCATTATAATCCATTATAAATGAATTAACACTAAAATTGTACTAAAAGAAACTGGGTTTATTATTATTAGATTATATATGAATATGATTTCAATTTATGTTATGTATTTTTCATGTTAAGTGTCTACATTATTATTCATAACATAATATAGTTCATGCCATTATTTATAAATGATTCCTACTTTAAGGAATATATACTACATGAATTCATGAATCCCATGCAGGGGTTTTCCATCTATGAAAATCAATGATGTTGTTTCTAAAGATACATCTTGTGCAGAGCAACTTTTAACTACACTGGGGTAGATGACTACGGTTATGAACAATAACCATACTTGGATGAAGAATCATTATCTAAAATGTAGTGGAGATATGTTAGACTACTTTATGTGACAACATCCTCGATTATTCCATGGAACTATAAACCCATTCATAGCGAATAAGTGGATAAGTTCCTAGTAAAGATATTTCTCTCATTGGGATTTAATGAAAGGGAGAATTTTATCATGAATCTTTTTAATCTATTAAGATATATAGATCTGTGGCGGTCATTAATTCAAAACATTAATTAAGAGGAATAAATAGATGAAATAAATAGGAGGAACTTTAAGGAAATTTTATTAGAAAAATATTTTCCCCAAGAACAATAGGAAGATATGGAGAGGAATTTCTTCAGTTTGAAAATAAAAAAAGGAAAAAAATATAGTAACGTATGTATCCAATTTTACAAGGCTTAAAATGAATACCGAGGAGTATATACATAATAAATGGAAAAAAAATTTATATTCTTTTATGGTTTAAAACGATTCCTCTGAAGGGAATTGGTTTCTCAAACATTCTCATCATATGAAGATATTATATCACTAGATATCAAGATAGGGAATGAATTATCTATGTCTAATGATTTTAAGGGAAATCAAGATAAGAATATGGTGGAAGAGAAAATAATGGATAATGGGAAGAGTAAAAAATGGATTTTTCTAAAATGAGATACTTTTGGAAAGAATCACCCTAGGGCTCGCTTAAAGGGAAAAAGAGTATGTTACAAATGTGTATAAAGAGGCCACCAATCTCGAGATTTCTAGGGGAATAAAGAAGCTACAAATGATCAACAATATAAATATAAAGAGATGATAAATTATACCAATTATTTTCCTAGGAATCAAGGAAACATTCCCTAGGGAAGGCCAAGGGAGAATGACTGATCTTGAGCGACCATAACAACTGAAAATGATGTTCCTAAGGATGTGGTTGAAGGTAAAATAATTTTTTCCTCATACATGGCCAATGGTTTATTTAACTCTGGATCATAACATTCCTTTATATCTTCCCAGTTTTCTTTCAAAATTATATATTTACAATTATCCTTATCAGTGGAGTTTCATGTCGATAACCTTAAGGGAAGTATAATTACAACAAATATCTGTTCTGATGTCCCCATTATATAAGATAAATGTGCCTTATCTGCTGATTTTAATGTTATACATATGGTCAACATTAAAATAATATTTGGAATGGACATGATTTAAAAATATGATGTGAAAATATATTGTAAGAAGACAATAATTATGATTTGAAAGGCAAGTGTAAAATCTATTATCTTTATAGTACAAACATCAACATATGATTCCTATCTTGATCCACCCCATGTAGCTGTACTAAATTCTATTTTGGGTAGGAATGGAACACTATATCTATAGGTGGGTGAATAAATATTCCAATTGAGGATGTACCTATTGTGAAATAATATGTTGGTGTATTTCTAGTTGATTTACATATACATCCTCAATAGTGGGAAGTTGATTTATCTATTAAATTAGATCATGCCTCAAGATCAATATAAAATAATACTTATAGAATATATATGTTGTAATTTGATGATATAAAGAAACAACCAAAAGAACTGAGTGATAAATGATATATCCACCCTAGTATTTCTCCATAGGGGAACCTATTCTCTTTTTCAAGAAGAATGATGGGTCCAGAAGACTGTGCATTGATTACATATAAATCAATGCCATTATGATAATGAAATATATCCCATACCTTGCATTAATGATTTATTTTATCAACTTCATAGTTCCAAATATTTTCTAAAGATTGAACTTCAATCTAGATATCATAAGTTGTGTGTGAGGAAATATATATTTCAAAGAAAACATTTTTAACTTGGTAAGGACATTACAAGTTTACTCAAATTTCTTTTAGACTAACTAATTCAAGCTATATTTTCATTTATTTACAAAGTATAGTTTTTTTAAATATAGTGATGAATTAATTGTGGTATTTGTTTATTATATCATGGTATACTAAAAATATACGAAGATCATGATAATCAAATTAGAATTATTCTGAGCACTCTTATAAGAAACAAGTTATATGGGAAGTTTAGAAAGTGTGAATTCTAACTTCACATAGTTTCTTTTCTTGGGCATGTTTTCTCTAAGGATGGAATCATTGTTGATCCTATAAAAATATTGGTAGTTCGAGAATGTCCTACTCCGATGAACATAATCGAGGTATATAGTTTTATTGGTTTATAAGGTTGTTATTGGTGTTTTTTTCTTAACATCGCCTGATTAGCTAACCTGTTAACCATGATTACTCGTAAAGGGTCTATGTTTGTATGGACAAATGAATGTCAAGGGCTTTTTAAAGAATTGAAGAAGAGGTTATTGAATGCCCCAATATTTCCTCTAACATCAAGAAATAGTGGATGTGTAATCCATAGTGATGTGTCAAAGAAAGAACATAGGTGTTTCCTTATGTATAATGATAGATTTATTAAAAATAAATCAAAATAGTTAAAAATACATGAATAAAACTATAAAACTCATGATCTTGAGTTAACAGTTGTGATCTTTCCTCATAAGATATGGAGAAACTATCTTTATGGATAATTACATGAGATATATATGGATCACAAGAGCTTAAAATATGTCTTCTCATATAATGATCACCATTTGAGGCAAAGATGATGAATTTAACTACTCAAGGATTATGATTGTCTTATACACTCCCACCTAGGAATGAAAAATAAGGTAGTTGATTAAATGAGCAGAAAGGATCATAGAGTTTCAAACAAAATGATAATTGACATGGATCTTATGTACATGTATATTGAGAGGATGGATATGGGAATTATTAAATAATGTAAAGAATCCCAACATTTTAAATTTGTTTTGTGACCATATTTATTAGAAATAATTAAATGTTCTCAGTACGATGATGAGAATTGTAAGAAAGAAAATTAATGTTGTGAATGATGGGAAGATGGATGACATCATTTCTGAGGATAAAATTCTGAAATTTGGGAGGATGTTATGTGTTTTCTCTATCCTTGAGTTAGAAAAGTTTATTATTGGATGATTTCAATAGGTCAAATTTCCCTATAACCATGAGTAGCACTATGATGTATAGATATTTGATGAAAAAATTTTGGTGGGACAACATGCGGTGGGAAATTACTCATTATGTATCAAGATGTTTAGTCTTTCAATAATTGAATGATGAAATACAACACTGAAGAGGATTCATGAAACCTCTTCCTATTTTGACATGTAAATGGGATTGAATTAATATGGATGTTGTCCCCATATTACCAAAAACTCCAAGGATGAATGATGAAATATGGGTGATTTTTGATCGAATTACTATATATGCACATTTCATGACTATAATGGAGGATTTCCCACTGGAGAGACTTACATGACTGTATATTAATGATGTTGTGAGACTTAATAAAGAAACCTATCTCAATTGGTCATGATCATAATCCATGATTTACATCAAAATTGTGGAAAAGTATTTAGAAATAATTGGATATTGAGATTAAAATTAGTACTACTTATCACCCTCAAAATTATGGGAAATCAGAAAGGACTATCCAAAAATTAGAATACTTTTTGAGATCATGCTCACATGATTTTCAAGGTTTGTGGGATCATTATTTACCCTGGGTGGATTTTTCCTACATTAATATTTTCAACTAAAGTATTCAAATGGGCATGTCATACACCATCATGTTGGGATGAAATTGGTGAAAGAAATATTGTGGTCCCATATCTTGTAGAGGAAACAATAATAGTGGTAAATATAATTCAAACCCATATCATTGAATCTCAAAACAAGAAAAAGGGTTAGGCGGATAATTAAATCATGGATTTGGGATTTCAAGTGGGAGATCATGATTTCCCAAAAGTATCTCCATAGAAGAGTGTTATAAGATTGGGAGAGAAAAGTAAACTGATCCCTTTGTGCATTGGCCCTTTTGAAGTTTTAGAGAGAATTGGAGATGTGGATTGTATTTTTGGAAATTCCCCCTAGCCATTCTATGGCATATAATGTGTTCCATGTCTCATTATCAAGAAAGTACATGGAAGACCCAATATATGTCCTCACTTCTTATGGTATTGAATTGGAACTTGACTTATTTTATTTTGAAGGGCCTATCTGGATTTTGGACACAAGGTGTTGAGGAATCAGACAACCCTACTAGTAAAGGTTCTTTAGAAAAATCATAAAACTAAAGAGGAAATATCTGATACTAAGGAACATATGATGAATACCTGCCCAAATCATATTATGAGGAAACATATAGGAAACATCGATGGTGAAATTTTTATAAGGGGGAAGAAAGTAACAACACAAGGTTTTTCAAATAAATTTAACATGGAATGTAATGCCCGAAACACTGAGACTCTACTAAAAACACTTTGTTATTATAACCAAGCCATTAAACACATTTTTTCTACCTATATTTTTTTAATTTTGATAAATAGATATACACAGTTGAGATCATTAAGATATTTAGAGTTTGACAGGATCAACAAAAATATTTATTGAATAGTAACTAGACCCTTATTAATATTAATGTACCCTTATGAATATTAATATGACACTTATAAATATTAACCCTTCCCATGTATGTACAGATAATATTTAAGCACCATATAAATGAGATTGAATATTTTAAAAATTAATAATTAATTGTTGATATTTCTGTGAGTAAGAAATATTTAATTATAATTTTAAATTAATAAATTTTTTTAAACTAAAATTCATTTTTATAATATATATAACTATATAAAAAAGTTATTTTCATAGGATTTAATATAATTTAATAAGACCTTAGTTAATTATCTAGGTGTTATAAAATCAGTATTAAATTTAAATATTATATTTTTCTTATATATAATGATTTTAATTAGAAATTAAATTTACCATTTATAAATAATTAATATGATAAAATGGATTTAATTTTTGAATTCTACACATCTAAAAATGGTTATGGTTAATTTCTTGGATTTTTCTAAAATAATTGAAATTTTGGTGACTAGTAAAATACGAAAATTTATGATAAATGCTAAATAAATGATTTATTGAGTCATAAGAGATGTATGGATGATGTAACCATAATTGGTTAAATCTTAATTGAACTTATTACTTTTTTTGGTCATAATTGTTAAACATTATTTCCATTCTTCAGAAAATTAATAAAATAATGAATAAGAGATTAAAAAATCACCCCTCTCATCCACTGTAAAAAACAACCATTACTCCCTATTCTCATATGTTCTCTATGCCTTTAAGATTCTAAAAGTTTAACAAAAAAAATAATTCCTTTTCTATCCTTATTTCCAGGAGATTTTGTTCTTTCCAAAACACCAAAATCAAATACTATTAGCAGGTTCTCAAGGAGAATATTTTAAGAGGAAACCCCTCTTCCATTTTAATTTAATTTCATTTTAATTTTATTTCCACTTTCAAACTTATCCCCATATCGTCTATCCAAATGATAATGATAACTCAAGTATAATTTATATAATACAATGATATCATATTTATTCAATATGGTTCCTCAAACTACAATCTCTCTCTCCCTCTATCCCTCTTTTGTTTTTAAAATGAACTCATCATCTCGGAGGTGCCGATTTACAACCTTGGTGGATGAAGATCCTTTGTTCGCAAATAACCCCTTCAAGGATAGTCATGAAACCATTTTTTTGGTTTAAACATACTATAATATATTTATTATAACCTATTAAATGTTCTAGAACCAGAATTTATACATAATACTAATTCATATGCCAAAACAAGATCATTATAATCGAAATATCACCAAAATAATTTAAATGATTATCAGTAATGTTCTATCTAATAAGTCATCCTCATACCATATAGAAAATTAAATATACCACCATTTAATCTTAAAAATTTTAATTAGTGTCATATAAATTCAATTATGGAGAATTATACCTATTCCACATGAACTTCCATTTTCATATACAAGTATACCGATCAGGAAGACCAAGGAAACGAACCCTCTCGAGCGATAAATTTGTATCTTATAACTCATACAAAAGGCCATAAATGTATATAATAAAATAATAATAAATAAAAAATATATAT
Organism: Viscum album; assembly: GCA_963277665.1. Classification (NCBI taxonomy): domain Eukaryota; kingdom Viridiplantae; phylum Streptophyta; class Magnoliopsida; order Santalales; family Viscaceae; genus Viscum; species Viscum album. The sequence goes on from OY728131.1 coordinate 1,867,719,061, forward strand.
AGGAGGTTAAAATTTATTAATTAATGGATTTAATTTTATTATCAAGAATGTTAAGGTCAAGTGTAGGACATATTTAGAGGTAAGGTAAGGGTTTCCTACTTGAACCTAATTTTTCATTCGGGTTATACTTTGCCTCTATTTATCACAATTGATTTATTAATTATTCTTATGCAATCCTTTTAAATTGTATGTTAATTTTTTTTATATGTTTAGAAAATATAATCCTTCTTTATTTTATGGGTAGTCAATTTTTTTGATGATCTTTCTCAATTATTCCTGATAAACAAGCCCGATTCAAGGGAACTTTTCAAATGATTACCTATTTTCAAGTACACTATATAATAAATTTTAATACACCATAATTTTTATAAAACCAATAATTATATCCAGAAAAATATAATTTATTTTATTTCTAGTTTATTGAAAATATTTATCCAAAATAACTATTCTTTTCATAGAAAAAGTATATTTTTATTGAAAAAATCATCGATAATTTTATTTGATCTTTTTTGTCTATTTCATTTCCTCTATTGAATTTATTTCCTTATTGATGTTGAAATAATATTTTTTTCATATACCATATTGTATTAAATTGTTTACGATCAATTTTACTATTGATGTGCTATCTTGATACCATTCACCATACTACACAAAATGGTTAGTTTTTATGTGTACAGATTGGTGAATGTTATTTCATATGTTGATGTTGTTTATGTTTAGGACATTTCATATAAGGAATTCAATGGACATAAAAAGTTATGCTCGGGTCCCTCTATATATCTTTGATTCATCATTATTCCTCATGAGACAAAATATAATTGGGTTATTTCCAAGGCCTTACCCTAATATTTGCAGTGGTCTTGGTTGAGGCCTTGACAACATGTTTCATATGTATGAAATTATTTATTCCCTCATTATATTATTATTAATTGATAAACCATGTGATTATTTGACTAGTAAAATATAAATGGTTATGTTTTATTCTATTATGATCATTTTTATGTCCTTATTTAATCATTATTCCTTCCTTCCATATTATGCTCATATATTTTATTAAAAAAATTTAGTTTCTCACTATACATTATGTTTATATTTATGAAAAATTCTATTTTATTACATATCCTTACTAAGAATCTAATATCACCCCTTTATTTTGTTTTATTTTCCCCATATTATTTATATGAATATAATGAATGACTTGTTGGGATATTTTTGGAGTCATAAATGTTTCCAATGGAATTGATATTATGTATTTAATTTAAAGTTGTAATGTTGAACATATGTTTGTATCTTATTTTCTGAAAGTAATAAACTATTAATTGATTCATGATACAAAAAAATTGTAATAATACCAATGTATTAATATAAAGAACATGCTCTGGGAAACTGGGGTCTAGGTTTTTACACATTCTGTCATTTTGTGAAATCATGTTATTTTATTTGTGGATTTAATTGGTAAATTAATACCACTATTTATTTCTATATTTCATAAAATTTATATCATACTAAACTTATTTATACATGGTGTATTTGACCTATTTATTTTTACTCACACCTTATTCATGAAACTTTTTTTGTACTCTATAAAATTTCGTGGAGAGATAAGGGAAATGGAAATTTATGTTGATTATTGACTGATGTATGGGTTGGAGTATAGATATAGGAATGATGTGGGTTTTGGGACTAGTATATTTAAATCATTATTTGAGTTATCTTTGTGTTTTACCCATATAGAATCCATTATGTCATTTATTTTCACTCATCATATCAATACATTATTCTTCTTTTATTGACATTGATCTGATACCTAGAACTCTATTTATATATTGATTCTATTATATTTTCCCCATATTTTCCATCACTATGATTTTTATTTCTATTGTATTTATGTTATATACTATGGGCTATCATTTATCCACTATTTACTTTAAAACTCCATGGTTAGTGGGCATCCTTTGGCATATTGGGAGTCACGCCTAAGGTGTTACATGAGGGAGTATGAGATCATGGGATGTTACAAATATGTTGGGTTGAAGTTATAGAATGAATTCTATCAAGATATGAGATAGCTGAGGAAATGGTAGAAATTATTTGAGCCACTCATCATAACAACAGGGCATCTCAGAGTCAACGTAAAAGTTATGTTTACCATCACCAATTATATATTTAGTTATACTTGTTAGATAATGTATTTTTAAAAATATCTCATTAAAAAATATTTATTTTATATTGAAATAAGGGAAAATTAATTTTAATATATATTAGTATCTTTGAGATTATTTATTGATTAAGGATAATTACATATCATCTGGATATTACTTTTATGCACTATCAATTTCATGTAGTGTTCTATGTATCTCTAATGATGAAGAACATATATAAAACATTAAATGTACTAATCTAAAATATCGTATCAATGTAGTTTTATCATTAATATGAGTAAAAACTAGTAAAATATTGTGTTCAGAGATAAAGTGATACAAAACAAGAATACTCAATTGTTTAATGTTCATTAGAGGAATCATAAGCTTAAAGAAGTAATGTGGGAAAAATATAAAGTGATGAGATAGATGTAACATCATTGGTGGTTTTTTAGTTATATAATTTCAAGGTTTAAATTCAACGTATTGGGTTTAGAATGAATCACCCATATATTTTTTATATATACATTCCTATGAAATAAAAATTAATTATTGGACAACTTATTTTACAGGAAATCTCGACTCTAAAAAATTTGTCATATATATGAACATAATAAACATGATGTTATTTTAGTGAGTTTAAATAATCTTAGATACATTATAAAATATAAAAATTGTTTAATATGATGTATTCATACCTAATAAATAAACAAATTATTTCTTTAAAAAAACAATTTAGTTATTTAGAAGACATTTGTTTCAAAGAATTGTATTTTCCCATATTATATGATTCTGTCCAAAAAAAAATACATTCATCAATTATTAAAAATGTTTTAATTGAAATTTTAGGATAATTTATTGATAAAATTTGATTCATTATTTATCAAATTGTAAAAAATTAGAATAAAATCATTTAAAGGGAAAAAAAATTATTTTTCAGAATTTTTTTCCTAATTCAATTTTATCATAATAATTTAAATAATTTATTATTGAAAAATAATGTTAATTAATTTCATATATTTAAAAGACAATCAATTGTTTCAACAATAATTTATCTATTTTTATCAATAAATTAATTAAAATTAATTGAATTTTAATATTAAAAAATCATCTTCTAAAAAACAGATTTTGTTTCACTTTAGGAAATTCTGTTTAAATTAATTTTTATAACCTATAGAAATATAATATTCAAAATTAATTCCATATTCTGAATTAAAATTTTAAATTTCCTCAAAACATGACCCCTTTATTTTTGGAAATTAATAATATTTATAATAGTAAATATTTGTTACCTCGGTATGGGTAAAATTGGGAATGTAGGGTAAAAACAGAGGGTTAAGGCCGAAAAAACATCAAAATACTTTCATGTATTTCATTTTAAATGTGTATTTTTAAATTAACCATATTAAATTATTATTTTTCATTTTCTTGCACCTTTATTTTGATTATGAGATTTATATCATTTTTAATAAAATATAAGAACCAAATGTCACTTTTCTTCTTTTAATATCACTTACATGTTAACCTAGGGACAAACGAATGTCAGAAATGAATAAAAATATATATTTTTTGAAAATTATAATTATTTTTTATTATGGTATGTTATTTTAATTTTTTTATTATTATCTAATTACTGTTAATATTTAGAAAATGTTGATACTCTGTTTTCTCAAGTTGTAGAAAAATCAAATTCAATGATTCTAAAAATAGTAAAATTATTATTTATGGATGAATTATGTTGACACATTGATTTTATAGTAATTTATAATTTATGGTTAAATATTTTTTATTCTAATTACATGTCTTTTTTGATGTCTTTAAAGTAAATATAAGTTAATAGTTCTTAAAAATACATTAATGATAATTTATGTTAAATAATATATTATTAAATGATTTACAAATAATTAAAATATTTAATGAGTAAAATTGGGAAATAATTTATTTTATAAGGTCACCCAAAGACCATTTTGAGCCAATTTTTACAATATAGTTAAATTTATTACCCTTTAAAAACTATAATGGTTTTCATCAAAGTTTAAAATTGTTATCCAAGGGGTAAGTCTAAAAGATAAGGTTTAAATGGTATCTAATCATATATAAATTTCATTTGATGAATAAATTATGACTTTATACCCCTTTTATTCAGATACATGACATTTTTTAACCATTTTATATGATTTAGACACATATTATATAATATATATTCATATATTTCAAAATAAATCCCCCCATCACTAATATAGGATTCCCCTATCCTATTATATTTCCACATATTGAGACATTTATCTCAAAAAAACCATAAAGAAAATTGTAAAGTTACTCATCCAAGTTATATAGGTTGTTTTCTTCTCTAAATTCCATCTGTATAGTCCTTTAGGAGGGATGTAAATGTAGTTTCTCGGTGATGATAAAGTCGTTTTAACCAAGCATTTGCATTTTCTTCTTTTACTACTTTATTCATCTTAATATTAACCATTACAATATGATAAAATCATTATATTTCATATTACAATATTTTATTATGTTTATGATATGAACATCATCCATAAAATTTCACATCAAATGAGACAAAAATCATTACTTGTGTGTACGCGAGAACTTACACCTCCACGTCGTGATGTATTTCTTATTAATCAAAAACACTATTTTATATTTATTATGTTGGTGTTATTTTTTATATATGTAGATAATTACATTAATAAAATTCATTAATGATAAAATATTATCTAAATTTTTACATTTCTATATCATGAAAAACGAAATGTATTTCTCATGCATACGTGTGGGCTACTGTTTCTATGTAGCGATATGAATCATTATATATTAAATAATCAAAAGGTTAGACATAATATAAGATTATATCCTTATCTCGGGATGTCCCTATTTATGTTTTAAAAACCTTTTGGAGACTTATATCATCTTTTTTATTTGGTTGGGATGTTTGTAAATGAATAGATTATGGGGAAGTGCTAGAGTGCTGCAAGAATTACATGTTGTGGAGAATATTTTAGGCATAAATTATATATTAAAGATGTAAATTTATTGGGTAATCCAACAATATAAAATTATTTTAGAATATAATAATTGGATTCAAATTAATTTATGCAATAAATACTAAATATAGGATGTAAATTTATCAGCATGCTAACACCATAAATCCACTTCACCTCATAAGTTCATCATGAGAAAGTATAAAGTCCTTGAATTATTATGTAAAGTTTAATTTTATGTTTTCAAAAGAGTTTTTAATTCTTATAAATGGGTTCTTTGCCATATATAGTAAATTTTGAGTTTCACATCATAATTCCACTAAATCTGTTGTTAATTTTCAGGAGTATAATGTTTTAAAAACCTATATTTTCCTCTTTTCATTATGATAACATGTATGACTTTGATATATTCCATGATCATCCATAGGTGATTCCTAAGGATCCTCTTTAATCAGTAAACTCATTCCCTTCGGATCTTGTCATTCTATACATAGAAATAGTAGGTAAGAATTATGGTTCTTAATCTCTTTATCATCTCATTTTTTTCACTTGGAGAACCCTAGTTCGGTGGTATAAACAAAACCCCATTGGATTTTCTTAGTCGATAGATTCTTGTTTTTTTGATAGGAAGGAGAAACCAAACATTACAATGGATGATGAGGATTTTTATCCATACAATCTATTTTTGAGGTGGGTGTTTAAAATCTATTCCACAAGGATTTTTTTTTTGATTTTGTTCATGTGTATGAAACATAAAATGATGAATTGTTACACCTTATGTGCTACTTAATACAATGATAATAAACATAAATTGAGATATTCTATTTCTGTACATCCCTTAGACCCTATTTGGATTTTTGGTGAATAGATAGGTCTTGTGGCCACCAGAGATGTGTGCCAACCTTAAACACCTTCTGTATATTTAATGCAATCAACTAGACACATTTAATTAATTAAAACTTATTTTGAAAAAGATTAATAATTTGAATTTTGAAATTCAAATTGATATATTCACTTAGTTTAGAATATATGTATAATGAAAATAAAATGATTTGATAGATTAATTAAGTACAAAAAATAGGGCGGTGAAAATTAAAATGGATTTGGGAGTTTGAAAGAAAATAATAAATGATTTATTTTTGGAAATTTTAAGAAATATATAATTTTTCTAGTTGTGTAATATTTTATATTTCTGGAATGTTGATTATTTATGTTACTAGTTTTTCAATAATAATTATATATATTGTCCTGGTTATGATTTAATATTTATAGGGATTGGTTTGGTTGTGTTGTAATGCTTATTTCTATTGGACTTGTTATTCTGCAATTCTTATAGGTAATATAATGAATATGCTGAAATTATTATAGGGATCATGCAAGGTTGTGATGAATTAATTACAAGGATTTTACTCATTTTTTTATAATATTTTATGAGATTATTCTATGAGTATGTGGTTATAGTTTGAATGGTTTTGTGAATTGTGTTAAAATATTCTAGAATTAAGATAAAATATTTTTTTCCAACCTAAGAGTCACCAAAGAGATTGTTGGTTTGAATAGTTTTTTCATTATTAACATTGATGATAAATTAATTAAATTTTCAAATATGAGGTGTTTCTTCATGAAATGATTATTTAGGGTTGAAATAATTAGACACAGTGGATGTAAGAATATTTAATTGTTCTCACACCTTATTTTTGTTTTTTACCCAAATAGACAAAATGGTTGCATGTCTGGACAAGGGTAAGGGGCCCTACGTCGATTAATTTCCTTATTGTCGGAAATATGGGTATTAGTTTGTAGATGAGAATTATATGGGCTCATGAGTGGGGATTTTGGATTATTTTATAATTAATATTTTTATTTCCTTTGTGTGGAATAAAATACAATATATAGTTTCATTCAGAATTCCATTACATTATTCAATTATTATTTAGATTGTTTTGATGTATTTTCTCTCCTAAAAGTGAGTATTTATAATTTAAATTTCCTAAAATATTTCTTTTAATATATTATTTATCTAAAATATTATTGAAACTACTTTATAGGGGTATATTTTTATTAATTTTTTCCTTACACACATACTATTAGTCAGTAGCCTATGGCATATGAGGATTGCAGCTAAGGTCATGTTACCAACCTGACTCAGTCATGTGGGGGAGAACCTAGTTATGGAGGTAACACGTAATGATGATACAAATATATATATGCTTATAATGTCATAATTTTTATTATGGAATGATAATATGTCATATATGTCTTATTTTATTTTAGATGAAAATTGAAAATGACGTTCATGTGTACGTACATACTACGGTCTCCAAGAACTATGTTATTAGGTATTCTATCTCAATACTTTATGGATGGTCGTAAATATATATATAACAAATATATAACATTTTTATCATAAACATTAATTTTTATATGATAAAACAATCCCCAGTATATGAGTAATAAAACATCCCAATTGAAACAAACTGGAAAAAATGGATAGTTAACACCTAAAAATGACAATTTTCATATAGAAATATAAATAAATGGGTGGTAAAATGTTATAAGTGGAACATATATGATGTTATATATAGGTATATGTTTTTATTATATAATTACAGTAAATATAAATTTATTATATAGGAAACTATAGTGATAATGAAGGATATCATACTCATGGTAGGGGTTATTCATTGGAAATTTTCAATTGATGGGACATATGTAATGATGTGAACTATTATTATATTATGAGGTGTATATACTTCTGAAATGATAATTTATAGCATTAAAATAACAATATTAATGGTTTTTAATTAAAATTTTGAATTTATTTCCTTTATGAGAGTTATGACTTAATGTTTTACAAAGTGGTAAGGGATTTATGATATAATATCTCTTTATTTTGGGATTTTATCTATTCAAATTTACATGGGGGTGGGGAATTATATGATATTATTTTCATGAAACACATATTTTTTTATTCTCCTATATTTATTTATGTGGTTTATATTTTTTGGTTTCATTTTCCTTTTATTTATACTCCAAAAATGACTAAGGATTATTTGAATGAAAAAAGATTGTATTCCTAATTTAAAGTCGAGAATCATTATCCTCGGTGTCTTTAATCTTTTCAACGTTTCAAATAAATGTATATATATATATATTTAAATGAATACATAAGCACATTTTAAACTATATATGAATTTATTCTCATAGTATTACAATAGAATATTTTCAGTGTTTGTCATACACTAAATTTTGACATTCCTTATAAAAGTGAAAAAGGAATATTATATTTAACATATATGTCTTTAAAACATTTTAACACTATCATGACCATTAATTTATTTGAATATTACATTAAAAATTGATATAATTAATTAAAAATAAAGGGGTTAACCTTTTTTAAATAACTTGAATATTTTAAAAAAATTATTTCAAACTATTTAGGTAATTTTCTTAATAAATGATCCCATAGTCATTAAAGATATTTTTCATCTACGTCATCATCTTTTGTTGGTTATTATACTCCACTAGGAAAATTTTATAAAGTTATGATGTTTATAATTTATGTATTTTTCAAATGCTTCAGTGGTGATGAAATCATTATGAAATCGATTTTTATTATCAGGTTACGATATGATGAGATAATGAATATCAGTCATTTTATAGAACACATATTTTTGGTTTTCATTATAGGATGTGTGATTCCATTAAAACACACAAATGCATTTGGAAAATATTTATATCTAATCAAATAATATATTCTAGAATGATTTATGAACACAATCAGGTAATATGTGTTATATTGGGTAATAAACTCAGTCCAGTAAATGTAATTTGTCTACTATGTGAGAATAGAACACATAGTGGGCCTTAAAAATGAAATTATTTTCTATTCTTATGACTATACTATTTTTTACTCTGTTACGATCAATGGATTATTATTTTGAATTCTCTTATGAATCATTCTAATTTAATGAAAATATTTATATTACGACTTATATTTCATGATCCATTACGTATTGGGGGTGTTTTTAGCTGATAACTAATGTTTATTATCTCAATCCCTTATGAATATTTGATTATTACATATGATCCTTGATTTTTGTCTCCCATGTTTACCTTTATGGATAATATGATCTCACCTTTTATTATTTTTCCTTTCTAAAGTTATGCAGAAAGGTATTTTGTGTGGTGAGTCTAGAAGGGTTGTAAATGAGAAGTATATTTTAGAGGAATTGTAAGAAATGATGTTTATGTAAATTTTATCCAAATAAACTAGGCCATTATTGTTCTTGGTCATGTGTAATGTGTTTATATCTAAAATTACGTAGAAGGTATTTATATTCTTCTTGGGCCATGTCATATAACCATAATAATAATATTTCTTAATATATGTTATAAAAAATATATAATAATTTATATATATTATGATATATAATAATATAAATATATTAATTATAATATATAAAAACAAAAAATAATAATATATATATACACATATAATATATTATCACATTTATACTAATATATATTTTTATGTATTACAATGAAATATATATTAATATATATATATAAAAAAATTTAATGTTATCATGTAATATTATAATAATATTAACATATATAATAATGAAATAATATTAAGATTTATTTACAAAAAATTTTAATGTGAAGAAGGAAAAGTACCTTCTTAGAAGGTGCCTTCTAATGAATTTTTCAAAAGGAGACAGTTTCTAATGTAATTCTCAGTTATCAAAACAACCCATTGAATCCTGGGTAGGGGAATAGTTTTCAAATCTACCCATTTAAGTAATTTATGTTCTATAAGAAAAATATTCACCCATTATTTATGTTCATTCGACTCTTTTTTCATGGTTTCATACATATTGTTCATGAAGTTCCAAATTGGAAACTCAATAATGCCATGTTGGATTAATATTTGATACTAGTATCTCAAACCCTTTACTATACTTTGATTGATTCATGAAAAAACAGATCTATATGGAAAATTATTCTCCCCCAGCTCAAAATCATTACTAAGAAAATCTCAAATTGAACTTAGATGATGTTTATGAATCCTTATTATACCGTACTTCCTTTTCGAACTATAGATGATGGGACATAGCCTATTAATGTTGACCATATTCTCTAATTGAATTCAAGGAAGGGAATATTTCTATAATCTACTTGTTCATGATAAATCATATAATAATGCTTCCCTACTAGTAGGCTCATCATGGTCGATTTTGGAATATAGGGTTGATCATCCCACTATCGATAATAATCCCTTCTTGTTGTTATGGCTGATCACTTTCCCTTACAGTCATTTAAAGATTCATGTGGATGATCATAAGCCTTCTATTTACCATAGATAGTTTTTATACCTGGTTTGATGATCCATTGTGGTATAGCTTGAGTCTATATATTTATATAGTCATGTGTGTTCTGGGGGTGGGGGTCTTATGGGGAAACTTAAGTACATAAATATTTTCCTGAAATGGAATAATTAAACTAACAAAAAAATAAAAATGATGAAAAATGGTTTCAATCCATTGTAATAGTCACATTTAAATTTTGAACATCTGTAACCCATGAACATCCATATCTCAAGACAAAAATCATTTATTTTCAAATTCTCAGGAAAATGAAATAATGTAATAAAAGAGATTATTTGATATAATATGAGGGAGTTAAACTCTGAAATGAAAATAAAAAATTTCAATAAAAGATCATGTTATCAGATCAACCACACAAATGTAGAATGGTCAGAATTTGCTCGTGTCATTTGTGTTACAATAATGGATGGGGTTAATTAGGAATCCCTTAGAGGATGGTAAAAAATATGCCAAGATGGCTCCAGGTGTATTTAGTTACTCTTTTTTGTTACACCAATTAATATTATCCCCATACATTTTCAAGAACCATGAGGCTAATGTAGATTTCCTAGATAAAAGTCACCCTATCTTCTATAACAGTTCAATAATGGTATTAAAATTACACTTATGATCTTAGATAGCTTTTCAAGACTGAATGAATAGATCTTCTACCCAAGAACTTCTATTATAGTTACATCACATTTTTCACAAACCGCATATTTAGAAAGGAAACATATGAATGAAATACTACAAAATTATCCTTTCTCAGTTCTCAAAGTGGGATTTGATAGCAATAAAAATAAATGGTTTTCTAACCACTAATAAAAGTGGATCCATTTTGTTATCAATAAAAAATAATTAATACCATTTTATTTGTCATAGGTGATAAAGTGTTTCTTTATTTATGTTTTTTCTATATCTGATAAAATTAACATTTATTAGTTCCTTTATAATGGTGACTAATGATGCTTTTATGAATTCATTATTATAAGTTATAATACTTGAATTTATTAATATATATATTCATGTTTATTAATTGGTACCTTTTATCAGTGCTAAAATAAAATCCTTGATAAAGGGAGTACATTTATCAATGCTAACAAAACATTATTAATGAAGGGTACCTTTATCGGTGTAAACAATCACTAATTTAAGAACCCCTTTCTATATGTATTTTCATAGTGGAGATAAAAGTTATTTTTTATCTCCTCTTTAACATTTTTATATAATTTATAAAATTAAAATTTTATTAAAAATTTAAAAAATCTTTAAAAATATAATATAAATTTATTTATATTGATATAAATATAAATTAATTCATTAAATATAATTTATATAGTTTTAAATATTTATTTATACATGATATATAATGTATTACGTGAAAAATAGTTTATAAAATAATTTTAAATTAACATTTATTAAGAATTTGATTATTAATTATGAGAAATATTCATTTAATAATAATTTGATGATATAAAAATTAATTAAATCAATGAACTTTTTAAAATATGCTAGAAACATGGCTTGAAATTAAAACGATCATAACTTTTAATCCACTTGTCTTTTTAAGATCTAGATGATATAAAATCAAAGATTTCAAAAATAACTTTTCCACTTTAACTAAGGTATCCTAGATAATTCTTTTTCAATGTTGAAAAATCCCTGGAAGGCCTCCAAAACCAATGGCTTTATCGGGGTTCCTTAATTTTTGAAACTCTTATGTAATTAAATCCTTTTTTAAGGGGGTCTTCTTATGATTCTTTTATAGAGGCTAAATATATTCTTAGTAATTAAATTCATATGAATATTATTATATTATTATATTATAATTTGTATATTAAAATATAATTTATAAATTGAAATAAAACAATACATTCATATTTTTACAGAATTTAATAAAAAATTAAATTTTATAAAGAAATATTTATTAATATTTATATTATTAAAATATTTTTAAATAAATAGAAAATATATAAAAATAATTATTATTCATTTTATTTATATATATATTCTTAAATGTTTATTATTCTAAAATAAATATATGTTTATAAAAATACATTATATATATATGTATATTTATTTAAAATTTCTATTATTTTTTTAAATATTTATAATAATATGTATATATGAATATAAAATTTTTTATTTTTTTCTGTGTAAATATTGTGAGATTTCATCATACAAATGTATTTACATAAATTTATCATTAAATATATAATATAATTGTTTATAAATGGTCATTAAATATTGTGTATTAAAATATATTACTGAAAAATATTATACAAACATATTAAAAATTAATATGCTTTTTTATATATGAATTATAAATTTTTTTATGTTGATACACATTTATATGTTATTAAATATAAATATATAATTAGAAGTTATCAATGTATTTATAAATAATTTTATAGTATATATATATATATAACACCTAAATGTATAAAAATATGCGTGGAAATATATGAAAATAATTAAATATATTTTAATATATACATAAAAAATAGGATGGTCAGCTGTTAGGGGAATTTAATATGTACATTTAGGGTTAATGTTTGAATTATTCCAGGTACAGTTGGGTTAGTAGGGCACATACTACTGATAAATGAGGTGTAAAATTCATTGATAAAAGGGTGTATTTTATGTTTAAAAAACTATTGTATGTTATTTTTATAATTATGATAAATGGAAATAATTAAAGAAAATATATTCAATAGTGATGAAAAATATTGATATATATGGGATGATAAGTGGACTATTGATTCCACTTGTACATATACCTTCCATAATATCCAAATATGTTTATTATTGGGATTGTCATGCTTAATGTTTTAAACAAGAATATTGAATGATTTTTTTTTATAACAACTGATTCATGTTTTAGTTTAAGTATAATGAAAAATAAATATTTTTGGTGTTAAAATCATTAGGAATGAAATTACATTTAGACAATTCCCATGATGTTCTAAATGATTCAGTATATCATATGTAATAAAGGTTGAGTGCCTTGGCATTAATCACCCTTTGAGCATGGGATAAGACAGTGGGAGTATAAGAAGAAGACAAGAGTAGAAGAAGAATGAATGAGACATTTATTCGATCAAGATTCCACAAAGAAGTAATAAAAATAGAATCTTGTTGGAAGTAGAAGTAACACTGTTGGTATCTACATGAGGCAACATCTCATATTAATAAAAATCCTCAATAAGAGGAGGCAGAGGATAAGTAGGAGCTGCGAAAGGAGGAGGTTACAATGGATAAATTGCAATAGAAACACCTACATCAAATACTGAGCATAATGTATCATCTTCATCATGAAAATATGTATAAATAACTATGAGATTCTCCTTGATTTATGATGCAACATGGTGAGAATAAGAAAACTCCATTCACATAATCTGGAGATCACCATGGGAATGGACAATATGTATAATGGGTCACAAAAATTCCTAGGTGTGACTTAAGATGGTAGGATCAACAATATAAAAATATAATGATGAATTAGGGGAGGAAACTATTGGTGGTTAGATCATCATTGAAATATGTGTATCAGAATGTAGTTCTGCCACACCATGAAGCATACATTTGAAGATTAACATTGGAAGTGGGAAATGAAGTAGTGTTCTGATTTGTTATTCTAATCATGATCTGGATAATTACAGTCTTCAGAACTAGTATAATGTTAGATTCAACCTATTTATGATCCATTCAATATTCTTGTGCGAAAACTATGGGAATACACTAACATTATGAAATAAAGAACATATAATTGATGAACCGCAATGAACCCCCAGAAAATGCACATTTAATTTCATTGAATATCTAATTAATACATCCAAAGGACCTCGTCTACAATTATAGTACCTAGTACCTATTCTAATTAAAATTCTATTTAATCAAAAATAAATGTTGATTAAAAAGAAACTAAAAATAACCAACTAATTGGTAGTTGATGTTACTAGGTAGTGGAAGTGGTGGCCTAGTGGCGTTGACCTAACTCAGATGGGACTACGAAAGGTTTTAGGGAAAAAGATTCCATAAGGTGAAAAATCATTTGAATACATGATGGGATGGGTAATAATAAGCAAACATCATAATCAATATTCATTTAGCTAAATTGATAACATAGCCAAAATTTTCTACAGACTATGAGATTACAGGGTTGTCATCAATGATGTTTGAATACTTTCTCAAATCTATAAACAATGGATTAAAGGGAACTAATAAATCATTAAAGGAACCATATAAACCATCCAAAACTGAACATACATAGTTAGTTTTGTTTAATATGACCTTGCATTGGATTAATGATGAATATTGAGATGTATTATTCAAAAGTGAGGCCAACTCAGTAGGCTTTCTAGATAATAGGGAAGCTGAATCACTAGTTCCAACTGAAGCTGGAAAAACCAAAGTCAGAATACCACTATTTTACAAAGCTATATTTAAGAATCCTTGATCCTTAGTTCCACTATAGGGGATCATCAACACCATCTATGGGAATGGAGGACTAATAGGATCACATGAAGTGTTTGAAAATTTCCAAATTGATGGAGGCACATGATAAGTGTTTTCGGTGAAAATCTAGAGCTATCGTTTATTTAAAAAAATATACAAAATCATCAAAATTTTGGTATTTAAGAAATGAATATCCATGTTCTATAAAACTAAAATTTTAATCCTTTCATAATAATGTGTTAATATCTTCAGCAGTCATGTATTTAGTCTTACAATATCCCAGGAAATGATAGATAAAAAAAATGGAAAGAAAGAGTTTTTTAGATGATGATCTCTAAGATCAATAGCATCCCTGATATGCGTTCAATCATAATTTTAAACATTTCATATATAATTGGATTCCATATATAATATAATGTGTAATTACGAATTGTAATTGTGATAATTTTAAATTTTAAAAACAAATAAATTAAAAACTAGATAGATCATCACTTATATCTATACAATTTTACAAGGGCAGTTGGTAAAAAAATAAAACCATGATACATCATCAACCATGAAATTTTTAGTCATCATCCTCGATTTCATGGATCATTTTCTATATGTAAACAAATGTTCAATATAAAATGATAAAATAAAAAAATATTTTAAAATTTTTGTTAACCCACCTTAATTACTCTCATAAAAAAATATACATTAAAACCTGGTATATTATTTGAACTCCTTATTAATTTCCCACACATATCATTACACTATATAATGAGCCGATGTATTTTTAAATCTCTAATTATTAAAACATTGTTAACCAGTACCAAACCCAACTACCAAAATACAATAGGCAAATCCTTTTTTGATTCATTACATTGAATAATACATAGATAATGAAGGTTTTTATTTATAAAATATAAAATAATTACAGTATTTTAAGAAATGTAAATAAAAAATAAATTTTTTAAATCTCACACCTCTGTAATTTAAACCAATATTGAAAATATTATTTATTTTAATTTACACTATAAATTGGAAATTGATTTTATAAAACACCCACTTAATTCCATATTTATAATTATCTTTGGATTATGGGTAGTCTTTTATGTAAATTCGTGAACCTTTTTTAGGATGATTTGGAGTTATATTTCCCAAAAGGATATATTTTATCATTAGT
The DNA here is from genome assembly GCA_963277665.1 of Viscum album. Lineage (NCBI taxonomy): Eukaryota > Viridiplantae > Streptophyta > Magnoliopsida > Santalales > Viscaceae > Viscum > Viscum album. The sequence goes on from OY728131.1 coordinate 1,867,735,184, forward strand.
TATCCAGAATTAGTTGATATATTTTAGACATATAATTACAAAATTATTTCCCCATTATTTTTATATAAAAAACTTATTATAAATTATAATTAAAATACACCATCTTCACCATGAATTAATTTTAAACATATTTTATAGATACTATGTGATTGTGAATTTCTAGAAAATACATGTAGAAGCATAAATAACTTTTTTTAATGAATTTGTAAACAATTATTAAAAATAATAAAAAAATTAACAACAATAAATGTTGGAGTGTGTAACTAGTCTGGGATAGGAAACGGTTAAAAACATAAAATAGGCTAAAAGTGTCTGGAAAATAATCCATCAACATTGAACATGAAAAAACAAGTAATGATATAATCCACGAAGGAATAATTTTTTGTAGGGTGAGGGATGATGGAGCCGTGGATGGAAGCACACGAAGATGGGATGGATGGTGGTTGGGTTTAGAGGAGGTAGATGAGGGATAATAACCAAAATGGTGGATAGATAGCTTTATCGGGTTGATTATTTGGTTTTGTTGGGTGAGGAGAAATGAACGATCTATAAGATGGATGGATATTATTTTATGATTCCTAACAGAAGGTGGGGTGAGTTGTGTGAGATATTTTTATGATGATATAATAAAGGGAATACAAAAATAGGGGTGAAAAAACATAATGATTTCTTGATATTCAATTTATTAATATTGAGATCACAGATAGGCCCATGGAGCGACATTAATTCTATATTGGTCTATTAAAAACACAAAATGTAAAAAACTCAAACTATTCTAATCAATTAATTAAAATATAGTAAAGAATCATGTTATGGTCAATCCATGTAGATTGAGAAATTTGTTTAATTAGTTTTTAAAATGATATTATTTAATTTGGTTAAATATATATGTAAGAAAATAATGTTTTGAATGATTTGAATGAACGAAAAATGAAAACAAAGTAGATTAAAGGATTGGTTTGAAAACATTCTTGGAATAAAATGCCTGAGAATTGTAATGATAGGTTTTAGGTGAAATAGGTTTCTAGAAAATAAGTTGATAAATCCAGGACTAGTGTTAGTGTTGAAAATATGTATATACAATGGTCACGATATAGAATCCTTGATGTGGCAATCCTCTATTTTAATTATTCTGTTAATTTAGGGTTTCAATGAATCATGTTTGTCTTGATAGAGTATTTAAACCAGATTCCCATAAATTTGTTAATGATCATGGATCATTTAGGGGTTTTTAGTTGAAATTTTTTAATTTTCCATTCATATTCAATTATCAAATATCATAACAAGAAAATAAATATATTGGAATTTAAATATTAAATTGCAGAAATAGAAATACAAAAGTTAAATAAAAAAGAAATCAATAACAATTCCAACCACATCTATTAAAAATCCTATAATAAAGTGGGATTACCCCCTCATCCAATTTATTATAGGATATTATGGGAGTGTAAAATAATATGAAATCATAATAAAATAGGAGATGAAATTGGGGAGGACCCAATAAAACACAACTTATCGATCCAAGATTTTGTCTCCAAAATCACGTCAATTGTTATAGGTTGACCCTCCATTTATAGGATTTAGTTGGGGTATTGTATTAATACATTTCATAATAGAATGGTCAAAAAGTGGGTAATGGGTGGTTCCCATATCATAATACTTGTCAAATTTTTATGATACACTGAATCTGGATATTAAAATTATATCCCAAAAATGTACACTGCCAGGATGGAATTCTCGATGGATGAGGTGAGATGAGTGGGATAGACACCATTGATGTCTTTGTGTTTCTTGTACTAAGGTAGATGAGTAAGATGTAGGAAGAACATTATGGTTGGGGGGCTAAGTGGTCAAGTCAATTTGAGAACCAAATATAAATCTTAGCTCCCTTTTATATTGTATCAACTCTTCGGATCAAATGATGATCCAACATACATGATCATCATGATATGATTCATCTCTACATTAAAAAAAATTTTCAGTATAAATATGAATAAATATTATAATCATAGGAACTTTATAAAATTATGTAAATAATTTTTATTCTATTAAAAAAATTTGAACATGTATTGAACATTGTGAATATATTTTCAAAGATCACGTTTATGGTTGAACACAAATACAAAATCATCAAAAATTTCACATGTTCTTCATTAGATCTATATCTTATCACACTCAGGATTATATGTAATCACCGATAAATCATTTATTTAATTAATGATATATTTCTACTCATTATAATATGGGATAATTAACTGATAACCCTACATGAGGGAAAAAATGTGTTGAAAAAAATAAATAATATAGTAATATTTTTAGTCGTAGAAAATATTAATGATAAAGAAACCATAGTTAATTATATATACTAGATTTCTTAGAAACATACCTAACCTAACGATCAATTGAATTATGAAAAATTTTATAATTATTTTTGTTTTACATTCCCATTAGATATTAGTGACATACTTAGGATCTGGATTCATGGAAATAAGATGATTGTAATAGCTAGTCACTTAAGCATAATAATAACCATATTATCAGTTATAATGGAATTGCTAGAGTTGAGGTTCTCATAAAAAAGATGGTTCAATGTAGTTATACTGTCTGGAAGGGTGGAAATGAAATACTTGATGTAGATCTTATAAAAAGTCCTAATAAGTGTGTCAAATCATAGAGAACATGGTAGAACATATAGATACAATATTAATATAAGATAAAATGTTATACTATGTTGGAATGATGCATATATACTATGTTTGTATGGATGCTTGGGAAAATAGATTTTGGTGGATGTTAGGATGGTAGAGGAGAGAACAATGGTGTATGACACAACGGAAGGTTAGTGATGACATAGTGAGTACTGGGTTGTAGCATGGAAACGCATGCAGCGAAACATAGTTTACATAGAATGTTAGTGAAGATGACACTAGTAAAGTTTAATTACACTGTGAAATTTTATATTACTTATCAATATTTTCATAACTAGTTCAGGTACCCAAGATCTAAATTTTGAAGAAAATATATGCATAAAACATAACTATTCATAAAGAAACAACTAAATTATTGACCGAAATTAGAAAAAGATTTTAGAATCCTAAGTTCACTATTTATAAAAGAAATTCTAAGTAAAACTAAAAAATTATATTGATATAAAAATTAATAAAATCCATCATCATTGAAAAATAATAGTTACAAAAGACCCCAGTAAAACCATAATATTAAAAAACACTCTAAATTTATCTATCTCCAGAACAGAATTTTCAACTATTTTCATGAAATTTTTTCCATTTAATTCTACCCAAACTATCCAATAAATAATAAATAAAAATGAAAAAATTATTTATCAATGAAAATAATTATTAGAGAAAAAAATATAACTACATAAGAAAAATCATAGTTATAATGGTCTAAAAACCTCACTTCTATAAAGAAAAAATCAAAAAGAAGTAAAAATCTTTTCCTCAATGGGTTTATATATAATTTAGTATTTATTTTTTGTGTTTGTTTTTTGAGATCATAAGAATTGAACATATTCATTTTCTATTAATCTTACCACACTTTAAATATTATAATTCCCTCCAAGTAATTCATACATTTTAGATAAATTATGGATTCTGTAAACTATTTCATCCACATAAGAATCTAAAATACGACACATGTTTTTTAAATGATAAACTTGGAAATGTTGTTATATATTAGAATAATGTTACAATACATATTGGTTTTAATGTTACATTTAAAAATAATTAAATATTGGTGATATGATAATACCAATTAATCATTCTTCCAAAATTCCCAATAAATATGAAAGACAATGAAATAAAAATAAACATAATAAATAAATAATTCACTCCACTTTAAGCCTTTTAAAAAATGAACATAAATTAAACTAAGCCATAGTTTCTCAGATAATATGATTGTTGAAAATTTTACTCAACAATGATTAAATTTATATAAATATTACAAATTCAAAAAATCTTCCCCAATTTGATCTTATTATCATATAAATTAATTAACATATTTATACCATTAAATTAATGATATATGAAATTGAAGGTGTTAAGAATAATTGATGATATTTAAAATAAAATATGTGATCCACCAGTTATGATGACATCAAAAAACATGTGAAAACATGAAGCGGAGTATTTCTCCTTGTATCATGTTTCGTTGTGGTGGATGGAATGAACCGTGGATATTATTATAACATATATAATTAAATATATCTTTTATTATAACAATAATTTATATTCCAAACATTAAAATAATATATATATTAATATATATAAATATAAATTAATAAAATATAAAAATAAAATTATATTGATTTTTTCATATATTATAATATTATAGTGTATATTTATATTAACATATATTGAAATTTTAATAATATTAACATTATTATTATCATATATTAACAAAATTTAAAATTATAATAATATTAACATATATTAACATATTAATATTATAATATATTATAATAATATAGATTAACATATATTAAAATAATATATATAAATATACATATAATGAAACACCCTAATATTTATTATATATTCTTTTCTTTGAAATAAACATTATGTATTTGATATCTTTTTTTACACAGAACCTCTACATTAAACACATTGTGATATATAATAAATATTATAAACTATCCATTAGGTTGGAAGATATGAATAAGGTTAACTAAAATAAAAAATAAATTGAAAATTATTTAATTTTATGTATTCATAGCAGATAAATTAACACTATATTTTTAATAAAACTATTTTTTGATTGAAATGAAATATTTTTCAATGAATTTTATTTTTACATATTTTGTGTTTCTATCAGAAAAAAATTCCCATAACTTTTTAAAAATATTTATCACGAAATTTATGGATCATTTTTAAAAAACCTATTTTATTTTTACAAGGTCATTTTATATTATTAATTTCAATAAGTAATTATTGATAAATAATTTTAATGAAATGTATTTATTTTAAATTTAAAAAACTGTTCTAACGCACATAATTTTTTTATTAGTAATTTAATGAACGTGAAATGAGTTTTATGCTTAAAATTCATTTTTTCTAAAAAGCATTTTGTTACATTTTCTGCACTTATTATTAAGTTAATTTATGAATCATATAGAAATTTTATAATGATAAATGGATTAAATATTTGGAATAATAATATTCTAATTTGGTAAAAAACTCCTTTTATTTTTTAGTCATTATGAATTGTAACATTAGTAAAAATTTGTATCCTCGGTAAGGGTAAAACATATAAAACTTGGCTAAAACAATGAGATATGAAATATAAATCTTCAAAACACATGAATTAATATATTTCATATGATTTTATACATTAACCATATTCTATTCAAATCATAGGGAAATTTCTTACAATTATTCTATGATTACGACTTATATATTATTTCAAATAAAGGATAAGTACAAAATGGAACTCTCTTGATTTTAATTAATCATAAATTTTCAGATAAATGATAATAAGATGTTATGAAAATAATAAAATATTTTATTGGACATAAATAATTTATTCTTACTATGGTAATTTATTTATAATTATTTGTATTGTATAATTAGCTTAAATTGTTCCATAATGCTGAAATGGTGCTGTTGCAATTAGTATAAAATGAAAGTAAAATAATTTATAAAAAATGAAATTATTTAAATGAATTATAATGTAACATTAAATTTGAAATAACTTTTAATTTATGTTGAATGTTTTTATATTTTAAATCCATGCTTATATTTATGTATTTCAAGTCAAAATATTTAAATAGTTTAAAAGATTATGTTAATGATATTTTATGTTAAATACTATTTTTATTAAATAATTTAAAACCATAAAATAGGATAAAAATATTATATATGGTAAAAAAATCATCAAATGACAAATTTTGAGCTATTTTTTTACCATAGAGTTAAATTTATGCCACTTTAAGAATGAACAAGTTTTCCCTCTGTAAATAACTGTTAACAAGAGGGTTCATCAAAATGATAATGACTAAAATGAAATATTAAACTTTATAAATTTTATTAGACCATTACATTAAGGACATATCCTCATATTAGAATAAATTTAGTTTTTGATCTAGTTTACTTGGTTTAAACCCACATTATTTAATAATATATCATTTATTTCCAGAGGTTAATTCACCCCAATTTGATTAGAACGCCTGCTATAAAATTCTATTTTCAACTCAAGGGCTTCTTAAATCAACCAAACACTAGAAAAAACATTTATCGACATAATAATATAAGTTTTATAGGAATATTATTAGATGAACAGTTTGGGATATGCTTAACACTGAGAGGGGATCTCAGTGTTGGGAACCTTTTCAGCAATTACAACTTTTATCCTTTTTGAATCTCAAACATGTTAGGAAATTGATTCTCTTATTTGATTTTTAATATCATATTAAAGTATATAATGTTGGTACAATGGTGTTAAATTTAATCATATGGGATATATATTTTATATTTTTCACTGGATATTTACTTAACTATGTCATCATCTATGAAACAGAACCCTAGTTGGGGACCGAGAATGATACACGATGAATTCTAAGCATAGAAATTAAATAACAAATTACCACTTTCGATATGAAGGAGTGCTTCAAATCCACTATTTTATTTAATGATTACATAATGTAACTAAATCTAATGCCCTCTAGAACATCCACACATACTTCAAATGTTCTTTAGAGCATCAATCATTGAATTTAAGATTTTAGTGCGGAGATCCAATGATGACTTCAAAATCTAAATGATCACCATAGAGTTGAACCACATATATATGAAGATAAAAATTAGTAGATATATCAAATCATCTACTCTTTTGTCTATGAATTGTGATATGAGAGGCTTAATATCATCCATTGTGTATGGAATATAAGATGGAATGAGTTACTCACTTTTCTTATATATTTTGTTTATAAAACTACACGGAATGGGCTTGCTGATCTGGGTCATTTATAACCTAGTAAATAAATTATAAATTATATTTCATTTATGATTTACTAATTCATAAATATCATCTAGATTTTATTCACATACTTATAAAATACTAGATATATTAAATGATAACACTATTCCATTAACACAGTTTGTCAATCACGTAAATATCAAACAAACCATGAATTTTAAAATACTTTTTGTTCATATAATATATTTCTATATATGTAAATTAACTATGGTATGTAGATTTATTAAAAAAATTCAATTCCAATTATTCTAAATTCAAATAATACGAATATATTTTTTCTTTTCTGATATTATATTCTTAGGCATCACTCTAACCCCTATTGTGGGGCCACCAATTCCTAAACTCCAAATCCTCATAACATGAGAGGATTTTGAATATAAATAGTGTGTTATCCTCTATGATCATATATTTATAGATGTTAATCCAATTTACATGAAACATGTAGAGTAAATGAACCCATCAAGATCCCTGAATTTATAAATATTGGTCATCTTAATGATAATATTCCAACAAAAAATCCATTGGATATAATATATTTGTCTCATGATACCCCATAAAGTATGTAACACACATTGCTCCATCATAATTTATTAATTAATTATTCGTTGAACTTACTGAAAGAACATTCCTTCTTCTAAAAGAACAACAAATTTAATGAAAGCACTACCATCATAGTCATCTAGGCCAAATATATGACTTCATTTCCAAATTGAAAATTCTATCTTGATTATTTAATCAACGCCATACAACTAATGAAGCATCCAACATATGAGACCTCAATAGGACTTCAATTCCATAGATTTTTTATTACATAAAAGAATGTGGTTATATAATATACAATGATAATAATCTTAATGAGAGAGACTATTACACGTTTTTGAATATAGGAACGACAAATGACACCAAAACATGTTGTGTTCCAATTAAAAAATCATTCCTCATAATCTTATGTACTCAAGATCATCTTGTGAAAAAATCATAAGAATAAATTTTATTGCTTATGATATCCCAATATATAATAGTAAAATGTCAACTATATCTAATTAGTATGATGATCTAGACCATAGGATATATTTTTAAGACTAATGTCACAGTATCTCCAGGTTTCAGATAATATCAGGGGATTTACTATAATCTCTTAAAACAAAATTTAATATAAGTAAATTACCATATAAATAGTACATGTAGAAATATAAATACTTTTATGGAATGAATACATCATTCATATCTAACTATATACATGATATTCACATAGAATTGTATTGTTTATGTTGGGTCAAGGGAACTCACTATAATAACATATAAAAGAAGGTAAATATGGATCATTATATTTTTACAAGGTTCACTACTCAACAAGAGAAGTTATTTATTGCCTTGGTCTGGAATTAATCCAATGCCACTAAACCACAAGAAAATAATTCATTTAACTTGGTTATAATATGAAGGGAATAACTATTTACTTTCACCTCACAATACTCATTTAACAGTGCATATTTTACAGATCATGGATGGTACTTTATTACACATCTGAACACAATCATCACATTATTAATGTTTTTTTCACTAAGGATTTATTTCATCATTTGATACCTCTAATGGATTTTAAATTGTGGAATTTTCTTCTACTAATGTCTTCTTCACTCTATAACATGCATAGTAAAATAAAATGTACTATTTTTCTTCTTCACAGTAAAAAAAATGAAATTATTCCTTATTTCAAATTAATTCAGAATAATATGAATATGTTTTTGACTGTTAATCTTATAAATTCATGTGAACGTGATTGGTTATTACAAGCATGCACAACTCTGGGAACATATTTACATTTTCCACACTATTATCATTGTTCCTTGTTCTATTAACATGAACACCTTATTTTTCTTCTCTATTCCTTTTCCCATACCCTATAACTAGTTAGTGTAACTTCTTAATCAACTAAAAATATAATGTCAAAATGTAAAATTAATTATAATTCTTCAACTTATAAACATTAACACAGAACATCTAACATTGTTTTACTGGTTCATATTCATAGAAAATTATAAAATCTGGAAAATTTTCATTATTATGTTAATGTAGTCTCTAAAGGGACACTATGCATTATTTTAGATCACGCATAATAGAATCAGTAAACCCATCATGAAAATTGTTTCATATATTATAAATATATTTTTTTCACTATTCATGAATGCATTATCATATAATGTTCTCCTCCCCTTCTTATTCCCAATGTGAGCGATTTGAAAGATCTCATTGTATTTTATTCATGAATGAATATTTATTTCATACTATTCATGTATCACTATGTTAGTTTGTATAATAAAAGTGTATCTTATAGATGTATCATGTGACTACTTCTATATCATTATATTCATGAACATGGATTATCATCATCATTAAAGGGTATTCTTTACAAAACAATTTAATTAATACCACATTGTATGTATTAGTGTAAACACACTAAAAACGGGCTATTCTTATTCATATTAGTTGTTATATGTGAAAAACATCCTTCATGTAACACAATGAGTTAATATGATACTAAAATTGGATCAAAAATTAGTTCTTTATTAGATTCATGATTATGTGTTAAACTCGAGAATGTGGTATCAAAATATATTCCTGAAATGTTGGTGTGAATGAATCCCGTATTTAGAATCCACAAAAATAATTCACAAAAGAATTATTCTTCATGGAAGTTCTTCATGAGTATAGAACTTCGCAAAACAACACTCTTTATATAGTCGACACACTTAACGATTTTTTTTCTTTCCCCAAAGAGAATCTTTGGAATTCCATATTTTATAAAAACTCAATTATGTTAATGTAAAATGTGAGTGGTAAAAACATTGTCTGATTTGGGTGATTCTATATTTACAGGTGAGTGAATACCACCTCAAAATCTGGTAAATCATCTATTTCAAGGCTCTGAAAATTATTCTATGTCATTATTGATATAAATATAAATTATGTTTTTAGTATTTCAAGTCACATGAAATCATAATTAATTGATTATATTCTTATGTGAGAACCATTTTTCTCCTCTTAGTGATAATTTCATGTGCTTGTGGTAATAATCTCATTCTAATCTTATCTAGGCAATGTTAGCCATCTAAAATTCTTTATTTCCCATATAAATGTCATAATATTATTCTAACCCCATGCATGAAAGAAAAAAATCATGTATTGAAAACCACCTTTTTATTTTAGAGATCTCAATCATACAAATGTCTCAATCTCAACATGATCATTGCATCATCGACACATACAAATCTAAAAAGAAGAAATTAAAGTCTCATTTGGTTAATCCTAAGAAATAAAATGATGTTTTTTGGTGATTATATGACTCTAATTATCCAAAATGAATGATATTACTTATATGAATAAGTTTTTAAGAAAGGACCAATAGCCCATGATTACCCACCACACATTTATTCCCCTCAAGGATGTAAAATTCTATATCAATTTTTTCATTCATACTTCACTATTAAGATAGCATTGGTTTCAAAATACAGATACAATAAACACACATACATGGGAAAAATATGACATGGTCTCCCCCTATGCATGCCACTATACACACTCGTGTGTGTGCTATGCGACCACCCACACTCTACTACTACCATTCAAGCTCCATTGAATGACTATCCAATTTAGTTTACCCTTGGGATCCTCATGTGTGGCTAATGTGGTGGAACTTGTGTAGCCTATATTGGTTGTATAACTATTTTAAAAACTCCCATAAAAAGATTCATCCATATTTTCAACATAAAATATAATTTCAAATACATGAATCATAATCATTCATTTATGGAGCATGGACTCTTATCCAAATTTGAATCATAGAAACCATGTTTATTCCACATCCAAAGTTTTTTTTTGATTCTGATATTCCTACACTTTAGTTCTTTTTTGAATATAAATTCCTAATAAGACTTCAAAATACAATAATATTTCTTCACAAATTCATTATTTTCATGAAACTTGTTTCATGTTATTCAACATTGTGACATATATTCTCGACATTACAATGAGTGAAAAATCACTATAAATTTAAAATTAATTTCTTCAAAATAACGTCCTTATTATAATTGGACATGATCTCTTTCTTTTCTAAAATTCATCCAAAAAATCACTTTTTTAATAAATCATGGATATCTTGGATATTTCAATACACTTACCTAAAAAATCATTCAATATATTTGCATCAACAAAATATTGTTAGTTTGTTAAAAACCATTGACCACCACTAACAACCATTATCAACAAATACAACTCATATAAAAAGTGAACACTTAAATCCCCCCTTTTATTTGTTGTAATACCTTTAATGTACATTCCAAATGAATTAATTAATTTGTGAATCTTTGAATAATATTTTAATTTATCACCCCTTTACTTTTAAAATATTCATTTCAATTTATATCTCCATTGTTGAAAATAAATACATATATTATGGGAAAATTTTATCATGTAATTCTTAAAAAATGTGCATTACACAATTTCACTATATGTCTACATGATCTTGGATTAGTGTATAAAAAGAAATAATTGGATTTAGAGAAAAATGGTTTCCATTACCAAGAGATAATGTACCTCATGGAATGTGAAATATTAAAACTCATCTTAAATAGTTCTCCCCTTTTATTTTAGGATGACAATACTAATAGACATATTAAAACATTTGAATAAAAGACCAAACTAAATATCTTACAAATAATTTAGAAAACAGATCAAAAATATTCAAGTACACATTTTAGGATTTGTGTCCTTAGAAGACTTCCATACTAACAATATTCATATTCCATTTACTAGATTACACAACCTCTGTATTAGGTTTTTTATTATTATTGAAAAATGATTGTAGATTAAAAAAATAAATTTTAAAATTGCATGATTTTCAAGAAATTTTCATAATATTTAGATTTGGAACCAATTTAAATAATGATTCTAGAATCCACTTCATCATAATATATTTGTCACCCATTCAAGGGAAACAATAATAAATGTAATAATAAAAGTTATTCTCTTAATTAATGGGTTTTTAGATGTTCCAATTTGGATAATACATCCAAATTTATCTTCAATATATGGCTCCTGTAATTTTAAAACTTCCACAACTTCAGAAAGGATGATATTATTAAATACTTTGTCTCCTGGATACAAAATTTAAGATCACACAAGGATTGTTTTTTCTTTGTAAATTTTGACCTGTATCTATGAGTAAATTATTTAAATTCATCAAATATAATCCTATATCATATTTATATTTTAATACTTATTATTTACTCTTTATAGAATGACGAAAAATTCAGTTTTGATGTCAGGAATTAAAAACAATCATATCTTCTTTTTTGCTCCCCTCAAGAACCTTCTTTATCTTTAGTTACCAAAATATTAAGAATAAATAAAATGAAAAATGAATAAGGGTATAAGGTAGATCCTTCTAGCCTTAATAATGCGAAAAATAAGGATGATCTGATTTTCTAATCCTTGATTTTCCATCTCTTTAACTCACCACACTAGTACATCTAATATTTAATTATAGTTGCAGATGTGTATATATTATAACATACTTAATTATTTGTTATGGGAAAATTATATTATAAAGATATTTTAAAAAACTTTAATAACCTGGGAAATTTTTTATCAACATAATGATATGTTTCTTATGATTGAATTATAGTTGGGAAATTTTTGGGAGTATGTTATGCAAGTTTTACCTCACACACAGAACTACCGCTTCATCATATAGAAATTTTTCTTCTACCTTTTATCTATAATTAATGTACGATTTATCGACATTCTTATTCTACTATACATTTTATAAATTTAACATTGAAATGAAATTTGGAACATTAGTAGAAGTTTAAAATTTCCACAGAGATTTTGCAAAGATTCATCCTTCATATTGACTCTTTTGGATACACAAATTTCATTTAAATTATTGTATTTAAAATAAATGGTGTTATCAATTTTGTACTATCATATAATATTTAGAGAATTATTGTTTGTAATATCCTTCATCATACATCCCCAGGATATTTTTTCTTTCTTAACAAACTATTTTCATCCAGTTTTATTATCTGATTTAGATACATGTTGAGACGGTCATGTACCTACCTTGTTACGAATACAATTATTTAAATTATAGTTATATTGATGATTTTAAAATCTATTTTAAGTATATAGATTCTTAATAAAATATGAAAGTTTATACTTATTTGATAGATTTTTTCCTTGTTTAACTGGCTTCCAAGGATCTTTTTTAAATTTCAGTTTCATAGAAACAATCCAATGTAAAATGAATGAATTTTCTACAAAACCAACATTAAATGAAAAACCATGATCTTTCTGTTTATTATTTAAGATTTTTTTGGTCTTATATCAAGATTTTGGTGCTCTTTTTGGGGAATAGGCTTCCACATTCATTTTCTTATTCACCATAATAATAGAGTTAGGATTATTATCACTATTCTTCTTCCATAATTGTTAAATATTTTTTTCAACCTACTTTATTGATGAAAACATATTTAGAGTCATTTTTATTCGATGGATTTGATGATTCATCTTGATTAAGATATTATTGGAATAAATCTTAAATAATATGTGATAATCTTCTCATCACATGTTATAGGTATTTATATATAGAATCCAATAGTTAACATTGATGATAAGAAGAAATCGTATCCTTATTTTTTGATGTCTCAATAATTGTCTTCTCAAGATTATACAGCAGAACATCCATTAATAGAAATTTTTTATTTAGGTAATTTTTTCATAAAATCAATCAAAATAACCTTTTATTCTAAATCTATATTTATTTCTTTAAATCACCTTTATGAATCTTACATTTTATTGTAACAAAGAGTTATGTCTTCCATTTTTCATGGATTTTTTCTAATTGTAAATCGTTGACATTAGTGCTATTTTACAAATTTTATTCATGTATATTCATCTCTTCTACCAGGGTCTTATTGAATCAATAATTATATTCAACCACATTGAGATATTATTAATCAAAATTAGAATTCCATAATTATTTTAAAAAATGGATCCGTCATATATAGATTTCATTAAAATTATTGAATTTTTTCTTGTATGACCATATCCATGTTATCTACATATTCTTCAATCTAGATGATTTCATCGTGTAGATGTTTAAAAAACATATAATATAAACTATTTATATAGGAAAAAAATGAATAATATCACTCAATACACTAATTGATATATCTTGAGAAGGTTTACAATGATATTCATTACCAATTGTGTGAGGATCTTCATCTTGAACAATTTTTGTGCAAGAATTTTCCAAAAACTCATGATGGATTTCAATAATTTATTCACCTGATTTAGGAATTATTATATTCTCCTTACTGGAAACATAAGACACATACTCTTCACTTTCCATCAATGATATGTATTCACTGTTCACAAGGTAATTAGATAAGGATACTTCATCATCTTTAAAGAAGAGGGAACTCGTTTTCACTTTTCCAATATCATTCATTATATTATTCATTGGGGTATTAGTAGATGTTGTGTTCTTCTTAGAGATAACTAAATATTCACCAAAACATAAATTCATTGTTAATATATGAATGAAAATCAAATCTTCAAATGTGAATAACTGCAATTTAGGGAATCTAAAAGAGGTGATCCTTCCCTCTGATACCACTTGAGAGGACCTTTTAAAGATATTATCAACACTGGGGTTGAATTAGTACTATGAGATTTTTCAAAAATGATAACTTACACCCCTTTTACCTCTTATACATGTAAATATTTTTATTCTCTTCACTTTTTCATTTTTATATGAATGAATATCAATGTAGATAGAGATGATAGATGATATTTCAGCAGGGTTCACCACTCAACAACTATAGTTCTTCCATAGTATGGCTTCAAAAAATCCAATACCACCAAACTTGTAGAAAAAAATTCCTAAATTTTTTTACAATAATGAGTAAAAAACCATTCACATGGGCTTAAATATTTTCAAATTATTGTATAAATTTTATGTCTCTTGAACAATTATTTATAATACCCTTGAATATGTTCATCAAATTATTGAAATTTTAAAACACAATGAATGTCTTATACCTATTGAGAAAATATTGAATGACACTATACTACTATGTTATTCCACTAACATTTTCTTTATGTAGTCACATACATTGAAATAAGAAATAAACTCTTAATCTTAATAAAATCAAACTAAAAGATTCAGTTCTTCATTATCCTAACTTTATTTATAATAATATGAATATTTTGTGGACATGTAATCACAAAAATCCATGTGGAAGTGACTGGTTTTCAACTTAATGCATCAGTATGGGAACATATATGTACATTATCTATGTATAACCATGTTATATAAACAAGATCACCCAAAGTATTCTCTTTATTCCTTTTCACATACACAAAAATTGTTACATGTGAATTATTCTTCAACCCAAATGATAATTTATAAATTTTATCTTGATTAAAAGTATTTTTCTTCTTTCAATTTAACAAAAAATATGGAATGATATTTGAAGTATCTGATTCTCAAATAATTTACTTCTCATAAAAATATTGTTTCTTATGTTAATGTAGTTTTAATGGAACAGCTTGCATATATTTGGTTCATTCATTTCAAAATCAGTAAAACCCTCAGGAAGACTATTCCTTATATTATAAATTTATTATTGTTTACTAGTCATGCATATATTATCATAAAGTGTCTTTATTGTGAATTTGGTTATTCTACATAAAGCTTTAGAATATTTCTATTAATATTTCCAATTATAAGAACTAATCTAGTGTGTGATTTTGAGTCTTGGTGAGAATAGAATTAATATAAAAAAAATAAATATATTAACATCATACACATGAATTTTTCCTAAAATATAGGAATAACACCCCAATTGTGTTTTGGATGGGAAATACAAGATGAAATTGATTACAGAACAAGAGGTTTACACTTTGTGTGAAAAAATTTTGGTCGGTCCTGAGTATTTGGTTGATATGAATATTGGTGATACATTTTAATAAAATAAATAAATACTTTTTAAATGACCAAACCTATCCCAAAATCCTATAAATACACACTTTTGTAAATTCTCTACTAGTATCTGCATAACCCTATGAGAATCAAGATGAGGAGGGACATCATTTGTTGTTGGAGGAAAATTATTGGAGGGCATAGGTATATTGGAATGTAGTGGATTGGTAGACATAAAACATAGTGGGACTCCTTCATTGATAAATAACATGTTTTAAACAATTTTATTTCCTAAATCAAGGTAGATCTCATCAATTTTCTATTTCTCCCTTTTTATGAAAATATTATTCATAAATGTTCTATCATGTTTTTTATCTATATTTATCAGCCCTTTCCCTAAGCCCATTTAATTTTTTATATCATTAATTTTTTTATCATTTATGATTTTCACCTAAGTTTTCCTGATATGCATAATCATTGGACTGAAATGCTTTGCCAATGATTATTTCACCTTGGTTATTATGGCTTTCCCCACCTATTATTGTAATTCTACATCATTGGAACCTAGGTTGATGATTCAATATTGCATGGGTGGCTTCAATCCAGATCAAACCCAAAAATTATAGATGTATGTAAGAAGAAAGAAAAATTATTTTTTAGTCATGTATTAAGAAAATTTAGAATATATAATAAACACTTTCTAGATCCATTATTTAGAGCGGTTTTGGGTTTGGGAAACATGTGATGGGAGGCAAACACACAGTGTTGCGATCATTGAGGGGATCAAAAATTATGGTCTCTCTCCATATAAGACATGGAATCAATTACTAGAGTTTTTTTACCATATTTTTAGTTGGTAAATAGTAATTATTCATGGTAAGGATGTAGAAATTGGAAAACACATGGTGTAATGAAAATTTTAATAAAAAGGGAGACTACACATCTTTTTGTCTGGATTATCACATGTCATGTTAATTAATGTTTGCGGAGGCTAGGGTTTTAAGCTGTGTTTAAGATCATGAACCATGTGATCTTACCCACATGACTTCAAACCATACTTGGGTAGACAGACCTTGTGTTATCTGCACATACATATGACCCCATTCGAGGTGACACATCAATTACTGTAAGAGTACATCGGCAAAAGATGACACCCGGGAAAGGCCAAGAGTATAGCCAGGTACATGGGAATAACTAGAAGTACTATGTCGAAGATATGAGAATGTGGGATGTAATCTATTTTTTAGGATATTCCGTGTATTACCTATACATACCTTGTTTAATGACATGGACTCCAAAACCTATATTGATGAGAACATTACTATGGAATGAGGTATGGTGACATACCATGGGGACACCCACACATACCATGAATTACTAATAGATTTTTTTCCTCGGTAATTTCATATATTTGGACTCAGATTTAGGCCCACAAATTTCCTAACCTAAGTGGTTTTCTATATATAACGTGAATTTCTCCTTTTTTTCTCTTGATATATGATATAAGAAATTATTTTCTGGAACGTTCCTCAAAAGATGGTAGGATGATGAAAATATTCAGGTACAATAACTAGGTATGTCGGGAAAGATTATACCATATTACACCAGGGCATGGGTCTACCATACTCTCTACACAAGTAGAGTCATTATAGTGAGGACTTATAAGGTTTACTAGGGCTAAAATTGTTGGTTCACACCATAGAGATGGTCCTCCATACTCTTTATAGAGATAGAGATGGATCTCCCTTATACCAAGCCTGGGTCCTCTATCTAGCAAGGGGTACTCCCCCATCCTCGAGCTTCAATAATGAGAGTGCCATCTATAGGTGTTATTGCTACCTCGATATGGATCACAATAGAGAGGAGTGTGCCCCACTATGAATATTTTGGTGAGGATAGGTATGATGCATGGTTTGATTTTATGGTTCCCTCGACCGCAGAGTATAGTGTGGATATTCCACATAGATTCTCATATGGTTACAAAGATACACTAGGCTATGGGACCTCTACTTAGAGATTGTATCCCCTCAAATTTTTGGCATAGTGGAGGGGTTTTGGTCCTCCAAATAGTTACGTCTATTGGTTTTATGAGATGTTGGTAATTAGAGATTGACCCTATGATGCTTTAAGATGACTCATCATTCATATATGGTATGCTGAGATAGAGATCACATATCTCCTATTTTTTGAGAATCTCGACGTGTATATGGTTGTTGTCTTAGTTATTTATTGAAATTACATAATTTGGTATAGTTTACTATGATTATACCTCAATATTTTTTCCTCTATAGATTTCATGGAATCCTAATCGGTGCGCATATACTCAGCAAGTCACATGATTTTCACTCACATGACATGTATTTTGATATGATCGACAGTTCAATAGTGAATTTAGAGGATACATGGGATACTGTGGTTCATAGACTATGTATGGTGTCTAGACATGGAGATCATAAGTCAAGATCTCTTAGTGTTCGTTATTCCAATTGAAAGTAAGTTTAGGACTTCATTTTAGGTTGTGTTTGTAATTTTTATCTTTACATTTTTGTTTCATACTATCATACTCTGATGTATTTTCGAGAGTTTATTTCATACATGGTTGAATATATATTTTATTTAATATATAGTATTAATCTATATAGTGAAGAGATATGGTTGGGTGTGTGCGTATAATAAAATTAGCTAAATGCCTCACATTTTACCTCATTCCTTCTTGACCCTTATCTCCAGCCCCAATCTATTGGAATTAGGCTTGGGTTTGGGGTAATACAACCTTCCTACTGTCAGAAAGTCCCCAATTGGTTAGGATTTTATAGAGTGGTACTAGAGATGTGAAGAATGAGGAGAATGAGTTGAGGAAATGAAAAATAATAATGCTTTATCGATGATCAGACAAGTGTATCAACCAATGATTATGTAAATTGAAAAACCAAGATAAAATAATAATATATAAAGAATAATTTCTATAAAAAATTAAAAGGGGGTCATGTGAGGGGTAGATAAATGAAGATCAAAATGATATACAATATCCATGCACAATATTTTAATGAAATTGAAGAAACTTACAATTTACGAGTGTAGATACTTTGATTTTTGCATGTAAGACGTTAGAATATTTCTTGGAATCTTTTCAAAGCTAAGTGATGAGACTGTGAGGGATTATAAGGGACACTGATCCTATAATTTTTATTATAAAAATATTAAATATATTAATGTTACAGACATTAATTTTACATGAATTGAGGAATAAGTCATTCATTAAGACAATTATCAGAAATCATAGACTATGGTTGATTCTAGAAAGCGTGATTTACCCATCGCATGAGATAAATTATGTCAACCATGTGTTCTAGGTTGATGTGACTGTTGGTGGTGAATTTAAAGAAAGTAATATATTAATTTATTTTTCATTAGTGTTAAACCTGGCCCCCACACCAATGAATTACCACTTATAGAAATTTTCAAGAGTTAGTCGTATAGACAATTGATATTCAAGAATAAGAGAAAAATTATTCTTCATTAGTGGATCACATCATATGATGTCAAGTTATTAGATCCAGGTGGATTGAGAGGATAAAAAAATAGTAGAACTCCTTCAATGCTATAAAATGCATTCATTGCAACCAATCAATACTAAATCATGTTAGGACTCATCAATTTTTGATTTCACCATTTTGATTAAAAGTATAAGCATGGATATTCTATCTTCTTTTGATCTGTGTTAGTTTTCACTTCGTATTATAGAATTTAATTTATTTATATCAGTTATTCTCAATATCCATTATTTTCAATCTATTTCTTCCCATTTAAAAAAATGCTGTCTAAGAATTCTTGGTCAATGTTCATTTCTTGATATTTCTTATGCCATTACCCCATATGTTCTTCATATTCTTCAATGTTGAACTACATGGTCATGATTAGACATTGTCAGGATGAGTTTGAGTGTAATCAAATAACTATATTCTCTGAGGTTGGGTAAACAATGAATGGATCAATATTTTGGGTATGGATTTAAATTATTTTTGGAATGTGGGTAATGATTTTTGGATAATGGGTCTATTGTAGAGTTAGGATAGGGAGACATGCAATGAGAGGTAAGATACATTGTGTTTTGGGCTTCAAGGGGATCACCATACACTAATACAAATATGTCTTATAATCATGCTAAAAATGGCCTTTAACAGTGCTAAAAAAGCACTGTTAATCTCGGTGAAGATAAAGGGGGTCCCCTTTATCAGCGCTAAGCAAGAACTGATAAAGGTAGTATTTATCAGCGCTATTTTCAGCACTGATAAATGTATAATATATCAGAGCTATTTTGAGCACTGAGAAAAACTACCTTTATCACTGCTCAAAATAGCGCTGATATATTATCCATTTATCAGCGCTTAACTAGTGCTGATAAAGGCCAAAGATCCTATCCAAAACCAGAACCTGCACAGAACCTACCCAGCACCTGCACAAAGTCCAAAAAAAACCTTCACACAACACACAAAATGCACATAAGAACAAAAATGATACATACCTTTACTTGAAATCATGAATACAAAACAACACACTTCTATATACATTTCAAACAATGTTTAATTTGGTTACAATTACATTTATCCAATGAACAGTTAAAAAACAATGATGTTCCATCCTTTTTGCATCCATCCGCTCTAAAAAATTTTCGTTCATGGCGGCGGTTTTCGAACAACGAATTCGAATTGAGGAAAATTATTTCAACTACATAATTAAACAAATATTATGTTAGTAATAAAATAATGAAATAACGAATGGTGTTGCTAAATAGAATTATACTAGTGAGGCACAAAACAAAAAATAACCAATTAATGAAATTGGTGCATGGTTAGAGATAATCATCTATAATAATCAAATGGCCCAATGTTTAGTAGAAAATGGGATATTTATTGATTCGAGGGGGAATAGATAAACCTATAGTTTGGTTCTAAGGTTATGATGGTCTCACATTGATGGTTAATGGTTTGTTAAATAATGTGATGAACTAGTGTAAGGTATGAGTTTTTGGGGAAGTATCTTTATATGGTTGAATAATGGATTGTAAGCCACTCAATGAAACTATACGGATTAGAAGTGTGTGTATATTGATTCCCACATTGTTGGAAAATGATTTATTTTACCCTTAGGCCTAATAATTCCCCTAATTAATGAGTGGAATTAACAAATTTTCACTATCAACCATTAAAGCAGGTTACCCTCATATATCCCTCATTCCACTAAACAAAATCCTTTACATGCACTCTCCTCCTTCTCCCTTCCCCCATGGGATATCTCCCTTACTTTTGAGATAAATCAAATATTATCAATTACCTTAAAAGAGTGGGGAAATATCTTCAACCCTATTATCCTCTTCTATTGGATACCAATGATGGGCCTTTTGCAATGACATTAAACCAGGGCTATATACCTATAGCCACGGTTTAATATCATGTCTATATGTCCCCCAATTCCATAATAAAGAATCACACATGCCCCCTTCCCCAGCACACCCCCTACACACGCCCACCCCCGAGCACACCCCCTACCCCTGCACACTCCCTACCCCCTGAACACCCCCTACCCCCTTCCCCATCACACCCCTTCCCACTGTACTTCCCCCCTGCCCATTGCACACCCCCCTTCCCACCCCCTACATATTTCAAAAGAACCCAGCACACCCCTACTCCTTCCCCCTACCACTTTTCCCCCTTCCCCCTCCCCCATAAAACCACCCCTTCCCTGCACACCCATGGTTTAATACCATGGATATATGTCCCCCCATTCCATAAAAAAAGAAGCAACCTTTCCCCCTTCCCCAGCACACCCCATATACAGTGCCCACCCCCGAGCACACCCCCTACCCCTGCACACTCCCTGCCCCCTGAACACCCCTTGCCTCCTTCCCCAACACACCTCTGCCCACTGCACTTCCCCCTTGCCCATTGCACACCCCCATGCCCACCCCCTACATATTTTAAAAGAACCCATCACACCCCCTACCCCTTCCCCCTACCACTTTTCCCCCTTCCCCCTTCCCCCAGAAAACCACCCTTGCCCTCTCACCATGTCCCATGCACATCATAAAGAAAACACCTTGTATGGAAATTGTGCTCAATTTACATTATACACATCATATATATCAACAAATTCTCATGTACTTTCATTCAATGTAAATACACATATATAGACTCTCTACATCTCATAAGAAAACCCACTTTAAAATTCACAAACACATTAAATCCATTTGAAAACACCCATCACACATCTTTCTCATTTCTTTAAAAACATTTAAAGGACTTAAGCATGAAAATCTACAAGAAATACAACTGCATTCATTTTAAAAATAACTTTCAAGTCTATACACACCCCAAATTCCCTTGATAACACATTTTTAACCACACAAACAGTTCATATAGTACACTTAGCAAGAAAATACAGCATAATAAAATCACCATATAATGTAAAAGCATGGAATCACCTACATAAAGCATGGAATCTTCTGGAATCTGCAGGAAAACATAAAACCACACCTCCACAATACCTTAATAAGGACTGATTAAACATTAATATTGAATATATTAATGGAAACCCATGTTTAACTTGTGGAATTCCATGAGTTTAACATCCCACAAGGATAGAGGGTCATGATTTAATGTCTTACAGAGATGTAAGACCTGGGTGGATCAAAACACTTATAAAGGTGGATCAGGTAGGTACTTCTCTAGGAGGGAGCACCTAGAATGTTTACCTGATAGATGGATCAAAACGCCCAATGAGGTCTAACCCAAGTGTGTTGCATCCCTTAAAGGTAAGGTTTCTCATTTGGAAGACTTATTCGGATTCCACTATGGGAAATACAAGAGGGAAAATAAGCGAAGGTGTACCCCAGTGAGGGGGTCACCATGGTTTACCATTGGTTGGGATTTAACCTCATGGAGGCTTCCTACGTACCCTATTTAGAATACAAGGATCAAAACCCATATATTTAAAAGAGGTATGTTGTGGGTATTACCCATGGTTATCTTCCCTTAAAACTAGGAATACTCTTATTTGGATGAGTATGGGTTTTGTGGGGCTTATGCATTGTCAGATTCTCGGGTTCTTCTAAGAGTATCAATGGGATGAATGGGACATATGTGCTAAGATGGACCATGTGAATGGCGTGATCCTTGTAAAGAGACATGAGGCACAAAAAACATGTGGAGCTGTCTGTAAAAATTATTTATGGTGGCCATGGGGATTATCAGACTCCCCATACCTTCTATAAACACCTCAAAACATCACGAGGACCAGATTCTACATGATGGTGCATCATAGGGTTGATTCTTTTGATGATTTACTGGTCGTTTGAGCTTGTATTTCATCTCAACCATCTTTCCCTTACTTGAATTATCCTGGGACACATATTTTGGTTCCAAAAAATCCCTCAATGATACTGATTATCTCATGCATCTACCTAGAAATAATTGTGCAATTCAAACAACAACACATGTGCTCAAATACAAATTCAAACAATCAAGATACAGAATATGGATTTTTTTGATCCTCGGTGGTTTTGTTGTTCACCGCATATGCACTGCACACCATCATTCCTTACTTAAATATTTATTTGTTCAAAGATAAATAATATGAATCCGGGGATAGAAAACATTGAGTAATAAATTAAGATTTCAATACATCGGAGCATTCTCAATTAACCAAAGAAGGTTTGAGGATAATCAATGATCATATATATATAACATAAGTGGTAGGATTTCACCATCATCCTATTTGTGTACAATCATCCATAAGGTATGTTTCCCATTCATTTCTAAACACATGTATATCATCTTCTGAATATGAGTTTTTGCGACAGTCATGGTAGTACTGAAAAAATATAAATACACAAAGGATTAATAAATATTTTAAATGAAATCGTAATTATTTTTGAAAATACCTCATCAGGGATGATAGTTTGTTGATGAAATACAATCTCTTTAATAAATTTACAAACATAATAACCACAGTCCTTTCTGTTTGTTTGTTTTGGACACTACAGAAATATCGACAACAATAAGTAATTTTTTTTATATGTGTTTGGATAGTGAAATGTTATTATATATACCCAGATACTTTTCCTGTTGTAGATCTTGTAGGCGTGCTCATCCTTATGCCCTGGATTCATTCTATGCATTAGACGATATTGATTCACTGCCCTATCATAACAGAATCCTCATTAAAAGATAACATAAATTATATAACTAGATGTTTAGTTTTAAAATGTTGGATCTAGTGTATTACAAATTAATAAATGCCCTCATGCATGGTCGGTTTGTAGGATATCCATGCGTTGAATCCAGAAAATAAATCATTGGAGTATCCAAATTGACTGCAATCAGCATCCAATGCTCCCAAAAAATACAAAAAGGAATAAGTAAAGAACGAAATGAAAATATAGTTGATATGATTAAATTGTAGAGTTTTACCCCAGCATAGTTGGTATTAAAAAGATTCTGTCATCCGTCATTTTGTTTTCAAATGATTTGAGAAGGGATAACATTATTACAGCCTCTTTAAAAGAATCTATTTTGTCTTTTGAATATGTGGTGTGAGGACTAACGAGTCCAAATTTTTTTTCATGGGGAAATCCCTTCAATTTTTTTTCATATATACGTTGGCAACAAATATAAAATGTATTTAGTCAAAATTATCAGAGTATATCAGCTTTTGTAAAATCAAATCATGAAAACTTACCTCATGTATACATTTACAACTGAGGCGCATGGCCATTAATACTTGAGGAGTTCATTAAAATTTTCAGCACTAATGAAATCTGATATATCCTCTCCATACATATCTTTTTTGAAATCAACAATGTGAGTACTGCTGTCTTTCAACGTTGTATCCACATGAGCCTGCAATGATATTAACTGTGGATATAGAATGGGTTGGGTAAAGGAGCTCTTAGTAGACCGTTTTAATTGGTCGGTTGATCCTTGAGATAGTTTTGAGATGATAATTCATTTCACCCCACAGTCTTTGTCATTATTTAATAACAGTCATCGGTTCAGACATTTTTTCATTAAATGTTAAAGGTCCAGCTTGAAAAATAAATTAGAAATGAATACCTTTTTGTCGACATGTTTTTTTACAAGAACTGTCGGCCATGTGATGAATGTTCCAACAGCTTGTTCAACCATATGAATTTAATCATCGTCATTTGGAACAGGTAGCTCGGCACTCGGCTCATTAGCTACGTTAATTGACACTCTAAGATGATCTTTTGGAAGCTTTTTGTTGTGTAGTATGTCATTTTGTGTATTCAACATCGTAGACCTCGCTAAAAGGCGATAGGTGGGAGTTGATAAATATAAATCACAGTCATTTTCACCATATGGAATATTAGTACAGGAAAGGTATCAGTGTCTATGTAAACCACATTTCACCGAAAAAATTATTATAACATTGATTACCTCATCTAAGTCATGTTTTTTAGGGGAATTTCTCGCCTCAATGCTGGTGGGGGTGGGGCGAGATCGTCACGCATGGGTTGTTGTTGAGTTGTTTCTTATCTTTGCCCCTCCCCCATCAATTTCTCTATCATCTCTCTCTGGTATTATAATTCTTCTTGAAAAATAGATAATTGTTCTTGCAGATTTTCCATTTTTTCAGTTTGATCCCCCGCTTGTTTTTGTTTTTGATAATATGTCCGGGGTGTCACCCCAAAACCCGCACCTCTGACGCAGCCATACTTTTCTGGCTGCTTCAAGGCTTCTGAAAGTATGTTTGCATCTAGTGCAGTTGTTTTTTATTCTTGTGACTATTTTAGATATAAAATATAGAAAATTAAGTAGTTATTGTAATGTAATAGCGATTTAAAGCAACTTCAATTTATATTATGTCATACTTACACATGTTTCCCACACTTTTTGTGTGTTTTCATCTATCAATATCCCCTCTTTATTTACATGAGCCTCCTTCCATAGCACATGGCGTGGGATGGATATGGATTTCGATTTCGATTCATCAATATACATATAAATATAGAAACATGGTTATGGTGTTGTTTTATGTCACATACTAGTAGTATGGTAGATTTAAAAGACGTACCAATTTTTTCTCAAGTTCAGTGTACCCCATCCTTGCTTTATGGTAAGGGTACGCTTGTTCTGTTGCGCATTTTTTATTTTTAGCACTCAGTAACTGTTTCATAAATAAAAAACTGTCAATCAGAGTGACAAATACAAGAAAATGTCAAACAACATATTACCCCACACAATGTACCTGAAAAGTATGCTCCCCACGATGGTTACTAAACGCATCCCACGCTCCTTGGGATATCAAGTGTGCGTAAAGAGGAGGTGGGTGTGGCTTGATTTTCTCTTCTGCATCTATAAGATGATATTTTGTTAAAATTGTGCGAAAACCTCTATGAATCCTTCCTACAACTCTTAATAAATATTCCTTGTGTGAGACATCTACTATAAATGCACTCTGCAATGGATGATGAAGAATAAGTCAATGTTTTGGTATTTTATTTTATATTAATAAATTAAAAAAATGATATCATAATGTTACTATAATCTCTTCCCACATTATTGTCTTAATCCCGGTGACAACATGGTTCCACGACTGTACATCAATCGGCACGCGTTGCCGAGTGACGATTCTAATGTATATACTAAAGATGGATCAGTTGGGGTTAACATGTTGGCCTCGTTTATTCCATCCCACCTCAAATTTGACTCCTTTTGATTTTTTCCTTAAGGATTTTGGCCAACACTGTCAAACTATGACACTCTTGTTTTTTTGTTTTTTAGGGTTTCATTTCCTACCATTTCCTCAGAAATAACATCATTATCTTCCCCCGGAGCGCTATCATCGGCAATGGGACCAGTAGCAACAGGTTGAGAAACCTGTTGTACCTCAGCACTGGGACGAGAAACAACAGGTTGAGAAACATGTTGTTGCTCTGCACTGGGACCACTAGCATCTGGTTGAGAAACATGTTGTTGCTCTGCAGTGGGACCACCAAATACTGGTTGAGAGACCTTTTGTACCTTGGGATTGGGTGCATCAGCAGGTGCAGAAGTCATTATCTGCATAAGTGGTTTAATAAATAATTTAGATTACATAAAAATTGCAGCGAACAGATAATAACATAACGTAACACAATGTATGTTACAATAAACAAATAACCTGATTATTTTACTCTCTTTTTTCTCTTTAAAGGCTGAAGTGATTTGAATCCTCTATCAACTATTTAAATTCCTTCATTGTGGTCTCCTCTAACATACAAAACACCTTCTACATTTGGATGCTGCGAAATGATTGTGAAGTGCCTATAAAAGGGTCAACCTCTGTTGAACTTTCATCTGACCCTTCAGTTGTTTTGGTCGATAACAGAACAATTGGCCAATTTCGGTTTATGGGGTCTGGAAAATAAAATACTTGTACTGCATGTGATTCCATTATAAATGATTCATCTTTCTCCCCTTCCATACTAAAATAAACTTTCATGAATTCTAATTCATCTATTTTAACAGCACTCATGTTATCAACCCACTTGCCTTGAAATCTCGGCACATTGAATTTCATATAATCCAACTCCCATATTCGTTTGATGATGCCAAAGTATGATATATTCACATAAATTGGATTTTTGTCATTAGCACCAGAAACATGCATCGCCTTAGCCATAAGTATAACCCCACTATTCTGCATGGTACTGTCTTCATCATGTTCATTAGTATAGATTGTATAATTGTTATCTGCATAAGCATTGAAAGATAATACATACACACTTGCTCCTTCGGCCAGCCATCGAAGTCGTTCTGAAATTGAGTCTAGATTTTCATCTAACTACTTAAAAATATGGTCTCAAAAACATCCTATAAACTATTGATTATGTGTATCTGATAACCTGTTTTCAGCCCTATAAGGATTCAAACGCCTAAGAATTTCTTTGTGGGTTTGAACATATGGGTCAACATCGAAACTATTATGCAAAACGTAAAGGTGGGCCTACTCCTGATTTGTAATATTTATTGTGACAACCTCTCTTCTAGAAATTCCTTCACCCTCAAGCCACTCAGTGTGATGAGATTTCGGTAGGCCAACGATTTCCACACCAGATAGGTATTCGGTACAAAATTCAACAGCTTCCTCAATAATATATTTCTCTGCAATACAACCCTCTGGACGACTTCGGTTTTTGACATACCCTTTCAAAATCTTCATATACCATTCAATGGGGTACATCCATCTATAATGTATAGGACCACATAGTTGAATCTCTCTCACCAAATGAACCATCAAATGAACCATCATATCGAAAAATGTCGGCGGGAAGAACATTTCCAATTCACATAATATGACGGCAATTTCCCTTTCCATAGTTGGAAATTTTACCCGGTCTATAACATTGCTAATTATCTTTGAAGAAGGAAATAGAGCTTCGTTAGTGTATGGTGGACATTCTTGGGAAAAATGCAATGTAAAGCTATAGGAATTAGATCATGCATCAAAACATGGAATTCATGTGATTTCAGACCCTTTAATTTTAAATCTCCCATTAACACAATGTTCTTGATATTTGATGAATTCCCCTATGGAACATTTAGGTCATTCAAGAAGTTTCAAAACTAATATCTCTCCTGCCAGGAAAGAGTGTAAGCAGCAGGAGGAAGAAATGTTCATTTTTCACCCTTCACTGGTGCCTACTCTTCTCGTATTCCCATCTCAACCATGTCTAATATAGCCTTAATTCCATCCTTTGTTATGCCGGGTGCATTTAGCAATGTTCCAATGACACTATCACATAAATTTTTTTCAACATGCATAACATCAAGAAAATGTCTGACATACAGACAATTCCAGTATGGTAATTCAAAAAAAACTGATCTATTTTTTTCAACCAGTTTTTGTAAGGTTTTTCGAAAATGGTTTACCAAAAGTAGTGTCCAAATAATTCACTTTCTCAAACAATTGATCACCTATTAGTAGAGATTGTGTCGTACATTCCTCTGAACTTCTGTCGAATGATGTCGTCCAAGATCGGTACTCATGTCGTCGGGGTAGAAATCTACGATGTCCTAGAAACATGGTTTTCGATGAATGTTTCAACCTAATTGACTGTGTACCTTGTTCGTAAACGGGACACCCCTGAGTCCCTTTAATGCTATATCCTGACAAATTTCCATAACAGGAAAGTCATTTATCATCCTGTATATCATGGATTTCAAAGTGAATTGTTCATTGTTGTAATAATCATACATTGTAACACATGAATCCCACAATATTTTCAAATCCTCGCTCAATGGGGCCAAATAAACATCAATATCATTACCCGGTTGTTTTGGTCCTGATATAAGCATAGATAACATGATGTATTTTCATTTCATGCATAACCACGATGGTAAATTATAATTTACCAACATAACCAGCCATGTACTGTGACTGCTGCTTTGAAAACCAAAAGGATTCACCCCATCTATAGATAACGCCAGACGAAGGATTCTCGGCTCGTTCCCAAATTCATGATACTCATGATCAATTCTCTTCCACTAAGGAGAGTCGGTAGGGTGATGTAGTATCCCATCTTTAATTCTTGTATCTGCATGCCATGTCAATTGTCCTGCAGTCTCCTCACTTCCATATAGGTTTCTAAACCTAGGAATGATTGGAAAATACCATACAACATTTGTAGGAACAGAATCGTCTTTCATGTATCAGGAAGCACCGCACTTTAGGCATTCTTTAAGTGATTTGTGGTCCTTGAAAAACAATATGCAGTCATTCGGGCAAGCATGTATTCTTTTAGAGATCATAACCATCGATCGTAGCATTCGTTTAGCATCAAATGTTCGGCTTGGGAGTTCATTATCTTTTGAGAGAATGTCATTCAAGAGAGCAAGTAGTTCCGTAAAACTGGTGTCACTCCACCTATTGCCTGCTTTCAAATTATACAACTTCAATACGGCTGACATTGTGGTATATTTAGTGCAACCAGCATACAATGGAGTTTTTTCACAACACATTAACATCTCAAACAATTTTGGGCAATCACAAAGTTCATCTTCTACTGTCCTTGTCATTTCCTCAATACGATCTTCATCATCGTTAACATCTGTAATCACAACCTCTATATGATCATCTTCACTATTCATGCTTCTAATCATATCAGATGATCTATAAAATGGCGTGTTCTCTGAGTCACTAACTACATTGGTTTTTTGCCCGTGTTTATTCCAACATGTATAACTTCGATCTATTCCTTGAAAGATCAGGTGTTCTTCTAACTCCTATAGACTAATTTTTCTTGAATAATAATAGCATAAACACGGAAAAAGGATTTCAGAAGGGTCACATGCATGATCTTCTGCAAACTTGATAAACACTTTCACGCCATCTTCATACTCTTTTGTCAACCGATTGGAATTCATCCATTCTTTATTCATATTCATCGTCTTTATGGGTTCGATCTTGAGAAATTTCCTAATATTATGTTTTAATTAATCAGGCAGCATTGTTTGGGTTTTATAAAAACAAATCATGGTACAAATGCCTTTAAACACATGTGAAATCCATATACATGGTGTATCCAGTAGGGTGAACATCGTTTATGTATAAGATACCTGATTTAATCTGTCATATATCAAATTTATTCCAAGTTAGTCTTACAAAGACTGAATGATGCCTTAGAAAATACATGACATGAGAACAAGAGGAATCCAATTAGTAATAGGAGAAAACAGTAATAAATATGATTCTATCTCAATGTACTCAAGGTGATGATAAGATGGTGGTCAAGATCAACTATGGGTTGGGAGTACACTAATATTTTATTGAAAAAAACTACTAAAAACTGTTCCAGAAAATGATGAAATATCCTATTCATCAAGTCCCTTAATACAACCAATGCATTAGATAAACCAAAAATCATCGCTAAAAAATCATACAGGCCATAACTACTCCTAAAAGCAGTCCATGGTAGGTCCATCGATGTACAACTCATCTAATGGTATCCTAATGTAAAATCTATCTTGGAGAAGATCATTGAACCTCATAGATGATCAATGTGACAATCAATGCATGGATGACGATACATATTCCTGACTCTCATCAGGTTCAATCTCCAATAGTCCAAAAAATGAATAAATACCAATAAACCATCTATTTTAGAGAAATATAAAACCCCATGGTAAAGTACTATGCCATATGAAACCATTATATTTTATATAATCAAATTATAATTCAAACAATTGATGCTCTTTTAGTTTTATTTTAGAAATTGTGATAGAAACTAAATTTTCTCCCAAAACTAACTAGATTATAAAGTTTATCTCTTTATTAAGAAGTAAATTTTATACCTCATTAGTGAAAACATCCTATAAATGTACTACCATTGGGGAAAAATAATCCTACAACATTCTAGAAAAATATAAAATATGCCTAACTATTTGAGCCATTAGGGTTTAGTAAATATATAATTATAACATGCTATTTAAAATGAAATGTGGAAACAGGAAATCATACAGACTCCTGATAAACCCATAATACAAAACATATCACCTTGTATGTCTGTCACATATAAAAATAAATAAATTAGAAAAAAACATGCTACAAATCATAAAGGTACCATTAAATACTTACATCGGTCAACTTGTTTTGGAAATTGTTTATCTTCATTTGTGCCTTGTACTTGCACCCATGAATTTGAAGGTGAGTATGTGTACACGATAGTTGACCTTCTCAGAGAAGAGTTTCTGGAATAGTTAAAGAGACATGAAGCAATGAAGATCATTATAGTGTTGGAGAAAATTTGGTTTCCACAAATAATGTGGCAATCGGCTTCTGCATCGTGGACTAAGTTACAACTTGCAGGTATTGTACTTAAGCCACGTTGCACAAGCCGATTGCCACATTGTAACTTAGGCCACGTTGCACAAGTTGATTGCCACATTGTTTGTAGCAACCACAATTTCTCCAACACTCTAATGATCCTCATTGCTTCATGTCTCTTATACACTTCCAGAAACTGTTCTCTAATAAGGTCAACTATTGTGTACGCATACTCAACTTCAAATTCATGGGTGCAAGTACAAGGCACCGATGAAGATAAACAATTTCTAAATCAAGTTGACCAACATGCATCATCCTCGACACTCATCACTAATTATGAATCACATCTCTAGACATAATCATAATCACATTAAGACCACACTATCTATTATGGAAATCCTTACTCTAATTGGGCTCAAGATATGGTATCATTCCTATATCACATCTATATTAACTATTTGTTCCTCACACACACACAATATATAAATAATATACCTAGGGAATACCATTCATGGAACTCAAATCCCTCCTTGAGAGCACAGGGAAGAGGAGGACGAGGTGGCGGAGGTTGTGGCAGCAAGGGTGGAGGCGGCGACAGTGGTAGAGGCGGAGGCGGCGGCGGCGGTCACGGCAGCGAGGGTGGAGACGGCAGAGGCAGTGGCGGTCACGGTAGCGGGAGCGGGGGAGGAGGTAGTGGAGATACCGGAGAAGGAGGAGGATGAGGAGGATGAGGAGGAGGAAGGAGGAGGAAGGAAGAGGATGAGGAGGACGAGGACGATAAGGATGAGGTCATGCGGCAAGGGGCCTGGTTCAGCTTCTACGAGAGCTTGATCGCGTGCAAGCAAGGATGGTATGTTAGGGTTATTAAATAAAAACCGACAAACCTTTATCAGTGCTCGTTAAAAGCATTGATAAAGGTATGTTTTATCAGTGATAAAATAAAAGTGCTGATAAAACATTCATTTATCAGTGCTTTTTTAGTGCTCGTAATGGGATACCTTTATCAGTGCTTATTTTAGCGCTGATAAATGTAACATTTATCAGTTCTTTTAGATAGCGCTGATAAAGGGAAGCGCTTCCCTTGCCCTATTTTTTGGTAGTGATATTCTAATTTACAAACATAAAAGTACATTAATAGATTACTGGGTATAGTTTCTTCTAATTAAGGGTAGTTAATAGGCATGTTTCATGGTAGTGAGTCCTGGAATGGTTAATTCATGATGGAACCAAACATTATATTAATAATGATAATTTACACTATGTAGTTCAGAAGAACTCACATTTTTTTTCTTCAATTTTTTTGGGCAGGAAAGGGTTTTAATATGAACTAAGGATCACATGCCTTGTGGACGAACCCACATGATGTTTTAATTTACCATGGAATCTAGTCCATGTCCCACAATCACTTATCTAGGACCTCAGGTAGCGAAACACACCATATACTCTAAGAGTACATATCCATGGTCCCACACCTGGGCATGGTTAGGTGCCCAACAAGGTACACAAGCATGACCTGAACTACAAGGGAACATCCAGGAGCACATAAGTATATATAAAGTGGTTAATAAACATCATGTATTTCATGTAATTGTCATGTATTATGGAATGTATTCCAGGTTATGTCTAGAGGATAACACGACTATGGTGCGAGGTGGGGTGACATTTTATGTGGTCCCCCATACATGCCTTGTATTACAACAAGAACCTTCTCCCTCCCCTATATCATAGGTCTAGCCTCAGATTTATGTCAATTAGTATCCTATCCTGTTTTTTTTCTATTTAGAATGTGGAGGAAGCCTTACAAGATTCTTTTTAGATACGATGTGATACATTCTGAGTGTGACACCTATTCAACTGATTCTTGGATGATGATAATGGTTATTTTGGATCACAATAGACGCTGGGGTGGTACTCCACTGACACACTAGGTAGAGGGTCCCCCATACTCTCTATAGTTGTATTAGTTATTAAGTGATATCTGTATAGTGTTGCTGGAGTCAGAACTCCCTTTGTAAACTAGGGTGCAAGTTCACCAAACTCTTCATATAGATATATATGGTACTCCCATAAAGTAGGAAAATTTCTCTTATCTATAGAGTGGTGATCCTATATCTTTTATATTGTTGGTTGATTCGGTCCTCCACAATTTTTGTGTCTCCCTTGACTGTGTAGTGCAGTATCAAGTTGTGGGACCTCTATACATATTCTATAGTTGCTACATGGGGTGTTTGTTTTGGGGTTGTGGCTCCCTCTAACATGGTGTGTAGGGTGCTACCTCCACATGGATTCTTGTACATTTTTGCTAACACACAAGGGTTAGAGTCCACTATTTAGTGACTATACTCTTAAATAATGTGATTTTGTGGTGAACTTTGGGTCCCTTATATGGTTATTTATATGGATTCATGATATGATGGGAAATTGAGATATATTAATGGGAGTTATAAACTGACTCATCCTTCTTAGATGGGCTATGGAGATGGAGATCCCCTTTCTCTCTTTGATTGGGATTCTTTTCAAGCATATTTGGATGTTTATTTTTTTCTCAGTTTTAAATTAACATTCCTTTTTCAGTTGCTTTGACTATTAGTAGTTCTATATATTTCTCCATCTCTAATTTTTGGGTCACCCTACATGGTATGTATGTACTTACCTATGCATGGGTTTTTTTACATGTGTCATGTATTATTTTGATTATGGAGATATCAACATATACTTTGGTGGAACATAGGTATAAATGAGTGTATAGACAGTGTATGACGGTCAGACTTGGAGAAAAGGACACCATCTCTCTTCATTTTTTATGACTGTTGTTAGTCAATGTGGGACTTCATTTCTCATTGGAAATGTATTTTTCCCATTTACACATTTTTGTTTTATACTATTATACTAGGATGTATACCATATAGGTTTTTTCATGAATGGTTTACTATATATTTTCTATAATTTTCATTATTTATCTTCTCCATGCATGGAGATGGATGGGTTCATGAATTCAAGATCATTAAGTAATATCCTCCCATTTTTCGTTATTCCTTCTCGGTGTCTTTCAGTAGCAACTAGAATATTATAGGTTGTCTTGGGGTTGTGAAAGCTCCACCATTCGCCAGCAGGGTGAGGCCTAGTATTACAAGTCACTATAGAGTTATTTTAGAGGGATAAATATGGTGAATATTGTATGGGGGAATGGAAAAACAAAGAATGTCAAACCATCATTTACAAGTCATTCTCATCCAACCATTTGTTAGATAGGTAAAACTATGGTAAAATGCATGTTATTAAAAAATTACTAATATATAAAAACTAAATGGGATTATAAAAAGTGAATATAAACACATATAAAGAAATAAACTTCCATACTCAATATTTTATTAAAAAGGGAGAAATCATAAATTTATGAGTGTAGAGACATTGGTTTATTGCTGTAAGACATTAAAATATTTCTTGGAGTATTTCAAAATCTAGGTGTTGAGTCAGCATGATATTCTGAGGCCCGATGACATGAGAAATGATATTATAAAATTATTAAATATATTAATATAATTCATGCATATATTTCTTATTTTTTTGAATAAATCCCTAAAAAAATATTTAGATGGGAAATCTAAGTCCCCATTTGATTCTGAAACACAATCTTTACCCTAGGAATGATATAATGTATTTATACACTTTATTTTCATTTTAAGAAGCTGTTGTTGGTGAGTTTATATAAAATCCATAATTGTTTTAAAATTACTTATCCTATCACCCTAAATTATATATAACCAACTATGGAAATTCTCCAGGGCTAACCACAAAACCTAATGAGATTATATAATAGGTGAAACAACATTATTCTTTGGATGATAACATCAATGGTCATTGGGTGATTAGATCGAGTTGGATCATGAGAAAGTCAATGTAATGGGTATCCTTCCATTCCAATTAATATGATTTTCAACAATGACCGATCATAAATTTCCGTAGGGCTCGTCAGTTTTGGATTTCCCTCTATTAATTAAAATAACTTTCATGGATATTTAATATACTTTTGATCTATATTTATCTGTACTTGGCATAACAAAAATTAATTTGTTAAAATATTTTATTATTGTTATAAAATTATTTTAACACTATATCTATTTATTTATGTAATTGTTGGACTATTTTTCTTGGGAAAACATTATTTCAACATTATTGTTTGGGCTTTCCCCCACCGTTTTTTCATGTTCTTCATAATTTCACTGTGGGGTCAAGATTTGACATTGCTAATGCATTTTTGAGCATGATATAACTATCATATTTATGGGGGTTGGGTGAATGATGAAATGATTAATGTTTTGGGGATGTATTAGTATATTTTTTGGATTATTGTGAGGATTTTTGGATCTAGGATCTGGATCATCATTAGGATTAACTAATAAGAAAATAATGACATGTCGGGCAGTATCACATGATTTCAGGGGATCACCTGATTCTGATATTCAGCAACAGAAGCATAGTAAACAACAGTTGGAAGAAATTTACTTTAATTTCAAAAGGTCAACACACAAGATTCACGTTAGGGATCCCAGATCATTCAAACATGTGGCAGAACCACACTTTATATAAAAAATATTTCTACATACCACGTAGTGTGGTATAAAACACATCAAATTCTTCTTTTTTTGATGTATTTAAGGATTTAAGCCGAGAAAATTAAAAAAAATCATATGTCCAGACCCACACATTGTGTGACTCTTCCTGGGAAGAAATTCCATGTTTCACCTACACAATCCTAGGACCCTGTGAAGAGTGACATGCCATGTACTCTATGAGTACAAAATAATAATCCCACATCCGGGCACAACCCATAACCCAACCATGTATGGGGGCATGGCCAAACATACATGATAACGAAACAAAGAACAATGGAATTATACATGTGGTTTTGATTCATAGTTTATGTCTTATACAAACATTGTATAATGAAATGGATTACAATAAACATCCAAATTAGAACATGTATGGCCAGCGAGGTGGGTTCACATTCTATGTAGACTCCATACACACTGTTTAATACCTTTAAAACATTGTTCCTCTATAATATCTGATGTATGGGCTTGTATTTAGGAACATGAGTACAATATCCTATGTTTATTTATAAATGAAAATAAGGGTTGCCTTTGGTGGGATTATGAGATAATATGAAATACTTTCATACTCTGATTTTCTTTAAGCGATTCATGGACTATTCTTGTGGATGAGTTGGATCACTAATAATATAGGTGGTGGTACTGCCCTATCAAACTAGGGTGCTGGTCCCCAATACTCTCTACACTATTAGTAAAATTTGAATGTGAACTTTGGAGTGTTACACAGGTCAATACACACCTTGTTCACTAGAGTGAGGTCTCTATAATCATTATACAAATATAGATGGCACTCTTATATACTGAGATAATGTCCTGTATTTATGGAGTGGTACTCCCATGACATTGATCTCTGGCAGTGGGTAGTTCATCTAAAGGTGCTGTGTCTCCCTCAAATATAGATCACAATACAATGTTAGATTGCCCAAAAACTTATTATAGTGAGGATACACAAGATTAATGGTTCTTAATTGTGTCTCCCTCAGACGTGGAACATTGTGGGCCCTTCTACATGATCCCTCTATGGTTTCTCTAATATAAAAGGTTGTGGGTACCATAGTAGTATATTATGCATCCTAGACTATGTTTAATCATGTAAAAAGGATGGATACTCTAAATAGTTACTTCATTTACATACAGAAGATGTTGGGAATCACATATAGGCCTTTTAGAGAAGTAGACTAACTCATCATTCTTAGCGGGTCCATGGAGATGGAGATCCCATTTATCTTTTCAATTACCATTCATGTTGAATGCATCCGGCTGTTTATGGTTATTGTTTTAGTTTATTATTAAAATGCTTTCATTGAGTTTAGTTGAGTATTACTATATATCTCTATTACTGACTATTTGGTTTTATGTACATCTTTTAGGGTGGATATATAATGTCCCATGCATGGAAGTTTCCCATATCTTTCCTGAATTTTGAAAACAATGAATAGTTCAAAAGTGAATTTGGTGGAGCTTAGGAATACCCGGGTGTATATACTATATATGATAGTCTGACAAAGATATCTAAATTTGGAATGTCTTATTTTTCTTTATTTATATTTTTAGTTAGTTTGGGTCTTCATTTCTATTTAGGTTTGTATTTTTTCACTTTATAATTTTGTTTTATAATATCGTACATACATATATTTCATAGAGGCTATTATATGCATGGTTTACTCTATATGTTTTTCCATTTTACTATTCAACTACACATTTCATGGAGATGATTGGGTGCATAAATTCAAGTACATTAAGAAAAGGCCTCAAATTTTCAATTACACCATTTCTATGATAGTTGATAGTACCTATCCTATTTGAGGTGAGTGTGAGGTTTTTTAATCTAGGACCTCTGTCGGCTAGGAAGGACTTGGTGGGTCTGGTCATTAGAATCTTCTTATTCTTCTTATGCTTCACACGATATATTTTCAAGATCTCAATGTATTTTGTTCATTCAAAAGTATTTTAATCATATGTTTCATATAAAACTACTTCATATTCATTCAGGGAAGTGTTTAACATCACTTTATTACATGATCTCATTCAATATTATACAACACATGTTTGAAGGAGTAGTTACTCAACATTGAAAACGTTTATACTTTTTAGAATAAGTTTTTCAATATTACACTATCCCTAATAGTTTGAATGCACTAATATTGGTTCCTTATTCTTTACATATGGTGTTTTATAGGGATTGATTCCTTTTCATAATATTGGTATTTATTAAGATACTAAAATTAAATCGTCAAAAATTTATTCATGTGAATGATGAGTATGTGTTTATCTCATGTTTATGGTATCTCAATATCTTTTCAAAACACATCAGTTCGTGAATCAAATATCAAAAGGTTACATAGATTCTTCATTGAAGCTATATGCTTTATAGAACACCTTCATGCAAACATAAGTGAATATAACACCCCTCTTCATATATCTGATAGGTTTACAAATAATCTAACTTTTATATAATATAATCTCATAGATGCACCATTTTACCAAAAATGAGAGCTATTAAAAGAAAGAATAAGATACATTAGCTTTATCTCGACGTAATTATTAAGTATTTATAGTTGAGTTCAAACTAAATTTATACCTCAATCATAGATAATGTATCCATGTGAAGGCTCTAAGAATTATTTCATGTCATTTTAACATAAATATCAATGATGGTTTTAGTAATTCAATTATTTTGGATGCATAATTCATGGAATCTCCTCTTACACAAGAATAAAAATTATATCATAGTGAAAATATTTCATTAATGTAATAATAATTTCATTCTCCTTTTATCCATGCATTTTCAGCCTATGACAACTCCATATTATCCTTTGTAGTTTCAGGTTCTTTTTTTATCCACAGGAATGCAAGACAAAGATCACATGTATTTGAAATCATTTTGTACATAACAAGATCTTGATTATGCAATAGTCTCTAGCTCAACATGACCATGGATTTCATGGAATGATGGGAAAATATGAATAAAAATTTATGGCACATTTTTGTAATCTTGAAGAAGAGGTCGATGTTTTGAGGTGACCAAACAACCCTCATGCACCATATTATATGGCTATGCTTGCATGGGTTATTTTATAATGCAAGAACAACCACCAATGATAACCCACCCCTTATATGTTCTCCAAATGGTTGGGAAGCTCTATATTAATAAACTCATTCCAACATAATCATCACTCTAGAACTATGATTTTACATGGATACACTACACACACATGAATGGGTTGTGGTAGGTATGCTATCCCACTGTGCATTCCACTATGCATGATCCACATTATGTATCAACACACCCACTTCTGCTACCCTTTTGGATCCTTAGGTAAGATCTCCCATGTGGTTGATCCTTGGGTCACACTTGTGGGGTTGATTGGATGAAGCCTATGTGGATTTTAATGATTTTATATTTTTTAACAAAATCCAATAAAAGGATTTATCCAAATATTAAACAAAAAATATAAATTCTAACCAATGAAAAATTATCAGGAATTTATAATGCATGGACTCTTATATAAAAACCATAAAGGTAAACCTTCTTCATTTCTTAAAAAAAAAATTAGTTTTCATGATATTGATATTCTGCATGTTCTAATCATTTTTTAACATAAATTCCATAGAGCTCTTTAAAATCCATTATTCATTCTTCACAACATCAATTTTTTTTTAAAAATGTGTCATGTCGAAGAATATAGTGACACATGTTCTGGAATTTAACAAAAATATAATAAATTTTAGAGTTATAAAATAAAATGCTTCAAAATAAATTTCTTATGATAATTTAAAATGATTGGTTTCTTCTTTAACCATTCATCTAATAAACTTTTAATTTTTTATAATGCTTGGATATATTTGATACTTCAGTAAACATTCCATCAACATATTTTATCCCATTGACATATTTTTTTTTATTTCATTGAAATCAATTGACAAATAATAACATCCATTAACTATTGATACAACTCATGATTTTTTATCTCTTCACCAGTCTCCCTAGAAGACCATCCCTATGGACTGTATAATGAGATCCAATGGAGGTTTCTCAAAGTGGAGGTTGCCGTTTTAATTGAATATTTTCATTTTACATCTTCTTATAGTAATTAAAATTATATCCTAAATTTTCCAATATAATAAAAACAATATCTCCCATATAATAATATGTGATTATTTTGATTTGATGCCTTTTTTACATCCTATTTTCCAATAAATATGACACAAAATAATAACTTCTGTGTATGTCCGGACTACCACCTCGATATAGAAATGGTTTTTTTCATTACCATAGTCTATAAATCATTATTATTATGGATTTAATGTTTATATATATAAATTTAATGACATAAATATAATTATATAATGATAACATATTATCTATATTCATACCTTTTTATCTCAAGTATTACTCGTGTGTACGTGAAAACCACCACATCCATGTAGTAATATAATCCATCTTCTATTAGAACCTCATAGGTCAATATTTATTATTTTTCTTCAAATGTGGACTTACATAAAATTAAATGATTTCTGAATTGTATTTTACCTATATTATACTTTATTTACAAATTCCAAAAAATAATTTTTTTATCATTGTATGTGCATGACATTTTGATATTCATTACAAGAGAAAAAAAATTATTTCTAACCTATAAATATTTAAAAAAATTATATATTGTTTGGACCATTTAAATATTTAAAGAATACATTTTTACATATTTATTTTCATATAAATATTTCTCGTAAAATTTTGGAAATTTAAGATTTTAAATAACTGATTTCAAAATCGAAATGATTTTTCTGATGAAATGATCCAATGATATTTTAATTTAATATTCATCATTGTTAGAATATTTTGATTTTTATTATGTTCTTCTATTGAAAATTTATAATGCTACT
Source organism: Viscum album (assembly GCA_963277665.1). Taxonomy (NCBI): domain Eukaryota; kingdom Viridiplantae; phylum Streptophyta; class Magnoliopsida; order Santalales; family Viscaceae; genus Viscum; species Viscum album. The sequence goes on from OY728131.1 coordinate 1,867,776,491, forward strand.
ATCCACAAACTTTTTATCAATGAATTATACTTAAGTAATGATTTAATTACTATGAAACCCATTTCTTTTATTGAGTTATAAAATGATGAGATGATGAATGTTTATGATTTTAGAAAACACATATATATGTTTTTTTTGAAAATTGAGGTCTCGTGAGATAATATGTTGCATAATGAAATATGAAACCGGTCTAGTAGTATAGGCAAACATTGTTATAAAGGCCTCTTCTAAAAAATATACTTGGGATCTATGTATAGCCACTACTGAAGTGCGAACTATGATCAAACACACCAAACCAACAAGAGACTTAGAAAAAGGTATTAATTGAACCATGAAAAGTGTAAAATGTTTGAAAAGTAGATCGACAATGCTTGGAGTCTTGAAGGTAGAGGTTTTTTTCATGGGGCAGTACCAATTTGTATTGGGAATGGACCCCAAACTCAAATATGACAGTGTAAAGAATCGAAAAATTCCAGGTAATTTTTTTAATTATTTGAGATAATTACGAGTATTAAAAAATTGATGATGTGTGATTCAAAGACCCAGTGTGCCCGAAATGAATTTATGACCTTTTTAAGGTATGTTCAGTAAACATGTGGGTGTAATTTACAATCTTTTGAACTGGTACTCGGATTTAAAATCTGAGGAAACCGTTGAATCCACAACCCAAAAATTCTCTTAAGGAAAGTGTCACCTCGACTGTATTAGGTCACAAGAAAAAGTTATTTTTGGACATTTTAAAGAAAAGTAAAATAACATGTAATAGTATTTTTTATTTTCTTTTTCACAAATGGGTGAGTGGAACTTGTGGGAATAGTGACTTGTCAAATCGATAAATGGATTGACTCATCAACTGTGTAACTCAACTATTATGGATTAAAATAGGTTCATTAATTCATTGAATGAACCTCATTAATTCCTCAATGTGTTACTCACCTTTTCCTTCACCTATTTAAATGGAGCTCGAGGTGAAACTTTGGACGGCTTCTTCAAGCGAGGAAACTCTAGTGATGTTATGCGGAAACATCCACCGAGAGGATGAGACCGGATTCCGCGAGTGGTGATGGGCACCACTTAATCATGAACTAATGAAAATGACGAAGTAGGTTGAATTGATCGTTGTTAGAGGACACCTCTTACACATAGGGGTTTTGTTTTGAATATTATAAAATTCCTCCTTCCGTATTTGTGATTTATATGAAGAACACGGATGAACCAACCAATGGGTTGATCTGTAGATCGTTCATCAAACAAAATATGTTAATGCGGGGTTACAAGTCAAGAGATATTTCTAAATTATTTGATTGTTGCTAAAAACATCGTTAGAATGCTAATGTGAAGGGAGATATCCAATCTGAACAAGGCGAGGACCCTCTGATGATTTTTTTGTTCTTGTGATTCCCATGTGTGGCCGGGAAATGAGATGGAAAGGTAGAGATAGGTGTAAAAAAGAGGCTACGGTGACTAGAGAAGCTCATAGGTACAGACGACTGAATGAACGGACAATCAAAGCATGTCTGGTGGCTAGTGGAAAGAACTGTTAGGGAGCATTGTCGGCGGCGACTAGCGGTGGCCAGAGGAGGCTCACAGAAACCAGCCACGGGTTGTGGGATGGCAGCGTGTCGTCACGCGACGCAGTGGCCAGAGTTGGTAGGCCTGAGCTGGCCATGCTTGAGAAGGGTAGCACCCATAGGAGTTGCCGACAGATGCAGCCGCGACTAGATGGTTGTGGCAGGAGGGGGTAGTGCGGCCCCGTGCTACGCCGCATTGGGTAGAGATCAGTCGACCATATGGATGACTGTTGCACATGGTGGGGAAGCACCCCACCATCTGGATGAAATATCCCCGCATTAGCAAGGCCGTCTTTGAGAAATGGTCCACCTTTAGGTGGACTGGGATAGACAGAGGCCGACCGAACAGGCCGGACCCACGACCAAGCAGGCCAGCGTGGGTGGGTTAATCCCCACCCATCGTGCCATGCCAACCATGACCCAGGCCCGCGAACCAGCCAGGCCAACCCTGACTGGCCGAACACAGTGAATTGGGCTGACCCTTAAGGGGCCGGACCTCAGCGGGGTCAGGTTAACCCCAGAACACATTGCGTCGAGCCGGCCAGACCAAGTCAGATCGGGCCTAGACCCAAATGGCCCCTGAATAAATAAAATTTTGTAACTGATGACCAAGTGTCTGTTTGACTCACCATAAGTGGAGTTGGTAGCCCTTTATAGGATGTAGTCCCTTTAGAAAATTACTGCGGGCCCAACCGATCCGGGCCGGACCGGGGTGTGATCACCCCTGTTTCACTAAAAGGGGTGTAACTAACAGACTGGGAATCTTATTGATGTTCCATTTATATAATAAGGACCTTTCTGAAATAGAAGTTAATTTGAGACACTCTACGATTGTTTTAGTGGAGTTTGATGTTTGGTCTAGGTTGGATCAGACTTGAATCTGACTGAGCCCTTTTTACAAAAGTGACCATATCTCATATACCATGCATCTAATCGATGTGTCGTCTCCCACATTGGGACCCCTATGATGGGGTGGTCCCTTGGGTATGATTTTTGAGGGACTTCATACTGTTTGAAAAATGACTGATGGCTTGAGTAGTAGATTCTTCTAGAGATCATGCATGCTTTGTGAAAGAATCCAGTGACTGGTTTTGACATGAAGAAGAATAACCACCAATATATGTATGCATTAAAATCTCTAGAGTGGGATGATCTAGTTGTATGACTAATCATCCCTACCTTTGTAACAGTGAATAATACGGGTCATCACCAGTGACCAATACGGGTCACCACTAGTCACCAATACGGGTCAGAAACAGCGACCAATATGGGTCAGCACAAGTGTCCAGTGTAGGTCAACATCTAGAGACCAATATTGGTCAGCATAAAGTGACAAATATTTTTCAGAAGTAGTGTTACTATGGATATGATGATTTTTCCTTACGACTAGTCATCCCTATCCCTTTAACCTATAATTTATACCATTAGAGTGAGCTGTCTCTTTTTCTTTGTTCTTCATGATTTAGATCATTCTTGTGATATTACCTTTTTTTATATTTCTTATGATGTTTTCCATTGTGGATTACTGATTCAAATTCAGGTTTCTTTGGGTCTGCTACTAAGTTGTTATACTCCCCCATGTATGAGATCCTCCTGCACAAGTGTGTATGGTGCTAATGGCTGGCGCTCTATGGAAGACTTTGGAGGTTTGGGACTTAGTGAAGCATTGTGAGAAAGGAGTATTCGAGGTCCTCTTCTTCGAATTTAGAATTACAACTACTACCATCTTGGTAGAGCTCCAAGGAAGAGGAGATGAATTTATTTACTTTCTTTTTAGTTTCTAGTAATTTTCATCTGGCCCATAGTTTTCTATTTACAGTGTTACTTATGGGTGTACAATTCTCTCATGGTTATAGCGTACTTTTTTTTTATGTTTAAATAAGTTTCCATTTTTGAGTGTGTACAAATCAATAAGGCAATGCCTTTCCTACTCGTGAAAAGCCATCAGATTCTAGTCACCAACCCCTGGCCTATTGATGGCGGGCTTTGGGTAGTAACATCTGGGACTCGTGGTATGGGTCAGGACAATGTGGTATTAGAGGATGGTCAGTTCTTCAAGAAGAAAAAAAAGTATACTTTTATTGATGTAATGGTGTATAGTGTCTTGAGTTCGGTTTTTAGTGCAGGGAGTCTAGTGTCGGTGTGGCGGCTAATGTATCCAAACCCGAGGACCCAGAATTCTCTTTCCCGACTCGATACATCAAAACACTAGTTGTAAGTGTTTTGAAATGTTTTCTTGATCTTTCTTGAATCAACTCACAAGGAATAACTTATTGAAAAGGGAAAATCTGTTTCTTATAGAATGCCACCACGAAGACAACCTATCAGAATTCCAATTAGAGATCGTGATAGTGGACCACTATGTGATGAGGCGTCGGTAAAGGGACTACTCATAGTGATGTTACCTTCGGGTGATGTACTATTAGCCCCACCACCTGTTGAGTAGTACAATATACCAATGGATCATTCACATCGTTTTAACTCATTTCATGAGTTCCATGGATATAAATCACCAAGGATTTGAGGTGATATGGATCCCCATGCTGTAGAGGACTGTCTTGTGGTGGTTTTTTTGGTCTTTTTCTTAGTAGAGACACCCTTCGAGCACATGGAGATCTTGGCCTCTAGCCTTCTTCATGGCTTGGTAGGACGATGGTGGTGGTCGACAAACCCATTGCATTAGGAGACAACCCTCACCTGGCCGAACATTGAGATCCTTTTCAGGGTGGATTTCGTGTCAGTAACACTACGCTCTGTGCATATTCCGGAGCTGATGCATCTATAGTAGGGAAGCCCATCTGTGGCTCAGTATTCAATGATATTTACATACCTCTCTCAATATTCTACTGACATGGTACGTGACCCTTACTTAAGGGTACATACATTTGATATGGGGATACGATGAGAGATCAGAGTTATGACAGTTTCTCTCAGCATCCCGATGCAGGCTGGAGTTCTAGAGAGAACCTTGCTAATGGAGAGCTTCTTTGTTGAGCAGGCACTGACCATGAGAGCCCCCACCAGATGACAGGTATCAGAGTCATCTGCAACTAGAATTAGACAAATAACGGAGAATCCCAAGTAGAATAGACCTTCTATAGGGAATACCTGGGATATATGGTCAGATATGCGAAGATCGAGAGGTCGAAGGAGTCATCGGCAAGGCATGATCAGTTTTTTCTTATGGGGGACTACGTCACAGAGCTTGTGACTATCTGACTAGTCATGCAGATGATCATATGATGGCAGAGGGGCCACCGAGGTAGCTACAATGGTAGGAGAATGAATTTCATCCAGGAATTGAATGAGGTGGGGGAGTAGGACGTGTAGAGGGAGGTGGTCGAGGTCACTAGGAACTACCACCACCACCCACGGGCGGTCCACCATGAGCTTAGGGAGCGGGTGGATGGGGGCATGACCAGCTACAAGAAGTAGAGGCTCATGATCATGACGTCCCTGAGATGATATGAGGTACAAAATGTTTCTTCTCTACTTTTGTAGAAGTTCTTAATGACATAGATGCTAGAAATTATTTTTTTGTCGTGTACTTAGTTTGGTACTCTGAGATTCCAACTAAGATTTTACCTTGAACTTTACATTTAGATACTCTTATTGGATGAGATTCAGCAGTCACCCACTAGTTCTTGAAGAATGATATTACTCAGGGAGAAGAGAGTTTTAGATGGGATCTTATAGTAGTGGTGTTCTATCCTTACGACGTCATTCTAGACATGGACTGGATATCACCAGTTCATGTATAGATTGACTTCTTGAGATGTATGGTGCGATGTACGCATAGATATGGAAGCCAGTTTTTCTTTTGTGAGAAGAAAAATAGAGCAACATGAGATGGACTTGCACTAAGGGGGTCTAGCCGATTACATATCAATTGGATTGAATGACCATCGACATCGTGGATGTGGAGAGTCCACAGTTCCCAGAGGTGGGGGATGAGTATGATGATGTCGTTTAAGAATAATTCCCAAGGCTACCTCTTTGTAAAGAGGCATATTTCAGCATTGAATTGTACCTAGGATAAACATAGATATCTACACTAGCATATAGGATGGCCCCTGCAAAGATCCGGGAGCTGAAGGTACAGTTGTAGGACTTACATAGGAAGGGATTCATAAGGCCTAGTGTTTCTTCATGGGAACCCCTAGTGTTGTTTTCCAAGAAAGAATCTATAAGTTTGAGGATATGAGTGGACTTCCGGAACCTAAACCAGGTGACTGTAAAGAACAAGTATTCTCTGCTGTGGATTGATGATATGTTTGATCATTTGAATGGAGCGAAGTGGTTCTTGAAGATAGACGTCATATCAGAATATCATCATCTCAGGGTACAGGACAAGGAAGTATTGAAGAAATCCTTCAACTATTGGTATGGCCATTACAATTTTTTTTATGCCTTTTGGGGTGACCAACACTATAGTAGTGTTCATGGGGCTCATGAACAGGATACTCTAGTTATACCTCGATCGCTTTGTGGTGGTCTTCATCGATGATATCTTGGGGTACTCAGCATCTAAGGAAGAGCACAAGGTACCTTTGAGGATAGTTCTGGAAACACTCCGGGAGAACCAATTTTATGGGAATCTCTCTATGTGTGTGTTCTGGATATGGAAGGTCAAATTAATATGACACATAATATCAGAGGCTGGAGTAGCAGTGGATCCAGCAAAGATTGATCTAGTACATTCTTGAGAACCTCCTAAGATTGTTACTGTGGTGCGAAGCTTCCATGGAATAGCAGGAAAATATAAGATGTTTGTACCCTATTTCTCCAGAGTTTCATCCCCTATGACTACCTTGATGATGAAGGGGAAACCCTTATCGTGGTTAGAGAAAATCCAACATTGTTTTCAACAGCTGATTTAGGGAATGACTAGTACTCCAATCCAGAGGCTTCCAGAGGAGGGCACTAACTACATGGTTTACTTTGATGCTTCAGGGACCAGAATCGGTTGCGTCATGATACGGGATGATGTAGTGATATCTTGTGGCTCATAAAAGTTGAGGCCTCATGAGTAGAATTATGAGAATCACGAATTGGAGTTTGAAGAAGTAGTCTTTGAGCTGATAATGTGGAGACACTAAATGATGGGTGATCGGTTAATTTTTTACTCAGACCACAAGAGTCTCATATATATCTTCACATAGAATAATCTGAATCTGAGAAAATGATGATATCCAAAGTTCCTCCAGGACTATGACTTTGAGATAGTCTATACACAAGGGAATGGGAACGTAGTGGAAAATGAACTTAGCTAGAGATTGAGTACATATCTTCTGAACTAGGCTTTAAAGTAGTTATCCTTGAATTAGATATCCTACATGGATAGAGATGACACAGTATAAATCTGGTCGATGGTTGTTTCCATTCCAATCCTTCAGTGAGTTAGGGATACACAAATACTACACAAGAGCTATGAGACTACATGTGGTGAGATATATTCAGGTCATGCACTTGATAGATATTATGAAGGTGGGGAGAATACTGTCCTTTTTAGAGGACGTGCAGTTGTACTAGTGGATCTACAAGAGGTGGTGCTGAGGGAGTTCTATACACCCTATTGGCAGTAAATCCTAGAATTATCAGGAAGTATCAAGACCTCCGACATTATTAATGGTGGCCAAGGATGAAAAAAGTTATGGTGGAGTTGGTTTCTAGATTCCTCGCTTTCCAGTAGGTTAAGGTCGAGCACTAGGTACCAGAAAGCTTAACCCAACCCCTTAAGATACCAGAGTTGAAGTGGGAAGGGGTATCGATGGACTTCATGATGGGGTTACCATGTACATTCAGAGGGCATGATACCATTTGGATGTTCATTTATCGACTCACCATGTCGGCCAACTCTTTGCTTTTCAAGAGAATGGTATGGTACAGAAATTTTGAAATAATTCTACTTAGGATATCATATGAATTCATAGGGTGCCTTTGATGATAGTCTCAGACCATGCAACACACTTCACATCCCGGTAGTGGAGAGGATTGTAGAAGTATTTTGTGACTCAGCTTCGCTTGAGCACATCTTTTCACATGTAGATAGATGGTCAGAATAAGAGGACCATCCAGACCATGTAGGACATGCTTCGTGCATGTGTCCTTGATTTTGGTCCTAGTAAGGAGGACCACCTACACTTGGTGGAGTTTTTTTACAAAAAAATATATCACTGCACCATTGTTATGGCTCCTTTTGAGGCGTTTTATGGATGATTGTGAAGATTTCCCTTATGCTGGGTGGATGTAGGAGAGTCAGTACCCATGGGCCCAGAGATGGTACAAGATACCACAGAGAAGGTGAAGGTCATCTGAGAGGGGATGGAGACTACATAAAGCTGACATAAGTCCTATGTGGATACACGACTGAGAAAACTGTAGTTCCTGGAGGGGGACCAAGTATTCTTGCATGTAACACCCCAAGATTTTATAAAAAATATTCTTTTTAATTTCATTAATGTCTTGTGTTGTACGCTACACCAAAAGGAGCTTGCTCAACATGCATCCTTGACTTTCCTTGCATTACACGTAATCGCGACCTTTCTCGATAGCGTGTGTAGTACGCAATACCGAGAGTCACTAAACAACGATATGCTATTAAAATCTTATGAAGACTAGCCGTTATGAATAGTAATAACCACCTTTTAAAATTTTAGAAATTTTATCTCTCAAAATGGACTTTATTTTTGGATTCGGAAGTATCGAATTTATCCTAAGGTGAAATTTTGGTACTTTTTGGATAACTTTCATATTCTGATGAATAGTGAAAATTACTAAATTTTAATTTAAAACAACATTTTTTAATCGAAATAATTAATAGTGATAAATTATTAATTTGAGTGGTTTTAAAGTATATTTAGAATATGTTTTTACAATTTAATATAATGTTGGTCATTGGATGTAATTTCACATTTAAACCAGTTATAAACAAGCGTCAATCTTTTGATAGTTAATATCTCTTAAAAACACGCCATTTGTTTTGACGACAGGAAATAATTTTTAAATTAGTTAATGTAACTGATATGTTTTGAATTTGGTAAAATAGACATCATTTTTGAGTTCATAATATCAAATATATCATAGGCCTAATTTTTGGTATTTTTCAGGAAACTTTCATTTTTTTGATGAATAGTGAAACCACTAAGTGGTAGTAAAAAAATGAATTTTTCATAAAACTTAATTTTACCGCTTCTGTGAGTGGAATTTCAAAAATCCTAGAGACACGGTTGATGTTAGTAAGAAAAATGTGGTTCAATGAGATGAAAATAATTTTTGGTGAATAGTAACTTTTTACTTTTTTTACCACGGTTAAAAGTAAATAGGGTAATTAAGGGTAAAAATGATATTATTATTACCCTAACACATGTCCTAATTCTATGGGATAAGTGTAATTCGACCAAAAACAAACTTAGGAATAAAATATGACCATTTAGGCCCACTTGGATTAGATTAGGACATTTATTATTATTTAATTCAAAGAAGAGTTAAAAGTGTTAAAATCAAAGTTTATTTACTAAAACATTTTTAATATAGGGTTATACATAAGATAAATTCGATTGTAAATATTCATTAGAAATCTAAAAGGATTTCCTACATAATGGTTTTTTATTTGTAATTTTTAGACATTAAATAATTTAATTTATTAATGACACAATAATGATGTAGTAATTACCATAATAGTGAAAATTATAATAATTGATATTATAAATACCCAAATAAATATAATTTGAGACTTTTTATGAATTCCAATAATTTTTTAGGTTATTATGACATGTTATTATTGATTTAATTTACTTTTTTCGAACTAATAATTCTGTTATGATTTTCACAAAAATCAATTACTAAATAGTGTCAAAATTGACATAAAATAGTTATTAAAACAAATATTATATTATTAATTGTTATTTTATTCTTAAAAATCTAAGGTTCGGCCAAATTACTTAGATAAAGTTATATATATTAATAATAAACAAATTTGTGTTCGTTTGGCTTGTTATAGTAATTTTATTAACCTTATAGTATAAGAACACAAGAAGACACGGTAAAAGTAATATTATTCAACTTAATGTTAAATCTAAATGATAAGGTTAAAATAGGAACCTAAACTTGTCTAAATTCTATTGGATGAGATGATTTTGACTCATCCCCACCCTAGCTTCTAAATAAATTAATTTGGAGCTATTTAAAACCGAATATGACTTTATAATAAGATAATATTTTTAGTTTTCAAAAGGAGCCCCTCTCCTCCCTTATAAAAGGGCACCTCCTCCCTCTCTTCCTCACACAACTTTGAGCCTTCAAGCTCGGACAAATCCACCCAAATTCTCTTCTCCACTTCCCTAGAAACATCCTAGAGGTTATGGTCTTCCTCAATGACCAATTTTAGTGCCCTAAGACGAGGTCTCAAAGAGGCGCTTCAAAGAAGAGGTAATTTCTGTTACCGATTCTTTCACCTTTATTTCTTCTTCCACTTATTCTTATTATGTTGTTTCATTATGAAGTAATAACATCAGTATCACTCATATACTGATATGTTATTATAAGTATGAAAAAACCCTATTTCACCATCTATCCATCCTACGGAAAACGAAATCACCGCGCGTGCGTACGTACGGAATACCGTCTCCACGCCGTGGTGAAATCTATTTTCCACCACCACCTTACTTGGATGGGTATAATGGTGTAAATAATAACTATATATTATTATTTTAAAGTGATATTTATTCTGAAATAGTATACATACACTCCAATACAGTCCCACGATCATGAGAACGATATCATCGCTCGTGCGTACGTACGGACTACCGTCTCCACGACGCGATGAGATTCATTCTCTACTTTAACCATTCATGAATGATTATAAAGTATATATAATAAGTAATAATGAAATATATGACATAATAATGATACTGGATTTATGTGTATATATATGTATGTCATCTACTTAATTCCATTCAACTCAATAAAGAAACGAAAACAGCGTTCATGCGTACGTACGGCCTACCGTCTCCATGAACGATGTATTTCTTTCCATTTACTGATTTATTATATATATGTATATTCTGAATATATATTATATATAACTCATGTTTTATATTATATAATTAAGTAATAATGATCTAAGTAATCATATGAATAATTACAAGTCAAAACACGGATGACAAATGAAACAATTTTTCCCAAAACGCTCTTTAACATGGAATTTACAAAAGAACGGGTAATATAAAGTCCTATGTGAACCATATATGATATCATAACAATGAATATGATTCTTTAATTGGTCAATGACATTATTTAAATCATTATATAGGAGGTTCAGACACTTACGAAGCAAATCAGACCTAAGGTATGGGAAATATCACAATCTCATTTTTATCCGAAATTGTTTATACTTTGGTATTTACTAGGGTGTATTTTATCATCCACATCCATGTTTCCTCAATATGTAATATTATTTCCATCCACCTACAATTGTTTAAATCCAATTTTACCCCTTCGGTGTGTTTTAATAAAGGATATGAAAGGAATCTTTTGTCGTTTTTCGTACGAGGTACTTTTTGACTTTTCCGACAAAAGTACGAAGAATGTTTTTTTAACTTATACGGCATGAATGGATTTTTAAAACATTATTTACAAGAAGATTCCTTTACAAGTTTTCAAGTTCATTTTTAAACAACTTCTTTTAGTTTAAAATTGTATGACATGTTAAAAAAGGAAAAAAAAATTGAAGTAGAAAGGGTATTTTCCTCAAGAATGGAGTTCAAGTGTTTTATCAATATTATTTTCCATCTAAGATAATATAGGGTTATGTTTTTATCCCTATTATTACATTGATTTGATTATGTTGTGATGAAATTATTTTTATGAATTCCTTTATCTTATATGAATTGATTTTTATGATTCCCATTTTTATTACATGGGTTATGAAATGATGTATGATTTATGATTTTGTGGCACACATAAGAATGGTATCATTATGAGATGGGTGGGACCTATATCTCACTCCAATGCATTGGGTAAAGATTTTATATCTCATGAGATAGACATGGCTGGAATGGTAGGTTATACCTGTTCAGTGAAACAGGACTGAAACGAGGAGTGAACTCGGTTCAGAAATGGACTTTGTCCACTAAGATAGTCTTGGAAATGAGACTTCACTAATAAGAAATGATTCTCTGTGATTATGCGTGTATGCCACAAAGTTTCATGTTTTATGTTATGATTATTGGGATTACATTTCACTACTATGATTTATCCCATGTTATGATATTATGATCTCTTTTGCAGGTTAAGATTTCCAAAATGTTATGTTCTTATGAATATGATGTGATTGATTTTTCTTTTGTTTACCATTACTGACCATTTGAGCTCACCCTTTTTATGTTTTCTTTTCCCCAGGATATAAATAAAGGTTTTAGGTAAGAAAAAAAAGGGAATATCTTTATGGGAGATGTTGAAGATCTTTCACCATGATTAGAAGATTACGTTCCGAGTTTCCAAAGACACAAAACTATTACGGTCCTTGTGTGTGTGTTTTTGTTATGTAATAAGTATTCCACAAAAGTAATGTAATGTCCATGTACGTCATGCTTTGGGTCTCTACAATTGGTATTAGAGGGAGGTTTAGTCAACCTTTGGAAACTACGATGCGAAAACGTTAGTGAGATCCCTAGAGATATTTCTAAGGTATGTCTAGGTATGTACCTAAGGATAAGAATACGTATAGGATATAGTCCTAGAACTACGGTAACGATCGTATAATTTAACCTAATATGTTAGATATTGAGGGTGCTCCCCCTTTACTATGCTGTTTTCCCTAGCATGATTTTTTCTCTCACACTATTCTTTTTGGGTTTTAGAAAATGGATGGAAACAAGAAGATTCATGTTAATGGAGGATATGACGGAAAATAGAATGATTTTCTTCATGAGAAACCAAATGAAATGGGACCTGGAAGTCCAAACATCGTTATTATGCCTAATCAGCAATCTCAAAATATGATCAATAATCTCAACTTTGGTAAGTTTCCCGACTCAGATAATAAGTGAAAGATGGAGTTTCATGATACCATAGAGGAAAGAAAGTTCAATTTCCCTCATGTAAATCATGTGGGAAGAGGCATCAGGGTGATTGTTTCAAAGGAACTTGAAGATGCTTTGGGTGTGGAAAAGAAGGACACAAATCCAGTAAGTGAAAAGGAAATGGTTCGGTTAACACCATGGATAAGGATAATGGTATTGCTACGACATCAACAATGATTAGATGTTTTAAATATGGAATGTACAGGCATTATGCAAACCAATGCCCTAATGGAAAATCTCATGAAGAGAATCAGCATGGTCATATAGGTAGTATTTATGTGGATGATGATGAGGATACTACAAATGATATATGAGCTGAAAGAAGTGTTAAAGCTTAGTCGGTTGTTTTAGAAGGTAGTGGAATGATTGTATGTTTATCGAGAGTTATGTTGTATAGTTAATGGTACTATGGAATAAAGAATCATCTAAGGATTGTTACACTATTGTTTTTCTTAACAGTATTTGAAAGTATATGTTGAATGGTACCAGTAACCATGGAATGTTATTTAGATATTTTTGTAAAGTAGTTGATATGCGCATAATGAAGGAATAAGAAGATAATGAGATGTTTGATTGTATTCATGAGCTCATGATTGATATAAGGACTTAGTGATATCATGGTTTGAGTATATAGAATTTTGAGGATTTTGGTATGTGGAAAGTGTTAACTTTTAACTGCATTCATGTTTTCACTAAGATTCAATGGGTATTCATTTTTCAAGAGAATACATGATTAAGTCCTTCGAACGTTTGTAATGTGACCAATAAGACATATCTTATGATATATGGGGATCAATGATGGTATTAACATGCTTCTTATATGAAATATCTGGTAATCATTTTCACTATAATATGACAATGGACTGCAATATTATGGATAAGCTTAAAGATTGGAATGGATTATGTTGGACATAAGATAGTATTGTTTAAGGATATAATATTTTTTGATATTATTAATGGGATGATATAGTAATGTTGTTTTAGAAAAAGGGCAACCTGCAGGACGGGCGACAACCCATCGCGTCGGACAAGGCTGTGGGAATCGAACGCACAACCGAAGTGCGACTGGCCTTTATCACGTACCACTGGCCTACAGGAAGTCCCTGGTTAGTAGAAACTAGTTTTATTTTATTAAGCGGTATGATATATGAAGTATAAGTTCATTTTTGGAACCATATACGATTAATCTAACCATAAGATGGACTTATAACTTTTGCTAACCTTTGTTTGAAAGAGATGGAATGACCCATCATTCTATCACATGATCTGCTAACACATCACGAATAACAAATTCAACTTCATTTCTTTAAGGGATGAAGTGGAAATTGTTCAATTCACGAACAACAGTAAGATTGTACCAAAATCATGCAAGTATTTCTTTTAATTCATCAACTTTAGGAAAATGATCAAGAAAACCAAAAATGTTGTCCTAGTTCACTTATATCCGATGAATCAGATGGTACCTTAGATCATCACAAATCAATAGCTTTGTGATTGTTGGCTTTTTCATAGCCATGTTCTCTACCACTCTCCATCAGAACTTGATGGTTAGATTTTTCTTCCATATCCATATTTTCACCTATGTCCTCCTACGTGGAAACCCAGTGATGAGTTAATTTGGGTAACCGTTACATTTCATACTTTAGTTTTTAAAGCCATGTTTTGGTATTCCTTTTTACGATGTGGGTTTCTATTAAAGAAACTTTTGAATAGTAAACCATTTACAACCCCGATGAATTTCGAGGGCGAAATTCATTTTAAGGGGGGTAGAATGTGACACCCCGAGATTTTATGAAAAATATTTTTTTTAATTTCATTAATGTCTTGTGTTGTATGCTACACCAAAAGGATCTTGCTCAACACACATCCTTGACATTCCATTCATTACACGCAATCGCGACCTTCCTCGATAGCGTGTGTAGTACGCAATACCGAGATTCACTAAACAAAGATATGCTATTAAAATATTATTAAAACTAGCCGTTATGAATAGTAATAACCACCTTTTCAAATTTTAGAAATTTTATCTCTCAAAATGGACTTCATTTTTGGATTCAGAAGTATCGAAGTTATCCTAAGGTGAAATTTTGGTACTTTTCGGATAACTTTCATATTCTGATGAATAGTGAAAACTACTAAATTTTAATTTAAAAAAACTTTTTTTAATCAAAATAATTAATAGTGATAAATTATTAATTTGAGTGGTTTTAAAGTATATTTAGAATATATCTTTACAATTTAATACAATGTTGGTCATTGGATGTAATTTCACATTTAAACCAGTTATAAACAAGTGTCAATCTTTTGATAGTTATTATCTCTTAAAAACACGCCATTTGTTTTGATGACGGGAATTAATTTTTAAATTAGTTAATGTAACTGATATGTTTTTAATTTGGTAAAATAGACATCATTTTTGAGTTAATAATATCAAATATATCTTAGGCCTAATTTTTTGCATTTTTTAAGAAACTTTCATTTTTTTGATGAATAGTGAAACCACTAAGTGGTAGTAAAAAAAAGGAATTTTTCATAAAACACAATTTTACCGCTTCTGTGAGTGGAATTTCAAAAATCCGAGAGACACGGTTGATGTCAGTAAGTAAAATGTGGTTCAATGAGATGAAAATAATTTTTGGTGAATAGTAACTTTTTACTTTTTTTTACCACGGTTAAAAGTAAATAGGGTATTTAAGGGTACAAATGATATTATTATTACCCTAAAACATGTCCTAATTATATTGGATAATTTTAATTCGACCAAAAACAACCTTAGGAATAAAATATGACCATTTAGGCCCACTTGGATTAGATTGGGGCATTTATTAATATTTAATTCAAAGAAGAGTTAAAAGAGTTAAAATCAACGTTTATTTACTAAAACATTTTTAATATAGTTTTATACATAAGATAAATTCTATTGTAAATATTAATTAGAAAGCTAAAAATATTTCCTACATAATGGTATTTTATTTGTAATTTTTAGACATTAAATAATTTAAATTATTTATGACACAATGATGATGCAGTAATTACCATAATAGTGAAAAATTATAATAATTGATATTATAAATACCCAAATAAATATAATTTGAGACTTTTTATGAATTCCACTAATTTTATAGGTTATTATGACATGTTAGTATTGATTTAATTAACTTTTTTTGAACTAATCATTCTGTTATTATTTTCACAAAAATCAATTACTAAATAGTGTCAAAATTGACATAAAATAGTTTTTAAAACAAATATTATATTATTAATTGTTATTTTATTCCTAAAAATCTTAGGTTCGGCCAAATGACTTAGATAAGGTTATATATATTAATAAAAAACAACTTTGGGTTCTTTTGGCTTGTTATAGTAAGTTTATTAACCTTATAGTATAAGAACACAAGAAGACACAGTAAAAGTAAAATTATTTAACTTAATGTTAAATCAAAATGATAAGGTTAAAATATGAACCTAAACTTATCTAAATTCTATTGGATGAGATTATTCCGACCCATCCCCACCCTATATTTGAAATAAATCAATTTGGAGCTATTTAAAACCGAATATGACTTTATAATAAAATAATATTTTTAGTTTTCCAAAGGAGCCCCTCTCCTCCCTTATAAAAGGGCACCACCTCCCTCTCTTCCTCACACAACTTTGAGCCTTCATGCTCGTCCAACCCCTCAAAATTCTCTTCTCCACTTCCCTAGAAACATCCTAGAGGTTCTGGTATTCCTCAAAGACCAATTTTAGTGCCGTAAGAGGAGGTCTCAAAGAGGCGCTTCAAAGAAGAGGTAATTTCCGTTACCGATTCTTTCACCATTATTTCTTCTTCCAGTTATTCTTCTCAGGTTGTATCATTATGAAGTAATAACATCAGTATCACTCATATACTGATATGTTATTATAAGTATGAAACAACCCTATTTCACCATCTATCCATCCTACGGAAAACTAAATCACCGCGCGTGCGTACGTAGGGAATACCGTCTCCACGCCGTGGTGAAATCTCTTTTCCACCTCCACCTTACTTGGATGGGTATAATGGTGTAAATAATAACTATATATGATTATTTTAAAGTGATATTGATTCTGAAATAGTATACATACACTCCAATACTGTCCCACGATCTTGAGAATGATATCATCGCTCGTGCGTACGTACGGACTACCGTCTCAACGACGCGATGAGATTCATTCTCCACTTTAACCATTCGTGAATGATTATAAAGTATATATAAAAGGTAATCATGAAATATATGACATAATAATGATACTGGATTTATGTGTATATATATTTATGTCATCTACTTAATTCCATTCAACTCAATAAAAAAACGAAAACAACGTTCATGCGTACGTACGGCCTACCTTCTCCATGAACGGTGTATTTCTTTCCATTTACTGATTTATTATATATATGTATATTCTTAATATATATTATTTATAAATCATGATTTATATTCTTGAATTAAGTAATCATGATCTAAGTAATCATATGAATAATTACAAGTCAAAACATGGACGACAAATGAAACAATTTTTCCAAAAATGCTCTTTAACATGGAATTTACAAAAGAATGGGTAATATAAAGTCATAAGTGAAACATATATGATATCATAACAATGAATATGATTCTGTAATAATTCAATGACATTATTTAAATCATTATACAGGAGGTTCGGACACTTATGAAGCAAATCGGACCTAAGGTAAGGGAAATATCACAATCTCATTTTTATCCGAGATTGTTTATACTTTGGTATTTACTGGGTTGTATTTTATCATCCACATCCATGTTTCCTCAATATGTAATACTATTTCCATCCACCTACAATTTTTTAAATCCAATTTTACTCTTCGGTGAGTTTTTAGTAAAGGATATGAAAGGAATCTTTTGTCATTTTTTGTACGAGTTACTTTTTGACTTTTCCGAAAAAAGTACGAAGAATGTTTTTTTAACTTATATGGAATGAATGGATTTTTTAAACATTATTTCCAAGAAGATTACTTTACAAGTTTTCATGTTTATTTTTAAACAACTTCTTTTAGTTTAAAATTGTATGACATGTTAAAAAAGGAAAATGTTTTTGAAGTAGAAATGATATTTTCCTCAAGAATGGAGTTCAAGTGTTTTATCAAAATTATTTTCCATCTAAGATAATATTGGGTTCTGTTTTTATCCCTATTATTACATTGATTTGATTATGTTGTGATGGAATTATTTTTATGAATTCATTTATCTTATATGAATTGATGTTTAAGATTCCCATTTTTATTACATGGGTTATGCAATGATGTATGATTTATGATTTTGTGGCACACATAAGAATGGTATCATTATGAGATGGGTGGGACCTATATCTCCCACCAATGCATTGGGTAAAGATTTTATATATCATGAGATAGACATGGCTGGAATGGTAGGTTATACTGGTTCAGTGAAACAGGACTGAAACGAGGAGTGAACTCGGTTCGGAAATGGACTTTTTCCACTAAGATAGTCTTGGAAATGAGTCTTGACTAATAAGAAATGATTCTCTATGATTATGCGTGTATGCCAAAAAGTTTCATGTTTTATGTTATGATTATTGGGATTACATTTCACTACTATGATTTATCCCATGTTATGATATTATGATCTCTTTTTCAGGTTATGAATTCCAAAATGTTATGTTCTTATGAATATGATGTGATTGATTTTTCTTTTGTTTACCCTTACTGAGCATTTTAGCTCACCCATTTTATGTTTTCTTTTCCCCAGGATATAAATAATGGTTTTAGGTAAGAAAAAAAAAGGGAATATCTTTATGGGAGATGTTAAAGATCTTTCACCATGATTAGAAGATTATGTTCTGAGTATCCAAAGACACTAAACTATTAAGGTCCTTGTGTGTGTGTTTTTGTTATGCAATAAGTATTCCGCAAATGTAATGTAATGTCCATGTACTTCAAGCTTTGGGTCTCTACATTGCAAGTCTCCCCTCGACAGGGACTACAAATATTGGGATGAGGTGGAAAAATCTCACCGAGGATTATCATATCATTACTTATAATTAAGAGGAATAGAAATTTGGTGTACTGCATGGCACTACCATCGTTGTTGGAGTGGATTCATGATGTCTTACACATATCCCAGTAGAGGAGATACATGTAGGACCCATCTCACCTCATCGACCATGGAGAGTTATAGATTGATTATGGGTAGAATTTTGCGGAGTACCTAGTGGAGATATAGTATCAATAGGAGAGGATCCTTCGAGGGTGGTAGATACCACTGGTACGTGTTTTGTGGCAGCACAGAAATCTCCAAGAGAGCACATGAGAGCGAGTGTCTCATATGCTTTCCTAGTACCCATCTTTGTTTGTTTATCATTAATCATATTTTGTGGAGAAAAATCTCCAAATTTGTGAGAATGAGAACCCCATAAAATTCCATGTTATTTTTATTAATTATTTGGTATTATTACGAGTCTTCCAAAATTGACGGTGCGTGATTCCGAGGCCCGTTGTGCCTGGAATGGATTTCTGAACTTTTTTAAGGTACATTCAGTAAATGTGCGGGTGAAATTCTTTATATTTTAAACTGGTTCTCGGATAAAAAATCTGAGGGAACCATTGAATCTGCCGTGCTGACATTCTCTTAAGGGAAACTTCACTTCAACTGTAGTAGATTTGGAGAAAAAGTTTGTTTTTTAGATTTTTTAATGAAAAGTAAAAAAATATGTGATTAATATTTAAATTTCTCTTTCTTCAATGGGTGAGCGATGGCAGTGGGAAAGGTGACCTATCAAGCCAATAACTATCTTGAATCATCAACTACGTAACTCCACCATTGTAAATTAAAAGAGATTCACTAATTCATTTAATGAACCTCATTAATTCCTCAACGCGTTACTCACCTTTCCCCTCCTATTTAAATAGAGATCGGGGGTGTTTGGATGACTTCTTCATTCCAGGAGACTTTGGAAAAGTCATGTGGAAACATCCACCTGGAGGATGAGATTAGATTCAGTGAGTGGTGACGAGCACCACCGAATCTAGAGCTGAAGACATCAATGATGGGAGTTCTGCCGATTGTCGTGTGCAGACATCTTATCCAGGTAGGGGTTTTTTATTTTTATATTATAAAATTTCCCCTTCCCCATTCTTGATTTAAACAAAGAATGTGGATCAACCAACCAATGGGCTGATCCATAGATCATTCTTTAATCATGTGGGGATGATGTGGGGTTACAAGTTGGGAGTTATTTCTAAATTCTTCGACTATTGCTAACACCCCTTGTTAAAACGCTAACATGGAGGGTGCGGGCCAATCCGAACAAGGCCTGAACCCTCCGCTAATCATGTTGTTCTGGTGTTTCCCGTTCATGGATGGGAAATGCGATAGAAAGGAAGATATTGGGGTCATGCAGAGGCAGTGGTGACATGAGTGGCTCGTAGGTGAAAATGGAACCAGGAATGGACCACCGGAGCATGTTCGGGGGATTATGGAATGAACTGCATGTGTGCCAAGCCGACGATTGCCGAAAGTGGCTGGTGGAGGCCCATGGAAACTAGCTACGAGCAATGGGAAGGTGGTGTGCCGAAGCATGCCATAGTGGCCATAGGCGGCCCCCACGATCTGGCTTCATGGTTGAAGGGAGGCACCCCCAAGCACCACCGACTGTAGCTACCGCGCCCAATAGGTCACGATATGAGGGGGGGCATGCCACACTGCATCGGCTAGAGACCAGTCGGCCATCTGGATGATTGTTCCGCGTGCTAGGGAAGTTCCCCACTGGTAGACCAAAACATCCCCACGTATGCGGGGTCTTCTGGTGAAATGGCCTTCCATCAGGTGGACAAGGCTAGACGCAGGCTGGTAGAACGGGCCAGACCTGCCTAGTGAGTCGGACCTGCGGCCCTGTGGACATGCGCGGGTGGACCGAGCCCCACACATTGGGTTGGGTCAACCACGGTCAGGGCCCACGAACCTTCCAGGCATACCCCAACCAGCTAGACCCGGTGAACCAGGTCGACTCTTAAAGGGTAGGACCCGGGCGGGGTTAGGTAGACCTTGTGACCTGTTGCGTCGGGCTGACCTAACTGAGTGGGACCGGGCCTTGACCCCACCGGCCCCCGAATAAAGTTAAGCCAGTAACTGTCAAACCGAGAGTCCATTTGACAAATAATCAATGGAATTGGAACCTCTTTTGGGGAAGCTGTCTTTTTGGATTATTTCGGCGGGCCCAACCGAGTCGGGTCGGACTGAGGTGTGATCAGTCTCATTTCACTAAAAGGGGTGTATCTAACAGAACGAGCATCTGATCAACACTCTGTCTAGGGAATAAGGACACTTGTGATGGGGTGGTCCTTTGGAGATACTCATAGTGAGTTTTCATTGTGTTTGACATGTGACCTGGGTTGGATCGGACTTGAATCCAACCATACCCTTTTTATAACAGTACCCATATCTCATAGACCGTTTGTCCGATCGATGAACCATTTGTCACATTGGGACCCCTATGATGGGAAAATCGATTGGGTTTTATTTTTATGGGACTTCATACCAGTTGATATATAATGGACGGCTTGATTATCAGAGTCTTTCGGAGACCAAGCATGTTTCATGCAGGAATCCAGTGGCTTGTTGTTACATAAAGATGAAGAGAAACCAATACGGGTTTGAATCAGAAACTCTAGAGTCAGATAATATAAATGTATGACTAAGCATCCCAACCTCTGTACCAGTGACCAATACGGGTCAGCCCCAAATAACAATATGGGTCAGCACCAGTGACCAATATGGGTCAGTAACAATGACCAATATGAGTCAGCACAAGTGATCAATATGGGCCAGCATCTAGCGACCAATACGAGTCATCATAGAGTGACCAATATGGTTCAACAGTAGAGTTACTATAGATAGGATGATCTATCTTTACCACTAGTCATCCCAATCCTTGTAACTAAAAATTCATACCATTAGAGTAATTTGTAAGTTTTTCATTGTACATCATGATTTAGATCATACATGTTATATTACCTTTGTGATATTTCTTTTTTTGTTTTCCTTTGTGGATTATTGAGAGATCATAGGGGGTCTAAGGGTCCCCTATGGAGTTTTTATACTCACACCTACATGGGCTCTACCCGCACGTGTGTGTATGGTGCAGAAGACTGACACTCCAATGTAGACATTGGATGTTCAGGACTTGGTGGAGCTTGGTGCGATTGAAGCAGTCGATATCCTCTTCATAGACTTTCGACTAAAATCTAATACCCTCCAAGTAGAGCTCAAGGGCAGATACGATGGTTATTTACATTAATTTCAGTTTCTAGGCCTTGTAATCTAGCCCACTGCTTTCAGTTGATAGTTTTTCTTTACTCTCATGGTTATACCTTACTTTTTTTGGGTTGTTTACTTTTGTTTCCCATTATTAGTGTGTATGGATCTCTATGGAAATGCCTTCCATGTTCTGGAAGAGGAGTTTGGTTATAGTCACCAACCCCTAGCCTGTGGAAGGCGAGCATGGTGTAGTCACGTCCAGGCCCTGTGGGATGGGTCATGATAGACTGACTATGGATCTCTTTGTTATAATAGGATGGGATAAAAATGAGCATCCCATTTGGGACTCACTACGATTAATCACTATTCATCCATTATTAATCATACATAAAGTATATTTTCCATCTTATCTAATTGATCTGCACTTTTCGATCATCATATTTGGATGTATTCTTCCTTGAGTCATCAGATTACATCTTTGCATTGGGTTCTCTTCTTACCACATCATCAGAATTATCCATCCTAGATTTAAGAAGTGTTTGATAATCATAGTGATATCAAAAATTTTGAATTCACATGAAAATTCATTTTATTGTTTAAATGATGCTTAAAACATGGAGATATAGTGTGGATAAAATCTATTTTATAGTGATTGTGTTATTTTTTAATCAGAAATCATGAGATTAGGTGTCGCACATAAAAATTAGGAAGTGTTCATTAACTATGTAGATGACATTTTTTCCTATAAAAACCACCTGAGGATCAATTTATTTTCTATGATTCAAATTCATATTCAAGTGAACTTTTTAGAGTGAACATGGTAGTGCATTTATCTGGATGCACATATAGTTTCTAAGCACTCATGAAATTCTATTCAAAGCCTACAGATTCGTATGATGGTATTTTTATCCCATAAACACGTGTAGATGTACAATGAGTTATATGAAGAAAAAAATGCTTGTTATCCTTTATTGTTATGGATTTTCAGTGAATTTTGAATTCTGTTTGATATACATGATTGAAGAACAGTTAAGTGAAGGAGCACAAGAATACTGAATGAAATAATTTTTATGCATAAAGGGAGTTTTGCATGAATGATTTGAGTAAGAGTCAGTATATTACTATTTTGTACAAAGATATTGTGGGATCGAGTAAAGAGAATCATTTTAATTTGTGCACTTAGATTTTATAATGAACATGCATACTATTTTCATTAATGTATTGAATTGAGAAGCCTGTATAATTATGTGGTTTGTACTGAATAGTGTGTCCATAAATATGGGTAATCTCATGAAAACATGATTACATAATTACTTGAAGAAACCATGAGGATGTAAATTGTGTATCAAAGAGTTCTATGATGCTCCCCAATGAAAAAATAAATCTAAAAGGCTCCCTAAAAACCACAAGGAGAAATTGAATTTAATTTCTGGAATCTATTATATGAGAATATTTTAATCTATAGGATCTCTCTAGGCCTAATTCATTCAATAAATTGGATGATGGTTAGTTTATAGTTGGGGAAGATCTGGAATCAATTAACTAAAAACTAGATTTCTGAATTTTTAATATTTGTGGATGCGTTATGTTTTCCCATGAATATAAATCATGGTCCTATGATGATCTTAAAACTTTTATATCACATTTTTTTGAGTCAGATATTCGATGTTTATTTCAATCATTAGGTCTTTCTTTCGTACTTTATTGAGAATTAAGTTTGATCTTGACGCTATTTAAAGGATTCAAAATTTTATTCTAAAGCCCAAAACTCTAAATTTTTTGGAATGTAACAATAACATAAACTAATTTAGTAAAAGGTATTTGACTGCACAAATCTGGATTCATCTATTTTTCATAAATTGGGTTTTTGGCACCCCAAAATCATTAATGACATTGTATATTGCTTTTGAATTCCTCTAAATATGGAACAATAGACAATGATTGGGGGAAGGGGTATGTATGCTATAATCCTTATTAAAGATGATCTTAATATTAAACATCATGATGTAATTTTCTTCACTTATAATTATATTATGATTGAGGTTAAAATAAAGTATGATTTTTTTTCACCATTTTGTGATTATTGTAGGATTTTAGAACATTAAATCTATAATTGTTGTAATATAAATTGGAAATTTAATCCTGTAGATAATACTGATGAATGGAAAGAAGTAATTAGATGAAACAAAAACAAATATCTATTTCCAGACAAAAATAAACCCCAAATAAATGTGAACAAGAAAAATGTTTTAATAACCATTAGTTACATATGATATGGAAGATATTAAAAGAAATTTTAGGGATCTATTGTAGATAAAGAAAATCACGAGGATGGTATACGTTCTTCCAGTAACATTATGGACACTGAATTTTCCCAAATCAATGTTTACAAAACTATTTTCTGGGATATTTATATCTAGTTTATGAACACTCTTAATTATGTTCATGATAACTCCTTATTTTCCATATCTGGTCATTTTGATGCCTCCTCCTCTCAAACATATAAAAAACCATCTCTAGAAATCCTCTTGATTCTACGGTAGAGAAACAACAACATTTTATTTCCAACAATTCACCTCCTATAGAAATTATAGCTAAAAAAAAGACTATATATTGGAAGGTAACTCAGTTATGGACAATACTGAATCACATATTAATGAGAAAACTACACATAAAATTATATCAAATATTGTTTTCAATAAGGATTCACATTATACATAGAATTATAATATTTGTTCTAATTATTTTTCAACATTATTGGAATATTGAACTCCTTTAAATAAGGATTCTTCCTTCTAAAATATTTATAAATATATTTCCATCGATATATACATGGATGGGATGAACAATGTTAAATCAATTCATGATAAGTCTTCACCTTTTGATTCTATTATTCTTGATTCTATCCCACTCAACCATATAGAAAATACCTCCTAATAGATCATGAATATTATTAGGTAGAGGATCTTCTAATCATTATATCCATGAATTTTCCTCATGAATATTTTAATGATAAATCAACAGGTTATCATTTTGAACATCCCTTTTCTGAAGCTGTAAAAAATAAAATGGATTCTGTTGTTATTTCTTGTAAAAAAATTTCCTACTCAAATCTTAAAAACACATTTCTTAAAGAAGTTGATAAAACAATGAAGGATGATAAGAAATACATTATAACAAGACATTTAATTAGAAATATAATGCCCAGTGATAAACAAAAAGGAGGTGTTATCTCTAGACATATTTCAAGATGAATATGATTTTGGGAATTTCTTGGGAATTTAAATTATGATAAAATTAGAGGTCTTAATATTTTATAAATAAACATAAACTAGATATTTTGGGTCTTTCAGAGAAAAATAAATCTTTTCAAATACGGTGGTTTCTTTTGATAAATTGGGTTATCATTTAATTGGGTAAAATTTATCCAGTAATGAATCTAAGAGACTTTAGTTTCATTATCATCATACAAAAGAAAGAATTTCATCCATTATCTCTTCTATGTAGATGGATTATTTCAATTTCAATTATGATTTAATCCATAATTTTTGTTTCATCATTTATTCCTTTATTTGATATCATGATAGAAGATAAATTTGGAAATCCATTTTGTATACCTGTAGAATTTTAAACATCCATGGATTCTCAGGTGGGATTTTAAGTCCAATGAAAATATTGATGAAAAACATGTCATATATCCGTCTCTTATCTATGAAAAATAATTCATATCCTATTATGAGAATAACGTTTCTATGAAATCACCCTTTTCGGATGAAAATTTACTTGTTATAAAAGAAGCCTTCAAACTGTTGTTGCATGTAAATGAGATAGATCTTTTATTAATTATTAAACCATTAATTATTGGTCCAATATTTCATACTCCACCTTTGAAAAATTTTACCCTAATAACCACCTTATTTTGGCTATGTTTTTTCACAAAATAGGTAGACCACATTTCCATTTAGATTTTATAATTATTGGAGTACACATCTTTAATGTAAAAATATAATTCAAGAGGATTGGAGACCTTTTAACGTTAAAGATGATTCTCCTTCCTGTATTTCATAACATAATATCCTTAAGGAAAATTGGAATCAGTGAGTAAGAAATTCTTTAGTCACATTGATGAAAAAATCTCACATTTTGAACCCTCACATTTCTAAATTCAAGAGGAAAGACAATTGAAATTATTTTAATCACCTTTGAAAAATTTTACTATGGTAAATATCATTCCACAAAATGTTACCCAAGATGAAAAATCTTGTATATTTATCATTACCATTTCTTTTTTATTTATGGACGCCATTTTTAGTCAAAAATATTGAATATATCCTAGACCATATAGTTTTTCAGACTCAATTTTTTTAAAATGTGTTGGCACATTATACCCATTAATTTATACAGATTGGTTATTAATTTTTTTAAATTGATTGGATTATATAGGAGATTAATTCTCAATTCCTCGCAATAATCACAAAAAATAATAATTATAATGAAATACAACTCTATAAACATGATTATCATGTTAATAATATTTATAATATTATTATAAAAATTCCTTCCAACAGGCTTGCCGAAACATCCAGCTAAATATTTTCATCAAATAAATTTGATTTCATCAAATGTAGAAACATTCCAGATTGTATTTTCAAAAGTTCTAAATATTTTAATATCCTACAGAATTCTGGTAAATGAAGTAATAATATTATTAAATTAAATGTCAAAAATATTTTAAAAATCATGATTGGTGTTTCATTTGTGATGTTTTATCTATGATCAATTTTTATGATGTAATTTTTTAATTGGGTGAAACCCCTTCTAAGTTATTCTAAAATTATTATTTTTGTAAAAGGTTCAACATATGTATATATTACTTGTAAAATAGGTTCTAGTCATAAAGATTCTCTTTCAGCCAATATCTTTTCCACTTTTGAAGATTACTTGAGAAGACCAGTTCATAGATTGGTGGCTGAGAATAAAATAAGGTTCATCAGAGCTGGTTGTGGTCTTACTTATCCTATGTATCCTTAATTTTTTATGAAATTATTCATTTTATCCAAGGATATAAAAATAATATCAATATTTTAAAATATGATCTTCTTCATTTTTTGAGAGTTTCAGGTCAAGAAATTAGTTGGGATAAATGTTTTATTTTCATTAGAAAATTAATTTCTATAAATTGGAAGATTAACATCATCAATTAGCTAGAAATTATGGAGGTAAACATACCATTAACATGACATTGAGTTCATATATTTTGGGGTAATCCTCAAGATATAAATATTCACATAATTTTAGTTAAATTAAGAACCAATTATCCTCATGGGAAATAATATTTTTACAAATGGATGGTCACATTTATCTGGTTAAAGCTAGTATAGTTTTTTAATTTATGTACTATTTCATGGATTAAAATGGTCATATTACCTTATAAGATGTATTAGTATCTATATTAAAATTTTTATTTGGAGTGGAAGCACTCTCCAATGTAAATTTATACCATCTAATGGAATAAGTGTTGTAATCCTATTCATTGTGGTGGGTTCAGAATTAAAAATACCTCTAACATAAATAATTTTTTAAATGATAGTATTACAAAGAGACTTATTAATAGGAAATATAGATTTAATAACGTTTTAATAAGAATATTAATTGATAAAATTAACTCTCTAAAAGTCAATTATATTGAATCCTCCATTTAGTATGCCTTTAAGAATCAATACTTATCTATTATGGCTAACTCTCATTAGATTATTACCAATTATTATTCTCTTAATTTATGGAAGGATAATTGATTTGATCCCCATTTTAATAACAATATATCTTCAAATGACATGGATTTTTATAATAACATTTCTACAAAAATCTAATTGAACTGGCTATCAACATCCTTTATACAGATATCAAGGATATACAATTAAATTACTATTTTATTAGTGAGGATGACATTCTTATATGGGGAACACTATTAATGGGTTGTTGTGTTCAAACTATTTTTATTAAAAAAATATTGTGGTATATAATAATAACTTGATAAAAACCTTAACAAACATTGGATACATTAATCTCATTTTACACTTGCATTGAGATTTTTTCACTCAAATATTCCAACTGATAAATGTTTATAATATGTTGGATTTGGTGTTTTCTAAAAACAAAACTGTGTAATCTTCATAGAGATGAAATTTATCATCTATTTTTAAATTGTTTTATAACCATTTACTTTTGGACTACGATGTATAAACAATTCTAGGTATAATTACCTCAATGTTATATTATTTACGATCACATTGGATGATTTCATTAAGTTACTTGTATGATAGAAAATGAAAATCCTGCATCCTTTGGTTTTCATGGAGATTCTTTATAAAATGTTTAATAGCCTCAATAGGTTTACGCATGAAGGAATCCAATTTAATATTTAATATGTAGCGTCCCAATTCCAGGTTCTTCCCATAGGTTCCCCATACCTGGTAGGTCAAATGGCCTCAACTGAATTTCCCTGAACGCCAAAGGGTGCCTACTAGTAGCAAGGGCCTTGTGTGTGATAGTGCCAAAACTATTTCCCCATTTGAAGAGTAACACAATATAAATAATATATTGCAGTAGTGGAATTAGTAATAATATAATGAAATATTTAAACAACGGAAGATTGGAAGTAATAAACAACTAGAGCACATAGATATAAATGATGCATGATACATATGTCTAGAAAAGTATCCAAACAAGTCACATTACTGGAATAAAATACTAAACTAAAGTACAATTAAATAATATAAACTCTAGTAGCATAGCAAGCCTTATCTTGGTCTCATACTCTCTAGTTTCATAGCAATCATGTACCTGAAGTAGATGGGTGTTTTCCCATATCAATATCTGTAGCAATATAATCTATTTTGGCCCAAAATCATGACCCAAACAGGGTGTGAGACAAATCCTAGTAAGCAGCCACCCATAGATCTAGGCCTAACAGTCAGGGAATATATATGGAAGGTAATAAGAAGAATGAATTAGTAAACAAGGATGTAATCAAAAGTAAATAATCCTACAGCATAAATTGTATTCATTTTGATATGTCAAGTAAGCAGCTAAATAAAAACAAGTAATCCTATGGTAAGTACTCACAACCTAACCCTCTGGTCTAACCAATCTAACACAAGAAACTGTCTAGGATGTACTAACTGTCTGACCGCTCTTGTTCAGTACTAGTAAAGAATCTATGAATAAGTACTCACTGTCAATTCCCCTTGTGGTCTTTTATTAGAAAAATATAGACACTCTAGGTAAGCACTCAATGTCCAATTCTCCCAATGGTATCACAACGTGGAACTAAAGACACCTTGAGGGAGAACTCACATCCATCCCCATATGGTTTGTCAATGTGAAATGTAAACAAAAACATTGGTTAATCCCTCAACATCCATTACCCCTATGGTCTACTACACCAGGATCCCACAACCCTGTGTAAGTCAATAATGAAAAATGACGTTCGAAAACTAAAGTAAAACCTAATAAATACTTGGATAATAGCTTTCAAGAACTACTTTTCTAAATAGCTACAATCATATAATAGCATCAGATAAATTGACTACATTTATACAATAATAGGCATCAAAAGCATGCAGCCTAACCGGAAAAGCTAGACCAAATTGTCAAAATCAAAAAGAACATGGGAAACACATCCATAGCATATAAAATAACTCTATTAACAATAATAAACCTCTAATCAAGCACACAATTCATAGAAAGAAATAACATGGATAAAATCCCTAAACATGTAATACCCTGTTCTAGGTTATTGGGCACATTAGCACATAATATTCAAATACCAACTACAAAAATGCACAAACCACCTACCTCGACATTGTAAAATCAATATAGTTGAATCCCATCCTTTTATTTGACCTAGAATATCTTAGATCTATAAAAATTTCTAAATCAATCAACCAAGAATATCTCACGGTAAAGGAGAAATCAGGAGATGAGGCTCTAGAAGAAGGAAGATCTCATCCTGGTGATTCCAACACAATTGATAGCGGTTGATTCATAAAATAGATGAAATGTCGGTGTCTTAGAAAATATTCATCGGCTTTGGTCACTCTTGAACGAGACATTCCATGAAGAAGTATTTTTTGTGAATGAGAAACAACTCCGGTCTGATATAAAAATTAAAAATAAAATTAAAAGTTGTGTCTTTTAAAAGTACAATGCATGTATACTCCTTTTCCAGGGCCCCACATTAGGTCATCTCTAAGTCACCCCACGTGGCCATGTACTAAGCCATTACATGGCCAATACACGGTCACCCAGGGAAACCGGTTCCATGGCCTGTACTCTAAATTACATGGCGGGGACAAAAAAGTACACGGTTTGTAATCTTTAAATTTATATATTCTCCTATTTTTCTAAAAAAACTATAAAAGTAAAATCATACCTATAAAGAAGGTCTGGGTTCTTACAAACTTCCCCCTTAATGAAATTATCCCCCAAATTTCTGTAATATGGTGGCATATAAGAAGAATAATCAAACAGCTATGGACACTATGATCCCACATCGACCTCCCTCTCCCATGTCTCGTCCTGTACTCCCCCATTCTACCATTGCTCCCATACCAGAGGAATAAACTGGATATAGAGAACCTTTTCATAGTGATCAACAATCCAAATTGGATGCTCCTAAAATGAGGCAAACACCTCCAACTCAACCTCCTTGGGTTGAAAACATGAGACGAGTTTGAGAAGTAACACCATAGCTGAGGAATGTGGAAGACGTTGTGCATAGCCCAATACCTCTGAGGTATCTGCAACTGATAAGAAGTCAGCCCACCTCTCTCCAAAACCTCAAAAGGGCCAACATATCTTCCTCAATGCTTTCCGTATATCTTAATACTCATGTGTCCCAACCATGGTGTGACTCGTAGAAAAACCTGGTCTCCGACCTCGGACACTGGAGGTCATCTCTGTCGATCAGCATTATACTTCTTTCATGACTATACGATAGCCATCCGCTTCCAAATCAACTCTACCTACTCTATGGTTTCTGGGACAAGATGAGGTCCCAGCACAGTAGCCTCTCTAACCTTCATCCTACATAAGGGTTATCAGCATGGCCTACAATACAATCCCTTGTAAGGTGTCATCTGAATAGTTTTTATGTAAACAATTATTGTTGGAAAACTTCAAAAGAGTTATTTTCTTCCCCCAAGAACCTCTAAAATCAAGAACACATGCTTGTAGAATGTCCATAAGCACCTCAATTGTACGCTCATATTGTCCACCTATATGGGGATGGTAAGCCATACTCAGAAGTACATGTGTACCGAAATCCCATTGTAGTCCCTACTAGACCCGAGAAGTAAAACAGGTGTCCCAGTCTAAAATAATGGAGTGTGAAACCCCATGAAGATGTAGAATCACTAAAAATTACAACCTTCCCATGTCATCTACACTGAATTTCACCTTAATCAGAAATAAGTGAGCAACCTTCTTGAGTCTACCAATAAAAATCCATACCACATCATTCTCTTGAGGCAATCTCGGTAAACCATATATAAAATCCATTGATTCATCATCCCTCTTCCATTCGAGAATGTGTATCTATAGCCAAATACATGTTGTCCGTAGATGATTTAACGTAACCTGCTGAAAGGTGGAACATATCATGACAAAACCAATAACATCTCTCTTTATAATTAGCCACCAATACTAATGGTGCTGATCTAGATACATCTTGGTGACACCGGGATGAACTTCCCAAACTGAGGAATGAAAGTCCCACATCAGCAGCTCGTGTATGTCTGCTGACACCCATACACACCCATGAAAGTGCAATATCTCATCCTCATCCATGGTCCATCAAGGAATAGGGTCCTCTCTAAACACCCTCTCCCGTAGGACTGGGCCTTCAGCATCTGGTAACTACCTCATTTTCACAAAATCAAGTAGATTAGAGGTAATAGCTAGAGATAAAATAAACATCTTCCCCTAATTGTAGTGTAACTCCAAATGCTTCATAGAAAATAGAGCCATAAGATGCCACTCAATGATGGAATTTTTAACTTACTGTATCTGATTCCTAGAGCTCACCATATCAGCCAATGCATTTCCTTTTCGAGGCGTGTAGGCAAGATTTATGTAAAAATACTGAAAGTACTCAAATGATCATTGTTGTACGAAATTCTGATTGTGATGAGTAAATATGTATTTGAGAATTTCTTGGTCTGTGAAAACCACAAATTCTCTCCCAATTGATAATGTATTCAACAGTGTAAGGCGTGAACAACTACATCCAACCCGAGAACATGCATCGTGAAATTTATATCATGTATCCTCAACCATTGAGATCCATACACAATGAGTCCTTCTACCGGAATAATCACTACTCCTAGTAGGATACCTGATGCATCACAGTATATAGTACTGATCTTTACCATCTCTGGAAATACTAGTATTGTTGTTGAAGTCAAACTCCCTTTCAGCTCCTAAAAGGATGAATGACAAAAATCTAACCACAATTACTTCACACCCTTCCTTGTCATGCCCTTCAACGGTGCTGCTAAGTGTGAAAAGCACTGTATGAAACATCATTAGTATCCAACCAGCCCGATAAATCTCCATAATTCAAAGACGTTCTTTTGATTCTCCTAGAAAACTACTACTCTCACTTTCACTCTATCTAATGATACTATTTTCTCTAAGACAACATGGCCCAATAAGTGAATCTGGTCCATCCAAAAGTGTAATTTTGAGAGTTTATCATATAACCAGTGCTCTGTCAATGTACCCTAAAAGTTCTCATGATGGGTAGCATGATCGTGTTGAGTTTGAGAGTACAACAATATATCATCCACAAAAACCACCAAAATGGAATCTGAGTATGGATGGAACACTCAGTTCATTAGTGCCATAAAAACTATTGTTGCGTTCGTGAGGCCGAACGTCATAAACACATACTCTCTTGTAACTTTGGTGTATTCATCCTATAGGGATTAATGGACACCGATTCCACTCATGGGATAATATCAATAGAAATTCTACATTTATCTCAGGAGGAAAACGTTGAAAGCCCTATAGAAATACATCCCTGGAAGGATCGTCCATTGGAGGAATGTCGAACTATGATGTCCCATAGTCATCAGGATACAAACTAGAAATCTGGTCTATAATTCATCCCAACCCATGATTATTGGGTCTTTCTCTGCTCACCTAAACATCCCATTCTGCCTTATGTAAAAATGATCTACCCTTTGGTGATGTAAAACTCACCCTAAAATGATGGAAATCAACAATAGAATTGAAGGGAACTACCCAGTCTATCCCAGTAATGACACCATAGCTCATAATCTCAATGACATAATGTTTCCATGTGAATTGACACCCACCAAACTCAAGAGGGAAATCCTTGAACTGATGTATAGTATCTTTTCCAGTCCCCAACGAAGTTTTTAACATCAATACATCAACAGATGTAAATATACTTAGCCCAAGGCTCTCCAAAACAAAAAAATATATGAATCTATGTGAATCCCATGTTTTAGAAAGTGCAGAAGCTAGAAATGAGGAAACCAGAATTGTACCTCGAACTGTAGAGAGTTTGAAATCATTATCTGGTTGGGTCGGATCCACTGAAAATGTTTGGAATGTACTGTGGCTAGGTGACCCTTCCTGACCACCCTGAGATGATCCAACCTATTTTCATTGAAAGCCAGCATACTGGATAGAAATTCCAAGACCTCTACCTTAGCCTAGACAGTCGGAATAACTCCAGCTCCCAAATTTTTAAGAAACTGGTGGCCCTTATCTGGTAGAAGGAGTTGAAATAGAACCTCTCTCACCAGCTACTAGTGAGAAATACTGATTGAACCGCTGAATATGACCCCTATTACAACAATATCGGCACTCCACTAGGTCTCTAGGGAAATGTGGCCTCATATTATCACTGTTCCGACACATGTAGCACAACAGCTAGCCACCATAAAAAATATTCCACCTACTCAGATATCTACGCATAGACTCCCCATAGTGCTTCCTACCAAATATGGATTCCAAGCCTCCCTAGCTCAAAGCTCCAAAATAATTCATATTGCACTTCGTGATTAGTGCTTGGTTGAATATAGAGGCGATGGAAGTCACCCAAAAGATTCTCATTTGAGGTTGGATGTTAGGCTTGAGATTATCCTCAAACATCCTTACCAAGAATAACATGTCATGTCCTGGGATGGGTGTGAAGCATTGCAACTCTATGAAGTGAGAATAATATTCCACGACTGAGAGAGTACCCTACTCCAAACTCATGATCTCTTAGCATCGATCGACCCTCAAGGCCTCCAGATATAAATAATTGTATAAGGCAGGCTAGAACTCATTCCATGCCATAACCTATTGGCTTCCTTCTTGTGAGATCACTTCCCAACATCTATTGGTAGAATCCCATAGCATGTAAATAGAGACCATCACCCTTATCTCTAGAGGGGTATTTATATGCTAAAAAATTGATAGCATGGCCTTTAACCATTATTTTATAGCCTGAGGTCCTCCATTTACTGTAATGGTGGGATGATGCTGCTGGTGAAAAACATGAGTCAAATATACCATTGATTGGGAAAGAGGTGGTACTTGTCGGAAGATCTACCTGAACCTCATAAATACCTCTCAGAACTGTGCATCAGCACCTGCATCTGGGATAATGGTTGGTTCCATGACTGCCATGACTGGAGGATCTATTTGCAGTTCCTGATCTTCCATATCCGGTATCTTTTCACTACCATGTAACCGGCGTACAACCGTAGGATGTCTCAATGGCCGGAATCTACAAGGTCAAATTCACACCTTAGATCATGATTCACAAAGACTGAAACATGGATGTTCACAAAAGTGACAGGAGAAGTAAAACATTAAAAATATTCATAACAGGAGTACACAACATTTATCACTCATACACGATGTGTTCCCTTAAACTTTTAACATGGGTGTGTACTTGCACCAACCCTATTCAAGTAACACACTACACACACGGTGTCTTCTCCATTGAAACAACATGTACTTGAATCATTTTTCCCCTTCTGATGTTCTTCTACATGACTAATCCACACAGTTCTCCTAGATCAAGACTACATAACGTGTTTGTTCTAGACAGGACATGTACTAGAAAGAACATCGCCGGCCCGTTTTGTTAGCCAAACGGTCGGTTACATGGCTGACTCAACATGGCATGTTTGTTACAGACACGACATGTACTAACTATCCATAATCCACCTGTGTCATTGGTCACATACCTAGACACATGGTCTATACACTTGGCGTGTAGATCTGGTACACGGTGTGTTCCAACATGAATATCCAAACCTTGTGTTTCTACCCACACAGCCAGTGACATGGTTAGAGACTACACGAGGTGTACATACAATACATGGGGTGATTTTATGTAAAATAGTTCCATCCTGAACAAAAAGACACATGGCATGTATTCTTCAATACACACCATGAATTATGGGTTTTTCTGGAATGTAATCCTCAAATACTACTATAGAACCCATAAAAACATTGAAACTAATATTAAAGTTCCAAATTTCGATCCATGGGGGCCCATACTCCCCATGGATCCAATCTTGTCATCACATTCATGTCATATACAAGGAATAACAAGTCCATGATCCACTAAATTCCAATCCATGGGGGCCCATAACACCTCAAGAAACAATGTTTGGCACTCATTCAAAAAAAACCATACATATTAGAAATACCCTATCAAATAGCAGGTATTATATCAAGGCATCTATCACAATATCAGGCATATCTAGAACAACATCTATCACAAAAACATGCAATCAAAAATTCTCCCTAAATGGAATGGAAATAATGCATGAAATGTGTTCTCTAGCAAGTGCCTATATGATGAATGAGATGTAATAACTTTATCTCATTGGGTTTCAATAGAAATAGAACCTCAATATTATTAACAATAATAGCACAAAACATGTGAATCAACCAATAGTGAAATCAAATCAACTGTATTAATTTCAACACTATAAAAATCACAATATACGAGGTAAATTGGCTTTTATATGTTTACGAGTTAGCTATTACTAGGTACAGTTTATTACAAACTACCTATTCATTCCTACCCCTATCCATAAGCTCTAAATAGTAAGTCGTGATGAAAATAATCCCTATGATACCACTTTGTAATGTTCTGGTATAGGTTGCCGCCCAGAGGCACCTCATAACTGGTTGGCCACATGGCCTCAAGCGCATTTCCTTGAATTTCATAGGCTTCCAACTAGAAGTAAGGGCCTTTGGTGAGATAGTGGGGAAAATATGCCTTCATTTGAAGTGTAACATAGGGGAAATAACAGATAATAGTAGTGGAAACAGTAATAATATCATTCAATAAGTAAACAGTAGATGACTGAAAGTAATAAACAATTAGAGAACATATATATAAATAATTCATGATACGTATGTCTAGGAATGTATCCAAACAAGTCACAATGTTGGAATATAATACTAAACCAAAGTAAAAAAAAAATCATATAAACTTCAGTAGAATCGCAAGCCTTATCTTGGTCCCATGCTCTCCAACACCACAACAATCATATACTTAATTTTGTAGGGAACTTTCCCTTATCTATACTTGAATGAATGTAATCTGTTTTGGTCCAAAATCATGACCCAAATAGGTTGAGAGACAAATCCCAATAGGTAAGGTCCCAAAGAATTATGACTAATAGTCAGTGAATATATCTAGAAGGCAATGACTAATGGACTAGTAAACAATGAAGTACTCAAAAATAATCAATCTTACAGTTTTAATTGAATTTATTTTCATTTATCAAGTAAGCTTCTAAACAAAAACATGTAAACCTTAGGATATTACTCACATCCTAATCCTATAGTTCAACCAATCAAACAAAAGAAACCCTCTACGAAGAACTCACTATGTATCCCCTCTAGTTCACCTTTAGTAGAGGATCATTGAGGAAGCACTCAACGTCAATTCCCCCAGTTGTATTTTATCGGTAAACAACAAACACCAAAAGGAAGAACACAACATCCAATTACACCTATGGTCTCCCAATGTAGAATTACATACACTCTAATGGAGCACTCATGCCCATCCCCCCTATGGTCTTGGAACATGAAAAGTAAAGAGACACCCTGTGGAATCCCTAAGCATCCATTTCCCCTATGGTCTACTACATCATGTTTCCACAGCCCTGTGTAAGTCAATCATGCACAATGATGTTCAAAAATCAATGTAGAACTTATGAACTACATGAATAATAGCATTCAATATCTATTTTGATAAATATCTACAAGAATATAATAGAATCCAATAAAGTCACTCCATCCTAACAATACTAGTCATGGAAAGAAAGTAGCATAACCGAAAAAGCTAGAAGAAGCAGTCAAAATCAAAACAAACATGGGAAACACATTAATAGAATGAAAAATAACCCACTTTACAATCAAGCCCCATCTACTCAGGCACACTAGGCATAGTAGGAAATAAGAGGGCTAAAATACC
The DNA here is from genome assembly GCA_963277665.1 of Viscum album. Taxonomy (NCBI): domain Eukaryota; kingdom Viridiplantae; phylum Streptophyta; class Magnoliopsida; order Santalales; family Viscaceae; genus Viscum; species Viscum album. Next base: position 1,867,813,941 of record OY728131.1, read on the forward strand.
TAAACACACAATACCCTGATTTTGGGTATTGGAAACTTTTGTACATAATTTTCAAATACTAACTTAGGAAAGGCATAATCCAACGACCTCGACATTGTATGATCAATATAGTAGAATCCTAGACATTTATTTGACCTATAACATCATAGATCTACAATAACGCCTAGAACGCTCAACCAATAATATCTCATAATAGAGGAGAAATCAATAGATGGGGCTCTAAAATAAAGAATAACTCACTGTGGATATTCTAATGCAATTGATGGTAGTTGAATTGGAGAACGAATGGTGGGTCAATGGATCTGAGATGATTCATTGGCTGCGGTTGCCTTTGGACAAGAGAGGAAGAGTAGAATTATTTTATGTGGAAAATATGTGACCCTAGACCGATATAATAATTAAAAATAAATTTAATCGACATGTATTTTAAAAGTACACGACGTGTATATGGCTTTATTGAGCCCCAATTTTGGTTGTCTCTAGGTCACCCCACACGACCACGTACTCGACAATTAAATGGCCAGTACATGGTCACCCACAGAAACTAGTTGCATGAAATGTAATCCAAAGTACATGACATGTACTCTATAAATATCCAGATTCCCCTCTTTTTCTAAAAAAATATAAAAGAAACCCCATACCTGAAAATAAGGTCTGTGTTCTTTCATAACATACTCTTTTATAGTTTCTTACTACTGTAAGATGGGAAAATTATTTTCAATATTGATTTTTTGAAAACTCTCTATATGAATATACTGTTCTAAAATTATTTGTAATTTTTGGTAACTTTCACCCTCTTAGGGTGTCATAGATGTATTATAGATCATTCCTCTTTATGTTTGGATTAAATAGAATATAGATGGAGCTTTAAAAGGAAATATAGGTCTTACTAGTTATGGTTCCATCATCAGAGACCAAACAAGAAGATATTTGGGATGTCCTTATGGTAATTATGGAACCACTACAGCTCGAGATGAAGAAATTATTTTGATCATTAATTCCATAAAAGTTTCCGAAATTAAAAAATGGTAAAATATTTCGATTTACTGTGATTTAACCATCGTTGTGTAAGAAATAATAAATGGAATTTTATTTTAATACAAGAATATTACTCATAGATAGATAAATTTATTTGAATGTATTGTGTCCATGAGTTACATCATTACACAAAATATTCAGGAATCAAATTTTGTGGGTTATGGATTCGAAAGCAAGGGATTGGAGGTTTGGGAAACGATCTGTAGAAATGTAGTTCATGCTTTTATTTTTTCGTATTGAAATAATCATTTTTGTAAATAAACCAATTTTAGATTCTTCTTATTCATTTATATTTAATATACATAATTTTTCTTTTGGGTAAAAAATGATACAATAAAATGTGCTCAAATTATTCAACACATGAATGCACATGAAATAATACCTACATGATTGTGTGTAATTTGTGAATTTTTATTATTGTGTACATCATGTTGATAATACCATGTATGATACAATATATTCATTAATAATTTGTTCTATGAATGCATGAAAAGAGTGATGCACGTGGAATATATTTTTCTATAATATAATGCCGTGATTTGAGACTAAATATGGGAACAATTTTAGATGGAAAACCAAATAGTCAGTTCACTGAGATAAGTTCATTTTATTTGATGATCAGTATATTGTGAGAAGGATCAGGCAATTTCATATCAGTTTCTAATGTTCCTAAGAAATTATGATGAGAAGATCAAGTGATCTAGACTATTTGTGGAAAAAATCCATCATCTTGAGGTATTGCAGAAGCATTTTGATGATGAAAAAGATATTTCTAAAAGAAGATCCTGTCATGTGTGACCCATGATCAGTGGAAGTCTTCAGTTTGACATTGATGTAGAAGAATACACCAAAAAGACTCTGGATAAGTCCAATGAGATTTTGGTAACACTATAGGATGCGTTATAAAGATAATGTTTTGGGAATAAATAGTCACTTGTGTAGGGGGGACATGTTAACTATAGTGAGACTCTATAGTGGAACAATATGGGACTCAGTGTTTATGGGAACAAGGTTTCCTTGGTTTTAACCATCTATATAGAGTGAATAATCTATAACTGGGGGGTAAAACTGTTTGTAGCATGGATAATGTCTCAGTATAGAACATTGTAAAAAATATTTTCTAGTGGTTTTCATTTAGATTCTTCATTCCACACAAGATCCACTAATCCTAACAGGTGATATAGTTTTTAATGGGGTAAATGAAAAGAAAATAATTCAGTCAACCACATATTATCCCTTAAAAAGCTAAAAAATGGCTTTTATAGGGCACAAAAAGTTTTGTTGTCCAATGTACTATTTAAGGGGGACACCATTATTAGTATTAAACAATGCATTGATAAAGGTGTTATTTTATCATCAATATATGAGCAATGATAAAATTATCTAGCTTTCACCACTTTCAATAGAATTGATAATGGGGGCTATATCTATGCTAGAAATAGAATTGATAGAGGCGAAACAATTTCAATTTGTTGTATGAATTACATCACACACCAAAAAACCCATATATATAGAAACAACCATTTTATGGAAACAACATAATTTAATTGAAATAAATATTATATCCCAAATATAAAAAAAATATTTTATAGAAATTTAAAATAATGTATTGTACAATAAAATTATGACATAATATCACAAAAATCAAAAACATTAAATTTTCTTTGTCATTTCCACCTGACCCCCTCTCATAAAATTATGAGCATAGTATGAGATTCCAAAATAAGGTCCCCATCTCTAGTAAAAAAATTCATCTGTTTAAGAAAAAAATCTTATATTAGTAATACTATAATGAAATAAATTAAAAATTATTATGATTGAATACATTAATAAAATTAAATTTTTGAACCGAAACCACACATTTTGATACATAACGGGTGCATCGTGTATCAGATTGAGGAATGGTTGATTCTGACCTATCAAAAATGACATATGGATCATTTTCATGAATTATAAAAATAATTTAAATAATGTTTTCCTAGTTTTGAGTATGTCACATGTCTTTTACACTAAAATGTAATTTTTATTTTAAACCACCGACATTGAGTCATTTTGATCACAGCGTGTGTTGGTATGATATGAGACTAATTCCTACACATCAAAAATGAATTATGATTCATTTTCCAAAATTATAATGACAATTTGAGTGTGTTTTCTATGTTTTCAGTTTGTGAAATTTGTTTTGAAAAAAAAATGTCAATTTTAAACTAATAGCAGGTACATTGAGTAACACCAAGTATACCATGTATCATATTGAGGTGTGGATGATTCTTACACATGAAAATAACCTGTGGATCCTTTTACTAAAGTATCAAAACAATATTAATTTTTTCACAGTTTTGAGTATCTCACCTCTCCTTTTTATTACAATTGATTTCATTAAAAAAAAGACACATTTAGAGTGATACGATTCACACTGTGCATCATATCGTTGTTTTGATGACTCTAACACACTAAATTTTACTTATGGATCTTTCCCCTAATATATCAAAACTATCTGAATCCATTTTAATGTTTTTGAGTAGATCACTAATATTTTTTTCTAAAATCTCTTTTTAAACTGAAAACACACATTTTTAGTCATACTGGTAACATTGTGTGTCTATTTGACATGAGGTTGAGTCCTAAAAATCAAAAAATGACTTATAAATCCTTTTCCTAAATTATCAATACAATCGATGTCTGTTTGAATATTTTTCTATGAGTTACACTTCTTATGACCAAAAATATCAAATTTAAAATGAAAATGGAGATTTTGAGTCATAACTAGAACATCGTGTATTGTATTAAGTTGTGGATGGTTGCTATATGTAAAAATGACTTATAGGTAATTTTCATAACGCATCAAAACAATCCAACAGAATTTTCTCAGTTTTAAGTACGTTAATTGTGGTTTTTTACTAAAATTTTAGTTTAACAAAATATACAGTTATTGTAATACTAGTCAATGTATTCCTACCCATTACAAATTTCTTATGGATTTTTTCTTAATGTATCAAAACAATATAAATTTTTTTTGAGTATGTCTCTTGTGTTTTCACTAAAATGACAATTTAAACTGAAATCATTAAATTTTTGTCATATTGGTCACATTGTGTGTTTGATTTATATTAGACTGATTCCTACATGTAAAAAATAACTTATGATTAATTTTCCAATATTAATAATACAATCAAATAACATTTTTTTAGTTTTCCTTGAGTGACACAAATTTTGAACTAAATTGTTAATTTTAAATGAATAGAAAAAAAATTCAATCATACTAGGAACACTTTGTATCATATTGAGGTGTGTGCCAATTCCTAAACATATATAATTTTATATGGATATGTTTCCTAATGTATCGAAGCAATTCATATCCTTTTTCTCAATTTTATGAATGTCACTTGTACTTTTTACAAAAAAAAATGTTAATATTAAATAAAAAGACACACTTTGAGTCATACCAGTCACAATGTGGGTCATATTAAAGTAAGGATTAATCAAACATATAAAAAATTACATTTAAATCATATTACAAATATATAAAAAATAATCAGAATTATTTTTCCCAGTTTTTAGTTTTTCAATTGTGTTTTTTATAAAAATGTCATTTTAAATGGAAACTGAAACATTGAGAAAAACTAGTCACATAGTGTGTTGTATTTCTATTATACATATTCATACACATAAATATAACTTATGATTAATTTTTTAAAAATTTAATGAAAATCAGAGAATTTTTTTCAGTTATTAGTATGTGAAATGTGTTTTGAAATAAAATGTTATTCTTAAACTGATAATAGACTCTTAGAGTCATATTCATCACATAATAAATTCATACTAATGTGAGATAGATTTATATATGTTAGAAATTTATTATGAATCCATTCCCTTAATTGTCGAGACAATATGTTTGAATTTTATCATTTTTCATTGAGTGACACATGTTTTGAACTAAAATTTCAATTTTAAACTCATAATAAACACTTACAGTATTATTGGGGAAACAATGTATCAGATTGATGTGTGGTTGATTTCTACACATCAAAAATTACTTTTTTATTATTTTACTAAAGTATATAATTAATAATAATTATTTTTCACAGTTATGAGTATGCCACTTATCCTTTTTACTAAAATTAATATGAATTTTAAATAAAAAATTACACTTGGATTCATACCTATAATATTGTGCATTAGATTGAGGTTTGGATGATTTTTACTTATCAAAACTGACATATGGATTATTTTACTAAATTATCAAAATAAAATTAATGCATTTAATTTGTTTTGAGTATGTCAGTTTTTTTTTACTAAAATTTCGTTTAAAACTAAAAACACATACATCGATTCATACCAACAAGATAATATGTTGATTTGATGTGAGACTGATTCTTACATGTATAAAATAACTTCTGAGTAATTTTACTAAATTATAATGAATATTTGACTTCCTTTTATTTTTTTAGTGATTGACAAATTTATTGAACTAAAATGTCAATTTAGAAATGTTAACGGACACTTTGAGTCATTCTGATAACACCTTACAACAGATTGAGGTGTATCATACTCGTGCATGTAAAAATTTACACATGGATCATTTTCCAAAAGTATCAAAATAATAAAAATGAATTTTATATGTGTTTTTCACTTCTCTTTTTTACTAATATGTAAATTTTAATTAAAAAGACACACAGTGAGTCATATTAGTCACACACAGTGTTAGATTTAGGTGAGGATAATTCCCCCACACTAAAAATTAATTATTTATCCATGTACCAATTTATCAAAAAAATATGAATATTTTTCACAGGAGGCTCCACATCCAGAATGAGATCTATAGAAAAATTAAGGAGATACTTGAATTTGATCCATAGATCTTGAACTGACATACTCCTATACTGGGGGGAGAATAACCCCTGCCTATTCTCAGCCTTCATGTTAGATGAAAGGAATTCCTCCTATGACTCCTACTCAAAATCCACCCACAGAACATCAACCACCTTCCTCTACCCTAGGTTAAGCATCCAATACTGATGAACTACTCCCAGCATCTTTCTCAATACCAAGGGAACCGAGTACTCTATCGGAACACATATCAGGATGAAGGTGATCTCAAGATTTACAAGGCAACTCTCAATATCCATGTCTAAAACACTACCCTCAAACTTTTTGAGAGTCTATTGTAGGAAAGCACATAACAATTTCTACCACCTATCATCCTCCTCCACTGGTTCAACACTCCGTAGATCAATAGGGTCATCCTACAATGCGTCCACTACCTATACCACACATGGATGATGACTGGGTACCATAACTAAAAGGTCAACAATGAATTCCTAAGCCCGAGTAGTATAAAATTTTATTGAAGATTAATATTAACTCATTTAACACATTTTTTTAATCCAATTCAAATTACCCAAAACACCCCAATTTATAAAAGAACACAACTCAATATGATGAATGTATGTTTTCTAGGGTCTCTACCTCGAAAATGGTGTATCCTCTCTTGGTCATTCGGTAGGATCAGAGTCCTTGCATCGAATCACGGGGGGGACTTAAAATCTAATATCATAGCCAGTATTCCTTGTCAGATTCCACACAACAAGATCACCTAATACTATTTCCCCACCAACCCATGGAATAATAATTGTTCATAACTCCAAAACCCATACTATCTCTCAACCATCACTTCTAATAAAATTCTGTCATTACAACCTCTTTCCTAAGAGGCCCACAGATCTGTAAATGAAGGAATATCGATAATGACACCCAAGTCCCACCTCCATTAGGCCCCATGGTGGCGACCTGCACCAAGGGTATAAAATATCAAAAAGTGGGATCCATTAACCATTTTATTAGAAAAATAAATAATAGATAATATGGTTAATATCAAAAATACTCCATGAACTATATATATATGATGAACCAATATCCATCCTGCATTACTTTTTTAAAACAAAATTAATACAAATACAATGAAAAACCTCAATGTAAATATCAAAAGTAAATATAGGAAATGAAAAATCAACTATGCCAAAGTTTGTTCTAATAAATCCTAGAACTTTTCCCATATTCCACCTAGAAACCTAAAGAAAATTTTATATACGTAGGGTGGGAATAAAAGTGTACTCAGTTGGAAGAAACAGAAGTCTCTCATGCACAAGTTGAGGACCATACTAATGCCCTTATTAAACAAACATCAGAAACCAAAAGCACCTAACAAGGTTTACTAACAACCCCAAACTAACCAAAGGAATTCTCACCAAATAATAAAATTTAATAATGTAATATATAGAACATAGATGATAGGGTATCCCATACCACTTTACTAATGATTAACCGCTCTCATGCTCTAACGGAAAATGTCTCTGCACTCCCACCTCTTCCAAATGTACCATGTCCCAACCTTCCTGCAAACACCTGCACCTCAAAACTAGTCTCAAAACATCGAAAAAGAAATATCATCACATCCTTCCTGCACCCACCTGGGCCTTACAACCATGTCTCTACCACAGACACCCGGGCCACATACCCTGTCACATCATAAAAAAACACATGGGAAGGAACAACACATATCTGCATGACGACACATGGAAAAGTCAACTTTCCTATACACACATGAGCCACACAAACCACTACCTTCCTAAATAATCTTGGGAAATCACTGCCTGGAAGAGGGATCAGGGAATAGTAGTTGTCCATCCATCTATCCTCCTACTGTGATATTTGGGAAAGACACCCTCACCCATCACAATGGAGTTTTTCAGCACATAATACTCGACTAGGGTGGAGTTCATATATCAAATACAAGGAAAATGTATATATATATATATATTATCAAAAACTCAAGACCAACATATGGGTTCTCAATAAAACAATAAATCACCCTATAGTACTATCAACTCTGCTGATACCTCTAAATGAATTTATAATCCCAAGAAACAGTCCCTTAATAAGTTTATAAATGAAAGACATTTACAACAAGACACAAATCTAACATAACCCCAACCATATCATTTCTCCAAATATCATTATTTATTCAGGAGACCATATACTCATTCCATCCTTACTAGGGAAACTACCAATCACAACACACAACACCCCACACAACAAAACTACTCACTTGAAATTTTTACTCTGTTCAACACCCATACCAACCAGTCCCATAATAATTCCTCAATGTCATCCCACCCTATCCTTCCTATCAACATGAAAACTAAAAAGGTTTTTCTAAATCCTGAAAAACACCTCATATCATCCAACCACATAGTACCACTGCATAACTAAACTACTACCATCACATCCATCAACATAACATAACACATCCCAAGCTTGCAACTCCACTTCTCAAACATTGACAATCTATTCCACAAGAAATCAATCTCTTAACCTGATCTTCTATTACACCACACATTCCATCCCACCGTACAACCATGATCTCGACACAAACATCACACAAACACAGAAGGCACAAGACCGAAAAAACCAAACATATCACACAACCACACCAAAAAAGGCTAGGTGAATTTTGGTTTAGAAAAAAATCATTCATTAATTCCACATAGATAATTCAAGATTTATCACAGATCAAGTCTAATCCTAAGGCATTCATTCATTCAACATGATTTATGATGTTAATCAATTTCACATGAATTTTTTCATTCAACAAGATATAAATAATAACAAAACAAATAGATACCACAAAATCCGTGATTTTAAGAAGGAATACAACACATACAACTCAAAATAGAAAATTAAAATGATCATCATCATCATATTCCCCACCTATTAATTATTTCATGTTAACAGTTTTGATTATCTTTAATATCATGATATTTTGAGCTCTTAATTTATCTTCATTAAATTTTTATTCAACTTTAATCCCAAGGAAACATTAGTACACCCACCCACGTGATTCAAAAATAAAAGAGAGACAACTGGATCCCTACCTACAAAAACAGACGATCCACGACACCTCCTTGCACAAAAACGTAGGGTACGCAAGGCTCCATGGAAATATGATCTAAGGGTGATATAAAGACACACATATTTTTAAGGAATTGTGGTTCTAGGTTCCTAATTTTCAAGATAAATAGAAATGAACAATAATGGAAGCGTCACAGCTTTAGGAATCCCAGATCCTAAATCTAAGAGGAAAATGGTATCGAAGGCCATTATACATGGATCATGCCCAAGACCGCAAATTTTGACTAACTCAAATCCCTTAAAGCATTTGGGATTTAATATATAATCTATATCATTTTAAAATAATTCAAAAAAACACATAAAAATAGTTTTAAATGCAATTTACAAGAAATTAAATGTTAAATTGGAGAAACTAGAACAACTAGAAGAAAACCATCTTTTTTACAAATTGTGGAAATGACTCAACATTGGGTGAGTCACCGATGTATGAGTCACTAATGCAACCTAACAATATAGAGTCACCAATGTGACCAAACTTCTATAAGTCAAAAATGTGAGCCACTGATTGTTGTGTCACTGATGCAACCTATTGATGTAGAGTCATTGACAAGACTCACTGATGTATGAGCCACTAATGCACCCTAATGATAGCAAGTCACCTATGAGACCTACAAATGGTGGGTCACCACCACGACCTACATATGGAGAGTAAAAAAAGAGACATACAATTAGTAAGTCACCGATGCAAGTCCCCGATGGCGAGTCACCAATAGAAACTAATGATGGTGATTCACATATGTGACCTACCGTCAACAATTCACAAATGCGATTCAACGATGGTTGTGTCACTGACCTGACCTACCAAAGAGAAATATGATTTTTAGAAAACTCTTGAAATGAGTCACCATGAATCCCCAAAACACCCCAAACACTAGATTTTGACAAACGGATAGACCATAGAGGTTCATTCCATTATAATAATATGTATATAGGGTAAGAAAATTACTCTTATTACATGTTAGGTATGGTGATGAGAGAAATTTCAATTAGAATTAATTCTCAACATTAGAATGTTTTCCAAATGAAAATTTCAATGGTAATAATAAAAGAGCAGAACAATAGAAATGAAAATCATGAAAATTAGGTATGAATTATTTTCTTTCTAGGGTGGGGTTTAAATTCCAAAATGTATTATATTAAAACTTATTTTTATTTGTAATATAGTGTTTGTTTTCTTCTTCTTTGAAATTATTTTCATTTGAGATCATTTTTTATTATATTGTTTCATGAGGAAAAGAAAATGTTCATATATAAAGGGAGTAGATAACCCTATTTCATATATATTTTTTGAATTTATTTTCATTTATTTTTATGTATTTATTATTTATATTCCATTAATATTTCATCTAAATTATTAGAGACTATGGATTTAATTTTTCAATAGGATATTTGACATAAAAAATATAACTACTAGCATATCACATTGTGAATTTCAATTCCATCAATAAATTCTTCTAGACATACACTCTATAGAGAGACTCAAGCATTGGAGGAATGTTTGATTAGATAAATGGATTACAACTAGTTCAAAATATGAAACACAATTACCATCAGGAACACTTTTTTCAATGTCAAATGTATACATTCAAAAAAAGATGACAGAAAATATTGATGTTTTGAGACTACAGACCATGAGTCTCACCATATAATCTAAACGCGGTGAGAATTTTCTAGTTAAAAAACCCTGATTTTTATTTACATACCATTCAAAGAATAATGATCCCTACATAGCAAAAACCATGCTAGTTTTTAAAAAATTATTTCAAAAAAAATTGAAGGTATTTTCCATTTTTCAATAACATAGTAATGATCCCCAGATTGGGTTCCTCTCATGATTCCATTTTCTGTTCCAAATTCCTACCTACACCAATTTATAACATTTCTATTGAAAAATGTAGATTGTCAATAAATTTATCCTAAATTATTGTATTTTTTATTAGATTTATATTGCTTTAAAATCATTCATTTCAATTATACATTATTCTTATAACCTATTCTCTCCACTCGTGATGGTCTCCAAATAGATTCTTTATGGATGCATCCTTATGGGGTTGGGATTCAATAGTTTGGTAGATGGGTGACAATGAACCACTAATATAAACATTATATATATGTTCAAGATTGGAATTATGTTATGAAATTTATCTTTCAAATCAAACCTATTTTTATGATCATAATTGACAGTTTACAATTGGAGAAAACCCAAACATTATTGAGATGATGGGACTATGAGAAATACATATTATTGATAAACGATTTTAAAGAGTTGAATATAAATTCTCATAATTGGTTCCATCACCTAAAAATGGGAATTTAAAGAGTTAGGTTTAATCGACCAATAATTCCAAATGTGTTTGGTTACTCTAGGAAAACTCTATTTCTAAGACAAATGAACTGTATCATAATATTTTAATGATATCCTTAGAACATGTTCCATAAAATTGATACCTGGAATATTTTCATTCTTCATTATTTAATTATTTAATTAATGATCATTAGATACATATTTTTGTGTAAAACATTTCATTATATCATTAAGAAGAGTCTCCACACATGGATATATATGTTAAGAATAACAATAGGTTCCATTCAATGTTTCTAATAGACCCTAGAAAACCCTGAGAGTGGAGGGGGAATGAAGGTGTAGAATATGTATTCTAAATTAATTTATCTTATTATCTCATTGGTAAAAACATGTTAAATATATCTATTATTAATGTGTATTAATTTAATAATTTACACACTTAAGGGCCATATGAAAATTTTACATGGTTCACCACTGTGGGTTGGCCCAAATATTATATGATGATAGGTTTTTGGTTGTACCAATGTCTTCTAATATTCACTAGTTTTGTATTAAAAAACATTACCACAATCACTCTATTCTTGGTGCATATCCATTAAAAGGTTTTTGGGATATGACATTTCATTTCTCATATCACTTCTGTTTACTCCCCCTAGCTCACGGTGTTGGAAAAAATATGAACATAGTTTATCAACATGAAGGTAACTTAAATGGGTTGGAATCAAATCATGTATCCTCGACTATAGATAGATTCTTTTTTGGTGTCTTATTTTCACCTAAAAGAGTAATTTACATTTTAACACAATGATTGTTCATGATCTATTCCTCTGAAAGCTGGCCTTATTCTTATGCGCATCACGCTAATCTATACTCCCCCTCCGTGAACCATCACTAATAAATCACATCCATGTACTGATTCCACAAACCACCTCTACAAACCACTTTCGCAAACCACCTCTGCAAACCACTTCTGTGAATCGCATCCGCATACAGCTACTACACACCGTTTCCATGTACTGCTTATTCTTTGTTGACCAACACCTCTTCCACAAACATTCTTCCCCGAATAATATTACATGAACCACCTTATAATGACCATTTTAATTTACTGGCTTTAGTTGCCCACAAAACCACTTCCATATTCTGTCTTTGTGGAACACTTCTCCTTTCATGGAATCCAACTCATGAACCTATTCACCATTGTGTGGTTGTCTACCCATAAACCACTTCTAGACGTCATGTAATTCCTATTGAATTTATAATCTCAAAATTGCATTTCTAATGTTGGTATCAGCGTTTCTTATATAAGAAAATAGATCCACAAAATCAGTAAAACCCAGATTTACCAAATCATCACCACGTTCCATGCTCTAGCGAACTGTTCTGCCCAATGCGGGCTATGTACAACCTTTTCCTTCATGGCTGCCAAAATCACCAACTTGTTTTCACAAACAAAACTCCATCCTACGAAATATTTTCCTTTCATTAACTGAATACCTACCCATGAACATCATTTTATCAGCAAACCGTACCCACTACGTTTGAAAATCAATGTGTATAAAACATAATGGGAAGCATTAATTGGGGTTTCTTGATATCAAACACAAAATTTTTTCTTTTTTAACTCATCATTATCCCTAATTGTAACATTTTTTTATTTCTTTTTAATTCCTCAATTCTCCATCATCCTTCCACTAGAAAAACATTTAATATTTCATCTTCCTCAATTTTACCACAAAGGAAAACATGTAATTTCTCTATTATCTCACATTGTAAATAAACCCAAAGAATTAAATTTTTACTTGAAGAGCCCAAAGCGCAGTTCCGTAGATTGTATCTCACCCATAAACCTTCAAAACATAAGCAGACATATTAAAAACATAAGTACAACTAACGAGAGGGGAACAATCTAAATGTCATCATGCATTTGGAGGTGGTTCAAAACCAAGGTACAACCAATGTTTCTCTAACACATGTGTTGACAATGGATGGGTATGTATGTCATCCAATTGACCATCAGTTCAATCATGATCAATTTTAATCATGAATTGTTCCAAATTTTTCTTGATGAAGTGATATTTTATTTCAATGTGTTTTATATGATAATTCTGAATAGGATTCATCATAAGATTAATTGAAATCTTGTGGTCATAGTAAATCACCACTGACTATTTCACCTCATCACCAATATCAGTCAAATATTGATTTATCCAAATTAGTTGAGTGAAAGCCTTTGTAGTGCATATATACTCAATAGTATTAGTACTGATAGAAGTGATTTCCCCTTTCTTACTAAAGAAGAAAATGCATTGTGTTCCAATGAATAGTGATCCACTACATATGGATTTTAAATCTACTAAATCTGACGCCTAGTCAGCATCATAAAATTATGATAGTTCATTATCTTTTCCTATAGAAATGTATAATACATACTTATAAGTATCTTGAATGTACCTCGTGACTCATTACACTAGTTCCATATGTTATTCAATCATATTTCGTAGAATTTTCCCCATTAAGAATCCTCCAAAGTGAATATCTGGCCATGTTTCTGCGAAATAAAATAGGCTTCCAATTATTCTTCTGTACACGGTGGGATCCCCAAAATTCCCATCCTCATGATTTCCATGTTTATTTCCAATCACAGTCCAAGTCGAAATTGGGTTGGATTCAATCATACTGAATTTATTCAACAACTACCTTTCATACTTTTCCTATGAAATGAATTTTTTGTCTTTCCTCTAAATCACTTACAGCCCTAAGATTCATATGAGTTAACCAATCAAGGAAATTTTAATTTCTAATTTCATATGGTGGGAAAGTTGATCCACTGATCCTTGTATTCGTTAACCAAATATAATGACATCTATGTGCACTGGAATGATTAACTGATCTCTATGAGAATTATTCACATATTGATTGTGATACTATCTGCCTATTTTAAAATCAAGATTCATTATATAAGAATACAGCGGAGTGTACCATGCTCATGATTCCTGTTTTAGTCCATATAGAGCCTTTTTAATCTAAAGCCCATTATTTTATCATTACCAATAAGAAATACTACTGTTTTTCCAATATATACTTATTCTTCAAGAACACCATTTAAGAAAGTTATGTTGACATCCATTTGATACAATTTGTATCCTATTGAAATTCCTATTATAATAAACAGTTTGATTGACACTAGTCTAGACACTAGAGAATATGTTTCTTTAACATTAAAACCTTCAATCTATGAATAGACTTTACACACCATCTATGACTTATTTAGGATCACATTTCCATATTCATCAAATTTATTTTTGAAAATCCCTTTCGTATAAATATCATTTTGGTTTTTGGGTCTCTTAACTACATCCCATGTTTGGTTCTTATCGATTTTATCCAACTCTTCATTCATGGATTTAATCCATGATTCATTATTTGATGCTTCATCAAATGAGGATGGTTCCAAAACTGATAGAAAGGAATATTGGGAATTATTCTTTATTCTTCTTGTCTATGTGGGAGCTATCCAATCCCCAATAATGTTGTATTGATCAATTTATTCTATTCAATTTCTCCAATATGGTTCAAGATGATTTCCTTCATCCAGGGTTTCCTCTTTTGATTCTTCTTCTCAGTTAACATCATTATGTTATTATTGACTGTTTTTTATGCATTCCTCTACTACTATATTTGGATTCGTTCCATTTACACATTCTTATGCATCTTCAATCACACCATCAGATGAATTATTTGAGGAATTTGGGATTTTATCTTCAATAATCTTCATATAACTACTTTCCACAATTTTTTCAGACTGTTTGTTGAAACTTTTGTAGGATTTTATATTCATTTAATATTTGAGGAATATTAATTTATCTGTAACATCACCATACTTTTATTGTTTTCCTTCATTATTTTAGAGAAAAATTTTACTTCCAAAAACATGAAAATAATTAAAAGAGGGCTTCCCACCATGCCACAAGTAATATAGTGTCTTTTATTCACCTATATAAAGAACTGTTTGATTTTGAATATACAATATAGCTTGAAAATCCGCTTTCCAGTAATGTATATAGATATAACTCTCAATAAATATGGTTTTTCCAATATTATTCACTTGTCAAATCCCATGCTCCACAACTCCATTTTGCTACAGATTTCTCAGGGCAGCAACCTCATGTGGTATTCCATGATTTTTTAAGTAATTTTCAACTTCAATGGATGTGTGTTCCCCTCTATTGTCTTGCTGCAAAATATTTATTTTCCATCAAGTATCATTCTTGTCTATTCAGGGAAAATTTTTCATGCAATCAAGCACTTTTAATTTCTAATGTTAACCATCGCATGTGAAATAATATTATAATCATTAAAGAAAAGGATGAAATACCTTTATCTATATGTTCCAGAAACATTCATCAGACCATGTCCATATTTATGAATGAGTTCATGAACAATTGATTCTCTTTTCTTCTTTGGATGATATGAATTGAACAACATAGTTCTTCATATGCAAGAATCACAATACATCATCCATTCACACTTTAAATTTGGGATATCCATGAAAATATCCTGTTAAAATATCTTTTCCATACCTTATTTATTGATGTCACCCAATATATAGTGTCAGGAGTTGTTCTCTTTTTCAACCGTCATGTAATAAATGTTCTATTTACTATCTACCTGATATAAGTTTCCATTTGTTCTACATCAACTCAAAAGGGAATTATATATTATTCATTTTATAGTTCACATATTTTGATTTAATTTCACCATAAGTACTGAAATACCTCAGGGTTTTAAAAATAATATCAAATTCATGAAACATTGTTTTAAGTAGATATTTATAACTAGCCTTTAAAAATAATTCTCCACTTATATGATTTGAATTTCAAAAAACGGTCATCTAAAATTGTGATCAGTATGTTATTTAGAGTATAATGGAACCAACTTTTATTTTTGGTGAATAGTAAAATACCCTTATGAATAGTAATATGAATAAATATTACCCTAATAACTAGTAAATTAAATTAATTATTTATTTTTTAAGGCTTTAAGATAAAGAAATCTTTGTGAATTTTTCAATGTGATATAAAAGTAGTTACTCTTTTAAAATTATTAATTTTTGAATTAAGTATGATTTAATTTTAAAATTAAACTAATAATATTTAGAAAATTATTTTCAAAAAATGGAGTTCATTTTTTAATTATTCACATCGAGAAATGGTTTGGGAAATTTTTTTGGAATTTTCTGAAATTCTAGAATTTGTTATGAATAGTAAAATATGATAAAATACGATAAATGCTATATACATTATTTACTACATCATATGAGAAGAAAATATGATGTAAGACCACTTGGTTCAAACTCACATGACATTATTACTTTTTGGGGTCACATGAAATAAGACTATTCATAGTCTTGAGCAAAAATATAAGAATAATGATTAAAATAATGATAAATACCTCATTCACTCCACTTTAAATACCACCCTCATTGCCCTATTCCTCCCACACACCTCAACCCTTGATAATAACCTATGTTCTTCACAACACTCTTCCCATGGATATTCCCCACATCTTAGAGATTTTGGTCTCATAAAAGGCCAAAACCAAATGCCTTAAATTAGATCTCAAGGGGAAGAGATCAAGAGGTAAACATCCTCTTTTATTTTCATTCTTTTATTCCATTTTATGTTTTTATTTTTCATTCCCTTATAATTATGTTGGGATATGCTATTCAATATTCCCCATACTTTACATGTTATGTAATAATTATGAGATACCCCCTTTTTCTCATCAAACTATTTTATTAAATCTTAAGTGATGTCGTTAGGTTGTCGAATTTTAGTGAGAGATTTCCAAATTTTTCTTTTATTTTTTATCCTTTATTTTAATATTGTTTCCACACCTAATATTATCCAAGAGGCATTAAATCTACAGAATCATTTATATTTTGGATGTTCTCATCATCATGGATAATTCATCATCAATTTTCATCTCCTCTCCAACTTATTCAATGAATTAAAACACCATATGTGTTGTGTCGATTTACCAACATCACAGACTATGTGATTAAATTTCCATTAATTACATCACAGCTGGTCATGATACATTTTTTATGTTTGAGCCTGGTTATAATATATTCGTTATGTCTCATCCATGGTTCTGGATTTTTTTTACACATTGTTTTAATTTATAAAAAAACGAGGGTGTAGTGATCCAAGAACAACTACAATGATCAAAACGAACATCATTAGTGATTTAACATATGAATCAACTTCATTTGATAATTCAAATTAATAAATTATATAATTTATGGATGTTCGAAAATTTCAAATACCACCCTATTCCTATTCTGGAGTTTCACTTCCAATTGACAAAAATATCCATGATGTTTCAATCATGGAAATCATGTAAAGAACAAACCTAAAACAATGGAAGGAACAAAATTCTATCAATTAAAGGGTGAAATTATGTTATAAATATAAGGCCCCAGCCTTAAACCTTACATAATATTGAATTAAATGAATAATTCATGTTGAGGATCTTTTCAGGTTTAGAGTTTTAGAGAATTAGAACATAACTATTACATCTTAAAAGATTACAAAGTAGACACTTCTACTAAGTTTCCATAAAATAAAAACTCTTAAAAAGAAATATTTCTAGATTCCATGTTTTAGATAGCATGAAATTCCCTTGATCCCATCCTTGACCATATTCCACTTTAAGTCCTGTGAAAAACATTTCAAAAAACTTGGGGTGAGCATAAAAAGCTCAGTAAGGGATACAAAAAGAATGAAATCTGTTAGTTTTTCAAACATCAAGTAAACCATATATACTATATCAAAGTAATACCTTCACCTTCATGAAGTAGTAAAAAAAATCTTCACTGAATAAAGTATCATTACTTACCTTTTTGTAACCAAAGGATTACCATAAAACCCATATAAAAAACACATAGAATATATAAAGGTAACTTGGGACATAAACATACTTAAGTGGAATAACCATACGGTTGACTTCCACACATATCACTTAATGGAATAGCCATACGGCCAATTTCCATACATACTTAATGGAATAGCCATACGGCCGACTTCCATACCCAATGCATTGGAGGTTATAATGTAACCACCCGTCCTGGTATTCACGGCACCACCCGTCATATGGTTTATAACGTAACCACCCGTTAAAATGTCCAAGTACCAAAATAAAATCATAAAACATAAAACCAATATAAAGCAATGATAACATTTCCACATTTCAATCACAATATATCATAAATATATTGACATAATAGAATCCTTTTTCAAAACCATATTCAATACCAATATACATAAAAGAGTATATGGTATTTATTTTATTCTAAAAACATTACGGCTTGTTGAGAAAGCCAAAGATCAAATAATACTCGCGGCGGCAGAAAAAGGTCGTTGTCACCGCGTACGTTAAAAAAAACATTCCTTTTTGTTGTTTAGTAAAACGCTTCGTAGAAAAATATTCCTTTTGTATAAAAGTAAAATTCAAAGGAGTTTATACACCGTATAAAAGAAAGTTATGTATAAAATGAAATATGCCTCAATGAAAGTAGATTGAGACGAAGTCCCTTACCTTGGTTCCGACTTGACTCGATCGTTCTTTAACGTCCTGAATAATAAACTTGAGTTAATTTATACTTGATTAAGAACCTTTTTAAAGTTCATTATTCCTTTTATATCACTTATTGCCATGTTATAAACATTATGTAACCATTTAAGTTAATAATGTTTGTTTTGTCAATATTTGGTTCTTAAGTCGAAAGTTGACTTCTTACAATTACATGTTGTTCGTGTGGTCAAAAGTTCTTTATATCCAGAATGGAATTCCTGATTTGGATATAATATATATCATATATATCCAGAATATACATGTATTTATAATATTACATAATCATTTATAGGTAAGAAATGAAATGCACCGTTCATGGAGACGGTATGCCGTACGTACGCATGAACGCTACTTTCATTTCTTTGTCATATTAGTGGAATTAAAACTAAATGAGAGGTATGTATATTTTAATTCCAGAATTATATTCATCATTTATATATATCATTAATTATATATATACATTATATACATGTAATTTTAATAGTACATTACATTTGGGGATAAGAAATGAAATGCACCGTTCATGGAGACGGTAAGCCGTACGTACGCATGAACGCTACTTTCATTTCTATCTCATACTTTAATGGAAATAAATAATAATGATATAGAGGTATATTATAATTCCAGTATAACATCATATATAATAACTTTAAATCCATCCTGTACACGTCCCACATATGGCATTAACGGATCACATCACTTTTAGGGGGCGGTAGTCTGCACTTCCTTAAATGAAGATATCGTGTTTACACATAATGGAAACCATAAAGGTATTCCAAAAACGAAAAATACAGAAGCTTTAAGAAAACATAAACATATTATATATCATATATAAAAATAGTGACATCATAATGGCCACCCTTGAAGGTGTTAAATGAGTATTGAACAATCATCGTTTCGGGAGGCAGAATTTCGCCATCCACGGAAACCGTATGTTCATTAACCATTTGATGTATTTGTGTGAGAGTGTATCTCAAATAAATATTATAACAACATCCTAATATATTTAAGATACTGGTTTGTTTACAAAATAAGTAAATAAAAAGAGTTTAGAGGGTTGGAGAAGCAAAATAAAACAAATGAACAAGGGAGAATGAATTACCTTTAAAAGTGTAACTCCCTTTTGATTTTAGCCTAAAGGCTTCCGTTGAAAAAATTCTGCCCAAAGGGAATCCTCTAGGATTAGGAGAGAGATTTGGAGAGAGTAATTGGGCAGGGGTTGGCCGAGCCAAAGGCTTGAGAAGTGTGTGAAATGGGGTAGAGGTGGGGGCCTTTTATAAGAGGAGAGGAGGGGCACTTTTGGAAAGTAACGAAATATTACTTTATTTGAAAATGTGTTTCGGTTTTAAAAGGTCCCACATTGGTAGAATTCGTGTATAAGGTGATAAGGGTTCCAAATCCACTCATCCAATTGGTTTTTGACATGTGTAGGTTTTAGATTTTTCATTATCTTTCCATTTTATTTAAATCGTCAAATAATGATGTCATCACTGCATCATTATTATTTCATATATAATTTAATTTATTTAAGGTCTAAAAATTATAAAAAAAATACTATTATGTAGGAAATATTTTTAGCTTTCCAATGACTATTTATAATCAAAATTTGGACTTGTATAACCCCACTAAAAACTAATTTTTTTAAAACAATTTATGTTAGTGTCATTTTCACTTTAACATTAAATAAAAATATATTAATGTCATTTTCCAACTAAAGTGGCTCCATGGGGTCCCCAAGTTGGCCCATGTCTTGTCTTGGTCGGCCATGACTCACCCAATAGGTTTAGTACAAGTTCCATGGTGTTTTCACATTCTTATAATACCATTTTTATCTTAAACTGCACTAATTACCTCTAATCGCGATTAATGAAAAAAAAATACTATTCACCAAAAAATTATTTTAATCTCATTGAACCACATTTTACTTCTTAATGGAAACCATGTATGTTGGATTTTCAAAATTCAATACACATTAGTGGTAAACTTTCATTTAACTGAAAAATCAGTTTGCTTGATTACCACTTAGTGGTTTCACTATTCATCAAAAATTGAAGTTTTTCAGAAAATTACAAAAAATTCACCCCTAAGCTATATTTGATATTCCGAATTCAAAAATGAAGTCCATTTTACAAAATTCAAAACATATAAGTCAAATTAATTAATTTAATAATTAATTCCCGTTGTCATGACAAGTAGCATGTTTTTGTGAAACAATAAGTATCAAAAGATTGACACCAGTTTAAGTCCAATTTCAAAGTGAAATTGATTCCAATGACCACCATTGGATTAACTGGTAAAAATATTTTCTAATTGAACTTTAAAACCAATTAAAATAATAATCTAATCATATAAATAAATTTTATTAAAAAGAGGTTTTGAATTAAAATACAACATTTTACACTTCATAAAAAAAATGAACTTTATCTGAAAAATACCAAAAAATTACACAAAGTAAAATTTGATGTCCCGATTCTTAATAAGAGTTTTATTTGGTCCAAACGAATGTATAAGAGTGATCAAATCTATATTTAATGACAGTTCTCCATTAAAAGGCGATAAGTGAACCTTTAGTGAAAACTAGGGTATATATGCCCTAAAATTGAACTCTTTCCGTATTTTAAGCCTTTATCTTTTATTGGGATAATGTATAAACATTTAAAAACATATCTAATCATATTTTAGTTATTTCTATCCATTTCCGCCAGTACAACGGCTACTTGTTAACTAACATTTAAAATAATATTATTTTATTACTAGTGTGCTATGTAAGTTTCAAAGAAACTCATCGTTGCGTATCGGGTACGCTATCGAACATAGCAACCCTTTTAAAATAAAATTAATATTTATTTCGTAAATATTAATAAATATGAAAATTCTTTATTCTTTATTTACCTGGGATGTTACATCCTTCCCCCCTTTTGGGAATTGCGTTCTCGCAATTTTATTCACTTATCAAAATAAGTGGGGGTATTTATCCCTCATAGCATTTTCAGATTCCCACGTTGCCTCTTCAATCACATCGTTTTTCCACAAAACCTTTACCTGACGAATCACCTTATTCCGTAACACCTGGTCCCTGTGGTCAAGAATCTGGACCGGTTTTTCCTCATAAGATAGGTTCTCTTCCAGCTGAACTACCTCTGGACTCAAAACATGAGATGGATCTGGCATATACTTGCTCAACATTGAAACATGAAAAACATTGTGTACCTTAGATAAACTCGGAGGTAAAGCCACCCGGTATGCAACTGATCCAACTCTCTCCATAATTTCATATGGTCCAATAAACCTTGGACTCAGCTTTCCTTTCTTACCAAATCTCGTCACACTTTTCCAATGAGAAACCTTGAGAAAAACATGATCACCTACCTCGAAAGATAGATCCTTCCTCCGGTTATCCGCATAACTCTTCTGCCTGCTCTGAGCTGTTCTCATGTGCTTCTGAATCAACAAATCTTTTTCTGTCATCTCTTCTACCAATTCTGGTCCCATCAACTTCCTTCCACCCACTTCATCCCAGAAAGTTGGAGTTCGACACCGCTTCCCATATAATGCCTCAAATGGTGCCATCTGTATACTGGAATGAAAACTGTTATTATAAGAAAAGTCAACCAAAGACAAATGTTGGTCCCAACTTCCCTGATAATCCATAGAACAAGCTCGTAGCATATCCTCCAATGTCTGGATTGTTCATTCTGACTGCCCATCTGATTGAGGATGAAAAGCTGTACTAAAATTTAATTCAGTACCCAACGACTTCTGAAGGCCTTTCCAAAAGGTAGAAGTAAACCTGGGATCACGATCCGATACCATGGAGAGAGGAACTCCATGTAACCTGACTATCTCTTTAAGATAAAATGGGAAAGTTGATCTAGAGAGAAAGTATCTCGTATAGAAAGGAAATGAGCAGATTTGGTCAAGCGATCAACAATAACCCAGATTGCATTATTACCTCGAGATGTCCTCGGTAATCCCACAACAAAGTCCATGGATATGTTTTCCCATTTCCACTCTGGCACTGGTAAAGGCTGAAGCATCCCTTTCCATAACTGCCGCTCTGCTTTAACCTGTTGACATGTCAAACACTTCACAGTAAAATCAGCAATATCTATTTTCATTCCATCCCACCAGTAATACTCCCGCAGATCTCTGTACATCTTAGTACTGCCAGGATGAACTGAAAACGGGGAACTATGAGCCTCACATAACAACTCATTATTCAACTGTGAATCAAAAGGCACACACAATCTCTTCCCAAATCTCAAAACACAATCATTATCAATGTTGAATTCAGGCAACTTACCTTTCTGAACCAGCTCTACCTTATTCTGCAACTCGTTGTCTTGCTTCTGGGCTTGCTTGATTCTATCTGATAGAGAATATCTCACTGATACCTGAAAGAAAACAGAAGGACTTCCTGTACCAACAACTTCTATGCCAAATTTCATAAAATCCTTAACCAAAGGATCACGTTCCAAACGCAACATTGTTAATGAAGCATTACTTTTTCAACTCAAAGCATCAGCCACTGAATCATCCTCCTGCCTCAATTCTAGGAACTTTTTTTCCATCCTAAGAAAAACCACCTTAGGAAAATATTTCTCAAGAAACATACCTTTGAATTCTTCCCAGTGAAGATCCTCAATCTCATCACTATCCCTTATATTTTTCACCATCGACCACCACTGATCAGCTTCACCTTCAAAACGGTAAACAGCAAGACTAACCTTTTGATTTTCTGAACACCCCATGACATCAAAAATCTTCTCCAGTGCTTTAATCCACCCTTCAGCTTGCACAGGGTCAGATGATCCTCTGAATGATGGGGGATGTTGCCTCATGAAATGTTCCACCACTGACATGTTCCTCTGTGGTTGATCTGGCTGATCTTTTGCATGGATACCACCACCATTTATAGCCTGAGTCAACTGTGCCATCACTGCAACAAACTGTTCAGTTCTGATTCCGACCATCTCAGGTTGCTGATTTGGAAGGTTGTCTTCCTCCTGATGTCGTCCCAACATAGCTGCTTTGTTTCCTCTGCGGAAAACCATTCTGAACACAGAAATATCTTAGGCGAAGCAACATGGTAATCCGTAAATGCTATATCATTTCAATCATATTATAATTTAACACTTTTCTAACTCCTAAAGTTGTCTAAACCGACCTCTGATACCAACTATAAGGCCCCAGCCTTAAACCTTACATAATATTGAATGAAATGAATAATTCATGTTGAGGATCTTTTCAGGTTTAGAGTTTTAGAGAATTAGAACATAACTATTACATCTTAAAAGATTACAAAGTAGACACTTCTACAAAGTTTCCATAAAATAAAAACTCTTAAAAAGAAAGATGTCTAGATTCCTTGTTTTAGATAGCATGAAATTCCCTTGATCCCATCCTTGACCTTATTCCACTTTAAGTCATGTGAAAAACATTTTGAAAAACTTGGGGTGAGCATAAAAAGCTCAGTAAGGGATACAAAAAGAATGAAAACTGTTAGTTTTTCAAACATCAAGTAAACCATATATACTATATCAAAGTAATACCTTCACCTTCATGAAGTAGTAAAAAAAATCTTCACTAAATAAAGTATCATTACTTACCTTTTTGTAACCAAAGGATTACCATAAAACCCATATAAAAAACACATAGAATATATAAAGGTAACTTGGGACATAAACATACTTAAGTGGAATAACCATACGGTTGACTTCCACACATATAACTTAATGGAATAGCCATACGGCCAATTTCCATACATACTTAATGGAATAGCCATACAGCTGACTTCCATACCCAATGCATTGGAGGTTATAACGTAACCACCCGTCCTGGTATTCACGGAACCACCCGTCATACGGTTTATAACGTAACCACCCGTTAAAATGTCCAATTACCAATATAAAATCATAAAACATAAAACCGATATAAAGGAATGATAACATTTCCAC
The DNA here is from genome assembly GCA_963277665.1 of Viscum album. Lineage (NCBI taxonomy): Eukaryota > Viridiplantae > Streptophyta > Magnoliopsida > Santalales > Viscaceae > Viscum > Viscum album. Next base: position 1,867,838,850 of record OY728131.1, read on the forward strand.
ATTTCAATCACAATATATCATAAATATATTGACATAATAGAATCCTTTTTCAAAACCATTTTCAATACCAAAATACATAAAGGAGTATATGGTATTTATTTTATTCTAAAAACATTACGGCTTGTTGAGAAAGCCAAAGATCAAATAATACGCACGGCGGAGGAAAAAGGTCGTTGTCACCGCGTACGTTAAAAAAAACATTCCTTTTTGTCATTTAGTAAAACGCTTCGTAGAAAAAGATTCCTTTTGTATAAAAGTAAAATTCAAAGTATTTTATACACCGTATAAAAGAAAGTTGTGTATAAAACGAAATATGCCTCAATGAAAGGAGATTGAGACGAAGTCCCTTACCTTGGGTCTGACTTGACTCGATCGTTCTTTAACGTCCTGAATAATAAACTTGAGTTAATTTATACTTGATTAAGAACCTTTTTAAATTTCATTATTCCTTTTATATCACTTATTTCCATGTTATAAACATTATGTAACCATTTAAGTTAATAATGTTTGTTTTGTCAATATTTGGTTCTTAAGTCGAAAGTTGACTTCTTACAATTACATGTCATTCGTGTGGTCAAAAGTTCTTTATATACAGAATGAAATTCCTGATTTGGATATCATATATATCATATATATCCAGAATATACATGTATTTATAATATTACATAATCATTTAGAGGTAAGAAATGAAATGCACCGTTCATGGAGACGGTAAGCCGTCCGTACGCATGAACGCTACTTTCATTTCATTGTCATATTAGTGGAATTAAAACTAAATGAGAGGTATGCATATTTTAATTCCAGAATTATATTCATCATTTAGATATATCATTAATTATATATATACATTATATACATGTAATTTTAATAGTACATTACATTTGGGGATAAGAAATGAAATGCACCGTTCATGGAGACGGTAAGCCGTACATACACATGAACGCTACTTTCATTTATATCTCGTACTTTAATGGAAAGAAATAATAATGATATAGAGGTATATTATAATTCCAGTATAACATCATATATAATAACTTTAAATCCATCCTTTACACGTCCCACATATGGAATTAACGGATCACATCACTTTTAGGGGGCGGTAGTCTGCACTTCCTTAAATGAAGATATCGTGTTTACCCATAATGGAAACCATAAAGGTATGCCAAAAATGAAAAATACAGAAGCTTAAAGAAAACATAAACATATTATATATCATATATAAAAATAGTGACATCATAATGGCCACCCTTGAAGGTGTTAAATGAGTATTGAACAATCATCGTTTCGGGAGGCAGAATTTCGCCATCCACGGAAACCGTATGTTCTTTAACCATTTGATGTAGTTGTGTGAGAGTGTATCTCAAAGAAATATTATAAAAACATCCTAGTATATTTAATATAGTGTTGTTGTTACAAAAGAAGTAAATAAAAAGAGTTTAGAGGGTTGGAGAAGCAAAATAAAACAAATGAACAAGAGAGAATGAATTAGCTTTAAAAGTGTAACTCCCTTTTGATTTTAGCCTAAAGGCTTCCTTTGAAAGGATTCTGCCCAAAGGGAATCCTCTAGGATTAGGAGAGGGATGTGGAGAGAGTAATTGGGCAGGGGTTTGCTGATCCAGAGGCTTGAGAAGTGTGTGAAATGGGGTAGAGGTGGGGGCCTTTTATAAGAGGAGAGGAGGGGCACTTTTGGAAAGTAAAGAAATATTACATTATTTGAAAGTGTTTTTCGGTTTTAAAAGGTCCCACATTGGTAGAATTAGTGGATAAGGTGATAAGGGTTCGAAATACACTCATCTAATTGGTTTTGGACATGTGTAGGGTTTAGATTTTTCATTATCTTTCCATTTTATTTAAATCGTCAAATAATAATGTCATCGCTGCATCATTATTATGTCATATATAATCTAATTTATTTAATGTCTAAAAATTATAAAAAAAATACTATGATGTAGGAAATCGTTTTATCTTTCCAATGACTATTTATAATCAAAATTTGGACTTGTATAACCCCACTCAAAAATTATTTTTGTAAAACAATTTATGTTAGTGTCATTTTCACTTTAACATTAAATAAAAATATATTAATGTCATTTTCCAACTAAAGTGGCTCCATGGGGTCCCCAAGTTGGCCCATGGCTTTTCTTGGTCGTCCATGACTCACCCAATAGGTGTAGGACAAGTTTCATGGTGTTTTCACATTCTTATAATACCATTTTTACCTTAAACTACACTAATTACCTCTAATCGCGATTAATGAAAAAAAATTACTATTCACCAAAAAATTATTCTAATCTCATTGAACCACATTTTACTTCTTAATGACAACCATATATGTCGGATTTTCAAAATTCATTACAAATTAGTGATAAACTTTCATTTAACTGAAAAATCAGTTTGCTTGATTACCACTTAGTGGTTTCACTATTCATCAAAAATTGAAGTTTTTCAGAAAATTACCAAAAATTCACCCTAAGCTATATTTGATATTCCGAATTCAAAAATGAAGTCCATTTTAAAAAATTAAAAACATATAAGTCAAATTAATTAATTTAAAAATTAATTCCCGCTGTCATGACAAATAGCGTGTTTTTGCGAAACAATAAGTATCAAAAGATTGACACCAGTTTAAGTCCAATTTCAAAGTGAAATTGATTCCAATGACCACCATTGGATTAACCGGTAAAAATATTTTCTAATTTCACTTTAAAACCAATTAAAATAATAATCTAATCATATAAATAAATTATATTAAAAAGAGATTTTGAATTAAAAGACAACATTTTACACTATTCATAAAAAAAATGAACTTTATCTGAAAAATACCAAAAAATTACACAAAGTAAAATTTGATGTCCCGATTCTTAATAAGAGTTTTATTTGGTTCAAAAGAATTTATAAGAGTGATAAAAACTATATTTAATGACAGTTCTCCATTAAAAGGCGATAAGTGAACCTTTAGTGAAAACTAGGGTATATATGCCCTAAAATTGAACTCTTTCCATATTTTAAGCCTTTATCTTTTATTGGGTAAATATATAAACATTTAAAAACATATCTAATCATATTTTAGTTATTTCTATCCATTCCCGCCAGTACAACGGCTACTTGTTAACTAACATTTAATATAATATTATTTTATTACTAGTGTGCTACGTAAGTTTCAAAGAAACTCATCGTTGCGTATCGGGTACGCTATCGAACGTAGCAACCCCTTTAAAATAAAATTAATATTTAATTCGTAAATATTAATAAATATGAAAATTATTTATTCTTTATTTACCTGGGATGTTACAATAAAATTATCATATAAGATGTAATAAATATGAATATGTTTTTATAAGATAATAATAACACTACTTTATCAATTATATATGAGGTTTTAAACAAGTTTGATGTAAGACAAACAAGATGTAAGATAATTCTTTACCTGATTTCCATCCTTTGGATTAACCTTATACTTCCTTATTTTTGTGGTATTAAATTTTTTGTGTAATTAATAATGATTATATTATGTTTAATTATGTGTATTTATAGATTATATAAATATTACATTCACTCTATTAAGTCTCACTTAAATTATATGATATTTATAATGGACTTTTCATTTCAAATCTTCTTTTAAAATATTGTTTTTCAAAGATCAAAAGAAATATATTTGTTCTATTATTCATGTTTTAAGATTATGTTCTTGATCTTGAGAATTGTTTTTGATTAAGGGTGGTACTTATATTTACCTCCAATGAATTGGGTATTTTTATGTTGGTGGTCGGCCGTATGGTTACTCCAAGTGTAACAGCGATGGTTACAATAATTGTAAGGTAGTCGTGAGGGTTACAAATTATAAGGTAGTCGAGATGGTTACAATATTATGTATTTAAGGCCTTAAGATGCCTTTATAGTTCTATTTTTGTTATTATGTTTTGTGGTTTTTTTGCGTAAATATCATGTTTCATAAAGTATGTATATATATATGGGTGTTAAGTACGTCTTTTGAATATGATTTCCTACGTTACAAGTATTCATGGACTATTGTGTTATTTCCTTCTTTTTATATCCCTTACTGAGATTTATTTTCTCATCCAATGTTTTTAAATGATCTTCATAGGTTATAAGAGTTTTTAATACATATAAGGAAGACATGTTAAATTTTTGAAGAGTTTTCAACGAAATCATGTTTTTTTGAAAATTTTAATATTTTGTAAGAAATGAATACTATTTTCATGGTATCCACTATGTAATAATGTGTAATTTTATGAATGTATTATGTCCCAGTTCAATAAAGATATAAACATGAAAATATCATCAAATTGAGAGAAGTAATTTCTTGACTGAAATCAATATTATTTAATGTAATAAGGATAGGTCCTTATTGTTAGTATCAGAGGATGGTTTAGATAACATTAGGGGTTATGATGATGTCAGAAAAATACCATAAGCGATTATTACTCTAAGAATAATTTGATATGTTATAGAATTTAAATATTACCATGTTTATTCACTTAATATATGTTTTTTCAGAATTTTTATGCTTAGAAGAAATGGGGAAGCTGAAGAGGAGAGGCACCGACCAAACGACATCCTCCTGAATTTGCAGCCCAGAATGGAAGTGATTGGAACCGAGAAGTCTGTGATAGTAATGGATCAGCTGATGCAAGAAATAAATGATGGTGCAATCCATGAAAGAGAACAACCATAGGTAGACCAACAAAACATGATGATAGTGGAACATCTTATGAGACAACACCCTTTGGCCTTCAATGGATCATCTGACCCAATAGCTGATGAAGGATGGATTGAAGCCCTTGAATAATATGAAATGTTATGTTATGTCCATATAATAAAAATTTAAGTCATTATATTTATCATTTTGAAGGTGAAGCTGATTAGTGTTGGTCAATGGTAAGGAATATCCGGGATAGAGAGGATGTTTATGCCTTATAGTTGTATAAATTTAAAAGTACTTTCCATGAAAAATATTTTCCTAAGCTGGCGTGACTTATGATGGAGAAGCAATTCCTTGAATTGAAGAAAATTTAAGAGGATTCAGTGGATGTAAATAAACGAAACACTATATTAATAGAGAGTTATGCTTCAAAGCATATTTTGGATCATTATAGAAAAATCAACTGATTTTACTCATGATTAAATCCAAGGTATCAAATGGAAATGGAATTATGTGAATTCAAAAGTTATTAGAAACTTGTCTGATGTGTTGACAGTATAGAGATGGAGTTTTCTGATGGTCATGTGCACTTTGACAACAAAGAGAATAAGAGGGAAATATGATAAGTGATGGGTAATAATTAACCCAGGAAATATGACAGTAATAAAATCAAGTTTCTAGTTTGTAAAAAGTGTGGCAAGAAGAACCGTGGGGAATGTATTAGAAATACTGGAAATTGTTATAAATGTGGTATGTTTGGAAATATTGCCCGAGATTGTAATTAAAATGATCCCAAGAATAATCCTGATAAGAAAATAGAAAAGTGTTTCAAATGGGGTGATATGGGTCATTATGAAACTGTCTGCCCAGAGAGAGATCCAAATGATGCAAAGAATCCATACAGTATATAGAAAGGTGTAGTGAGATCCTTGTGACTACATCAATAGATGTTGGTCCATAAAATGAGTTTTATTAGGAACTTAATTTTTTTATTCAGCTTTTAATAATGTTTCTTTCAATATAGGGCCTATATATTCCTTCTTTTCTGGTAAATTATCTAGTAAATTGGAAATATCACCTCTACAGATGAGTTGGGAACATGTTGTTACAACACATAGGGGAAATAATAAAGTAAATAAGTATTATAAAAATATTTATATAGAATTCTGGGGGAATAATTTCCTTCAAAAAAAGTTCTTTTCCCATAGTAGAGTTTTATGTCATTATGGGAATGGATTGTCTTTCTGTTTATCATGCTATGATTGATTGTAGAGCTAAAGAAGTTATTTTTTCAAAAAGTGTATTTTTTTTGTATAGAAGAACAGACCCATACAACTGATATCATATCAGGAAGCTGAGAAACTATTGAATGATGGATATGAAATTTATCTTGTTCATATTTTTCAAAAAAATGTAACTATTCAGATTAATGATGTGCTAGTGGTAAATGAATACCATGAGGTTTTTTCCTGATGAGTTACCTGGTGTCATACCTAATCAAGACGTTGAATTCACAATTGACTATGTTTCTCATTCTAAACCAATTTCAAAACCCACATATCCTATGGATCAAATAAAACTTTTTGAAATGAAAAATCAGTTGTAGAATTTCTTGATAAATATTTCTTTCGTCCTAGCACTTCAACATGGGGTGCCGCTATTTTTTTTTGAAAAATAAAGATGATTCTATGAGACTTTTCATTGATTATAGAGCTTTTAATAAAAGAACTATTAAAACCATGTATCATTTTCCTCACATCAATGATTTGTTTGATCAGCTCTAAGGAGCTCAGAACTTTTCATGATAGACTTGAGATCTGGATACCCTCAGCTGAAGGTGAAGTAGGATTACATCCCAAAAACACCCTTTCGTACTAGATATGGGCATTATGAATTGGTTTTTATTCTATTTGGGTTATCTAATTCACTTTTGGTATTCATAAATCTTATGAATTGAGTATTACATGAGTTTTTGGATAAATTTGTGGTTGTGTTTTGGATGAAATTATGGTATTTTCTAAAAATAAATAAGAGCAAGAAAAACATCTAATGGTTGTTTTAAAAACCTAAAAGGAAAAGAAACTATATGGGAAATTCATCATGTGTGATATATTTGTAACAATAGATTTCATTTGTTGGGAAAATTGTAAATAATGACGGAATAATAGTTGATCCTTCCAACACAAGAGTGGTTGATGAATGTCCAAGACCCACAAATGATATAGAGATTCATAGTTTTATTGGGTTTTCATGTTATTGCTGATAGTTTGTTAAAAACATGTCATAGTTATCAAGCCCACTAACCAGGTTAATGCGAAAAGGGGGAATCTTTATTTTGATAGAGTAATTTGATATTCGTTTTCAAGAACTGGAGAAGATATTGGGGAACGCTCATGTTGTGGCCTTACCTTCCCTAAATGGTGAGTTTTTTATCTATAATGATGATTAATTTAAGGTACATGGTTGTGTTTTGATGTACAATGATCAAGAAATTCCTTTTGTTTCAAGAAAACTAAATCCTCATTAGTTAAATTATCCTGCACATAATTTAAAATTTGTAGCTATGGTTTTTGCATTGATAATTTTGAGTCATCATTTATACGTATCCAAATGTCAAATATATACTGACCATAAAATTCTTAAGTATATATTCACATGGAAAGAATTAAACATGAGCCAAGGAAGATGGCTTGAACTGATAAAGGATTATTATTTCTCAATCAATTACCATCTCAGAAAAGCAAAAAATGTGGCAGAGGCCTTGGGTGGAAAACATAATGATTAATTAACCATATTAATTTTGGAACATGATACCTTGATTTGAGATTTGATGAATTTTGGCATAGAATTTGTTGGTGCAGAAAATATATTTCTTTAGTTTTAGGTTTGAGTGCAGTCATCGTTTTCAGACAGAATTAAGCGAGCATCGAAGGAAAACCGTGAGCTGTAGAAAAAGGTAGAATTGATCAAATTGGTTATGTTTCTAGAATTTAACATTGTTAAAGATTATGTTTTAAGATTTGGAAAAATGATGTGTGTGCCTTGTGATTCCTAGTTGAAGAAATATTTGTTGTGTGAAGCACGTAATGCTCTATTTTCGGTTCATCCGGACAGTACTGAAATGTACATAGACCATTGGGAGTATTATCAGTGGGATGTAATGAAAAAAGATATTGAATATTTTACTATGAAATGCTTGACATGTCAATAGTTTAAATCAGAGTGGCAGTTATCGAAACGGATGATCCAACCTTTTCTAGTGCCAGAGTGGAAATGGGAGAATGTGTCTAGGGACATTGTGGTGGGACTACCAAAGAAATATCGAGGTAACAATTAAATTTGGGTTATTGTTGATTGGCTGACAAAATCTGCATATTTTCAATATTTTCGAGATACAATGTATTTGGATCAGTTTTTTGATTGTACCTAAATGAGATTGTCAGGTTACATGGAGTGCTAAATGACATTGTATATGACAGGGATCCCAGGTTCACCTCTAAATTTTGGAAGGGACTTCATAATTCATTTGGTATAGAATTAAATTTTATTAAAACTTTTCATCCTCAATAACATGGGAAGTCTGAACAAATGATTCAAATGTTTGAGGATATGATTCAATATTGTTCGATGAACTATCAGAGAAGTTGGGATCAATATCTATCTTTAGTTTTATCTTCTTATAATAATAGTTTTCATTCCAGTATACTGATGGCACCTTTTAAGGCATTGTATGGAAAGCGGTTTCAGACTCCAACATTTTGGGATGAAGTCGGTGAAATAAAGTTTATGGGTACAGAATTAGTAGAGAAAGTGGATGAGAAAGTTAAGATGATCTAGCTGCACATGAGGGTATCCTAGAGAAGGTAAAAAATTTATGTAGATAATAAAGGAATGAGTTTTCTTTCAAAGTAGGTGACCTTATTTTCATTGAAATATCTCTTTTGAAAAGTGTATTGTTTTTTGTAAAAAAGGGAAGCTATGTCTGCAGTTCTTCAATCATTTTTAAATCCTAGAGAAAGTTGGACTTTTTGGATACCAATTAGCTCTTCCTCTGAGTTCCTCTTAGGTACATAATGTTTTTCAAGTTTTGATGTTGAGGAAGTATGTGCCAGATTCATCACATGGTTTGATACCAGAAGCAGTTTGGCTTGAAGAGACCTTTCTTATGATGAGAAACCATTTCATATTCTTGATCGAAGGGATAAGGTATTTCGAAATAAGGAAATCAACTAGGTAAATGTTTTTTTTGAGAAACCACATAGTAGAAGAAGAAACATGGGAGTCCAAAAAGTCTATGATATAAAGGTACCGTCACTAGTTTAATAAGTAAATAAAATTATGAGGATGCAATTTTCAGAATGTGGGGATAACGTGACACTCCAAGGACATAAAAATAATTTGAAATGAATGAAACATTGTTTTAAGTAGTTATTTATAACTATAATTTGAAAATAAATTTTTTACTTATATGTTTTGAATTTCGAAAAATAATAATCAATAATTGTGCACAGTATATTATTTAGAGTCTAATTGAAACAACATTTATTTTTGGTGAATGGTAACATAAACATGTGAATAGTAATATGATTAATAATATGACCTTATTGAATAGTAATTTTAATTATTATTTTATTTTCTTAAGTATTTATGATAATGACATCTTGGTTAATTTTTCAATGTGATATAAAAGTAGTTATAGTTTCTAAAATTTTAATTTTTGAATTTAGTATGATTTTATATTAAAATGAAATTAATATTATTTAGAAACTTATTTTAAAAAAATGGAGTTTTTTTATTTTGACACGTTGAGAGATGGTTTGGCTGAATTTTTTGGAATTTTCTGAAATTCTTGAATTTTTTATGAATAGTAAATTACGATAAAATATGATAAATGCTAAATACTAGATTACTACATCATAGATAATTCAAGGATGATGTAAGACCACTTTTTTTGAACTCAAATTATATTATTACTATTTGTAGTCAAATGAATTAATACTATTCATTTCCTTGAGAAAAAATATTACAATAATGATTAAAATAATGTAAAATACCTCCTCAACTCCACAATAAATATCACCCCCATTCCCCTCTTCCTCCCACACCTATAAAACCTTTATCCTTACCTATATTCTACTCAACACTCCTAAAAAGGCTCTTCCCAACATGATATAGAAGAAAGTCTCACCAAAAGGCCAAAACCAAAGTCCTTATGAAGAATCTCAAGGAGAAGAGATCAAGAGGTAAACGTCCTCTTATATTTTCTTTCCTTCCTTTCATTTTATGTTATTCAATTTCATTCCCTTTGGCTTATGATTGTATATTCCATTAAATATTCCCCTTACTTCCCATATTATGTAATAGTTATGAGATACCACCTTTCTCTCATTAAAATAATTTATGAAATTTTAGTGACGTCGTTAGGCTACCGAATTTTCATGAAAGATATCTCACTTTTTCTTTTATTTTGAGTTCCTTTCTTTTCCTCTTATTTCCTAACTTCCTATTATCCAAGAATCTTTAAAGCTCAATAATAATTAATATTTTAAATGTTCTCATATTAATGGAAAATTGTTCGTGAATATTCTTCTCCTCTCCCACTTATTTGAGGAATTAAAACACCGCCCGTGATGTGTCGATTTACTGACATCATGGACAAAGTGATTTAAATTTCCATTAATTCCTTCAATAATGGTCATGAAACCATTTTTATTGTTGAAAAAGGTTATAATATATGTATCATAATTCATCCATGGTTCTTAAATTATGTTTTACACATGGTTTTAATTTATAAAACAAAATGAGGTCATTATTATCCAAGAACCACTAAAATGATCTAAATGAAGATCACTAATGTTTTAAAATATGAATCATCTTCATTTCATAATTCAAATTGATAAATGGTATAATTTTTGGATTTTGGAAACATATAAATACCACTAAATTCTAATTCTTTAGTTTCACTTCCAATTGAAAAAACATCCATCATGAACCAATCATGGAAATCATATATAGAACGAACCTTGAAGAATGGAAGGAACAAAATACTAATAATTAAATGGTGAAAGGATGTTATTAAATGATAAGATAAGATGTTTTAAAGATGAATATGTTTCTGTAAAATTATAATAAAACTCTTTTATCCTTTATAAAGTTGGTTTAAACAGGTTTGAAGTAAGAAAAACTCATGGTAAGGGAATTCTTAAACTGATTTCCATTCTTTGGGTTAACCATATAATTCAATATTTATGTGGTATTTAAATTGTTTTTGTTATTAATTATGACTATATTATATTGAATAATGTTTATTTACAGAGTATATACGTATTCCATACACTCTATTAAATTTCACTTCAATTATTTGATATTGATAATGGACTTTTCTTTTAAATTATTCTTTTAAAATTTGGTTTTACAATATACAAAAGAAATGTTTTTGTGATTATATTCATGTTGTATGATTACGTTATAAATCTTGGGAATTGTTTATGATGAAATTTGGGACCTATATTTCCCTCCAGTTCATTTGGTATATGTGTGTTGGTGGTCAAATGTATGGTTACTCCATGTGTAACAACAATGGTTACACAAATTGTATGGTATCCGTGAGGGTTACCAATTATAAGTTAGCCAACAGGGTTAAAATATTATATAAGTAATGGCCCAAGATACCTTTATGGTTAAATTGGTGTTCCTATATTTTGTTGGAATATTGTGTAAATCTCATGTTCCATAAAGTATGTATATATATATGGGTGACAAGTCTGACTTTTGGAAATGTTATCATATGTTACAAACATTCAGGGACTAATGTGCTATTTCCATCTTTTTTTATCCCTTACTGAGCATTTTGTACTCATCCAATGTTTTTAAATGTTTTCCACAGGTAATAAGGTTGTATAAGACAAAAAAGGAAGCTAAGTCAAATGTTTGATGTGTTGTCAAATAAATCATGTTTTTATTTGAAATGTTTTATTTTTTTCAAGAAATTAATACTATTTATATGGTATCCACTCTGTAACAATGATTAACGTTTTAAATGTATAATGTCCCAATTCTCTAAATATATAAACTTGAAAAGATCCTTATTGTGAAAGGATGTGATTTCCCAGCTAAAATCATAATTATTTAATGTAATAAGGCTGAGTCCTTATAAGTATCAAGTCATAGATTTGGATCACACTCATGAGATTGTGATGCAACTCATACAAACAATGAACTTTGGTTTTCTTCATCTCACCATTGGACAGTATAGTACCTCTACTGCATTTGATCTTTAAAGAACCATTATTAAAGAATTAAATTTTTCCATCATCCTTTTTCTTGATAATTTTTAATAGGTCTTCATTTCCCCATGATATGGGATGAGAGAACATTATCATGAATCCAAGTACTGATGTTCTTGGTAGATTTGAGAGCTACTTCTGTAGGGTTGTATTTTTCAATTTTATTCTTTTCCATCCATGAAATATTTGTTTATGTGAAGGATAATGATGGTTTTTAAAAAAAATTCCATGTGCAACCGTTCATCATACTTACACTCTTTTTATAGAGGATAGAAACCTATTTACAAGAACAAGACTATCTGGTTAGTGGGTTTTGACTTGTCTCTAAGTTCTTTATGAATTATTCCTACAATTTCTCTACCTACAATCAACAACTATATAGCCAAATTTAGAAAAATGAAAATAATATTGATAAAAAATCTTTCTTTTATAAGAATTATGATATGAATTCATTATCCTTTTTGACTTCCTAGGTCTTACCAATTCACATAGCTCATTTTCTCTTCATAGTATGACATGGTATGGCCAAGGTAGCCATAGAATTGAAATTTAACATGTGGAAATGACTTTTCACTTTTATTCCTACTCATGTAAACTTACTTAGGAGGATATTTGGACTATTGATCATATCAATAAACATGAGGATAGTTTTTTGTCGTACTTTCAATCTGATTTGAGAGATTCTTTGTTTCAACATTAGATGTCTCTGTGATACATTCATCTCTTAGATTTACATTATTTTCGAACATTTCACTTCATCATTATATGTTTTAAAACCACAACCAATTACTATGTTTTCCATGCACGAGTGGCTTTGATCATTCATAACCTATTAAACTCCATCAGAACCACACTTAGCTCTCTCTAGCAGATTAGCATATGATAATTTTCTAAAATGAATTTTTTTCTTTGTTTCTCTTGGACATTATTCAATTTTAGGTTTACTCATAAGATTAAAAACATATTCTTCAAGTCCCTCAATAGTTTTTGAATTATTTTTTGGACTAGATGAAAGTTCATTAATGAACTTTTAATTTTCTTAAATTAGGATATTTAGTTCAATAATATTATTTGAGCTTTCGAATATTGTTGAATGTTCTTTTAATAATTCCTCAAGTAGATCAATTTTATCCTACAGTATATCAACATATTCTAACATCTCTTACAAAATTTCCCTCCACTTTTTGAATATCTTGCATTGATTCTCAATATTACCAAAATCATCTTTATGTTGCAACTTGAGATTGAAATCAATTTTCAACTGAATATCAGTAGCCTTATCTCATGATTATTCTGACTTTTATGTGGTACAAATCATTGATGCAAGGGTTCCAGATTTAAATTACAATTATTCTTCTTTAAAAAAATCAATATCATTATATTTTTCATCACAAACAATACTCTTCCTATGTAATTTTTTACCATACATGATGTCTTCATTTTTTTAAAAACATTTCTAAGGACTCAACATGTCTACAACTACATTTTCTTCATCATCAATCATTATTGTACACTAAGTGGAAAGGTTCCCATCTCTACCACAATGAAAATAGTATAAAGGTAACTTCCCATAAAATATCCCATTTACCATTATGAATTTCATAGGAATGTGAGAAAAAATTTCATTTTCCTCATTATGATCATCAATACTATCCATGGAAATTTCAAGTTCATCCATGTCATTGAATTTTATTTCCATGATTACTCATGTCATTATATCTTCTATCTTGACTCTCATATATTATGACACTAGGATACTGAATTGATCATCTAGGGAATGTTTGGAAGGGTCCCATTCGTTAAGGGATTACACTTTTTCATTGTAAATAGGTGAAAGTCATCTCATTATTTTATTTTAAATTTAAATGTGTTTTATTTCTTCACTAAGTCCTCATATTTCTCCAACAACATCATTAATTTGATTGAAATATGTATCTTCATTTTCATTAGGATGTTTCTTCATGTCATCAAACCTATTGTGAAAACCATTTAACATCATCTCTAGTATTCTATAACCTTTATTAATATTCACCATATTTTCAAACATAAGATTTTCTTATGTACAACTCATCACCTTTAGATATATCTAAACTGGACGAGCCGAAGTGAAGGAATATTGTTATTTGGAATCTATATCATGCATTTTTCTATTTTTATCAGTCATAGACAACCCAGTTGGATTAGTGACCTATTTTTCTTATGTAGAGGAAAAAAGAGTTCTATTCCAAGAGATCTAAGATATGATCTCATCATATCATTCAAGATCCTAAATTTTCTTCCATCAAAGAGGGGGACTCCCCAGAAATTCATTGTATTATCCATGGTAGAAATGAAGGGAAGATTTTAAAATAGCAACCATTACTCCATGATACCACATGAAATACCCCAGAACACCATGTAAGGTGTTGGGTGAAACATTTTCTCAATGTATTATTTTATTGTGGCGGATCTTGTTCCAATGTTGGTAGGAACTTGTTAAAACTCTCTATTGTTAATGAATAAAAATTGAAACATTCACACAGAGAAGGACCAAACATCAATTTTACATAGTTCACCATGACATGATTGATTAAATAGAATATGCTGATAGGTTCCCGATCATACCAAATTCAACTAATAATCACTAGTTTTGGATTACAAAAGTTTAGAACAATCACTTTGTTCAAGACACAAAACCATTATAAGGTTTTAGTGATTGCACACTATGTCCCTCAGATCACATACCTTGACTCCCACACGCTCACTGCGTTAGGAAGAAACTGAATCTAGATTAAAAACTTTAAGTTCACTTCAATGGGTTGGAATTAAATCATGCATCCTTTATTATAGATATATTCTATGTTGAATTCCTATTTTCACCTGTAGATATTATTTGTAACGACCCAATATTTTTCAATGGAAACTCATTTCTTATAAATGTTTCATAATCGTATGAAATCACAACATAATTAAATAATAAGTGTTATGTGACCCTTAAAACATAAGTTTTTCACTTCTGTGAGGTGAATTTCAAAAATCTGACATACATGGTTGCGATCAGTAAGTTATTTGGAGTCAAAAAGAAAAAAAAAAATTTTGGTGAATAGTAACCTACCCTTGTGAATAGTACCATACCCTTATGAATAGTTATATACCCGAATGAATATTAACCTTACCTATGATAGTATATAAATAATATTAATTTTAAATTACGAAATACCTATGCTTTGGAAAAAGTAAATAAACGTTTTAAAACTGTTGTTCTTAGAGTAAATTAATATTTTAATTAAATATTAAATTAATCATATTTAGAAATTTATTTTTGAAAAATGGAATTCATTTTTGGATCCTACAGCTTCAAAAATGGTTGGGGCGAATTTTTGTGATTTTTCTGAAATACATGAATTTTTTTATGAATAGTGAAATACAGTAAAATAACATATATCAATTAAAGACACTATTGATGACATCAGAAATGATGTAATACCAGTTGGTTCAAAATAACATGATAAAATTACTATTATTTTTTAATGAAGACTCACAATTCTTTTTCCTGTCAAGAAAAAATAAATTAATGATTTTTTTATTAAGAAATCCCCACTCTCTTCCACTATAAAACCCCCCTCTCACTCCCCTTTCTCTTCACTCCTCTCAAGCCTTGTTCCTTCTCCAAATTTTGCCCAAATATCATTCAAACCACTTCTACCACGTCCATATAGCCTTGGTTTCATAAAAATTCCAAAACCTCTCCCTGAAGGAGGCTCTCAAGGAAGTTTGGTTCAAGAGGTAAATTCCTCCTTTCAATTATTTAACTTTCCTTTCAAGTTCATTTGTTTTCTTTCTCTATTATCTCTCCCTATCAATATTTTGTGATAATTACAGTACCTTATATGTACTGTACTTTTTTCTTGATAATGGAATATGTTATCATCATCTCTCCCTTTTACCATCTTTTATATAAGTAGCAAGAACACCATTCGAGATGTGCCAATTTTCCAAATTCATGGACAATGTGTTTCTGATTTCTGTTATCATTCTCAATTATGGTCATGAAACCATTCTTGTTATGGATAAAATAGATAATTATATATTCAATATAACCTATGTATTATTCATTAATTCCTTTGTACAAATGTTATTATGTTATAAAAAATGAGTTCGTTGTAATCAAAACCCACAAATTAACTGAAACAATTATCATTAATATTTGGAATAATAATTCATCCTCATGACATGTAACCAAGTTATATAAATTCCCACTAACACTTATGGATGATTATAATTATTAAAGTTCAATTCTATAGATTTACATTCATTCCACAAGAACTCCATTAACTAAGAATAAGTGAACCGATTATGAAAATAATGAAAATGAACACACTGAAACAAAAAAAAATTCTATATAATAACTTATCAATAAGGTCATAAATGAATTAATAGAATTATTATAAACTAAATAAATGTATAATAGGTTTTGATTCAGATTATTAATAATTATAATTTCATATCCCATGAGATTAAGTTCAAGAGCGTAACGCGTGCGGATTAAAGTTAAGGCTTTTCCCCCCGAACATCCATTTCCATTCGGGTTATTTTCATTGTCTAATTACCTCAATGAAATTATTATGTATTATTATATAATCATAATATATTATGTGTGAGTGTTCTATATATGTACATAGACCAGAATACATCTTTATTTTTTGTACTGTTACATTTTTTGAATGGATCTTTCAAGAATGTTTCTTAAATACAAACCAGATTCAGGGAAATATCTCAACTACTTACCTATTTTCAAGTGAAATCTCTAATCTGTTTTTGGAAAAACATATATTTATAAAATCACTCATTTTATTATGAAAATAATTACCTACTTCACTTCTGGTTTTATATAATGATTTTTTCATAAGGACTCTTCTTTTCAAAGTAAAATAATATTTATTTCAAGAATTACTCAAAGATTTTATAAGAGTATCTTCCTCTATTTCAACACATTGGATGATTATTATGTATTATTGGGATTAATAAATCACGGTATCATCTAAAATATTCAATATAATGGTTTATGATTATTTTGGTTGTGGATGTGCTATCTTCAACCATTCACCAATTCACCCTAAATAGTTAGTCTTTATGCTTGATGTTTGGGGAAAGTTATTTTCATTGCATATATTAATTTCAATATGAATGTACATGTTGTTTATGTTTATCCCCGTTCATATGATGAAAGCAATGGACATATTAAGTGTTAGGTGGAGCCTGATATAGAACTTCTATGCATCGGTATGTCTCATGAGACAAACTATAGTCTCGGCCAGAGGCCTTGATGGTATGAAAATGTTTTCCATTATTATGAATTCCATCATTATGAATATAGTATTGATGGTTCATGTAATTATTAGACTAGTAGAATAATCATGATTATGATACGTTATGTAAATATTTACTAAGCTCATATTTCATCTATATTATGTTCAAGTTTATTTTTAAAGGCATGTGTTTTCAATTATTCATGATGTCTAATTTTTATGTTATCTTATGCAGTATTTCTTACCCTTACCGAGCATTTGATCTCACCCCTTTCTTATGTTTCATTTCCACATGGAATGAATAATTTTATAATAAATGACATGTTTAAATAACCTATGAGTTATGGAAGTTTTCTAAGGAGTTTCTATGATGTTTTTCATTTCATGTTGTAATGATGAACTTATGTATGTATCTTGTTTCCAATAATTCTAAAATTATCAATCTTTTGGGATGTTTATTCCTTGTTTTCATGATAGTCTAATCAAAAAAGCACCAGTTCCGGGCAACTGGGGTTGGGTCCATATAGTTGGTATCAAAGGGTGTTTAGTAGAAAACTTGGAATCTTGATTTAGAAAACATAGATTAGGGAAGAGTCTCAAAGATTTTATTTGAGGAAAAACATACAAGAATGTCCTATTATTTTTGTAAGGAATACATTATGTGGATCTTTCCTAAAAATAGATCCATTTCTAGTTACGAGCAGGTAGAGGCAGCTCTAGCACAGATGTACCTAGGAGTGAAAGCTCTAACAAAGAGTTTTGGGCTTGACCCGGGGTATCATGGTACACGAAAATGGGGCTTGTTGCACTATTGGTTACGATACTCCTGAGCTATATTATTTCGATAATTAACAAATTATTTAAAATCCATTATAAAGGATTTAAATGTAATCTTTTCTTCAAAGAAAACATTTTAGTGATTATGGGATTAGCCATGCATATGATTTCAATTTGTGATATGTATTTTGTAAAGTTAAGATTATATATTATGATTCATAGACTAATCTGGTATATTCTATTATCTAGATATGGATCCTAGTGAATGGAATGGGAACCACACAAACACATGTGTCCCCTGTAGGGATTTCCCTCAGATGCAGTATAATGAAGTTGGCTCTGGTGCTGTGACTGGTGCTGAGAAACTCATAACGATACTGGGACAACTTACTCTGGTAATGAATAATAACCTTACCTATATAGAGCATCTGGATCCAGTGTGTGTAGGAGCTATGTTTGATCACTTAATGTAGAAACAGCCTCCACCATTCAATGGGACTACAACCCCATTTTTATCAGAGTAGTGGATATGTTCCCTTGAGATGATATTTCTCTCCTTGGGATGTAATGAAAGAGGGAAGGTTGTCATGGCAGTTTATTGTCTAATGGGAGATGCATATCAGTGGTATTCATAAATCCAAAACACAAAGGAGGAGGAAGAAATTGATTATATGGAATGGAGGGATTTTAAAGTAATCTTCATAGAAAAGTATTTCCCTCATGAACATCATGAAGATATGGAGTGGAAATTCTTGAATACAAGGAAGAAGGAGGATGAAAATGTTTCCAAGTATGAAGCCAACTTTATAAGGCTGGAAATCCATTTTGCGAAATACATATGTATTCCTAGGAGAAAACTCGATCGATTCTTTGATGGTTTAAAACCATTCATCCAAAGGGATATAGTCTCCCAAATATTCCCATCATATGAAGATCTTTCCTCAAGTTTTATCAAAATAAAAAATGAATTCTCTAAGTCTTATGACTTTATGTGTAACAAAAGAGAATAAGAGGGAAGATAAAAACTATGGGAAAGGAAATAAGAAAATGGGGAAGAAGGGAAGAGTTTAATTTCCATCATGAAATAATTGTGGGAAGAAACACCATGTAACATGCCTGAAGGAAATGAGAGTCTGTTATATGTGTGGAAGAAATGGCCCCCTATCTCGGGATTGTAAGGGGAAGAATGAAGCTACCAATGTTCACTGCTACAATTGTCAAGAGATGGGAAATTACACACATGAATGTCCTCAGCTTCATAAAAATGGTCCCCAAAGAAGGAAAAGGGAGTAAGGCCAAGCTTATGCAGTCACAACTATGGAGGTTGATGTTAATAATTAATTGGTGGAAGGTACATTGATTGTTTCATCCAACTTAGCCAATACTATATTTGTTTTTGTATTGTCGCATTCATTTATATCTTCCCAGTTTTCCGAGAAAATTAGATACATCCAATATGATTTAATAATGGAGTTATCAATAAAAACCCCAGGTGGATGTATCATTGCAACAATGGTGTATTGATTAAACCCCCTCATGACTCCTAAACATGAACTAGTTTCTAACCTTATCATGATACCATTGGTTGACTATGATATAATTCATGGTATAAATTGGTTATAAAATTATGATTTGAGTATCTATTTCAAGAAGAAGGAAGTTGAAATTTTTGTGTATGGTGTAGAATCCCTTATTTTTAGAGATGAAACCTTGCCATTTGATTCTAATCTAGATCCACCCCCAGTAGCTCTAATGAATTCAATTATAGGGGAGGAAGGTAATGAAATAAATGGGGGTGAGGATATGAATTTTCTGATAGAGTATGTACGTATTATGAAAGAATATGTTGATGTCTTTCTAGAGGATTTACCTAGACATCCTCTAGAGTAGGAAATTGATTTTTCCACTGACATATATTTTGGTTCAAGGCCCCTATCAAAGGACCCTTATATAATGTCCACTATAGAGATAGTGTAACTAAAGAAACAACTGGAGGAATTGATTGATAAAGGATTTATTCAACCTAGTGTCTCTCTTTGGGGAGCCCCTGTTCTTTTCGTTAAAAGGAATGATGGGTCTTTCAGGATGTGAATTGACTACAGGAAGATCAATATTATTACAAAAAAGAATAAGTGTCCTCTACCATGAATTTATTATTTATTTGATTAACTTCATGAATCCCAATATTTTTCTATGATTGATCATTGATATAGATATCATCAGTTGGTGTTAAGGAAAGAAGACATTCCAAAAAAAACATTTTGAGATAGGTACAGGAATTATTATATCAAAATAATGCATCTTTGACTAACTAATGCACCATTTGTCTTCATGAATCTAATGAACCATTTTCCAAGGATTTTCTTGGTGACATTGTAGTGGTGTTTATTGATGATATCCTGGTATATTCTAAAATCCATGAAGATCATGAAAATCAATTTCACACTATTCTTAAGTCACATTGAAGAAATAAATTATATAAGAAATTCAAGAAGTGTGATTTTTGGCTCCAATTAGTTTTTTATATGGTCCACATTGTCTCTAAGGTTTGAATATCTATAGATCATGTGAATACAAATGTTGTGCAAGAATGGCCTACTCTATCAAATGTGATTGAGGTACATAGTATTATTGGTTTATTATATTATTACTTGTGTTTCTTTCACAACGTCACCCGTTTTGCCAATCCATTGACCATGCTCACGCGAAAAGTGTCTAATTTCATATGGAAAAAGTAATTTGAAGAGTTTTTTGATGAATTAAAGAGGATGATAGTGAATACCCCGATCATAAACCTACTATCATAGAATGATGGTTTTGTTATCTATAGTGATGTATCAAATAAAGGAATTCGTTGTGTCCTTATGAAAAATGATCGAGTGATTGCCTATGTATTTAGGGGGCTAAAAATTCCTAAACAAAACTATCCAACTCATGATCTTGAGTTAAAAGTAGTAATCTTTGCTTTGATTATTTGGAGGCATTACCTCTATAGAAAAAAATGTGAGATATATAAAGATCATAAGAGTTTGAAATATATATTCTCACAGAAAGAACTCAACATGAGAAAAAGGAGGTGGATTGAGATACCCAATGACTATGATTTTACAATACACTACAACCTAGAAAAAGAAAATAAGGTTGCAGATGATTTGAGTTGAAAGGGCCATGGAATTATGAACAAGATGAGAGTGGAATGGGACCCCATGTTCACAGATCTAGTAAATATAGATCTAGGAATTATAAAAGAAGGTAAAACATCACTACATTTTCAAATGGTTGATGAACCTTATTTACTAGAATGGATACAAATTTCTCAGGATGATGATGAAGAGTTTAAAAAGAAAATTAATGCTATAAATGATTGGAAGTTGACTGAATTCATAGATGAATGTGTGATTTTTAAATTTGAGAAGTGGCTTTGTGTTCCCACTATTCCTGAGATAAAGAAGGAAATATTTGATGATTCTCATAGCTTTAATTTCTCTATACACTCTGGTATCACAAATATGTATCGTGATCTATTAGAAAACTTTTGGTGGGACAATATGAAAACAGAGATTACTGAATATACATCAAAGTTCCTGGTATGTCAACAAGTGAAGTCTGAGAGGAAAAAGTTTAAGGGGATGATGCAACAACTACCCATACCAACATGGATATGGGAGAACCTTACCATGGAATTTTCCACTGGATATCCAAGGACATCCAGGGGAAGCAATGCTATATGGGTCATTGTGGATCATCTAACAAAGACAGGTCACTTTATCGTGATTCAAGAGGGCTTCTCATTGGATCAACTTGCACGTATTTTCATCAAAGAAGTGGTAAATCTTCATGGAGTACTATTATCTATTGTATCTGACCGAGATCCTAGATTCACGTTGATGTTTTAGAAAATTATCCAACATGCTCTAAGCACTGAACTGATCTTCAGTACAGCCTATCATCCTTAAAGTGATGGTCAATCTAAGAGGACTATTCATACACTGGAAGCCATGTTGAGGGCATGTTCTATGGAATTAAAAGGAGGATTGGACTAACCTCTTCCACTGGTTGAATTCTCCTACAATAATGGTTTCCAATTGAGAATCATAATAGTGCCATATGAAGGCCTTTATGGGAAAAGGTGAAGAACACTGATGTGTTGGGATGATGTTGGGGAGCGTAAGCTGCTAGGACCTAAAATGGTCGAAGAAATAGTGGAGAACGTGAAAACCATTCAGTATCATATCAAGGCATACCAAAGTGACATAAGAGTTATGCGGATAACCATCAACAAGACCTTGAATTCAAAGTTGGAGGCTAGTTATTTCTATGCATATCTCCATGGAAGAGGGTCATCAGGTTTGGTAATAAGTAAAATTAAGTCCCCGGTATATCGGCCCCTTTGAGATCCCTGATCGAGTCGGACTTGTGGCCTATCGATTGGCACTTCCACCAAACCTGTTGAATTTATATGATTTCTGTCATGTATCCCTCTTAAGTATGTACATACCAGACCCTTCACATGTACTCTCTTCAGAGGTGGTACATATGGTGGATATTCTTTCATATGAGGAGAAACCAGTGAAAATCTTGGATCATAGAGACAATGTTCTATGCAATAAGACTTCTCATCTGGTCAACGTACTATAGTGAAACCATAATTACAAAGAGGTAACATGGGAATAGGAGTATGTAATTATGGAAAAGTACCCCCACCTATTCTTGGCCTAGTTTTTTAAATGAAATTTTGAGGGAGAAATTTCTAAAGGGGGGATGAATATAACGACCCAATATTTTTCAATGGAAATTACCTTCTAATAAATATTTCATAATCATATGAAATCACAACATAATTAAATACTATGTGCTATGTTACCCTTAAAACATAATTTTATCTCTTTTGTGATGTGAATTTCAAAAATCTACCATACACGGTTGCGATTAGTAAGTTATTTGGAGTCCAGTAAGTAAAACATAATTTTTGGTGAATAATGACCAACACTTATGAATAGTATCATACCCTTATGAGTAGTGATATAACCTAATGAATTATAAACTTACTTATGATAGTATATAAATAATATTCAAGTGAATGTATGATATACCTATGTTTTGGAATAATTAAATAATTTTTTTTCAAACTGTTGTTTTTAGAATAAATTAAGATTTTAATTAAATATTAAATTAATCGTATTTAGAAAAATATTTTTGAAAAATTGACTTCATTTTTTGATTCTATAGGTGAAAAGATGGTTGGGGTGAATATTTTGGATTTTTCAAAAATACGTGAATTTTTTTGAATAGTGAAATACGGTAAAATACCGTATATCAGTTAAATGCACTATTCATGACATAACAAGTGATGTAATGACACTTATATTGATATTACATGATAAAATTACAATTCTTGGTCAATGAAGACACACTATTCCTTTTCTTGTGGGGAAATAACAAATTAATTAATTTTATATTAAGAAATTTCCTCTCTCCTCCACTATAAAACCCCCTCTCACTCCCCCCTCACATCACTCCTCTCAAGACATGTTCTTTCTCCAAATTCTATCCAGATATCCACCTAACCTCTTCTCCCACATCCTTCAACACTTGGTCACACAACACACTAAAACTAATCCATTAAAGAGGCTCTCAAGGATGTATGGTTCAAGAGGTAAATTCCTCTTTTCATTTCTTTGTCATTCCTTTCAAGTTAATTTGTTTTATTTTTCCATTACTTCTACTTATACAAATTATGTTATGACTATATTACATTATATGTACGGGAAATTTTTCATAATATTGGAATAAGTTATCTTCATCTCTTCCTTTTACCTTCTTTTATACTAGTAGCAAGAACACCATCCGGGATGTGTCAATTTTCCACATTCAAAGATGATGGGCATCCAATTTCAATTATGATTCTCAATTATGGTCATGAAACCATTCTTGTTATGGTGTAATCAGATTATTATATATGTAATATAATTTATTTAAGATTTTTTTTTGTACAAGTTGTATTAATTTATAAATCAAAATGATTTCATTGTAATGAAAACCCACAAATTAACCAAAACTATTATCATCAATGTTTGATATAATAATTCATCCTCATGCCATGTAACAAAGTTATATAAATGACCAATAACACCTATGGATAATGATAAATAAGAATATTTAATTTTGGATATTTACATCCATTCCTCATGAACTCCATTAACTAAGAACAAGTGAACCGATTATAAAAATAATGAAAACGAACACTTCGAAATGAAAATATTCTATATAGTAAAATATAAATAAAGGCATAAATTAACTAAATAGGATTATTATAAACTAAATAAATTTAAAATAGATTTTTATGTAGGTTATTAACAATTAAAATTTCATATTCAAGGAGTTTAAGTTCAAGAGCGGAACACGTATGGATTTAAGTTAAGGGTTTTTTCCACCCGAACTTCCATTTCCATTCGGGTTATTTTCATTGACTAATTACATCAATGAAATTATTATGTATTATTATATACTCATAATAAATTATGTTTGAGTGTTCTATATATGAACAATAACTATAATACTTCTTTATTTTATGTTTAGTTACATGTTTTATAAGGAGATTTAAATATTTTTCCGAAATACATTCCTAATTCCAGGGAATATCTCAACTTCTTACATATTTTCAAGGGAAATCCATAATATATTTTTGGAAACCAATATATTTATAAAATCATTCATTTTATTTTGAAATTGATATCTTACATCACTTATGGTTTTATACAAATATTTCTCAAAAGAACTTTTCTTTTAAAAGTAAAAGAGTATTTATTTCAAGAATTACTTGAAGATTTTATAAGAGTATCTTCCTCTACTTCAACACACTTTCTGATTCTTATGTATTATTGGGATTAATACATAATGGTATCACATAAAATATTCATTATAATGGCTTATGATTATTTTGACTGTGGATGTGATATCTTTAACAATTTACCAATTTACCCTGAATGGTTGGTGTTTATGATTGATGTTTGGGGAAAGTTATTTTCATTTCATATATTAATTTCAATATGAATGTACATGTTGTTTATGTTTATCCCTATTCATATGAGGAATGCATTAGTCATAGAATGTTTCAGGTGGGGCCGGTTATAGCCCCTCGGTGCATCAGTATGTCTCATGAGACCAACTATGCTCTTGGCACACAGCCTTGACCAAATTATTATTTATGGTCTTCGAACGAGGCCTTGACTGTATAGATATGTTGTCCTTCATTGTGAATTACCTCTTTATGAATATAGTATTGATGGTTCAAGCAGTTCTTAGACTAGTAGAATACCCATGATTATGTTATGTTATGGAAATATTTACTAAGCTCATATTTCTGCCATATTATGTTCAAGTTTATTTTTAAAGGAACGGGTTTTAAATTATTCCACATGTCTGATGTTTACGTTATCTTACACTATATTTCTTACCCTTACTAAGTGATTAAGCACACCCCTTTCTTATGTTTCATTTCCATAGGGCAAGAATAATTTTATTATTAATGACATGTTGAAATAACATAGGAGTTTTCAAAGTTGTATAAGGAGTTTCTATGTTGTTTTTCGTGTCAAGTAGTAATAATGAACTTCTGTAAGTATCTTGTTTCCAATAATACTATACTACTCAGTCCTTTGAGATTATTATTCCTTGTTTTCAATACAATGTAATAAATAAGGCCATGTCTCCAAGAAACTGGGGTCGGATCCTTACAAAATTAACTTTTCTTCGAATTGATAGTTCGCGAACTATTCCACCGCGAATAGGCTTTCCTCCTATACGAATCACACTGCTCCACAAACCACCTCCAGGAACCATCCTAGAAAATCATTTCCACATACTGCTTCCACAAACCACCTCCCCATACATCTTTTATAGATCTACTCCACAAAACCACCTCTGCATAACACTTCTTGTACTGCTACCTTAAACTGCTACCAAGTACCAATTTTTCATACCACTATTGCATTCCTCTTCAATGTACTACTTCCACTTAATGCTCCTGCATAAAAATTCCATGTACCGATTATTCATAAAACTTCCATGTACCTCTACCATATACCACTTCTTCTTATCTCTTTTTCTCCATGGACCTACTACTCTTCCACATATGATGTTCCATGAACTATCTTCCGCGAACTACCTTATGCAAGAGGTTTTCCTATGCAATATTTTATTCCTTGCAAAACCACTTCAGCAGACTGTCTCTATGGACTACTTCTACTTTCTCCAAATCCTCCTCAAAAACTTCTCTTCCTTTACATAGTTGTCAACCCATGAACCACTTCGGGACATTACCGAATTTCTTACAAAT
Source organism: Viscum album (assembly GCA_963277665.1). Lineage (NCBI taxonomy): Eukaryota > Viridiplantae > Streptophyta > Magnoliopsida > Santalales > Viscaceae > Viscum > Viscum album. The sequence goes on from OY728131.1 coordinate 1,867,865,202, forward strand.
TTTAAATATCAAAATTCTTCTTTTAATGAAGGGATAAGTGATCCATGAATAACAAAATGGATATACATAATCCTCTAAACAAATATTTAACAAATAATTATTTCTTATCGTACTCTCGAGAACCGTTTTACCCTACGTGGTCCACACACCACCTTTTTCGTATTCGCAAAAATCATTGTCTCATTTTCTCAAAAGACTATTCCATCCCACAAACCATGTTCCATCCATGAACTACATGCCTTCCTGTGAACCACCTTCTACCTATAAACCATTCCTGTTATGTGGTTCGCGGATCCCAATTCAACAAACCTCATTCACTCTGCAAACCATTCCCACCATGTGGTTTTCTGTTTTCCATTCCGTGTACTATATTTCATGATTTTATAACTGTTACCAGAAATCCCATTCCAAATACTACCTTTGAAGAAATCCTTCCATTGCCAAAATCAAACTCTTGATTTAGCAGCCCCAGAATTTGGTAATCATTGGAAAACTACACAACCTTAAACACCGGCTTAGGCCTATACTACAAGATCACCTAACTTGAAACCCCTTTGATCATCCTAATGTGGATTGATGACAAACAAAACCCATACTCCATTTCCATAAAAGAATATATTTGGTCCCAAATATTTCCCCATGGTTTCAAACACATGATTTCCAATATGTTATTTTGTATTAGTGTTCAGTTCGGTGCATCTTTCTATAAATATCAAAATTCTGACACAATTGGCCTAAATAGGTTATTGTTCCAACTACTTGTCAAATCAATATCATAGGTTTTAAATAATAAATTTCAATATATTGTATGTTTCATATAATTTTAATTACAAGTTATATTATATAGGGTTTTAACTATATGTTTATTCTTAATAAAAACCCTGTTTAAAATAGAAATCTTAAATGATTAATCATTAATTATTTTATCATTTTTAAAATAAGATGTTGAATCTATATGGAATTTATAAAATTATATAAAAGTGTTATTTAAACAATATTTTATTTTGGTTTCATAAAAATTTTAATACATTAAAATATATTTGTACACATTATCAATAGAATCATATATATCAAAAATCATAGAAACATATTTTTCAAGATCATAAAAATTAATCATTATAAGTTTTTATATGTGACAAAACCAAATTTACTTATTTAGTTCGAGGGAGATAAACATATTATTTCACTATTGATATGAAAATTTATCTTCAGTGTTAGAATTAGAAAAAACCATAGGTGTATTCAAAATTTATCTATGTGGATTTAATTCCTATCATTTATTTATTTTTACAGTATGGTATTCTATGAAATATCTCCTCATATTAAATTTTATCTTTGAGTTGAGGGTATTCATGATTTTTTTTTTCAAATCATTTGGCTATCATAGTTTATTACATCCTTCAAGATTCCTTGATTTTTATTGAAAATTATAATAAATCACATACATCTCTTATTATATTTCAAAAAATGATCAATATTCACACTAATTATGAAATATGATTATTATAATTTTAAATACTATCCCATAAATAATTATCAGTCTTAAAAAATATATCTTTTTAATTTTTTCATCCACTAATGTATTTATAATAATAGAAGAACTACCGTTTCTAATTAATTTATAATAATCAACCAATACATTAATTTAATTCTCATAAATGATTAAATAATGAAATAAAATATTTATTTGAGATATTTTTGAAATTTGGTCTCTTTAATGGTAACTGATATTCCCCTCAATATTATTGGTAGAACTATTAATAATTTTAAATCTAGATTTGAATCTCACCTATCAACTCTTAAGGTGGAATCATTTTACACAATTTCTATTATCGTTAAATTTATTTCAGAAGTAACATATCCTCTAAATTTGTTGAATGTGTCAAAAAAATAGTTTAATTTTATTGTTAATTTAATATATTAAAATTTCAATAAAATCATAAAAAACTAAAATATTTAACCATATATCATATAATATGGTGAATTGTGAAACAATTTTCAATTCATTCAAATATAATATATATATAATAATAAATAGTTATCGAACATTGATAATAGTTTACCTATTATTTAGATATACAATGTTTAGCATAACTAGTAGGTATCTTTTATGTATTCACCACCATCATGTTCACTCGAAAACCAAAAATTCTAAGACAAATAATCATAATTTATTTATTATATCCTTGATTTTCTCCGTGAAATTTATTTTTTGAAAACATAAATATTCTTTCTTTATGATTATCCCTTATATCAATAAGAATCATAAAAACATAAATTTTCTTTAATAGTGAACTCAAAATCCTATATTTAGTAAAAATGTTTCCTACGTCATGTTTATTATAATAACTCAAGAGGGAGTGGTAGCCATAAAATTCTAACTTGGTGTACCTAAAAATTATTCCTACACTATTATATAAAATATAACAATGTGTATTACCCAAAAGCATGTCCCAATAACAAGTTCAAATGGTACCATAGACCTGGATTGTAATAAGTTTCCAATTGTAGTGTTCAATGAATACATATTACTAAAAAATACATTATTATAAGAACATAAATAATTCAATATATGAAAAAATGAATATATTAAACAAATAAATAGTATTGAAAAAACTACCAAATATAACATGATAAAATATACCCTATATATCGCATCCCCTACTGACACATTCATTCCTTATTAAGTCCCTTGAAAATAAACTTAATTAGTTCATAGTGCAATCTTAAGAACATAAAATAAAACTTCATACACCTACAAAAAAATAAATAAACATAGCACTACATAAACACAATGGAACAAATGTAATATTTGAGTTAAACTCCATTATGATACCATAATTTATTCTTTATATTTTATATTAATGAAAAAATATCCATAAGATTGGAAATATAGTGTAAAAAAATAATTTTTGTATCTTTTATGAAAAAAACATTCAAAATATTGATCTTATTCAAAAACCATGTAACAAGAAATAGTGGTCTATAAAATATAACATTTTAATTCATTTATGTAATGAAATAGAATATACAGATTTCATTTAGAGAATAAAACACCATTGAAGACATAGGGAATGATTTTTTTTTAATAATTCTATGTAAAAATATAATTGGAAACCAATGAGTACCTACCAAGAAATAAAAAAAGGAATAATGGATAACACAAAAAAAACCTAATGTAATTTTCCATAGAAAATAGTAACCATAATAATTATTAAATAATATGAGTCATTAAATCCTTATAACACTTATCATGGGGAATAAAGTATGTATTACTAAGACAATATGATACATGCTTTGGTGGAATATTCTACCATTATATTGATTCGTTACTACTAAAATAACACTCTAATTAACAATAATATATCATTATCGTGAATAACTAACGATATGGACAGTTCCATCAAGAACTAATGAATATTATATAATGAGTAATTTAAACTAATAAAGTACATTATTCCTTATTTCTCACCTAGTTAACCAATGTATTGTTGATATATTTTAAGTGTAGGTATGAATGAAATCGTGATATAATTAAAAAGAATCAATATATCATATAAAATATTTCACCACATCATAACTTAAATAATTTCAATGAAATATCCCCTTTCACATTTATATAAGCATATTTAAGGATCATTAAATCATATTTAATAATAATTAAATTTACATTAAGAATAATTAAAAGGGTTCTCTGCCATGTGTGTCAAAATATGTTATATTATCCACATGGAATGTAAAAATGATCCTTTTTCACCAAATTCAAAAAACAATATCATTCAAATCATCAATATAAATTTAAATAAATACTACAAAAAAAGTGTCACTTTTTTAATATGATATCTATCTAATTATTATGTAATAAAATAAATATTATATAAACAATATAGATTAATAATGATCTTATAATATGTAGAAACAACTTTAGTTTCTAAAATAATATATAAAAACATTAATTCCTTTATTTAGAATTATTTAACAATAAAAGCCAATCATCATTAAAAAATTTCATTGTATAACCTATTACACATTTTCACTACACAATTAATGCATGAAAATAAGTTATTGATTTATAAAACATTCAGGCCAAGAAAATATCAATTTTCCCACTTCAAAATCTTCTAAATTGATGTTTAAAATTATAATTCAGTCAAATATAGAAAATATAAACATAATTAAAAAGAAGAAATGTTTAAAATTGTAATAAAATATGGTTTACCCAATAAAATAGGAATTTTATAATCACATACACAATATTTATCAGAGTGAAAAAAAATTATAAATTAAGATGTTTAAAGGTAATAAATTACAGAAACATCATTATTAAAGTAAAATAATAATGAAATTGTGGGTGTGGGTGTTCTGTGATATGTAAAAACAAAAAAAATCACCATAAATCTTAGAAAAATAACATGGAGAGAAGATAAAAATGAAATTACATAATAGGTGGTGAAGAGGATGAAAAAAGTGTAAATAACCATTGATTGGAGACCTAAAATCCTATTAATATAATTCTATTGAGATTAAATGAATGAGAGACCCAAAAAATCTCTCATGAAACAATACCATAAGTATACACTATGAAGGAGGATAAAATATTAGAATCCTCCAATGATATATATATAGATGAGATATAAAGTTCTAAATCCTTTTATCTCATTAAATTATGTGTTTCCTTCGATTGAAATGCTTTGGTGTAGTTTTTAATACATTCATTAATGTTTGGGACGTGAAATAGTTTTATTGGGGATGTTCATGAAATTAATTGTAGTGTATGATGTGAGTGAGAAGTTCATGGACCATATAGAAATTTTTAGACTAAGAAGGGTGGTTCTAAGTTTTTTATTCAGGACATCAATAATTAGTTCATGATGTCAACTGTTATTGGAAATTTCTATATTAATCTATTACTGAAATATCTAGAAGTAAATTTTAAGTTCAGGAATTTAATTTATTCGAGTTTATTGGATAAAAGAGACAATTTGTTTCTATTATGTATTAATACTAGGTATATTCACAATGTGAATGACCCATTAATGTCATGAATATGAATCATAAATCTTGACTATAAACCTAATCACACAATTTATATTTCTAAAAAAATACCAATTTTTTCTAAACCCTAGGGTATTATAGGAGATATATCATGGATTTTTGAATATCTTAAAAAATGGGTTGATACGTTGCTCCCCCTTGTTCGATCTATTGTGAGCTAAGGTGGGTTTTAAAACATTATATTGTTTTTTCATATATATACCTTCATATTTACTATCGGTATACATTTCCATGATATAGTATATGATTTCCATTTTCCTCATTGGATTCTATATTTATTTTTTAGCACAACAACCTTGAAGGGAAATAGATTCCATATAGGAAAGGCTATCAGAGATCAAAATTATTGTTTCATTTTCACTTTTCGAACATTTGAAGGCATAAGGTACCTCATTTTATTCTAAATAATTTTCTTCAAGATAATAAAAAAATTATAATTATTTATCTATTTTGGTGACAGTGTAATTATATATAATAAATATTAATCAGTAATTATTGTGATAAATAGATTATCATTGTCATGATTTAATATGTATTTATCCATTGATAATAGTTTTCCTCTTTTTTCAAGATATTTTGATATTTATATTTAATAATTTTTTTAATGTTTTTTTATTGGATTCAACATATTTTTATAAATCAAATGGTTAAATATAATTTTTTTTTGAAATGATTAGTTCTAAATAAATAAAGTGTCATGTTTAAATAAAAGATTATTATTATGTTTTAATGGAAATCAATGTTATGCTGACTACTTGTTTAATTGGAATAGTTCATCTGAATTTTAATTGAGTTAGCTAATGAAACTGAATATGGAAGTAATTGTTTTTTGAATTAGTTAATTAGTAAGTTTATTTAACATTTTATAATAATGTTTATTGAAATTTCATGTTATTCTAAAACACATGTCTAATTAATTAGTAACTTGTAGTAGTGAATTCCCTAGGATAAACATAGTTGTATCCTATGATAAATGAATTTTTTGATCCAAGATTATAATAAAATATGTTATTTGATAAAATTAAAACTTTTTGGATGAGTGGTCCAACATTTATATGGGGGATGGTTTCATTGTTTTTAGGCCTAATATTTTATATTGACTTTTTTTTGTTTCCTATATGTTTTCTAAGGATTTTAAACTTTCTTTGTGACATTATGTAAGAATGGGAAGAATGATTGCTCAAATGGAATAGATATGGAGACATGTATTACATTAGATATTTATTCCAATGAGGGTGGGATAGCTGATGATATTCATTGTGTGGTCATAGAGTTCACTAGGACTGATAGAATGTGTTGATGATTAATTTCCTAGTATTGTGCTAGAAACTATGATGCTTTCTTATTAATAAATATACATAATGACTAGATTGTAAGGGTTGGTGTCCTTATAAACAACTGTTTTGTACTTTGATTACATGAATGTTCACTTTTTATATATTGTTCATTGTTATGCATGACTATAATATAATAATGTCCTGGAATTTTTGTTGCATTGATAAGGTCATGGCAGATCCACGCTGTGATGAGAACCTTGAAATGCTATAACAATATTTTTAAATAAATTTCTACAGTTGGATGACATACTATGATAAGAAACATAGTATACAAACCGTAATCTGCGGGTACTCGTAAGAAGACGAGACACTCTCTCATGGAGTTCGCACTTGGTAACCTCCAAGATGGGAGATTATGAGAACAGACCCGCCAGTAGCAATTCTGCATGTCTTGGTGTCATCGGACATTGCTATCTACGAGCGTTTGTAATGGTCCTTAGACTGGAATATTATCATTAAATCATGTCATTACTCGCGCACTTAGATTTACTAACGAAACTGTGACATAGACAGTTGGCGGGAAGTTGGTTACGTTGGGTGTATCACGAGTGACATGTTGTTAATGGATAAGTCGAGGAAGGATTTGTCCCTTCCATTTATGGAAGTTGATATCTCTGACCTCTGATTGAAATAGAACATTCACATTAAATTCCATGGCCATGGTGTAAATGACGAGTTTATTTCAGGAAGTCAAAGAACGACGGATCAAGCATATAGGTTTATGAATCTGCCATGAAACCTGCTTGATGAGATATCAAGACAAAGGGATTAAATTACATATTAAGCATTCGTATGAGGTGATACGTCAATGCGGCGTCAACTTATTTCTCTTGGGTGCCTTGACCCGTTGCTAGACAGTAATCTTGGATTTTAGGCCAGCCCGCCAAATGCCAATGAGAAAGAGGCCCAGAGGGTCACACACTAAGTGTATTCAAGTATCTCAAGTAGAATAAAGATTATTCCCATACGTGTTTTAATAATTATTCAAGGAATACTAGATCATTTTAATGATTGGAGGAAGAAGGAAATGAAAAACAAGATATACAGGCCGTGTATTAAAGATTTCACGTCGTGTAGTTTTTCATGGAAAACAAGTACATGTCGTGTATTAATTATTACATTCCATGTAATTTTCTTTATGGAAAAGAAATGAATAAATGAAAACAAGATATACACGCCGTGTACATTGAACGTACACACTGTGTAGTTTTCCATGAAAAACAAGTACACGCCGTGTATTTATTAATACATGCCATGTAATTTTTCTTGTCAGTTTTTTGAGGATAAAATATTGTTTTAAATGATATTTATTATAATCAGTGTGGGCACATGTCAAGGAATTAATTATTCGACATGGGGTTTGAAATAAGTGTCAATGAAATAAATAAAATTTGTAACACGTTTATTTATTTTTATAACTCTACAACCTCATACCTGATTATAAATATCCTCAAAACCCCAACTCTTTTCCGACACACAAGAGAATCGTTGTGCACAACAACTCTGGAGAATTATTTCAATGCCATAAGAACATCTTCCTCCAAGAACACTCTCAAGACCGAGAGAGATCCTCCTCCATCGGATCAAGACGATCTAAGGAAGACAACGCAAGTAAAGGTTTCTTCATGCTAGAACCCAGAGACTCCTTTGGCGACGTCCCGAGATACAAGTTACACATGTGGATCACCGCTAGAGGGAGTCTACACTTGGATTCTACAACGCAACGACGAATAACATTGGAACATGATCAAGAACATCAATGGAGAAATAACTCCCAAAAGGTATTTCTTTTAAATTGATTTAATTAATTATAATCAACCTGTAACAATCCTACTTTGTGGTTACAGGGTTTTCCTTTTCTTTTTCCATTTTGGTGATTTGATCCATGGAGACTGGTATTTATCGTCGTATTGATCCCAGATTGATCATTGTTAATGATGAAAAGCCACGTGGTCACATCCACCCATGTGCTTCCGCTGCGACCAGAACCTTCAATTGGTATCAGAGGGAGGTTACAACGTATATTATAGTTATTCAATTTTCATTGATAATTTACGCATTTATATTTGATTCAATTTGAAATAAATCGTTCTATAAATCTGAATAAACGAGATCAGTTCTTCCTCCTCCATTTCTCAATTCACATCACAGAAACAGCCTTTTAATGTTAATTTTGATTAAAATAAAAACGAGGAACTCATTAGGAGGAGACGCTCTTTCTGTCTATACAACACGGGATTACACGATGTGTAATTAAAATTACACGCTGGGTACTTAGGTTCAATGAACCGGCACTGGTCCACCAAACCACACCGTGTGAATTAAATATTCCTAAGTATTAATCACGTTTTGTTGACCAGAACTGAACGGTGTGTGGAAACTGGAATACATGACATGTATATTGGAGCAACACGCCGTGTAGTCCGTTCTGGCCCAGGAGAAACTGTGTACAAGGATAAGCAACGTACCGCGTACAAGGGATCGCCAGGCTGGTTACCGCGTAACAAGTACACGTCATGTATGATTTATCTACACGTCGTGTACTCCAAAATTTCCAAAGTACAGACAACACGCCAAAGCCCTCGGTGTGTACTTTGGATAAAGAGTGAAAAGAAATACACGCTGTGTAATTATAAACTAAACGCCGCGTGCTTTCCAGAAATGGAATTTCACCAGGTTTCCTGCAATGTACAAATACCCATCCAAGGAATATGGATGAGAAGAATCTCAAGTAAACTCAAAAAGGAATTTAAGATAAATAATTGATTAATTATAAGATCATAATTAATTGAATTCGAGTGCGACATATCTTAAATGAAAGAAGGATTAAAATAATTTGAATTCTAAATTTGTGTAAATGTCGTTGCATGTTATGGATGATCATGAGTTAGACCAAAGAACCTTTATATGTGTATGGTTTCATTAAATTTATTTAATTTAAATTTTTTGGCCTGCGATCCTTCTTCTAATAAAATGTAGGGCCTGCGTGCCCATGGTTTCTTTAATGTGAACCCATGTAATGGAGGATCTCTCAATCCAGAGGACACGGTTCAAATCCAGAATCCAAGGTGAATCCGATGCAAGAAGATACAAAGATGGACAGGTGGGAGCTGCAAAACATGAACCACCGGGTTCAAGGTGTTTTTACCTAGGTTAGGGTTAGCTTATCAAAACCGCTAGATAAGCTAACTAATATAAGCTCATGATCATGCCATCTTATTTTATTTCTGTCTAAATTTCATGGTTTATTTATTATGTATGTGTTGTCGCAATCACCTAGTTAATAAAATGAACTAGAAAGCAAAGATGGATTAAAATAAAAACTGGACTATGCGTAAACATTATCAGAACATGGTTAATCACTTAAGCAAGAATCACTTAATATTAACAAGCATGTGATAATGAAAAACTACGCATAAAGGATTAAAATCCCTCAATACCATACTAAGACAGACTTAGCCTTCTGTTACCTGATTAAGGGAAAGAGTCAATAAGAATATGTGTTTGACCAACCCTTTTTGGGACACTTACTTTTATAAAGGAAGACGTTATGAAAGGTTTCAGGTTGACATAACCATATTACATCAAGAGGAGTTGCCCCTGCTAGACTTGATGTAATATTGGACGCAAGAGTTGAGGAAATCCAAGTCAGGATTTCAGGATTGGGGAGTCCACTCAACAGATTACGGAACTGTAAGATCACAGTTGGCAAAGACCTGCCTACCTAAATACCTTCAACTAGCTTGACCAACCCTTGTTGTGGTTATGCTTAGGGGAATATGGATTCTTTTAACTATAATTTTAAAGCAACTGGACATTCCGAGTTCAATGGTGAGGGCCATTGGAACATGACAAAATAGTGGGAGACTTAATCAAATTTATTATTTCTCAAAAAATGTAATCAAGAATGTACTGATAAATCTTCTCTTTTAATTTGTAGAATCAAAATGAAAAACACATCAACCACATTTTCTCTGTGATCAATTCTGGATAAAGACAACATCCTCGCTAGCAGTAACTTTCAGGAATGGATTAGGCGCCTTCTGGTTATCCAATGCCATGAATGAATGTTTTACTTTTTGGAGTCCTCACTTCTTGATTCCCCTGCCCCAGGGGAAAGCGATGAAGATTTCCTTGTCTATGATCAACATTTGAACGATGCACTTGATGTTCAATGTTTAATGTTTTCATCAATGTATAGTGAGCTCATGAAGTCTCATGAAGATATGGATGCCTATATCATGCTTGAGCACCTCTGTGGTCTATACTGGGAGAGGGAAAGACAGGAAAGGTTTGAGATCTCCAAGGCTCTATTTCAGAGCAAGCATGGAGAGGGTGCCCCGGCTGGGCCTCATGTAGTCAAGCTCGTTGGCTACACTGAGCGCTTGGAGGTTCTAGGGTTTAAGCTCCATGAATAAATGGGTACTGATCTCACTCTCGCATCACTCCCCCAGATCTTCTCAAACTTTGTTGTGAACATCAACATGAACAACATTGGGAAGTCTCTGTCTGATCTTCTTATCCTTATTCTCCAAGTGGACAATGACATGAAGCGTGAAAAGCCTTCTGTCCTCATGGTGAATAAAAGGAAAGGAAAGGTGAAGAGCTTTAAGCACAAAGCTTCTTCAAGGCCTTCCAAGGAAAGGAAGATCAAATGGGAGGAAAAGGAATAGGATGCTATTTGTTTCGCATGTGGCAAGAAGGGTCACTACAATAAAAACTGCACCCAGCCAAGGAAGCAAGGGGAAGATTTCGGTGCATTTGTTATCAAATGAAATCTATCTGTTTCTACTAATTGGGTATTATATACTGCTTGTCGTGCTCACATTTGTATCCAAATACAAAAACCATGTAGATTATGGAAGATTGATCGAGGGGAGGTAGATCTACGAGAAGCCAATGGAGCCAGACTTGCTACTGTAGCTATCGGAGACTACCACCTCACATTAACTACTAGGATGGTATTGGTTTTCAAAGGATATTATTATGTACTATCTGTAACCAAAAACATTATTTCAGTATCCATATTAGATATTGATGGATCCATCTTCATGTTTGGAAGTGGATGTTGCTATTTTTATAAAGATAGCATTTGTTTTGGTAGGGCGCATTTATATAATGACCATTATGTGTTAGAATACACAAACCAAGTAATGGGAATCGATAACAAAGTGAATTCACATGACTCATACCATACCCAACTTTAACATCACCAGCTAGGTCATGTCAATGAGAAACGTTTGACAAAATTACATCAAGATGGGTATTTAGATTCTTTCGAACTAAAACCACTTGGTGTACGTCATGCGTGTCTACAAGGCAAAATGACTAAAGCCCCATTTAGTGGGAAAGGTGAAATAGCCAAAGAACTTCTAGAATTAGTGCACACAGATGTGTGTGGACCATTTCCAGTTGAAGCAAGGGTTGGGTTCTCATACTTCATAACTTTAACTGATGATTTTAGTCGATATGCATATATCTACTAAATGAGGTATAAGTCAGATTCTTTTGATCAGTTCAAAGAATACAAGTATAAAGTTGAGAACCAGCTTGGTAAGAATATTAAGAAACTCCTCTCAGATAGAGGAGGAGAGTATCTTAATCAGGAATTTATTGATTTCTTACGGGAGTTTGGGATTGTATCTCAACTCACTCCTCCTTACACACCACAGTGGAATGGTTTAAGTGAAAGGAGGAACCGCACCATGTTGTACATAGTGAGATCAATGATGAGTCATGTGACTCTTCCATTATCCTTTTAGGGGTATTCCTTACAAACAGCAGTTCACATACTAAACCAAGTACCAACTAAATCGATAAATGGTATTCCATATGAGTTATGAAGTGGATGCAAAGCCATGTTATCGAATTTACATGTGTGGGGTAGCGAAACATTTGTTAAGGCCTCTTCAGGTAACAAACCTGCACCTCGAGGCACAAAGTGTATCTTTATATGATATCCCAAGGATACAAGGTGATATTACCTATACAACCCCTCAGACAAAAAGGTTATAGTGGAAAAGCCCTCCATATTCCTTAAGAGGGAGCACATCTCCAAAAGAGATAGTAGGAGAAAGATAGACTTCAATTAAGTATAGGGTCAAGATATACAGGAGTTAGTACAAGAACAGATTCCACAAAGCCCTGTGGAAGAACAATCTATTCTAGAGACACAAGAACTGCGTAAGAGCACAAGATATGTAAGAGAACTAGAAAGATATGGTTTTCTTGTCACTAAAGATGGTGACTCATTATTAGTTAACAGTGATGATCCTCTTACCTACAATGAAGCAGTTGAAGGCACAGTAGATTCCATGTGGCAAGAATTCATGAATTCTGAAATGGATTCCATGTAACAAAACCAAGTCTGGATTTTGGTAGAATCTCCAGTTGATGTAAAGCCTATTGGTCATAATTGGGTATTCAAGAAAAAACAGGACATGGAGGGGCATGTCAGCACCTATAAGGCATGACTGGTTGCAAAAGGGTTTAGACAGCGTCAAGGAATTGACTATGATGAAACTTTTTCACCGGTTGCGATACTGAAATCCATCAGTATCCTATTGGCCATTTCCGCTTACCATGACATTGAAATTTGAAAAATGGATGTCAAAATAGAAATACTTCATGGGATCATCCAGGAAGATGTCTACATGACATAACCTGAAGGGTTTGTGACTCCAAAGGATTCCAACAAGGTATGAAAGTTGCAAAAATACATTTATCGATTAAGGAAATAATTAAGGTCATGGAACATTTGTTTTGATGAAGCTGTAACAGAATTTGGCTTTGTTAAGAATGAATGTGAGCCTTCTGTCTACAGGAGGTTTAGTGGTAATGCAGTCGTTTTCCTAATAGTATATGTTAATGACATATTAATAATTGTAAATGAAGTGCATGTCTTGCAGTTAGTTAAGGAATGGTTGCATAAATGATTCTCCATGAAAGACTTGGGTGAGGTAGCATATATTATTGGGGTCAAGATCCATCCGGATAGATCCAAGAGAATGTTGGGACTGAGACAAAGTACATACATTGACATGATACTGAAGAGATTCAGTATGGAACAGTCCAAGAGGGGATTGTTGCCAGTGTCACATGGCATTCATCATTCCATGAAAATGTGTCCTTAGACACATGAGGAAAGAAAGATAATGGCAAGGATCCCTTAGGAATTCTCAATTGGGTCAGTCATGTATGTTATCCTATGTACAAGGCTAGATGTTGCTTACACATAAATTGTGGTAGCCAGATATCAAGCTGATCCAGGAGACCGCCATTGGATGGTAGTCAAGACTATCCTTAAGTATCTGAGGTGTACTAAGGATGTGTTCCTAGTTTATAGAGTAGATGAAGATCTAGTCATCAGAGGACATATAGATGCTAGTTTCCAGACTGATCAAGATGACATGAAGTCACAGACTGGATACATATTCAATTTGAATGGAGGTGCAGTGAGCTGGAAGAGCTCAAAGCAAAGTGTGGTGGTAGATTCTACAGCGGAGCCCAAGTATATTGCAGCTTCTGAGGCAGTTAAAGAAGCAGTATGGATGCCAAGCTTCATCCAATAGATGGATGTAGTACCAAGTTGTAAACCTCATATCACACTCTATTGTGATAATACTGTAGCAGTGGCACTTTCTAAAGAGCCAAGGTCACATTAGCGGACAAAGCACATACATCGGAAGTATCATATCTTGAGGTATTTTTCTCTGAGAGGAGAAGTTGCAGTGAGAAGTATTTCCACGGAAGACAACGTGGCAGAAACCTTGAATAAAGCCTTGACTTAGCAGAAACATGATCATCATGTGAGGTCTAGCAGACTAAAAGTCGTAGGCAGTTGGCTCTAGTCCAAGTGGGAGTTTGTAAGGGTTTGTGTTTTGATAACCAACTGTTTTTTACTTTGATTACATGAAAGTTCTCTTATTATATATTGGTCATTGTTCTTCTTGACTATAATATAATAATGTCCTAGAATATTTGGTGCATTGATAAGGTCATGGAAGATCCCCGATGTGATGAGAACCATGAAAATATATAACAATATTTGTAAATAAAGGTCTATGGTTGGATGACATACTATGATAGGACACATAGTATATAGACCGTCATGTGTGAGTACCCGTAAGAAGACGAGACTCTCTTTCATGGAGATCACACTTGGTAATCTCCAAGATGGTAGATTATGAGAATAGACCCACCAGTAGCAATTCTGCATGTCTTGGTGTCATCGGACATTGCTATCTATGAGCGTGTGTAATGGTCCTTAGACTGGAAGATTATTATTAACTCATGTCATGACTCGCACACTTAGATTTACTGACGAAAATGATCACATAGACAGTTAGTGGGAAGTAGGGTACGTTGGGTGTGTCACGAGTGACATGTTGTTAATAGATAAGTTGAGGAAGGATTTGTCCCTTCCATTTATGGATGTTGATATCTCGGACCTTTGATTGAAATAGAACTGTTGCATTAAATTCCATGGCCATGGTGTAAATGATGAGTTTATTTCTGGAAGTCAAAGAACGATGGATCAAGCATATAGGTTTATGACACTACCATGAAACCTGCTTGATGAGATATTGAGACAAAGGTTTTAAATTACATAGTAAGAGTTCATATGAGGTGATAGGTCAATGCGGCATCAACTTCTTTCTCTTGGGTTCCTTGACTCGTTTCTAGACAGTAATCTTGGACATTAGGAAAGCCCGCCTAATGCCAACGAGAAAGAGGACTAGAGGGTCACACACTAAGTGTATTCAAGTCAGTCAAGTAGAATAAAGATTATTCCCGTACGTGGTTTAATAATTATTCAAGTAATCCTTGATCATTTTAATGATTGGAGGAATAAGGAAATGAAAAACAAGATATACACGCCGTTTATTAAAGATTACACATCGTGTAGTTTTTCATTGAAAACAAGTACACGCCATGTATTAATTATTACACGTCTTGTAGTTTTCTTTATGGAAAGGAAATTAATAAATGAAAACAAGATATACATGCTGTGTACATTTAATGTACACGCCGTGTAGTTTTCAATGAAAAAAAAGTACACGTCATGTATTTATTAATACACGCCATGTAGTTTTTCCAGTCGAGTTTTTGAGGATATAATATTGTTTTAAATGATATTTATCATAATCAGTATGGGCGCATGTCAATGAATTAATTATTCGACATGGGGTTTTAAATAAGAGTCAATGAAATACATAAAACGTGTAACGCATTTATTTACTGTTATAACTCTACAACCTTAAACATGATTATAAATATCCTCACAACCCCAACTCTTTTACGACACACAAGAGAATCATTGTGGACAACAACTCTGGAGAATTCATTCAAGGTCGGAAGAACCTCTTCATCCAAGAATGCTCTCAAGACTGAGAGAGATCCTCTTCCATCAGATCAAGATGATCAAAGGTGGAAAATGGAAGAAAAGGTTTCTTCACGCTAGCACCAGAAGACTCCTTTGGCGACATCCCGAGATATGAGGTATACATGTGGATCACCACTAGAGGAAGTCTACACTTGGATTATGTGACGAAATGACTAATCACATCGTAATGTGATCAAGAACATCAACGAATAATGGACACCCAAAATTTATTTCTTTTCAATTGATTAAATTAATTATAATCAACCTGTAACGATCCTACATTGTGGTTCCGGGACTTTCCTTTTCATTGTTCATTTATGTGATGTGATCAGTGGAGACCGGCATTTATCGTCGTATTGCTCCAGGATTGATCATTTTTAATAACAAAAATCCAAGTGGGCACATCCACCCACGCGCTTCCGCTGTGCCCGGAACCTTCATAGATGTCTAGATTTCAAGTTTCATCATTCATTTTCATCTACTCGTTGTAGCTTGTTTTTCATGGTTTTAAATACATTTTATGTTATTTTATTATGTTTCATATAGTACATGTAATTATGAAATGAAAAGAATAACAAATTATTTAAAATAATGGGGTTGATTTCTTATTGGTATGTAACTAATGATAATATTGAGAAGAAATGGGATTAATTTTTGATTTATGGGAAGAAATGGGAAATAAATGGTGATCTTATTTATGAAATGTTAATGAAATGTTTAATTGTTACCTTGACTAGTTACTTTAATGATAAAGGATTAATGGGAAGAAAGTAATAAATAAAGTCTCTTTGGATTCTCAGATTCTTATAGGACACCTTCTATTTAGTAGTGGAAGCTCAGAGACCAAGATTTGATAACCCAAGTTAATCTTAATACAATGTTAATGTACATAGTATGGTTGTGATCTATATTATATCCTATATATTATGTTATTTAATATGATAACATATCTATTTTAATCGGGTTCCTAACACCCATTTTACTCTAGGAGGGTATTTTCCCCAATGTCTATCTTGGCGAGGAACATAAAGAAGATTGCCCGTATATTTCCCAAATAACATGTCCCCATAGTATTATATGTTGTATGCATGGTGGGAACACATAACATATATGGGTTTAGAATTTTTTAATGGATTTTAGTTTTTTCACATTCATTTATCTCAAGATATAGTATCCTTTCGATAATTATAGGTAATTCTTTCTGGGGATTTTATAGAATGAGGTATAATAAATTTTATACAGGTTACAGTTTCTCCATGAAACTACTTAGTTATACATTAGAGATGTGTAAAAGAATGATGTGATAATTTGTTTCATATGGTTAATTACATGTGATGAGATGATATTATGTAAGGGGTGCATGAGGTGATACTTAACCCATGTGTGTTCAGGCTGACATACCTTTAGAGGGAGATGGATCACGATGTCGTTGGTGGGATATAATGGAAAACCATTGCGGATGTGAAAGTTGGATACCTTTTTTTATATTGTATTATACTATCTTATGTATGTGATAGTGATAGGTGGTGAGGGACACCCTGGTTAAGATAGTTTTATAATATACCTTTTTTAGGTGATGATTCATCTTTATTTTTTGTTTACTAAGAATTAAATTGATTTTTTAATCTTTTATATGATAGATTTCAAGGAGGAACCTAAGGAGTATACATGTTATTCTCACCATATGTATAGAAACTATTTTATATGTCTACATGAGATACTTGGTGATAGATCTCAATATTCCAATCCCATTGAGTTCATTTAGAAGTTATTTTGGATTCATGGAAACTATGGAGGATATCTTTTAGTATATTTATTTTTCATACTGTTGTCCAGTTTTATTGCATTACATGTATATATTTTTTATCTTTTACATTTATCATGATAAGTTGTTTTCTGTTTCTATATTATCTCTTATTTATCAAATCATAAGGGTTAATGCCTCATGTCTACATTTATAATATATTATATGTTATTTTTAAAATAATGTGTAATATTGGAGCATGTCTCTTGGTATCATTATCTCCCTTCTCTCTTGTATATCCTAGGAGGGGTAACATGGGTTGTCATAAAATATTAGTATCAAAAGTTATGATTGCCGATTGATATAATGTTTGGTGGAAGAAAAAATTTAGGACATATTTGTTTTATTATTAAATGGTTTTATCTGATTTTTGTAAAACAAAATATAAAAAATGGATATAGGAAGAGTAATAGGCAATTAGGACCCCTATGACCGGATAGAAAACCAATTATGTTTACTGAGAATACAAGATAACATGATACATGTTATGAGGAAGATACCAATTAAAATATTATGTATTATTTATATTTTCTACAATATTTAAAATGGGCACCACATTAGATTATGTTAACCCTTATGTAATTTCATTAGACATAAATATTCAACAGTTTTGGTCTAAAAGACCTCATTAGTTTTCTCCTTTAATGGTATGGATCCAGGTCGTTATCCTCAACAACTAAATATAGATGATATTCAACCTGATTTTCTAGAATTTTGTCCTATATTATATTTTCAATATGTAGAAACATGTAGTAGTAAACTCTAATAGATTAAGTACCAATGTCTATAGAAGTAAGAGTGATTTGTTTTAGAGAGACTAACTACAGAATTGTTGGAAAATTTGGAGATAATCTATAGTTTGATATTTTTTCAAAAGGGTTATTAGGTTTTATTGGAGATGATGATTCAACATTGAGAAGTGATTCAGTGATAAAAATTTTTTCATTGGGGGTTGTGAGGATCCATTAGCCTTAGTGTAGATGTTAATAGATATTTTTCAGGATTTTTTTTATACTTCAACTAAAAATATGAAAAGCCACTTGGATATGTTCACAATTTGATAGGGGAGTTCTAGAGTGAGGGATTTTGGAATCTATTTTTAAAATATCTGATATAATTTGAACACGTTAAAAGTTTAATAGGCTAGGGTGAGGGTTTGTGAGGAGGATTTTTGTCTAGGGTTCTATCTCCAACCACATTGTCTATCATGTCAACATATCATGAGGTGTTTTATAGAGAAGTGGTCATTGATATGGGTTGTCCTAAACTAGATCATAAAGGGAGGGGAGTCTTATTGATGCCTAATATTTAAGAGGGGTTTCATGGGGTTCCCAATTTTCAATATATAAGAGTTATTTGATAGTCGAGGGTAGGTCAAAAGGAACATAATTTCATTTCTCTAGGTGTGGAGGTACTCAAGACCCTACCGAGGGATCACTTTCAGGTTTTTTATTTGGAGTCCTAGGGAATTAGTGGTGAGGGTTCATAAATAATCCTAGTTGTAAATATACTACATTTTTAAAACTTCATATTCATATGTTGATAACATTTCAGCCTATAGATCACCAGTAGAGTTTTAATGCATTGGATCAACATTGATAAGTTGGGGTAGGCATATGAAAACCCAAATATGATTCTAATCCTTATATAGTAGAGTGGGGACTTGGTGGTGGTCTCAAAACATTTACGAGAGTTTGTGGAGTAATTCTTGGTCAGATGAATTCTTTATAGATTTCAGTTTCAGGTGAAACAGTCATTGTTCAAGTTACGCATTGATTATTTTCGACTTTGGTGCATGAATTGTTTTATTTTAGAGCTACCCACTACTTCATGTTACATTTCCTATTCTATTATTTATGATATGTTATAGATAGGAATACAATTCCCTTCAATATTATTATCCTATTTGTAGGTTAACATTTCCTATGTGATGTATATAGAGATTGTGATATGTTACTAGGGAAAGAACACTCATCGGGTTAGTTCTTATGATTATGAATATAGGAAACATACATCATTATTGGAATGTGTTTCATATATTATGTTTAAGATACTGTGGACTAAATTAAGAAGAATATTATGTTATATGATTATATTGGATATCCTAAATGTTCATTGAAAGATGGACCCTGTAATTTTTCAGAGGTGTGTTCCTTCCTAGGCTTCATTGATGGTCGAACTGATGATTGGCTCATTAGAGTTTCATATGATGGTCTTTTTTTATTATGGATGTGAGCTATGTTTTTTATCCAAAATAGGTTGTGGTGTTACCCTCTGCATGATAAATCACTATTGGTATATGTCTACAACCAGTCACTTCTCCAATATCAAGTTATTCTAATAGGATAGCTCTTCCCTAGTTTTGAGGGTTGCAGACACGTTCAATTATATTTTGTGGTGAAGTATTCTGGAAGCGTGTTTCAAAATTAGGTGCTCCATTTTTATTATTGAATATGGAAAATGGATTTCTATAACTCTATATATATTATCATCACTTGAACTGGGATACAATGAAGAACCACTCTCAACTTACTAGGATATATGACTTATTCAATCAGCTGAAAGGATCGAGATGTGTTTTGGGTTTTATATAGGCTCGTGATACCATAATATGTTTATAAATGTTATGTATATTTTATGCATCACATTTATATTTCATTTTGGGAATTAAAATTTCATTGTAGAAAAATTTTATTTGATGGAAACCCTAATCGTGTTCATGTGTTTTATCAATTCAATTTTTAAATAGTTACTAGACTAGTTCATGGTTATTTTTATCGATGACTTCCATTTGTAATCTTAAACTGAGTAGGATCACACAAAGCATATAAATTTAGTTTGGAGTGTTCTTCATCATTAATAACAATTTGGTAATATATCGATGTTTTAGTTCTGTAAATGTAATGATTTTTTACTGTGGAGTTTCATTCCCCAACATGGTGTACCTATTGTTCCTTTGATTATATAGGCTATAATTTTGTTGAATTCCCTAATATATTTTCATAGGTGTCACATTTCATTGGAAATGTAGGCCATGGTAAGAGGTTGGAAGATTATTTCACTTTGGCGGTGACTCATTTGAAATCCTTATCAAAAAATGACGATTTGTTTTTATGGTCCAATCAATTTTAAACCACATTCTAGTACATGAATGAGAGGGTTTTTGGTAAAATAGTTCATGCTTTTCAAGAAGTGGGTGTTAAAATATATATTTTCTATTACACTTATTGGCATGTTTTTTCATTGGATATAATAGAGGCCTTTTTTTCATATGGTTAACAATAGTTAGAGTCCCTTAGTAATAATTGTACCATACATGATCTTGAGTTTTGAATTATTCATGTTTTCCATTATTTTTTTGAAACATTATATCATTGGTGATAATTTTGTGATTATTACTAATCAGATGATCCAGAAGTATTTCTTATCCTAGCACAACCCAATAATTTGAAATCATGGTTGTGTTTGGAATTATTCCAAGATTTCAAAATTAACACTTCATATACACAAGTTAAGGAAAATATTATTTATCATGTACTATGATGGAATTCACATTGTGAAACAATGCATGAACTTGATGATTCATAGAGAGTAATAGAAAATTACACAATGATTTTTGTTTACATGTGAGATGTTTGTGGTAATGTTTTAATTTTTATATGATAGTTCATTAATATTTGGTGAAGCTGGTAGAGGTATCCCAACTTTGTTAATATAAGGCAGAGGGCAGGAGAGATAGAGTTATTTTTTTAATACCCTTGATGGTTAGTCTAAGGATGAACAACATCAGTATTATTCTATGTTAGGATTTTAATCCCTTCAGTGATGTGTTAGGTAGTTATCTATTAGTTAAAAATACCACCCTTGATAACAAATAATAGATTAAAATAGATATAAGAATATTTTGAGAGGTGAATTTTAGTGGTATGGGTGAACTATTTAGATTCAAATTTCTGTCATCATTTTGGTCTGCTAAAAGGTGAAGGCCAAGTACCATGTTCCTTCAACTGTTATCCAACCATTGTAAATTCCATAGTTCACAAGGGAGAAATATCAAGTGAATTATCCACCAGTTTACTTTGATATCATACAGTTTTTGATTATATATTTTTAATAGTTTATTTTTTTATATAAAATCATCACACGTTGTATTGATACAGGATTCATGTACATTGGAGTTTTTTTTAAGAGATACATAGAAAGGGGGTTTGAATCCATATAGTAATAAGGAGGATTATAATGACTCAATCCATTCATGAATAAATATTACATCTAAATATATTAATATTCAATACAACTAAAAAATATATTCTAATGACCTTATTGTTTTGATTAATTTTGGAAATTTGGATATACACATTTTTTTCATAAGAAAACTATAACATCTCTCACTACATACATCATAACAAGAACCATTCTTAGATATATCAAACATAATATATATAATTATAATATAGGGAAAGGAAACATAATAACGTTTGATCTAAGATTCTTAGTATTTTTATATATGTTTGATATCAATATAACATGAGAATAAGTACATGAGAACATATGAATCACATTCGAAAACCATATCCTTCATATCATATATTATAAACCTAATTCATGACATTAATTTTTGAACTTCATAACACATGAATAAAAAAGAAATCAAAAAACATAATGCATTATAGCATAACATTTTCATAATACATTTTGTTATTACATACACATATGTAACGAAAATATTTTCCTTTTCAGTCAAAGATATTTTCTAAGGCTATCATAGTGGAATGAGTTTAATTACAAAACCATCATAGTAGTGGATGTCTAATTTAATGACTATAATATTTGATAGTATCCCTTACAGAATTGGCATCACTCCTCATTCAAGTACTATTCATCTCAAAATATTTCAATCATTTCCTAATGCATTAGAGGGAGATATAAGTACCACATGTTACATATTGAATATCCTAAATATGTGTTCCACAAGATTAAAAAACATTTATTATATTAGAACCCATGAAAAAACATGGGTTTCATAAAATATAAATCATATTATACCCCGTGAAATGAAATGTGATTCATAATAATTTCATGATAAAATAACCAATGGAAGAGAAACTGGTTTCATAAAAATTATGTCATTATATATTTGAACCATCTAGAGAAATGAAAAACATGTTATCATTGCATCATAACCCTATTAAAACATAGGTAACATAAAACACATCCTTTTTATATGGAAAATGATTTTTAAATATCACCTAAAAATTTTCTTGTTGAAATTATCAATTAATTGAAAATAAATTTTTATGATTAGAAATTAATAAAATAGTGTTCAAATAATTTTCATTGAAATTTACATCAGAAATTTATAAATGAATATTCAATGAATATAATGGTCATGATGGTTGTGAATTTTATTCAAGAATCTAATAATATAAGAAAACATTTCTTTCACATTTCAGTAAAATTTCATGAAAAAAAATCTCATTTGAAAAATGAAAAGAATATTACCTTCTAATTTTATTCGAAAAATTAAAACAATTATAAAATTGAAATTAAATAATCACAAGATAATTATAAAAATATTCATCCAAATGTTTTTAAAGAACATGAACATAGAAGAGAAATAGTTTTCGATCAAAGAGGATGATGAAGTCGATCTTCCTTAAAAACAATAATTTGGACTCCTGAGTACATAAAAAGACAAAAAATAAATGATTACATTAATTTTTATTAAATTAAATTTCAATATGTTAAAATAAACAATACATAAAAGAAACATGTTGTGAATATAAAATATGTCTCCCAATAATAAAATAGAGAAAATTCGTTTAACATAAGCCTCAAAATCCATTGTACACATTAGAACCTCATGTATAATAAATATGTTCTTTAAATACATCTACTAAAGAAACATAAACCTATATTTTATAGAACATATTTTTTTACTTATGACTTTTTATGTAACATCCTTAGACCAGAAGCATGTACATTGGTTTCACTAGCTATGTTGCCAATAGACTTTAAGTATTTCTCCCTATATGCAAAAAGTATCTGACTAATAGTGTGGGACAAATAAGTAATGTGGGAAGACAATAACCACTTTACTAGAGAAATCCACAACATATAAAATACGAAATAAGGTAAAAAATAACCTATTAACCAGAAAAAAAAATCTCCACAAAATAGGTACAAGTCACAAAAAACTGATGACTATGTAATGTTATGATACTAGTTTAGATTGTGAAGAAAACCCAAAATATGAAAATACTTGAATCCCCATAAATTCCGGAATCCATAACAGTAACATTATCCATGAACCTCTAAAGACCAAATAAACATCCTAGAAAAGGGAACTTACACATTTCCGGACCTGCATCCTCGAAATCTTCTAGGGTTCCAAATGGAGGCCCAAGAAGGGTGTGAGTAAAACACAGTAGGCCTCCACCAATATCTTCTACAATACATACAGTCTAAAAAGATATAGCCTCATCCTGACTTGAGCTATGGGCATAGAACCTCTTGCTAATACCCAACACTACCCAGTAATATGCACATTCTTATTTACCCATTCCCCACACACTTACCATTTAAAAACCCACAATAAAAAAATACACAAAAATAAAAAATTTAATTAATGTTAATCCATAACCCATTCACACATTTAACATTTCCATTACATATCTCATTTATACAATTTCACATTCTCAGGACTAACTCACTAAAAAGATTCAATAATTCCCCTACCTTATCCTAGTTACCACATCATCAATTCCATTATTAAAACACATTTAACATATTATTAAATTAATATACAAGTACCAATTCAATAGATTAATCATTTCATATGCATTAAGCCTCATAGTCATTTCTAACATAATTTGTATGTTATTTATCACACTCTCAATTAACCAAATTAAACCATTTTGATTCCATAAATGCAACCCCTTATGACATTATCACAACCTAGGAATAACTATAAATATTACAATTTCAACTAAATCAATAATATCAACATGTTCATAAAGAGTTCTACATTATGTCATATCTACTATACAGTTTACCTTACCAATTTCTATGTTCTAGAGTGTTAGCGCACACCATGGATGGCCTTAAGTTGGTTAAAACAACCTAAATGCTTCCCATGAGAATCATTAGTGTTTCATATCATCATTTGGATCCCCTATATTACAAAATTTAACTAAATATATTAAATAATCAACAACGGATAACCAGTAACACAACAATACATGCACAAACAAACTTAAAATCTGTGGGATATAAACTATAGACCACCCACATCAAATATGAAGACAACCACACACTCAATCACAACCTTATATTTATATTCAAGAAATCATTGAATATCTAAGCTATGATCCACTATAAAAAGAGTTTTTTAAGGATTCAGTAGTGGAAGGTAGATACCACAATCCCTAATCTAAAAAAAGTAGCAAAATGAGAATTATAAATACCTGAAGCTTTGATATGTAGCCAACAATGCTCCAAACTACTATAAAATGAAGGAGATAAAGCGATGGGATGATTTGGGATCTTGGTTCATCAATAGGGATGTAGAAGTATGAAATGGGAGAAACAATTGGGTGAGGGACTAAATATCAAGAGTGGGGAAACTATAAATCTCTCTTTTAATGAGGTGAATGGTTTGACAGCATGGTTTTTCAAAATGTGTGCCAACCATGTGTCATCCACCATCCAAAAGAAATTGAGTCACACATTTACCTATAAATCCACAAACATGGTGAAAAATAGTACTCTAATAGTGAATAATTCCTCAATCCAAGGTTTCATGGTTTAGCATCCCACCTTTTATGATTTACTTAATAGTGTTCTATCCATGCATAATGTATAAGGTTGCCTACTATTCCTTCAATATGTGTCCCAAAACCCCAAAACATCCTTGATTCCACTCATAGTACCGAGTAACATTTAATTAACTAAAAAGAAGGTTTTGAAATAAAAATATAAACATATACATACATTCATGATGTCCAGGATAATATAACCTATTCACTTTATAATAACTATTCCTCGAGCTATATTCCCAAGCATCACGGAGATTACAGAGAATAGAGACCAAGCCACGAGGCCCACACATCTGACTCTTTCTCCCATGATTCCTTTTAAAAATTACCATGATTTCATAGTCTTACCCCACATTCTTACCCCTCAATTGGTAATCCCAATTATCTTCCTAAACAACAAATGTATTTTCTCTTCTCATAGATTTTTTCATAAAGTTCTTAATCAACAAAACGTTTTTCGTCTTCTCATGCATGTGAATTGAGTTGAGAAACAAAGACTCACCAGTCTCAAAACAAAACAATGTGGATCTAAATAGTCTCTCATTGATTTCCTCAAACAGATCCATAATACTCATAGATGGTAAACAATTATTGCAGGAAAACACAACCAGATAAAAGTAATTTTACCATAACCCACCTAAATCTAAGACACATTCCCAAAAAATTTCATAAATAATAAGAATAATATGCACAAACTTCCCATATGTCTATGGGTGGAAATCCATATTGCAGACACCTCAGCTCCATGTTCTATATGTGTCCCCTACCGTAAGTACAATATAAAATGATGATCATTATTCAAAGCTATTGTTTTAGGTACCCCATGAAACTATACTATTTCACGAACATATAAATCACCAATGTAATCCATAGTGAATGTATCTTAAATCAATAATAAATGAGCCTCTTTAGTCAGTGGATCTGCAACTATCTAGATTGCATCAGTATTTCAAGGAATCCTTGGAAGAACTACCATGGAATCCATCATCAAGTCATCCCAATTCCATTCCAAAGTGGTAAAAGCCTACAAAAAACCACCTGGATTGTAATTCCCATCCTTCACCTGCAAACAAGTATGGAATCATTAGATGGAACATGAATCCTCTTTAGTTATCATGGGGCACCAATATTGACTAAAAATATCATGATACATTTTTATCAAACCTAGATGAACTATCAACTTGGATACATGAAAATAACTCATAAACTCCTCCTTCATAGTCGTAGGCAAAAAAACAATACCAAAAATACAAACTATCTTGACATCCCCAATCGTCCAACTAGATGAGGACCCCTATTAAGCATTCCCCCCATATCCAAACACTCTAGATCCCCAACCAGACTCAACTTTAAATAGACAAATATCATCGACTCAGCTAATATGGATTATAAGTTTATCATCTCCTAACCATATTATACCTCTAGATACATTTCAGAAAACAACACCATCATCTTCCACATAGAGATGGATTGTTGATCAACATTCCTGTTAGTTTTTTAACTCATAAGATCTATAACACTATTTCACTTTATGAGTGTGTAAACCAGATCGAAGCCAAAAGACTACATATACTCAACCTATATGTACTGTTGAATATTCAATTCATGCTGAGATAAGATGTATATAATAATTTTATGATCAGTAAACACCTTAAACTAATCTACAAAAAATAATTGCCTCTAATAATTTAGTACATGCATCACCATGACTGATTAAAGTTCATGAGTAGGTTAATTTACTTCATGAGGGATCAACTACCATGACCCATTTGCTACAACATGATCATTATACATCAACACACCCCCAATAAAAACACTACATGTTTCATAAAAAAAGGAATATCCCTAACCAAATATGAAAATATTAAAATTGGATCAATAGCCAATCACTTAATTTACACTTGTAATTCTCTATTAGATGCCTCATGCCACTATAAAATAATTACTTTCTTAGCATGACCTAAATATGGAACCACCAAAAGGGAACAGTCTATGATAAACCTTTGATAGTAGCATGCAAAACCTAAAAATCATCAGATATATAAATAATTCTTGGACTGATATCATGATATCTTTTCCTGCACTTTATCTGGGTTCAATGAAACACCTTCCTCAGAGTTGATATGGCCTATGTAATTTACCCAATAAATCAAGAATTGTCACTACAATATCTTTGTATATTTCCTATGATCTCTTGGTGTACTCAAGATGTTGTTATGATTTTTTTGGCATGATCATCATGAATTCTTTAGTACACTATGATTTCTTCAACAATGAAAACTACAAATTAATCCATATATGGGTTGATGATAAGATTCATTCGACCCATCAACATTGTAAGTGCAATGGTCAACCCAAAAGGAATCTCGAAAAAAGTTGTAGAACTCATAAATGATCCTAAAATAATTTCATGGTACAGAAAAAGTTCTCACCCTCAGATGGTGATATTCTAACCTTAGGTCAATTTTAGAGAACACTAAAGCACCCATGATCTATTAAAAAGATCATTGATTAAAGGATGATTGTTTTGTCTCTTAAATTTCATCTAATTCAACATTATGTAATCAACACATAACTGAAATGACTCATCATACTTATTGGAAAATAACACATTTGATCACCACAGAGACATACTAGGATGAATAAACCCCTATATCTCCAACTCCTCCTACTTAGTTTTATGTTTATAAAGTTTCATCAGATCCATTCTATAAAGGGTAATAGAAACAAAATCTTCTCTAAGTAGAAACTATTTCATGAACTCAACAACCCTCTCAAGTAGAATCCCTGAGAATTTATTAGGAATCCAATTATAAAATGAATACACCGCTATAGGAAAGAGAAGTTTACCTACTCCTCTATCATCACACATAATACATGCCACTTGGGCTGTGAGTTCACCCAACAGCTGACAAATCAGACCTGCACTACCTGATTGAAATTACCATTCTCTAAGAATAACATAAGAGTCTCCCTCAAGAGACATGTATGTTACAAAATGATGGTTAAAATTGTTTTGGTTTTTATTCAACACCAACCAATATATACCCATAATCTGGTTAAAACCATAAATCATAAGGACAAATAGTCCCACCGAAAATGGTAGCCACCATGCTCAAGAGTAAAACTTTTACATTGCCTACTATTTTCCACTTTCTCCCATAATGGTGTATTGATTGACATAGCCCCACCAATATCATCCACCCCTAAACTCAAAACAATGACCTTTTGAGAAGAAATAATATAATGTGAAGAAACTATATCAAATAAAGAACTAGAAATATTAGAATCCACTAGAATTATACCTCGAACTGTCAGTGATCCATCATCAAAACCTATCAATGTAGACAAAATATAATTAACCTCATTAGACCCTCTCCATTGGGATATAGTCAGATATCCTAGTGCTACACTACCATGCATATATGGATACTCTATCCCAATAGTACAAAGTCATCCACCATAACTAGTATGACCAATAGAGGTCCAACTACCCACATACTATAGGGTAAATGAAACCATATCGACACACATCATAATTCTTGTTCACCATTATTTACCCATGTGTTGAGGGTTCCAACTGAACAACATCACATGAACCCGCTAGCCACATGACTAGAAGTCTACTAGTGGTCGAGGACATTTTCCCCATATGTGCCCTGACCTTCCACATTCAAAAAACACCATATATACACCTTGAATGGATAATCCACTCTTCATACTACTCTGCGCACTTATAACCTCATGGAAATTCCCCAAAAAGTTCTTATTTCCTTTCGAATTCACACCACCAGTAAATCCAACAGGAACGAAAAAAACCAATCTCAAATGTTCCCTTCATGTAGTTTTCTGATATGAGTTCCTGATCTACTACCCATAAAATCCTTTTAAATAATAATATGTTCCATGATATAACATCTAATCCCATCATGGAAATTTATTATAATGGATGACTCGCCTCTTAGAAATGCTAAACCGAAGCATCACAAGTTTGTGAGACGGCTAACATAATCCATTACTAACATCACCCCATCAGTTAACCTCATAAATTCTCCAGCCCGCAGCTTCCTCCACGTTTATGAATAGAAAAGATATAAAAAACCTTGTAAATACTTCAATCACATTTCATCAAGTTGTTCATTCTAACTAAAAATGTCCACCTACACATTCCCTTTCTACATAACATGTTTTCCAATATCATGACTCCCTTCTCATAAGTAGTATCCAAATGATAAAAAATCATTAGGATGGACTCTTTCAAGAACATGGATTTCTCTAGATCATTATATTAGGTAAAGGTTAGTGGGGTTTTCAACTGAAACTCTCAATTCAAATAAAACATTTTCATCACAACCCTCCCTGGATCTCATTTCATCATTTACCTAAATAGGAATACTACATACCGAACTACTCCTCTATGTTATCTAGGAAAACCACGTTTTGTTGATCCACAACTGTAGAAGCATTTTCAGTGACGTCCCCTTTTCATCCAAATAGCACACATCATTGTAGGTGAATTTTCCTTCAATACCCAACATGAGTATTAGAACCCATAACATAAAGCTTTCACAATTTTCACAAAATAAGGCTCTATAATAGCCATGAACATTCCATTTCACAAACATGTTATAAATGATTATCATCAAATCAAGCACACTACTCTCCACGATCCCTATCAAGGGTCATTGTAAAAACATGGTAATATATCATAGACAGATAACATTCTTTCACAAGACACTGACTAAAAACTATTTATATTTTCACAACTCAAGTATGACTCATCTTTAAACACTTATGATTTCTCCACATTTTTCAATGATGGAATTTGTTCACTTTCAACATGTAATCAAGAAATATTCTTTAAACATTTTTTACTATACTACTATTTAAAAATATGCATCATTTTCATTAGATACTATTTTATTTAAATTTATAATGAAGTGAAATTAATTTTACCCTTTATGTCTTACAAACACTCATCTCATCTGTTCTAATCATGATGCATGCCACTTATATCCATATGTTCATATAATGATTCATTAATTCACAACCTAATTACATTTCAACCATGAGTAAAATATCATAAAATAATCACAGCACATTTTGAGTGCATCACCCAATGGTATGATATCAATCGTCTGTACCAACCGACAATAAGAACAACAATCAGTACACTGGGTACATGAGTTTTCCCTAATACATGGGTTTGACACTCCCTAGAAGGAGTTAATTTCTAATCTAAAATACATCCCAATATCATATAAAACATCCCCAAATATTATTTCATATATAATAACCACATTGATACCATAGTATAAGATCCCTAACCTGGAATCTAATCATTATTTGCCCCGATCCGGGTCTCTACATTCCCTCAAGTGTACCTCCCCATACCCTAGAGGTTTCCAATTGGTAGTGAGGGTCTAATAAGTCTCGTGGGGAGACTGTACCCTCTTTACCATATTAAGACACATAATATAACATATTAAATATGGGAAACAAAAAGTAATAACCAATAATTATGAATACATAAACATCTCCCAAAACTAGGTACAAGTCACAACCAAACAATGGTATATGTTATTTTATGATATCATTATAAATTTCATTGAAAAAATAAAACAAGACAATATTCTAATACCCACATGATTCAGAGTCCAAGTCTGAAACCACATCCATGCACCTCCGAAGCCCATCTAAACTCCCTAGCACATGGATCTTTACATTTTTCTAACCTATAACAATGAAATATGATCTGGTACCCAACGAAGGCCCAATAATGGTGTGACTAAAACTCATTAGGATACCAATGATAGTTTCCAAAAAACATATATTCTAAACATATAGTGCATGTAAGTACTAAATAAATGAAAAGGTAAATGAAAGACATCTCGAGTGTCATTAGTTAACAATATACACATTAACCACTTCAGTCATTATTCCATTTTCACTACTTTCACCATCTTCATTACATAAATCATATTAATCATGTGTTCAATGGGTTCGAATTTTACATAAATTACACAATGGTATAAATAAATCAATAAATATGAATAAAATAATAAATCATGTTCCCTATCTCACAAGGTATAAACACATCATAACTAATACAATAAACTCACCTCAAAGCCTCAGTTAAAGTGGTTTCTTCAAATGAAACCATATGGGGATTAGATATTTGTACCCATAACTAACATCATCATTATGGAGTAGAGATTAGAGCCTCATTAAAACTCAACCCATGGTAGTAGAACCTTAATTCAATACCCCACACTACGAATCCATGTGCACATGATTATTTCTCCAGTCACCACACACATAAAATTTCACAAACCATACTGAAAATAATATTCATAAAAATCACAATCCATAACAATAGACATGGGAATTAATATTATGCCACAACACATTAACACATTTTCTATTTACATTACAAATCCTATTTACCCCATTTCTCATTCTTATGCTAACTCACTAAGCATATTCAATAATTACTATACCATATCCCATTTACCATTTAATAAATTCACTTATGAAAAAAAATTTACATATTCCTCAATTAACAAGCCACTACCAATTGGATAATATCATTATTTCATATAAACTAACCCTATGAGTAATTTCTAACATAATTTTTTATCCATTTACCAGACTCTCAATGATCTTGAATAGCCCATTTTTATTCCATAAAAAACAACCCCTTATTCTGTTATCACAACCTAGGAACAACTATCAACACACCACTTTAAACTAAAATAGACTTATAAACATGTTAATTATGGGTTCTACATTATCAAATGTTAATTATACACCCAACATTACCAATTTATAGGTTTGGAAATCTCAGTTCACCCCATTGGTGCCCCAAATATGGTCAAATCCACCTCCATGAATCCAACAATTATTATGAGGGTTTGAAATAATCATTTTGATATCCATTTTACTAAATAAAACCTATAGAATTAAATCCATAACAATATATAACCAAGAACACAACAATACAAGCACAAATCAACTTCAAAACTACGGGACATAACTTGTAATGCACCTACCACAAATTTGAAGAGAACTACATGCTCAAAATTATACATAGACACATATTCAAGCACTCTTTGTATACCCAACCTAATATATACTAAAATAATTAGGTTTTAGGGCCTCATAGGAGAATGTATGAAACCAAATACCATAATTTTAAAAAATGAAGAAAGAGGAGAGTTAATCTTACTTGGAGCGTCAGTATGAAGATAACAATACTCTAAAAAGATAAAATATGAGGGAGATAGACATGTGGGTTTATTTGAGATGACACTTCAACACTACTGATAAAGAATTAATAATTGGGAGGAAAAATTGGGTGGGGGACTTAAAATCCCAACGGGGAAAATAAGAAATTCTCACTTTTCAATGAGGTATATGGTTTGGCCAAAAGATTTCCAAAACCATTCACCAATAGTGTGCCATTCCATTTATAAAATAAATAGAGCCTCACAGTTACCATGGATGCCCCACACAGTTTCAAAAACCATGTGCCAACCATGAGGAATTCATATACCTAAGGTTTCTTATTTTGGTCTCCCACCTCGAATGGTGTGCATAACAATATTCCAACTGCGTGCCTTTCACATTGTGGCCCAGCTTTCCAGCCTTTCATGTCCCAAATCCCAGAAACACCCATGTTTCCCTTCATACACATGGAAATCAGTTCATTAAGAAAACAGAAAATATTGAAACCAAAATATAAACATGTACATTTCATTATGATGTCTTTTATCTTGTAATTTTGTATATATATTTTAAAAATTCCTTATTAAAATCACATTTTAGGTAATATATTCTTCAATTTTCATGTATGTTTTAGTTTATTTTTTCATTAAATTATCATTGATCATGGTTTCAGAATATCTATAATGTTAACCATTTAATTAGTGTCATATTAATATATTTTATATAGTTTTAGTTTAATCTTTTTGTGTTTGATATAGAAACTGAATTAAACATTTCTTAGAGAATATTGGTTATATGTATGCATGAACTATATTTCCATTTTATTAATGGATGGAATGTAATAAAGGAAAATAATATTTCACCATTAAATATTGAGTATTATTTCCAAAATATAATAGATATTTATTAATTTTACCCATTTTACCACCCATATAAATCATAATTGATAAAAGGATCACATCACTCTACAGGTTGGTTGTCCACCATACACATGATCGACATTATTGTATCCTCTACATTATAGATGAGAAGTTAGATGTAATAAATTTACATTATAAAGATAATATATCAGTATATGTTAGATAATGGGGTTGTTATATCATCATGGTTGATGAATACTTGAAGAACGTTGAAGAAGACATAAAATAAAAAGGAAAGTATAATAATTTTATAACTTCTTTGGAGATCCCCATTATTTTATAGCATGAAGTTTTCATAGGATGTATCTCAAATAAAAATAGAAATTATAGGATAAAAATAAAGAAATAATAAATTTACTTGGGTTTTCCATGGTGAAAAGAATATTTTTGAATTTGTGAAGAAGATATAAGAGTGGGTGGCCTTTATAAGTTTGTGATATGTCACACCTGAAATTTTTATAATGAAAAAGGTTTAAAAAAATTAAACATGAGAAAAAGATAAAATTTTTATCAAAACTGAACCATATGGGTTTAAAATTATAAATATATATCCAAATATTAACTTTGTTGGTTTTTAGGATAATTTTACCAAATAATTTTAGTTTAACCCCCGAAAAAACAAATTTTATCCTTAACTGTAGTAATTAATTTTAACAATTTTTAGTCTTATCTTTTTTTAAAAGTTGATCTTATAATGTAATTTTAGTTATTATTATTACAAATATTGAAACCATTTTCAAAAATTCCAATCATATAATAGAAAAAATTATAATTTTTCGTTAAATGAATAGATAATATGAAAAAATGATTTTCCAAGGTGAAAATTTTGATAAGTATATAATAATTTCATTTCAATATTCAATAGTAAATTAATTTAAATAAAATATATTTGATTAATAAATATATAATTAAGATAATTTTAGGTTTATAATTTGGTTTTAATAAAATATAAACCAAAACATTCTTCAAACAAATAGGAAATTTTAAATGAAAATTAATATCTATCATTATTCTTCAAAATATTAATCTCTACACACAATTCACAAAAAATATCTCTAAGATTGCGTTGAAAATATGATTTAAAAAAATAATTTTTATTTATTATAATAAATTTTATAAATAATGGAAAAATAGATTTTATTATTTTCTCAATAAAAATAACTGAATTCTTTTGTTAGATTAACAACTATTTTATAAGGTTTTAATGAAAAATAAGTGAATTTTTATTAATATGTTTTCATTATATTAATTTTTTTACATTTTTTTAAAAAAGATGATATTCATATCCATATATCCATGTTTAATGAAATGGTTACTATATTCATGATTAAATATTAATATTAATTTTATATCATACTTCATTAAATCTCTTTGTAACTTTTATAACATGATCTAGAAAAATTAAATTTTTTTTAAAAATAATTTCATGAAAAATAAGGGTGTTAAATTTTAACACCCTTTTAATTGCACTTTTCCATGGAAATTTGTCACTTAGATGGAGAAAAATGGGGATAATTTTGATTTATCATATGCTCATGTTCACACATACCTACTTCAATTTTTTCGTTTCACCACAAAACATTTTCTTGGGGAGTAGTTATTTTCAATTGTACGTTTTCTTTATGACTAGGAATCATCACTGGAAGTCCCTTATAAAAACATTCATGATCCAATAGTTTTAAAACTGATTCTAGTACATGTAATGGATTAGTTAATTACTTTATCAAGAGTTATATATTTAACACATTGTTATCCTGAGATAAGATTGGTTGAAGACCCAAGTGATTAGTTATTGACCTTATATGATCAATAAATATAAATATAATAAAATAAGTAGTTGTTAGTTTACCGATTATTATGAATCTAATTCCCATATTCCACTGTGATATTCAAAGAAAATTCCTATCACTATCATCAAATCCCATATCATGTAAATGATTATCAGCATATCTTTTCTACTGACATTGTGTTTCCCATGTGTGTTGCTAAAATGATGAATACTTATGTTTCATTTCACCATCATAGCTTAGGTCCCAATATATTTCCTTCTCTATAACAATCCCAACACATTACATTTATACTCCTCTTTCCAATGATGGATTTATAATAATCCATTTGAATTCCCTAGTGAAATTTTTTTTTGCCTGAAAACTCAACTAGAGAAATATGTGAATCCCAACAACTATTAAAATCCAAAAAAACATCTAATAACATCCCCTAAGATTTTATTTATTATCTAAAACAATATATATGTATAATAATGACATGTAGTTATAATAATGAACACTATATCAGGATTATGCTATAGATTTATGGAGAACGATGAGGTAAATATCAGATAATAATATATAATGGAATGTGGTAATTCATTCATCTATAAAATCTAAATAATATATATCTTGGAAAGAAGATCCAAAGTTAAATCATATTTTGGAGAAATTAATCATGGTGGACATGTAAGGAAATACACTATATCCCATCTATAATTATTCCCTTTAGATGTTTTGGGTAGTTGGTTGAAAAAAATACATTATCATTTTTTCTTATTTCTATTATTGTATATATAATAGTTGTTTCAGATGCATAATAATTTGTCTCACAACCATAAATCACTAACATACCAACCACGTGTATATACATATTTATAAATTTCACCCTCCATGTAATTACTCTAAAAATATTCTTTCATGTATGCCAATGGTAGTCGCTATAACCATCTCCCCCATCAGTTTTGGGTTTATGTCTCATGGACTTAGAAGATGTGACAGGTTATCAACCTCAATATAGGTTTTCCTTTTTTCAAAACTATATAATATTATTTCTCTAAAAAAAATTTAAATAATAAATAATTTCCTCAAAATCAAAGAAAAGATAAACACTAAATGTTAACAGTACCTTCAATATTATGTCTATATATTATAAAGGTAATCATCCTCAAATAATTTATTCACTAAAAACATATTAAAAACTAAAGGGTTGTATTATAATAAATGTATCCCAAAACATAATATTGAAAAAACTCTATCCCAAAAACGTCAAGAGTGATTTTTATAAAATGGAACATACAATAAACAATAAAATCTTAAAACCATGGTGGTATCTATTACGATTATGTTAGTATTACATATATAAATATTTTCATAAAAAATATAAATAACAATTTATTTGTTAAATATTATCCTATATTACAAAAAAAAATCCATTTGAAGATTTGAATCATCCATGCACTAATAATTATAAAATGTTATTTTATTATTTTTGAATTAAAATAGAGGGAGATAATCAACATTAAGAATAAGATAAACTTTCACTTTGGTATGAATAATAATATTTCCATAGGGAGAAATAATAATTGTTTTAACATGAAATTATCATCTCTATAATGGAGTATAACTGTCCCATAGTTTTCATTATTCTCATCAGATGTTGTTATTTTAAAATATTTCAATTTTTCTCTTTGTTTTATAGGGGTTTTATGGTTTAATCTCCACATTATATCAAGGATTTTGGAATTGAGCTGAATAATTTTCAACATCATCATATGTGTAAAACTGATTGGGATCTAGTAAAACATGTGTATGTCTCTATCTATCAACATAATTCTATATGTGAATCCCATTACATTAGAATTTAGCCACTCGATGAACATGAATTCCATAATTAGAACATTTTCTATCCCCCTTTAGTCCCTTTATCCTTTTTTCCTCCCACACATTGAGCATATAGGAATTAATATATTCTTTTATTTATGGTTTTTAAAGACACTGTTCAATTTCATAATTTAGTTATTAACTAAACCATATGATTTATGGGTAACTTCAATATATATTTCAACCTTGATTTCACAACTGTTGAATTCATCATAGACACCAATGTAACTTATGGATGACAAACTTCAGAGACATGGTTTTAAGCCACTAAATAATATATAAACATTAATATTATGATGGGTGATAATACCAAAAGAAAACATCATAGGTTATTTTAAATTTTTCGCATAGGTACCAACATATTCATCATTATTTTATTTTATCTCGTGAAATTAAATATCTATTTTCATGTCAAGAATATATGGAATTTAATTATTGAATAATATTCTCTTAAACAAATCCTACTACATGATGATAATTTCATATTCTTTCAAAATATTCTTAATAATATTCCATTAATAATCAAAATCACCTTCTAGATGATGGAAACCAAATTAAATTTTCATGCTCAAAACATTGGACAATAAAAAATATCTTTTTAGTTTTAGTGATCCATTTCTTAGTTTCTAGTGGATCAAAATAACTAAAAAAATAATGTTGTTGTTTCCATATGCTAGAATCAACAGAGTGTTGTTCCCTGCATTCCACATTTAGATGTTCAATATGATTCATTGCCTTAAAAAATTATATAGTAATAGAAATGAAAAATCTCATTTCATCTCCCATAATATTGGGTTTTCTAAGAGGAAATCATTATATTACCTATCACGATCGGTGATAACCTAGTTCCACTGGGTTACATCCATTTACTAAAATTAAGATAATAGTGTGAGACATAGTAATCATAGCATAAATTGAAATAATTATTCAAAATAATATATAGGGTGTCAAATTTCATTAAAAAATATTTTTTAAATATGAAGTCATATTTTTTACCGAGTACATTCATGTTCAATGAATATCCAAATCTATAATGATCATTCAAAATGATAATGTGAATTAAACAATGAATATCTGCTAGGACTATCATACTAGATGTGCAGTTAGATCTATTTTTGTGTACTTGGTAACACTCAAAGAAATCTTAAAATAAAATTAAAAAAGTTATTAGCCCTCTATACACATTTTTCAGAACCTCGTGAACTTATAGAATCACGTTAGTGATATATGTTTTCACAAATAAACAATCTATATACCTCAAAACTATTCTATGATATTTCTACTATATAGTGTTATCCTTAGACACATCCATATACATATAAATTGGTATATCACTAATTTTTTCTCAATATATTTTCTAATTTTTACTAATCATTTCATTCGATACATTCAATAATGGCTTTGAACATTCATAAATGGGTATTACATTTTAATTAATGAATATTCTATATATCTCACAAATATATTCCGATGAACAATAAAAGATTAATGTCTTTGGAAACTATGAAACATAACAAACAAATTCATAAGTGAAATGCATAATCTCCCACTATGTTCTCCATAACTCTCACCCTTCTTAGTCATATCACAAGTAATACCTATCTTTAAAACATATGAAATAAAACATAAGAATGTGTGAGATCAGTTTATTAATTTGGGTATTTAAGGAAGATATCAATATATCATGAGCAAATTTTTATGGGAACATTAGGATAACATTTTAAAACCATTAACTTTATATCATATTATGTAAACCTGGATCATTAATTAAATAATTCAATTTCATAATATATAAATCAATAAGGAATCAAGGAACATAAGCCATGAAATAATAATATTGGAAAAATTTATATATTTGAGACATACACATCAGAATAGAAAATAATTTTCTTAGATGTCAAGGATTATTTCCAAGGATATTATATTAGAATGGGTTTACTCCCCAAACCATTTTAGTAGTCAGGTTTCACTCTCAAGTGAATCATAGTAGATAGGGTCCATTATGGAATTGGTTTCACTCCTCATTCCAGTGTATTTATTATCATGTGAAATTAATAGTTACCCAATGAATTTATGTAAGATATATTCCCCACCCATCATATAATAAAAATCATAAATATGTGTTCCACATGATCATAAAACATTTATCATGTGAAAAAAATAAATGAATTTCATAAAATATTCATTTTATTAGAACACTAGAAATGGTATTCTATTCATAATCATATCATTATAGAATATCCATTTAAAAGAATTGGGTTTCATAAAAATCATACCATCATAAACATAAAACATAATTATTTTATCATTGGATCATATCTCAAAATATCGGAGGAATGGATAGAAAATGAGTTTCATCGGTTCATGAGGTAGTCGTACAATCGTTGTGCACATGAACCACAATTTAATTTACCACATGATAAAAGAGGAGATAGATATAGGTAATTAAATTAACATAATGACATATAATTATATTTTAGATAAAAATTGTTTTATACCATTATTGTTGATGAATAATTACATTAGGTGGATGATGATAATATACAAAAAAACAATTTTAATAATCTTACCTCCTCTACAAAGAGCCTATTTAGGTTTATACCTAGTGCCTTCATATGAGGGTTCGCTAATAAGAATATGGAAAATATTATGTGGTTTTCTAACAATTAAATGCAATTTTGCAGATAATTTATGAATCGAAGTGTTTTGGATATTTTATATATAATGACCCATACTGTACATACATTGATATTACATAAAAATTGAGTATTTTTTTATTACATATAATAAATCCACGACAGGACCGTATTGGTATAGTGTATTTAGAAACCGTGAAACCTAAAAAACTGGTTCACAAAATATCTATTTTGTGTCCCTCTTATGTCTTCATAACTAGATGCCTTTTTGATATATTTTACATAATACCCTATTTAATGACATGGGTAAAAAAATATGAAAGGGTGAGCTAAAATTCACAGTAAATGTTAACAAGGTAAATATCAATCATATCATAATTATAACACATAAGAACACAACATTTGGAAGTCTTATCGTGCATATGATTGACCATGATATCATGTCATAGGATGAATGTTCATAAATATTAACAAACATAACAAAAAAAGTCATAACATAAGAGATGATGTTTTTTGGAATACACATAATCTTAAAAAATAATTTCATATTATTCAATGCTCATTTCCAATACCGTTATAATGGACAATGTCCATTAATGAACCGTATTTACATGTCATTCTAGCCCTATATTACTGAACTAGATATACCTTCCATTCAAGACATGTCTGTCTCATGGGATATAAAACATTACCTAATACATTAAAGGGTGGTATATGTCCCACCCATATTATAATAAAATCATTCTTATTTTTTCTACAAAAACATAAATCATTCATCATAGTATATCTGGATGAATAAAATTTGTTTTTTAAACACAGTTCCATAATGATCCATATAAAACAAATGGATTAAATGAATAGAAGTAAATCATATAGAAAATAAAAAATAGTAAAAATGGGGATAGAAATATGACCCCATTGATTGAATTGAATCTTAGATGGAAAATGATTTTGACAAATAAGTTGAAATTAATTCTTGAGGAAAATATCATTTTACCTCAAATATGATTTATTTTCTATAATCATTGCATTGTTTTAAAATAAATTAATTTCTATTAAAATAATATCAATTACTTATAAGATAAGATTCATGTATATAAGGCATCATGAATATGTAAAAATTCAATTAGTTCGTATAATTTCAAAAAAAATTCTCCTCGTACTTTTGCTGAAAAGGTAAAAAAGTACCTCATACCGAATAACAACAAAAGATTCATTTCAACAATGTTTAATAAAAATTAACAAATGGGTAAAATAAACATAAAAAATTATATAGGAATATAAATATTTTAAAATATTTGGGAAACACGAATGTGGATGAAAAATATAATCCATTAAATACTTACGTATAAAAAATATTAGTTAATAATGAGAATGAAAAATTATCCCTTACCCTAGTTCTGTTGTCCTTTTTATGTATCTGAACCTCTTGTACAATTATTTAAATAATTTTATTGACTTATTTCAAAGTCATATTAATTTTTAATGACATCATATATTATCAAATTATCATCTGTTTTTTAGTAACATTTCATTGTCAATTGTTATTCGAATATTAACTACTTTATATTGTTATTCATGTTTTTTCCAGATAAGTACTTGATCCACTAAATAGGATATAGTTATATAATTGAAAAAATTATATTAGTATAATATATATCATATTTATTCATTCCATTCAAGTATATAATTATCGGTTGATAATGCCCCTATAGAATGAATCGCATCACATCGTGGAGACGGTAGGCCATACATACGCAGGAATGACGATATCATCCCCATAATTATTGAATGGTACTAAATTGGATTGTGTATAGTATTTAAAAATCAGTATCATGTTATAATAATCATATATAGTTATCATTTCTGTCATTACATGCACCCAAGTAAGTTAGTGGTGTAAAAAATATTACACCATGGCCTGGAGATGGTAAGCCCTACCTACACACTCGTGGTGATTTTCGTATTCATAGTATGGTAGAAGGGGGAATAGGTTTTTTCATACCAATAATAACATCTCAACATTTAATTGGTATTGGATTTATTACATTATAATTAAATAACTTATGATGTGGAAGTATAGGAAGAAGGATGTTTGAAATAATCAGTTTGGGACATTACCTCTTCTTCGACGTGCTTCCTATAAATATTCTCTTAGAGAACTAGAGTTGGTCTTCCAAGAAGAAAAGAACATCTATAATGTAACTAGGGAAGTTGAGAAGGGATAATGACATGATATGGACTATATTAATTTCTCAAGTGGATGTGAATAAGTGGGGAAGGAGGTACCCTTTTATAATTGAAGTGAGGGGTACTTTTGGAAACCTCAAAAATATTAATTTATAATAAAATCAAACCCCACTAAAATCCACCAAAATGTCCCAATATAAAATTTTAGATTATATATGATTGAAATATCTTCAAAAATTAAATTTTTTGAAAAGTTATTATCTCAATTTAAACCTTATATTTTTAATTAATACTTAGTTATTCAATTTAATTTTTAACATGGGTAACAAATAATACAATATTCAAAGGGTGAATTATTTACATAAATGAAGTAAAATAGACCATAAATAAATAAATTAAATTTTTTTATAACATATAATAATTATTATATATTTTAAAAAAATTAATCATTTTTATATAAATTAATAAAACATTATTTTCATAAACAATAAATAGTATCAATTTTAACTCTATTCAGTACACTAATTTCTAAAAATATTAATATAACAAGATAAATTAAAAAAAATTATTATATTACTATGAGGTTATGGGAATCTATAAAATTAATTATATATGTTAAATAAATGATATTATATTTAATTTAATATTCTTAAATACGTTTATTTGTTATTTCTCTTAATAAAATAATTACTACAATAGTTTTTTTTAATATTTAATAATTTTATTTGATGAATAAAAAATAAAAATAATCTAAAATAATGGAGATAAATCTACTATATTTCATAAGAATGATTTTAGTCGAATTTATCTTCTTGAAAATCAAATATTTAAGATGTTATACTTAATAAATTATGAAGGTGACCACATTAAAATCACCTAAAATAAAATAATATATGTTTCATAATACATTCTATAAGGATCCAAATGGTCTATAACTATAACCCTAGATGGATAAGGCATTGATATACACTACCAATAAGATTTGTTCATGTGTTTTGATATTTAAGTGTGTATTATTATTTTAATAAAAACAATATTATGGATTTTTCATCAATTAAATAATTTCAGCATCATTACTGTATACCATATTAAGGTAAAAAATTATTTCCTAAAAATTTATAATAAATTACCATTATTAAGGAAAATATTTTATAATTAAAATTAGTATTTAAATTTGATATTCTTTTTAGGATATCATTATATTAAAAATCATTCAGTTGTTATAATTTGAGTGATACAAATTTAATTTTTCATTAAATAAAATAAAATAAATTTCCTAATCTCACTCAAGTGGATTCAAATGGATACAATTATGATCAAATGATTATTGAGGTTGGAATAAACTCATCTAATTATATCAACACAAGCATTAGAAAATTTTTATAAGAGTATTATTACCCTTAATTATCCATTTTACTATTTCCCATATTAATAAAAATTACAGATGTTTCTATTCATAAATCCCAAAAATAAAATAAATATATTTAAATAATTTGTACCTATTGAAAACAAATCTGTTGCACTAATTAATTTATAATTAATCATGTTGTTGGAAATATGGAACATGTTTTAAAAGATAAAACATTGCAAAATATTCAAATGTTTTTACATCTGAATTTAATGTAAAATCATCACTGATGATAGAAATTATATTGAATTATAAAAATGTATTCTATTTATACATTAAAACCATTGAATAATATAATTTATCTATATATACTATTTTTATGAAAAATGTTTTTTTCTTAATATTTAGTGTATTGTTATTATTCATCAAAATATGAAAGTTATGATAAAAAATATCAGAAATTTATCAAAATTAAGTTTTTATATCCCCCATCAAAATAAAAAGATTATGTTGTCATATAAAATTATTAATGTTTCTAAATATTAATTTAAAATTAATTATCCATTAAATATGTAAAATTTCCCTTTTAAAAAATATAGGTTTTTATTGGTCAAAAAGGTTTTATTCAAAAAATTTGATGAAAATATTCGTTCGATGAATAAAAAAATATATTTTATTAAGTTTATAACATTTATATATCATAAATTTAATTAAAAATATTTATTCACTCAACTATAAAACTATGTAATTGATTTATATTTTTCATAAATAATTGGTATCCAATGAAATCAAAGT
Organism: Viscum album; assembly: GCA_963277665.1. Lineage (NCBI taxonomy): Eukaryota > Viridiplantae > Streptophyta > Magnoliopsida > Santalales > Viscaceae > Viscum > Viscum album. The sequence continues at coordinate 1,867,909,366 of OY728131.1, forward strand.
GCATTTTTTTAACAAATATATACCTATTCCCTCTAAACTAACAACTAGGAAATAATAGTAATTTTATACTAAGGGAATATTGTTGTCTATTTAAACTCATGTTTTCATGAAATTCCATATAGTGATGAAATAAAATTATTTAAATAAAATATTCCATAAAAAATATGTGTGTTTAATTCTACCCCTGTTCACTGAATTTCACCCTCATAATTTGTCACTTGGAAACAAAAAGATGAGGATACAACTCTCTCATCATATCCTCAAGTTATCACATAGTTTCCTAAAATTGGTGGTTCCACTATAAAATATTAACCAATCAACTGGTGTTGTTTCATTGAAATTTTTTGCAACGATACAGAATCTCTATCGGTTTTTCTTCAAAAGAAAAATCATGCTCTAATAGTACACCTTCTATGTTTAGTACATGTGATGGATCAGGTATGTAATTTATTATAATACATACATGGAACACATCATGACATTGAGAGATATTATTTGGCAGAGACAATCGGTAGGCTACCTTTCCAACACAATCCAGATTTTCAAAAGGACCAATATACCTAGGGATATGATTTATCTTCTTTCCAAATCTCATTACTCTCTTCTAGGGAGATATTTGTAGAAACACCTTATCACCCACATAAAACACCAGGTCTTGCTTTTGGTTGTCATTATAACATTTTTTGTCAACTCTTAGCTTCTCTTATGTGTTATTGAAGAGATCGGACATTTTCTTTTATTTCATCAACATGACTAGGTCCTAATAGCTTTCATTCCCCAATATCATCACCGAATGTTGCAGTTCTTCAATTATTTTCACATAAGGCTTCATAAAGTACCATTTTAATTCTCGAGTGAAAGATATTGTTTTAAAAAAATCCACCAAAGGTAGGTGTTGGTCCAAACCACCTTTTAAATCCATAAACCACGATCTCAACATGTCTTCCATAGGTTGAATTTTCCTCTTAAAGTGACCATAAATCTGAGGATGATAAATAGTGTTGATGCACACCTCTGTATTTGAGCATGATGAAGAATTTTTGGGAACTCTGAGGAAAACATTGGATCTCGATCAGATATAAAATAAAGTGGTACTCCGAAAAATCATACAACATATTTTACATATATCATCGCAAGATGATTACGAGAGAAATACTCTCTAATAGCAAAGTAGTGTTCCTAAATCATAAGGAAATCTACTATATCCCATATAGCATTATCTCCTTTGGATGTTTTGAGATATATAATGATAAATTCTCTAGGGATGTTTTCCAATTTCCATTTCGGTATGGGAAATAGTTGTAACATCTCCATAGAATTCTATGTTTCATATATAACTTACATAAAACCAAATCATAGAGAGAAATATTCAGAAACATCTGATTTCAAGTCGTTCCACTGGAAATACTATTTCAGGTCTATATACATCTTTGTGCTTCTAGGGTGAATTGAGAATGATGAACTATGAGGCTCATCCAATAGATCCTTATTTAATAATTGTATGGGAGTAATACAAACATGATTCATGAACCTTATCATTACCTCATAATCAAGTTTGAATTTCAGAACATTTCTCACCTTATTTTGTAGCACTACACCTTTCTTCTGAACCTCCTTAATATTCACTTGTATAGTTGGTTGAACATTCATTTGATAAAGAAAAGATTTACCCGCTTACCTTAAAGTTTCAAGATACATCGATTGAAAATTCATAAATATTATATATTTTGTGATCATCCTCACAGATATGGTAGGACGATATTTTTGACTCAAAGTAGTTGACAACTTGTTCTCTTTCCTGTGGTGATAATGTATTAAGAAGTCTTAGTATTTAATAAACACCAACTATCTTCTTTATTGCATATTCAGCCCCTTTTGCGTGAAAATATACAATAGACTTTTTTTATATATATAAATATCACGCCCTTTAACATAAAAAAATGTGTCCATATAATTTATGCTAATATTATCACAACTAACTCCAAATCATGAGTTGGGTGATATGTTTAATGTATTTTCAACTGACGTGAGGAATAAGCTATCACCATATCATTTTTCATGAGAACAAATCCTAGCCCCTTTGTGGATGAATCACAGTTATTCCAAAAACATTATCCACTATAATGAATTGTCAATATTGGTGCAGTAGCTAACATTCTTTTCAAGGACACTGAAATTCTCTTCACATTCCTCCTTCCATATGTACTAAAGTCATTTCTCAGTCACCTTATTGAGTTGTTTAGATAATAATGAAAACTCTTTCAAAAAAAATAGATAATATCAGACCACACCATTAAAACATCATATCACAGTTACCATTTTTGGTATTGGATAACATTCAGGAACCTCTATTCTTGATGGATCTATAATAATCCTATCTCTTGAGATTATTTGACCCAAAATGAAACTTTACGAATACAAAATTCACACTAGGTAAATTTTTCATAAAGGTCTTCCATTCTCTGGGTCTTCGGTACAAATAACAAGTAGTATTTATGTTATTCCTTTCTCATCAAATAAATAAGAATATTATTTATATAGACTACCACAAAAAGATCAAGATGGTCTCTAAAGACTCTATTTGTTCGATCCATGAAGATAATAGGGGAATTAGTAAGAACAAAATGCATAAATATAAATTCATTGTTTCAATACCATGTACCAAATTTTGTCATTTTTATATCCTCATTCTTGACCCTTAATAGATTATATCCTGATTGAAGGTCAATTTTGGAAAATTATTGAGTTCCACGCAGTTGGTCAAATAAGTCATCAATGCTGAGAAGATGGAATTTGATCTTGATAGTGATCTTATTTTGTTCTCAATAATCAATGTAGTGTCTCATTAATCCATCATTATTCATAACATACGGAAAAACCGCTATCTAGGATGATTTCCTAGGGAATATGAATTCTTTATAATGATTCTCTTGGATTTTCTTCTTTAATTCCTACAACTCAATTGGGGCCATTTTATAAGGTGTTTTTGAAATAGGCATAACACCAAGTATGAGCTGTATTGAAAACTCACCTTCATGATTTTGTGGAATAACTAGATATTCCTCTAGAAATACATCATCAACGTCCAATAAAATGTTTTTATTCTTAATTATGAGTTTATTTCGAACCATTTGAGATTTATAACCTTCATTTTTTCAAAGAAATACCCATAAGATGGAATAAATGTCTACTAGAAGGTTATATTCATCCTTGCAATGATAGATTATCATTTATTGATCTGAAATATTAAATGTGACTTTCCTCCTTTGGAAATTGATATGATATCCATATAAGGAAATCTAATCAATGCCAAGAATCACATCAAATTTCAATATAATAAGGATCAAACGATTTTTAGGAAGCACTTTCCCACAAACATCAACATGAGAATAATGATAATCTTTTGATGCAGCTATTGTGCCATTTGGAGTTTTCACAGATAACTCAACATCTAATTATGGAGGTAATATGTTGATACCCTTAGAAAATTCATCAGAAATAATAGTGTGGGTGGATCTAGATCCAAATAAACCATTTGATACATTAGAGTGGATGATAAGTGTACATTTCACCACATCATTATCATACTCCACATTTTAGAGAGTTATTGAATGTGACATTCCTCTACATTGTCCTTAAGAGTTTTCTAATGTCGATCATTATAAATTACCCTTGAATTAGGGCATTTATTGGAATAATTCCCTATTTCTTTCCACTTCTAGCATTTAAGTGAAAGAGTTTCATTCTATGTATCCTTTTATCTATTCACATCAGTTTACATCATTATCTAAACACTTCGGCATTGAACTACCTGATGAGCATATTTTCCACACATAAATCATTTACTATTCCATTTAATACAATTTCCTTCATGTTTCATTCCAAACATTGAGGAAAAGGGAAAACTCGTCTTCTTTTTACTGTGTTATTTAGATTTTCCTTTGAATTCCATTTTTCTCTTTTATCAAAACCATAGGACTGATGGGTTACTCCAACTCCATCTCAACCTTGAGGGCACATTGAACGAATTCATTGTAGATATTAATGTCCCTTATTGAAAATTCCATTTAGAGACAGGGTTTTAAGCTACTAAAGAATCAATAAATTCAAATCTTAGGTTGAATAATTATTTCAAAATCATACTATGAAAGTATTGTAAAATTATCTTCATAGGTACCAAAAGATTCATCATCCTTTTTCTTACATTCAAGGAAATACTTATCCATATTCATTTTAATAATAAGAGGAATGTAATAATTAAATAAATGTACTTATACTCATTCCATTCCATGGAATCAATTTCATCTCTTTTCCTCATATTCTTGATAATATTCCACCATTGATGACATTCACCATATAATCAGTAGATTACAAAGATGAATTAAAATGTTCAGAAAATTTTTGTACTAAAAGTATAATTTTAGTGGAACTAATACATTGTTTATCCAATAATGGATCAAAATACCCGTTGAAAGGAGGAACCAACCTCATGATGGACTCAATAGAATGTTTCTTCCTCATTTGATCATTTGGAAGTCCTGCATGACTCGTTGATTAAGAATATTGTGTGAGAAAAGATAAAATATTTTTTACTCCATCTCCCATAACATTTGGTTGCTCAAGAAGACAATCATTGTATTTCCCTTCGCATTCAGCATTAACGATGTTCCTTCGGGTTGAAGACATTGACTGAAACCAAGAAGCCGAGTGTAAGAAAAAATAATCATAAATGGAAAAAACACAATAAAATTTCAGTTTATGACACATTAGGTTTTATCCTCAGTTATTTGTGTTCATTTCTAATTCACTAGGATTGTAACATATACTTATGCATATCCATAGGGTTCTTACTATGTCATTCTCATCCTACTTTCCAATGTATAAATATACCTTTCTTATTATACCAAATATAATAACCCATAATTTCAATATATTGATATTACATCTTGATTTATTTATTTTCAATACGACATATAATAAAGGAATGAAAAGACTGTATAGGTATAATGTCTTTAGAAACTGGGAAACCTATTCAACTGGTTCATACAACATCTATATTGTCACCCACTATATCTTCATAACTTGAATCCTTTTTTACATATATTACATAATACCCTTCTTCCGTACATGGGGAAAAAAATATATATAATGGTGGTCTCAAATTCTAAGTATGGGTAAACAAAGTAAATATCAAACATATCATAATTATAATACATTAGAACATAACATTTGGAAGTCTTATCTTGCATATGAAAGAACGTGATATCATGTAATGGGATAAAAATTCACATGAAATAATGCACATAATCCAAAAATTCATTATATAAGACATGGAGTTTTTTTGCACACAAAAAATCATAGAAAATCATTTCAAATTAGTAAAGGATCGATTCCAAGACCATCATAGCATACAATGCCTACTACTGAAGCAAGTTTACTTTTCATTGCAGCCATGTATTACTAAAACATATATAAAGAGTATTCCATTAATGTTTATATCATGATATATAAATCATTACCCAATTAATTGAGGGGAAGATATAGGTCCCACCCATCTAATAATGAAAAAATTCTTATGTGTGCCACAAAAGCATAAATCATTCATCGTAGAATAACCCAAGAAATAAAATGGTTTTCGTAAACATCATTCCATCATAATAAATATAAAACAAATGGATTTCATAAATAGAATTAAATAATAAAATATAATTACTATAATAATGGTAATAGAAACAAAACCCCATTTAAAGAATGTCATCTTAGATGGAAAATATTTTTGATAAAACACATGATATTAATTCTTGAGGAAAATATTCTTTCTTCATCAAATATGTTTTATTTTCTCAAAATAACAAGTAATATTAAAAGAAAATAATATCATTGAAAATATCCTTAAATTTTTTTAGTATTTATTCATGGAAATAAGGAATCATGAAAGTTTAAAAATCCACTCATGTCGTATATGATAAAAAACATTTCTAGATACTTTTTCTAGAATGGTCAAAAATAACCTCATATAAAATAACGACAAAAGATTCATTTGATACCATTTTATAAAAATTAAAAAATGATTAAACTAACTATAAATTTTTTTATAATAATTTAAATAATATTACATACTTGAGAAACCTGGACATGGATGATAAATATAACCTAGTAAATACTTGCATATAAAAAATCTCTGAAAATAATGAGATTGAAAAATTGTCCCTTACCTTAGGTATGATATTATAAATATGTATGCTAACTGCCTATAGAATGATTTAAACAATTTTATTGACTTATTATAGAATCACAGTCATTTTATGATATCATATATGATCATATTATCATCAGTTTCATGGTAACATTTAATTGTCACCCGTTATTCAGATATTAACAACATTGTGTTCTTATGCATGTTTTGTTAGATAAGTTCATGTTCCACCTCTTAGGTAATAGTTATATCATTTACAGAATTATATTAGTATAATATATATCATATTTATTCTTTACATTCATGTTATATATTTGTGTTTTAATGAAGATAATGTAAAATGAATCACATCACATCGTGGATATGTTATATCGTACGTACGCATGAGCGACAAGATAATTCCCATAATTGTTTAATGGTATTGAAGTGGAAGGGGTATAATATTTCAGGATCAATATCATGTTATAACAATCATATATAGTTATTTTTAACATCATTATACCCATCCATGTAGGGTGGTGGTGAAAACATATTACACCATGGTGTGGAGAAGGTATGTTGTACGTACACATGTTTGGTTATTTATGTTTTCTGTAGGATGGATAGAAGGTTGAATAAGGTTGTTTTATAATTATAATAACATCTCATTATATAATTTATAATGGATTTATTACTTTATAATCAAAAAATCCAAGGAGAGGGAGTATGGGAAGAAAGAAGTTTGAAGAATCAGTAGAGGAGATTAACTCTTCTTCGACATGCTTCCTCTAAATCTCCTCGAAGAGAACTAGGGTTGGTCTTTGAAAAAGGAAAATAACCCCTATAATGTAATTAGAGATGTTAATATGAGAAAATGGAAGGGTATTTTCAAGCTTTTAGGCTCAAATTATTGTGATGAAGTGATGGAGGAGCTCCCTTTTATAATTAAGGTGATGGTCACTTTTGGAAACCCCAAAAATATTAATTTTTAATAAAATAAAACCCCACTAAAAAAAATTTCCAATTTATATGAGACAAGATAGTGTTTTAATACCACCAAAAAATAAATTTTTTGTATGTATTACAATAAATTTAATACTTATCTTTTTAATTAACACTTACTAATTATATTTGATTTTCAACTAGCGTAAAAATTAATTCAATATTAAAAGGGATTATTATTTACATATTTGAAGAAAAATAGTCTATAGATAAATAAATAAGATAATTTTATAGTTTATAATAATTATTATATATTTATAAAAACATTAAATTATTTTTAAATAATTTAATAAAACATTATTTTTGTAAAAAATGAATTGTATAACTTTTAAAACAATTCAACTCATTGATTTTTAAAATATTAACACAATAAGATGAATTGTATTTTTTTATTATATTGCATGGAGGTAAAATTAATATTATAGTTAATTAATCATTTTAATTAAACCAAGTTATATTGAATTTAATATTTTTAATTACATTTATTTGATATTTCTCTTAATGAAAAAATTACTAGAACTGTTTTGTGTAATTATTTAATATGTTCATTTTTTGAATAAAAAATAAAAATAATATACTCTAACTAAGAGAATTATTCAAGGTTTAAAAATAATACATATAGTAAAAATTTTCTTAATGAAAATAAAATATTATAAATGTTATACTTATTAAATTATGAAGGTGACAATTGTAACATCACTTTAAATAAAATCATATAAGTGTCATAACCCCTTCTATAAGGATACAAATGTCTAGTAACTCAACACATAGATGAAAATGGTTGATATATAATTGAAAAATAATATTTTTTCATGTGTTTGGATATTTTAACATGTATTATTATTTTTAAAAAAAACTATTTTATTGATTTTTCATCAATTAATTAATGTTTGTATCATTAATGTATAAGTTATTAAGGTAATTATTTATTTCCAACAAATTTTAAAATAAATTAACATGATAAATGAAACCATATTATATTTAAATTTAATATTTATAATAGAAATTAGATTTCCTATAACAATATATATTCAAAATGGTTCAATTAGTAAAATTTGAGTGAGACATATAAAACATTTTATTAAAAAAGATAAATTAAATGTCCTAATCTCATCCAAGTAGATTCAAATGGATACCATTTAGACCCTGATATGATTTAGGACCAAACACACTCATTGTATGATATTAAGATAAGTGTTATGGTAATTTTATAATAGTATTATTATCCTTAATTACCTTATTTTCCCTTTTACCATATTAATAAAAATTACTGAAACCACTATTCATAATTCCATAAAATAAAATAAGTCTATGAACATAATTTGGACCTACTAATTTCCAATATGGTTTCCATTTTTTAAATTTCAAAAAAAATAATTAGAAAATAATTTAAAATTAATCCCGTTTTCAGAAATAGAGAACTAGTTTTAAAAGCTAAAACATTGCAAAAGATTGGAATGTTTTTACATCTGAATTAAATGAAAAATTAATGTTAATGATGTACAATATATTGAATGATAAAAATATATTCTATTTATATTTTAAAACCATTAAATATTATAATTTATCATATATAATATTTTTATGAAAAATATATATTTTGTTAAAATTTAGTGTCTTTTTAAAATTCCACAATACATGAAAGTTATCCAAAAAATATCAAAAAAAATTGTCTGAAGTAATTTTTATATCCTTCTTAAAGAGAACATGTTTCTGTTTTCATATAAAAACTATTAATGTGTTAGAATCTTAATTTAATGGGACTTCTCCATTCAAAGGCGTAATATTTCCCTTTAAAAAAATATTGGTTTTTATAGGTCAAACAGAGTCTATTCATATCCAATGTGAAGAATATTGTGTTTTTGATCTGGACTAAAATATCAAATTTTTTAAATTTTTCATTTACTAACCCATTTGTTTTTAGAACTGAGATCCAGAAATTAGTTCTGAGAGTTTGATCACTCTTAAGTGATGTTTTTATACTTTGGTGAAGGCCTAAGAAGTCTCTCGAGTGGCTCAAGATCTATTGAGAGTTTCAGACATGAAAAACATCGCATTTTTAAAGATATAAGGGGGTGTACAGTTTGCACATGACCTATAATAATGTGACAACCACTATAGGTAACCATGTGGCCTTATTTAAGAGGGTTAGAGTCATTTTTCATGGGTTGTGCATGGTTTCCTAACCCATGCCCCTAACTCGTGCGAGAGGAGTTCCTTAAAAAGATGGGTACTGCACGGTTGGCACAGAATTTTCAAAACAATGTGGCTTAACCTAGTGCAACACCATGTTTTGGAATTTTGGTTGTTATAAAATTTAATTAAAATTAAAACCTAAAATAAACTCTCTCTTCACCCCCTCATTGGCTCGACACGTAGTTCGCAACACCCCAAAAGGGGTTCTCCATTCAAAGCACCTCCCAACCACCTCTCCTCTTTGATCTCCAGCAATTTTCCTTCTATTTTTCTTGGACAATATCTTATGGTGAGTACCCTTATTCATTCTATCTACTTCTACCAGCTTTACTTTGTCCTAATCGGCACCTGGTGAGGCTCAACTGATCCCTTGGGATTTTGGGTGATCTTATAAGGACCCGGACTTAAACATTACGTATTATTGAATTAAATAAATAATTCACATAGAGGATCTTTTTAGGTTTAGAGTTTTATAGAATTAGGACATAACTATTACATCTCAATAGATTACAAAGTATACACTTCTACTAAGTTTCCATAAAATAAAAACACTTAAAAAGATACTTGTCTAGTTCCATGTTTTAGATAGCATGGTGTTTTCTTATTCCCATCCTTGACCCTATTACACATTATGTCCTATGAAAAACATTTCAAAAATACTTGGGGTGAGAATAAAAAGATCAGTAAGGGATACACCAAGAAAAAAAACTATTAGTTTTCTAAAACAACAAGTAAACCATGAGTACTTTATCAAAGTAATAATTTTCACCTTTATGAAGTAGTATAAACTCTTTGATGAATAAAAGATCATTAATTACCCCTTTTTAACCAAAGTATTATCGTAAAACCCATATAATGAACACATAACATATAAAGGTAACTTGGGACATAAACATACTTAAATGGAATAACCATACGGTCGACTTCCACACATATCACTTAATGGAATAGTCATACGGCTGAATTCCATACCCAATGCATTGGAGGTTATAACGTAAACACCCATCATGGTATTCACGGCACCACCTGTCATATGGTTTATCATGTAACCACCTGTCAAATGTCCAACTACCATTATAAAATCATAAGACATAAAACAAATATAATGGAAAGAAACATTTCCACACTTTTATCACAATATATCACTTAAATACATTGACATAACAAATCCATTATAAAAACCATTTTCGATACCGAAATACATAAAAGAGTATATGGTATATATTTCATTTAAAAAACATCACGGCTTGTTGAGGAAGCCAAAGACCAAATAATACTCGCGGCGGCGGAAAAAAGTCATTGTCACCGCGTACGTTAAAAGAAACATTCCTTTTTTCGTTTTGTAAAATGATTCATAGAAAAAGATTCATTTGGTATAATATTATAATTCAAAGGGTTTTCTACACCTTATAAAATAAATCCTTATATTAAAACAAAATATGCCTCAATGAAAGGAGATTGAGATGAAGTCCCTTACAAAGATGGTATCCTTGGATTAAGGATAAATCAATTACATAATTATGTGTGACAAACGAATACACCAAATATAAGTGGATATTAAGTGTAAAACAATCAGAGTTCATTCACACATATTCATAGAACGAAATATTTCAGGAGTATAAGTTTATCCCAAAGAATCAAAATTGGGTTAAGAAGTTCCCTTGCAAAAATTTGACAGCCTAACGGCGTCACTTCAAAATTCAGAAAATGAGTTGATGAGAGATAAAAAGGGTATCTCATCACTTGGACATAAAATTTACATCAATAAGGATATATAAGAAAATATCCCAAAATTACAATATGTAAATTAAAAGACCCAACAATAATTTTCTTTTAAAAAGAGGAGGGTGAAAGGTTCCCTTACCGACTTGGGTATCTTTCGAAACATACACCCCATGAAAGAAGGAAAATACAACATTGATGTAAATACTAATAAACAAAATTATATTACACAAAGATTAGAATAATGGGTAGTACATATACCACTCAAAGAAAATGGTGAAAATGTAGCATAAATCTCACGGGAATAAAAGTGAGATGAAAAATCCATTACGAAAACTCGGCAGCCTAACGGCGCCACTTAAAACAACCAAAAATGGATTGATGAGATAAAATAGAGTCTCTCATCATATTAACATAAAATGTACAGAAAGGTGAATATAAAATAACATCCCCCAACATAACAAAGATGAGCTTAAAAGAAGTGACATAAAAGAGAGTACTTAAAAAGAAAGAGAGAGGTTGGATATCTTACGAAAATTCGGCAGCCTAACGACGCCACTCAAAACATCCAAAATGGATTGATGAGAGAAAATAGGGTCTCTCATAATATGAACATAAAAAATTACAGTAATATTAATATAAAATAACATCTCAATCATAAAAAATATGAGCTTAAAAGGAATGACATAAAAGAGTGTACTTAAAAAGACAGGGAGAGGTAGGATCCCTTACCTCAAGTCCGACTTGTCTTGTTCGTTTCCTTATATTCCTGAATAATAAAATTTGGTCAATTTATAATTGCTTAATTACCTCCTTTAAAGATTATTATTCAGTTCAGATCACAAATTATAATGTTATAATAATTGTTTAATAATGTTAGTTCATATCAGACGTTTTTGCCGATGTTTGGTACATGAGTAAAAAATGAACTTGTTTGAAAATGATTGCCCATGTAGTTATAAGTAAATCATTTACAGAATATAATTAATGATTAAAATATCATATATATATCCAGTAAATATTCATTTTATACTATACCATAATATTTGGAGATAAAAAATGAAAAGCATCGTTCATGGAGACGGTAGGCCGTACGTACGCATGAACGCTACTTTCCTTTTTTTGTCATATTAATGAAATTAAAAATAAATGAGATATATATATATATTATAATTCCAGTATAATATATATGTCACATATGTTTGTTAATTTCATTCTTTATACATTCCATGTATTGCATGAATGAGTCACATCACTTGAGGGGCGATAGTCCACACTTCGTCATATGAAATTATCGCATTTTCACAACATGAAAAGAATAAAGGTATGTTTTAAATATAATATATAGAAGCAAACAGTAAACATAAATACCATATATATCATATATAAAATATAGTGACATCATAATGGCCACCTTTAAAGGTGTTAAAAGAATATAGAACAATCATCGTTTCGTGAGGCAGAAAATCGCCAACCACAGAAACAGTATGTTCTTTAACCATTAGAAGTAGTTTTGTGCATGTTTATCTCTAGTCCTTCTCATAAAAACATCCTAGTATATTGAAGATACTTTTTTTTACAAAATAAAGAAATACAAAGAGTTTATGGGGTTGGAAAAGAAAAATAAAACATAAGAACACAAGACAAGACACTACCTTTAAATCGGGTAACTCATTTTGATTTGTGCTCAAAGGCTTCCTTGGAAAGACTTCTGCCCAAAGTGGGGCTTCTCGGAGTAAGAGAGGGATGTTGAGAGACAAAATGGGTAGGTCTTGGCCGTTTCAAAAGCTTTAGAGGTGTGGGTAAGGTGGTAGAGGTGGAGGCCTTTTATAAGAGAAGATGAGGGGCACTCTTGGAATGTCTTGAAACGTAACATTATTATAAAATGATTTTCAGATTTGGGAGGTCCCACAATTATATATTTAGAGTATAAGGTGATAATAGTTATAAATCCACACATCCAATAGGTTTTTGACATGTTTAGGTCTTATATTTTACATTATCTTTTAATTTTATTTAAATCGTTAATTAAGGAGGTAATCACTGCTTCATCATGGTGTCATAAATAATTTAATTTATCTAATGTCTAAAAATTATAAAAAAATATCATGATGTAGGAAATCTTTTTATATTTCTAATTAATATTAATATTCAAAAATATGACTTGTATAACCCCATGTAAAATGTTTTTTAGTAAAACAACACATGTTTGTGACATTTTAATTTTAACTTTAAATAAAAAGTTATTAATGTCATTTTCCTACCAAACTGGCTCCATGGGATCCCCAAGTTTACCCATGTATTTAATTGGTATTCCATTACTCATAAAATAAGGGTAGGACATTTGTCAAGGTCATTTCATATTATTAAAACATTATTTTTACCTTAAATTACACTAATTACCTCTAATCGTGATTAAAAATATAAAAGTTACTATTCACCAAAAATTGTTTTAATCCCATTGAACAATATTTTACATCTAATTAAAAACATGTATGTTGGATTTTTAAAATTCAAAACACCGAGGTGGTAAAATTTCATTTAAACGAAAAATCAGTTTTCTTAAGTACCACTTAGTGGTTTCACTATTCATCAAAAATTGATGTTTTTTAGAAAAATACTAAAAATTCACCCTAAGCTATATTTGATATTCCGAATTCCAAAATGATGTCTATTTTTCAAAATTAAAAAGATATGTGTTACATTAATTATTTTAATAATTAATTTCCGCTGTCAGAACAAATAGCATGTTTTTATGAAACAATATATATCAAAAGATTGACACTAGTTTAAGTCCAATTTCAAAGTGAAATTAATTCCAATGACCACTATTGGATTAAATGGTAAAAATATATTATAATTCCACTTTAAAACATTTTCAAAATATAATATAATCATAAAAATAAATTAGATTAAAAAGAGGTTTTGAATTAAAATACAACATTTTTTCACTATTCATTAAAAAAGGAACTTTATCGGAAAAATTCCAAAAATTTACACAAAGTAAATTTTGATGTCTCGATTCTAAAGAATAATTTTATTTTGTCAAATATAACACAAAAAATTTCCAAAAAGTGGATTTAAAAGAGGTTCTCCATCAAAAGGCGGTTAATCGACCTTTTAAAGAATATTAGAATGTTTACGCTTAAAAGTGGATTCACTCGCATTTTTAATCCTCTAACATTTATTGTAAAAAGTAAAAATATTTGATAGACATATATAATCATTTTGTAGTTAGTTCTGTTCATTCCCGTCATTACAACGGCTAGGTGTTAACTACCATTTAAAATAAAATTATTTTATTATTAGAGTTGAGCGTAAGATTTGAAAGGAACTCGTTGTTGCGTATTGGGTAAGCCATCGAGCATAGTGTTCCCTTTAAATTAATATTAACATTTTATTCAAAAATATGGATAAATATAAAACTATCATATTATTTATTTACCTGGGGTGTTACATCCTTCCCCCCTTTTGGGAATTGCGTCCTCACAATTTTAAAATTGGGCTCGGAAACATCATTGAAAGTCCCACATCGGAACAAGTGTCGGTAAAACAATAACTTTAAAAGAAAGAAAGATAAGTATAGAGGTCACCCGATTTAACCCATACTAGGATTCCATGTTGGAAAACATGGATATGGACGAAAAAGCAAAGGGTCATGTTCTGAGGGAGAGTGATAGAAAACATGTTTAGGAGAAAGTTAACCAGAAGAAAATCACAAACTTGTAGTTGGTTAAACGGTATTCGATTCCCCAGTAGGAAAAGTTAATAGACAACATTTTTGTTTTAATTTACTTTTCATTGAGGAATTTATTTTTGATCTTAAAGAAACATACTTACTTGTCATTTTGAATTTCAACCTTTACTAGATTTCTTACACAATCTCATACTTTCCCCAAATGATGAGTATTTAGGAAGAATTTTTCACATTAAGAGTACTATAATCAACTTTTAGAGAATCACCTAATCCACAAAAGAGAACTATATATTTCCCATGTCTTAAACCCTTAACAAAACCAAAATTGTTAGAACAAGATCAGATAATCCCGAAAATGATAACCCTTTATAAAAATAAAATCTATTCTTAATCTCCAAAATTTTTCTAACAAACCCCAAAGTTTAACGAGAACAATTCGATAAAAAATTTGTCCATAAAATTCATCAATGTAAACCAAACTAAGTTTGAAACCCAAATATTTGAAGGATTTAGTCACATAGTCTTCCAAGGTACAAATTAACACTTATCTTTAAATAACATCAGTTGCTCTAAAAGACTCATATTGAAAAGTAATTAACCTAATCACATATCCTCAATGATAGGTTAATAATTTCCATAGATAACCCAAAATAAACTTACTCTTAATTCGTAAAATCATCTAACAAAAAAGAATAAGCCATACTAACCAGGGACTTCACGTAGTCCAGTGGTAGGCGATAAATACCAGTCGCACTTTGGTTATGGGTTTGATTCCCACAGCTTTGTCCGACGCGACGAGTTTTCACACGGTATGCATGTTGTACTTTTTATAAAACTCCAAAAATAACCCTAACATTTTTCAAACTCAATAGTTTCCTTATACCTCTCATTTCCATCCAAATTCATTAAGATCTCAACATCTTAATTCTTTAAGTCTTATTTCACTACCATAAAATAAAACGATTCCCAAAATGAATAACAACATACCTTGATCATGGAATCCACTCGTTTTCATAGTCATTTTGTTCACGTAGGTAGAAGTCTCATGCATTACAACAATGATTTAGAGATCCTTCAAAATCATTTTCTTCTTCCATCCAAATACCCCTTGTAAAACATGGGTCATATGGGTGTTCACAGAAAAACGTTTTTGGAAAATAATCATGTATGACATATAATTCCAAAACATCTGATAAAACATGATTTCTATAAAATAGTTGGACATATTTTGAGTTGAAACATTCTTTTATTGGTTCTTTAAAAATACCATAAGTTTTTTCTGAGAGACTATATTTTAAAAACAAATATAAATAGGATGTGCAAGGGTCTCCTTCCTCAGCACCATTTTTAAAATCATAATATGCTTCAAATTCTTGTGATAAGGTAAAATATTTGAAAATACCTTGATTATATTTACCTTTCTTGAAAATATGAGAATATTGTGAAAATAGTATTTGTCTAAATACAACCCATGATTCACGATGATAACGAGGTATAGTGGAGGTGTTTGATATCTCAAACAACTCCTTGCAAGTGATTTGTATGCTAGAAAAAGTTTTACAATCATCTAAACATGACTTTGAAATAATTATTGCAAGCATGTCAACATGAATAGATAGGAATGTTTTTTGATATACTCCTCCTTCCATTCATAACTGACTTTACATGACCTAAAAAAAGTTATAAAACAAGTATTTAACTGAAATAGTCGATATAGGGACTAACCATGTGTCTAACAAAAACTCCTAATCCCTAAAGTTGTCTAAACCGACCTCTGATACCAACTATAAGGACCCAGCCTTAAAAATTAGTTATTATTAAATTAAATTAATAATTCACATAAAGGATTTTTTCAGGTTTATAGTTTTAGAAAATTATGACATAACTATTACATCTCAAAAGATTATAAAGTAGACACTTATACTAATTTTCCATAAAATAAAAACTCTTAAAAAGAAAAGTGTCTATTTCCATGTTATAGATAGGATGACGTCTCCTTGTTCCCATCCTTGACCCTATTCCACATTAATTCCTGTGAAAAACATTTCAAAAAAACTAGGGGTGAGCATAAAAAGCTCATTAAGGGATACACAAAGAAGGAAAACTGTTAGTTTTTCAAAACAACAAGTAAACCATGAGTACTTTATCAAAGTAATACTTTTCACCTTTATGAAGTAGTATAAACTCTTCAATGAATAAAAGATCATTACCTACCCTTTTGTAACCAAAATATTACCACAAAACCCATATAAAGAGCACATAACATATAAAGGTAAATTGGGACATAAACATACTTAAATGGAATAATCATACGATCGACTTCCACACATATCACTTAATGGAATAGCCATACGGCCGACTTCCATACCCAATGCATTGGAGGTTATAATGTAACCACCCATCCTGGTATTCACGGAACCACCCTTCATATGGTTTATCACATAACCACCCATCAAATGTCCAAGTACCATTATAAAATCATAAGATATAA
Source organism: Viscum album (assembly GCA_963277665.1). NCBI lineage: Eukaryota > Viridiplantae > Streptophyta > Magnoliopsida > Santalales > Viscaceae > Viscum > Viscum album. The sequence goes on from OY728131.1 coordinate 1,867,926,649, forward strand.
AACAAATATAATGGAAAGAAAAGATTTCCAAACTTTGATCACAATATATAACTTAAATATTTTGACACAACAAATCCATTATAAAAACCATTTTCAATACCAAAATACATAAAAGAGTATATGGTATTTATTTCATTTTAAAAAACATCACGGCTTGTTGAGGAAGCCAAAGAAAAAATAATACTTGCAGTGGCGGAAAAGGTCGTTGTCACCGCGTACGTTAAAAGAAACATTCATTTTTTTCGTTTTGTAAAACACTTCGTAGAAAAAGATTCCTTTTGTATAAAATTAAAAGTAAAATGGGTTTATTCACCATATAATATAAAGCCTTGTATTGGACCAAAATATGCCTCAATGAATGGAGATTGAGATGAAGTCCCTTACAAAGACGGTATCCTTGGATTAAGGATAAATCAATTACATAATTATGTGTGACAAACGAATACACAAAATATAAGTGGATATTAAGTGTAAAACAATCATAGGTAATTCACAAATATTCATAGAACAACATATTCAAGGATTAAAAGTTTATCCCAAAGAATTAAAATTCGGTTAAGAAGTTCCCTTGCAAAAATTTGACAGCCTAACATCGTCACTTCAAAATTCAGAAAATGAGTTGATGAGAGATAAATAGGGTATCTCATCACTTGGACATAAAATTTAAATCAATAATTATATATAATAACATATCCCAACATTACAATATGTAAATTAAATGACAAAATAATAGAAGTCTTTTAAAAAGAGGAGGGTGAAAGGTTCCCTTACCGACTTGGGTATCTTTCGAAACATACACCCCATGAAAGAAGGACAATACAACATTGATGTAAATACTCATAAACAAAAGTATATTACAAAAAGTGTAGAATAATGGGCAGTACAAATACCACTCAAAGGAAATGGTTTCAAATGTAGCATAAATCTCACGGGAATAAAAGTGAGATGAAAAATCCCTTACGAAAACTCAGCAGCCTAACGGCGCCACTTAAAACATCCAAAAATGGATTGATGAGATCAAATAGGGTCTCTCATAATAATAACAAAAAATGTAAAGAAATAGGAATATAAAATAACATCCCCCAACATAACAAAGGGGATCTTAAAAGATGTGACATAAAGGATAATACTTAAAAAGAAAGAGAGAGGTTGGATCTCTTACGAAAATTCGGCAGCATAACGGCGCCACTCAAAACATCCAAAATGGATTGATGAGAGAAAATAGGGTCTCTCATCATATGAACATACAAAATTACAGTAATATTAATATAAAATAACATCCCAATCATAAGAAAGATGATCTTCAAAGGAATGACATAAAATAGTGTACTTAAAAAGAAAGAGAGGGGTAGGATCCCTTACCTCAAGTCCGAATTATCTTGTTCGTTTCTTTATATTCCTGAATAATAAAGTTTTTTCAATTTATAATTTCTTAAGGAACTCCTTTAAATATTATTATACTGCTAATATCTCATATTATAATGTTATAATAATTGTTTAATAATGTTAGTGCAAATCAGACGTTTTTAACGATGTTTGGTACATGAGTAAAAAATGACCTTGTTTGAAAATGATTTCCCATGTAGTTATAAGTAAATAATTTACAGAATAGTATTAATTATTAAAATATCATATATATCCAGTAAATATTCATTTTATACTATTCTATAACATTTGGAGATAAAAAATTGAAAAGCACCGTTCATGGAGACGGTAGTCCGTACGTACGCATGAACGCTACTTTCATTTTTTTTGTTATATTAATGGAATTAAAAATAAATGAGATATATATATATATATACTATAATTAAATTATAATATATATGTTATATAGGTCACATATTTTCATTAATTTCATTCTTTATACATTCCATGTATTGCATGAACGAGTCACATCACTTGAGGGGGCGGTAGTCCACACTTCCTCATATGAAATTATCGCATTTGCACAACATGCAGAGAATAAAGGTATGTTTTAAATATAAAATATATAAGAATATAGTAAACATAAATACCATATATATAATATATAAAATACAGTGACATCATAATGGCCACCTTTAAAGGTGTTAAAAGAATATTGAACAATCATCGTTTCGTGAGGCAGAAAATCGTCAACCACAGATTCAATATGTTCATTAACCATTAAAAGAGGGTGTGTGTAGGTGTATCTATAATACATCTCATAAAAACATCCTAGTATATTTAATATACTGGTTTTGTTACAAAATAAGGGAATAAAAAGAGTTTAGGGGGTTGGAGAAGAAAAATAAAACATAAGAAGAGAAGAGAAGACACTACCTTTAAACCGGGTAACTCTTTTTGATTTTAGCTCAAAGGCTTCCTTGGAAAGTCTTCTGAAAAAATTTAGGCTTATAGGAGTAATAGAGGGATGTGGAGATACAAAATGGGCATGGTTTGGCCGATCAAAAGTCTTGAGAGGTGTGGTTAAGGTGGTAGAGGTGGGGACCATTTATAAGAGGAGAGGAGGGGCACTCTTGGAATGTCTTGAAAAGTAACATTATTATAAAATGTTTTTCGGATTTTAAAGGTCCCAAAATTATATATTTCGAGTATAAGGTGATAATAGTTCTAAAGACACACATACAATAGGTTTTTGATAAGTTTAGGTCTTTTATTTTACATTATCTTTTCATTTTGTTTAAATCGTTGAATAATGAGGTAATCACTGCATCATCATGGTGTCATAAATAATTTAATTTATTTAATGTCTAAAAATTATATAAAGAATATCATGATATAGTAAATCTTTTTATAATTATTATTAATATTTATATTCAAAAATATGACTTGTAAAACCCCATGTAAAAATTGTTTTAGTAAAACAACAAATGTTTGTGACATTTTAATTTTAACTTTAAATAAAAAGTTATTAAAGTCATTTTCCTACCAAACTGGCTCCATGGGGTACCCAAGTTGACCCATGGATTTTATTGGTCGTCCATGACTCATCCAATAAGGGTAGGACATGTGTCAAGGTCATTTCATATTATTAAAACATTATTTTTACCTTAAATTACACTAATTACCTCTAATCGCGATTAAAAACTTAAAAGTTACTATTGACAAAATAATTATTTTAATCCCATTGAACAAAATATTACTTCCTAATTAAAAACATGTATGTTGTATTTTTGAAATTTAAAATACAGAGGTGGTAAAATTTCATTTAAACGAAAAATCAGTTTTTTTAAGTACCACTTATCGGTTTCACTATTCATCAAAAATTGAAGTTTTTTAGAAAAATACCAAAAATTCACCCTAAGATATATTTGATATTCCAAATTCAAAAATGATATCTATTTTAAAAAATTCAAAACATATAAGTTAAATTAATTAAATTAATAATTAATTCTCGTTGTCAGAACAAATAGCGTGTTTTTATGAAAAAATATATATCAAAAGATTGACACTAGTTTAAGTCCAATTTCAAAGTGAAATTAATTCTAATGACCACTATTGGATTAAATGGTAAAAATATAGTCTAATTTCACTTTAAACACAATTAAAAAGATAATCTAATCATATAAATAAATTATATTAAAGAGATGTTTTGAATTAAAATACAACATTTTTCACTATTCATTAAAAATGAACTTTATCAAAAAAATACCAAAAATTTACACAAAGTAAATTTTGATGTCCCAATTCTAAAGAATAATTTTATTTTGTCAAATATAACACATAAAATTGTCAAAAAGTTGATTTAAAAGAGGTTCTCCATCAAAAGGCGGTTAATCGACTTTTTGAAGAATATTAGAATGTTTACTCCTAAAATTGCATTCATTCGCATTTCTAATACTCTAAAATTTGTTGTAAAAAGTAAAAATATTTCACAAAAATATGTAATCATTATGTATTTAGTTCTGTTCATTCCCTTCATTACAATGGCTAGGTGTTAACTACCATTTAAATTAAAATTATTTTATTATTAGAGTGCAACGTAAGATTTCAAAGGAACTCGTTGTTGCATATTGGATAAGCCATTGAGCATAGCATTCCCTTTAAATTAATATTAACATTTTATTCACAAATAGGGATAAATATAAAAATGTCATATTCTTTATTAAGATGGGGTGTTACAGATCTACTTTTCGGTTTTCTATTTTTTAGGTACATGAAAATGGACCCTCAGGTGTTTTTCTTTTGTGTTACAGAAACCACCACAAAAGACAAGGTGTTTCAGGTGGTTTTGGTTCTATGAAGTCTTTTTAGGTAGGGTGTTGGGTTGTTCCGAGTGGTTTCAATTCTTTTTGGCTTTTCTCCAAAGTGGATGGCTTGGTTGCACCATAATTTATGGTCCATTTACAAGTCCTCTAATTATATAAATTCGTTAATTAATTACTTATTGAAAATTAGATAGAATTATATTTATTCAGTGATGTATCTATATTGAATTATCTTAAATAAATTTTAGCATATATCATATATAAAACCTTAAAGGTGATAAATGATTTGTGTGAAATTAAATATTATGTTTTTATAATAAAACCCTTCCAACGGAGGTGCGCTGCCTTCAAGATGAAAAGACTTTGTTATAAATTTCTTTCTTGACATTTCATGTTTAAAATTCTTCTAAATCGATGTTATGATGTGATACATCATGTTTAGGACATGGCCCTAATGGAATTAGAGACACAGAGTTCCCATTTTAATTGATTAAAGGACAGAAGATCCATATAATTGTTTGGTATCATTTTAGATTGGAATTACCCATATAGGTATTTTCCCTTCTTTATGGATGCTTAGAGCCTTATAAATTCAATTTACATGTTTTTGATAAAAGAAATTATTTGTGTTAAATTAATGGTAAATTCTTAATGGTTGACCCTCAAAAAAATTTCCAAAATTGATTTCAAATGTTTTGAATGGTAATAACACATCGGTTGACACGTGGGTTCCGATGTATGAATTCCATGATTGACTCTATGTGTTTTCGTACTCAAAACATGGGATATACATGGATTCCCATGTAGGAATTTCATGGATGGACCCTACTTCAATATAGAATAATTGGTTCCACGACTATGGGAACCCTTTCCGTGTTATGGGAAGGTAGTAGTGCAGACCTTTACTTTTGAAAATGTATTAATGGATTTTAAATAAATTGTTACAATGCTACATGGATTATCCATGCTAATGGAAGGCAAGTCATGAACCAAAAAACAAGTGGTTTCAATTCCACTTGACCATTCCTCACTAATGTATATAAAGGATTAGACCAAAATTAATTATTAGATTCCTTTTTTATTAAATATGAATGGATAGACTTGAGCTTCTCTAGGATTATGGTCAGAAAATACCTTGAGAAATTCTGTACCCCATTCCAAATTAAAGGGTAGGATACTATGTTTAAGATCCTCCTTGACCTCATTCCTTGTCTTATATTTGGATTCCATGTATACTATTGTCGGGTCCCCATGTAGTACTATAGGATTCCTTAGATATACTCATTGGATCCAGTATTGACAAGTAGGTGCCATGGATACACTCCTTAGACCTGATCATTTCATAGCTCTGTTTTATATTGTATTCAATATTTGGACTCGGTATGCATATTATTGTGGAATTCCTAGGATTATGCTCCTTGTATTACATGCTTACCCATTATCCTGGCCCAGATACTTATGAGTTATCTTTCCGTGAGATTTACGTAACAATGGGTTTAACTCTGGAGCTCCATCACCAAATATCTTGTGAGGTTTCCTTGTTACGTATTGGAGCCTTCACAACAAATAATATCTAAAAGGTTGTTTCCATGATTATTATATCAGGACTTTAATACTAAACACCGTCATAAGATTCCTTGGATACACTCCTTGGGTCCAGCATTGACAAGTAGGTTCCATGGTTAAAACCCATCAGGCCCGATCATTGCTTAGCCGTGTTTTACCATAGAAGGAACTCCTTGTACTTTGTAGGAAATGTAATCACGGGTGAATTAAGAATTACCTTGTATTTCTCAATTAATTAACTGACTACATGTCCAAACACCAGCCAAAGGCTAAAGAAGTTACGTGGTTATTTATCCAAAAATTTACTTATTACTTTATTTACACAAACTTGCACCATGTTTACTTTATATTAATCTATCAGGATTGGGTTAGAGATCGGTGATGTCGGCCTACTGAGATTTATATCTCACACCCTACTCAGGATTCCATTTCACCGGGGTAACTGAGTAGACCATTTTTGTTTGCAGGGCCTAGGACATTTCTTTCTGTTATATTATTGTAACCTGGAGTTTGGAGGAAAGGATAGAGATTAAGATCAGGATGCTCATAGAGATTTCCTTTGGTATTTTAGTTCATTTCATCAATTGATTCCTACATTTTATTGTATTAAAAATCAGTTTGTATTGTTTTTAGCTATATGTAATGTATCAATTCCATGTCATACATTAATTCATTCTATAAACAGGAATTGGGCACATTTGTTCATTTATATAAAATGTCTCTTCTGTTTCTTTGTCAATTATGTATTACTGCTTCGGCTATGGATTGTTATTAACTTTATTATAAAACCTTTCAACTCAAATAAGATTGTATCGTATCCCCACTAACTATCCTTATACCCACACATCTAGTCACCTACCTCTGGTGTACAGGGAGGCGAGCTCGAGGTCATGTGGTGACTGGTCCAGCCACCGAATTAGTAGGTGAACCAAGTGGGGATGTTAAAATTTTGTGTCATAGATGTTTTTATTTTTGTATTACTATTTTGGGTTGGTTGACCTAAGAATTGGAAAGTGTCAGCACTTGGAAAATATCCTTGTTTGGGACTAATCACCCCATATACAGGGAATGACCAAGTGACCAGGGTTGGGATTGTGGTTTATGTTTTTTGTTGTTACCATTGATATGGTTTAACATAGTGTTACTTCTGTAAATTCCACTGTTTATGTTTTTTTATAACTGTGGAAACTTTCCATGTCCTGATATATAAAGGAAGTTTCATTTCATGCATTATATTAGGCACTTCGAAATTCATATTCCAAGCATATATGTCATGCAATGTAGTTGCATTAGTAGGTTTCTTGTTAAGTATGATTCGGTACCTTATCAATATGTTGATCATAGATTAATACCAATTTAGGTAATACATTATCTTTCTTTCTATTCTAATTGCTCATTATTTCATGCTCCAATAATTCAACTACAATGCTTCTGTGATTTTAGATTGTTTCTCCTTGTTAGCTGCTTGTAGTGACATTATAGCTTACATTAATATATGTAAATGGTTTCATGGGCTATGTTATTGGCTGTGATTATAATGGGAGCCATTTTTTAGTTTTAAGGTGTATGGGAGCCTAATAGCTAGAAAAAGGTAACCAATGTAATCAAACCATTGTGAAAAGGGTGCTAAATTCAATTATTAAGTGATGTTGGTTTAGTTAAACGGGAGCCAAATACCAAACTGTAATGTTTATGGGTGCTTTAAAGTTTTGTAGGTGGAAACCCATATAATTCAGACCATTATTTGGATCATTTAAATTAGGAATTGACAGTATTACATATTAAAGGGAGCCAATTTTCAATCCATAGAGTGTTTGGACACTTCATGAATTGGGAAATGGAAACCCACATTTAATGAAATGGAATAATGATTTTTGAAATGATAATAACGTGAAAGATGTAAATTGTTGATCTAATATCAACTAAATATATTTTAAAATGCAACTGGATTGATGTAGGTCAGTTGGAGAATGTTTTTATGTGACGACAATTTGGGTGTTTAATATGTTAATAATTGTTCGTTTTCTATTGGTTTACTTTCTAGAGAACCTAGGTTGGTTAAAATAGGACCCTCATATGTTGACTTATCTATTTAAAACGGTATATATTTTGATATGTTTCCAAAAAATTATGGGATTTCAAATAATGTAATATGTTTTTTAAAAAAAATTAAAAAACATTATTGTTATTCACTTGGGGCGTGGGTTAAAATCAATAACCTTATGATTTTTTTTGAAAATGGAACTTTGATGTTTTGATTAAATATTTTGATGATTAAAGATTAAATGTAATTAAATGTAATAGGATTAGAAATGGATCCTATAGTGGTTTCCACTGTTTAAAACCCTCATGTAAAGGTTAGTTTAGACGTCTCTAGAGTAGACTTGGAACAGAAGCTGGATTATATTCTATAGGTGTTATTTTTCGTAGCATTGGCTTTATGATCAGTTTTGAGTCTAGTGACTTTATTTGGAAAGAACTGGTATCAGGGTTGAAACCTTTCTTTGGTCATGTGCAACCCCATGGTAGGTAGCACCCTCAGAACATGAATGTCTTACTAGTGTTGTGACCCTTCTCACTCTTTTGGTGCTGTTGAGTGTCATTTTCCCATGTATAACTTTTAGTTTCCACTGAAACCCCTCTTTGGAAGGGTGGTCATGTGTTTCTTGACTTTATTATGTGCTCAACAATCGTGTAATGCTCTTTTTCATCTAGTTTAACATTCCACGAGCATGGTTTGTCACTTCATAGGTCATTTTACCTCCTCTTTTCATAGTAATGAAAAAATGGATAAGGAATTATCCATGTTGCTGGTCATATGAGAAAATAAGACTTCGAAATTAATCTTCTTGTACTGTTGATTATGGTCTCGGGTCATATCCAAGTAGAGTGGCTTGAGCATTAAATGTACAGTTCCATTCCAATACTCACATTTATTTTTGAAGAACTTGACCTTTTTGGCAGGCCAGTCTAGTTGTAATAATCTATCATGCTAATGAGAGGTTTGTTTTCCCTCCATTTTTGGCTAGAACACTCTTAAGGTGGGTAGTGTTGTGCTGAACCAGGTAAATGAGTCCTTCAATAGAGAAGTAACATGACCAAGGGTTACTATTGGGATATAGTTGGGTTATCATGAATGCCTTTGAGGCTTGCTGGGGTTGTTTTATGTCAGTGCTCACTCGGCAGCCAAACACGGATCCGGTTCGACAATTATACATTCCATCTTTTGGTGTGATTAACTGGAAACCTCATCTTAAATCCTTTTTGTGTCGTCTTCAACGATATGTGCATGTCCATTATTTTGACATCATCCTCGATGCACTATGATAGTGTCAGTCTTATGCCATGCTAAATTGTTAAAATCTACTGAGATTGCTGGATGATCTTACTCATTTTTATATGCTAAATCGTGGTTCTTATTGAGGCTTGGTACGTTCTGAGTGATTCTCGGGTTCCCCATAAGGAATGTCGTGTTTTTACTCATGGAATCGAGATGTTTCTTTTGAAATGCTCCGCCCACCTAATCTAGCCTTCTTTGAGATACGTCATCCATGTGGATCGATTCATTCTATTCATTTCAATTTATGTTAACGGTTGTAAAAAACTGTTTTATTGCATGTTTCCAAGTAAAGGAAAGTGTGACCTCAAGGTCAAAAATGTCTTTTTAGAGAGATAGATCAACTAGTTCCTTTACATTGATTAGAATTCGACCATTTAATTTTAACAAAATCATTCTTGGGGTGTCGTAAGAACACTTAGAGTTGTGCCTTATACAACAATTCAAATTCTGGTAGTACCGTGGCATGGAATTTCCCCCTTCTTATGTTAATACCTATTATGGGCAGAACCATTAGTCGAATGTCTATCGAGATGATGATGTGACCATGTCAATATCTGAACAGGCTCATGTAAGCTCATTTTCCATGGTTATTCTAATCTTTGAGGGTTGGCATGAGTTGTAAAGGCAGAAGTGTAGAGTGCATTAGAAATGCGTAAGGTTTATTGGGTGTTGGTAACTAAATGAAACCGTTTGAATGAGACTTCAGGACCCTTGTATGTTGGGTGATGTTTACGTTGTTCTAGAATGATTCTTGAGGATGGGAAGTTTTTCATGTGGGATATTATAGAATCCTATGGTTTTGAACCGGAATAAAATGCCGAAGTGTATGAACTTTTTCTCTTACTAAACCAATCATTTTTAGAAATAAGCTTCAGAACATAATAACAATAGTTGGATCACTATTAAGTGATGTTTTTATACTAGGGTGAAGGTCTGAAAAGTATCCTGAGTGGATTGAAATGTTTCGGGAGTGTCGGACACAAAAAAATGATGTTTTTAAAAATAAAAGAGGGAACATGGATTGTGCATGCCCTGTTAAACCATGTATCCCACTACATGTAACCGTGTGGCCTAGTTTTAGATGGGGAAGAGGCGTTTCTCACGGGTTTCACTTGGTTTCTTAAACCATGCACTTTATCCCTTGTGTGGGGAGTTCCATAAGAAGAGGTCTACAACATGGTTGGCAAATGGTTTTCCAAAACATGTATCTTAACCATGCGTGTCACCCTATTTTGGGATTTTATTTATTTTAATATTTAATAAAAATTAGAACCTAAACTAAACACACTCTTCACCCCATCCTTGAATCAACCTATATTAATGAGCACCCCTAATGGGGTTTTACCTTCAACGAACCACCTGACCTCCTCTTCTCTTCCATCTTCATCTATGTTCCTTAAAGTTTTCTTGGTTGATCCATCATGGATAGTCATCTTCTCTCTTCTCTTTCCTTCAACTAGCTTTACATCGACCTAATAGGCACCCTATGAGGTTCAACTATACCCTAGGGCTATGGTGGTGATCCGATTTTTTATTTTTTCTTGTTCTCAGAACATGAAAATGGTCTCTTGGGCATTATTCATGTATTTTCATGCAACCTCTACCAAGGGAGAGGCTGTTAGGGTGGTTTTCTTCATCTGAAAACTTTTTAGGTTGGGTGTTTATTTGTTCCGGGTAGTTTCACTTCGTTTTGGTTCATCGCCGAATTGGACGGTTTGGTTCCCCCCTAAGGTAGGGTCCATTTCCAAGACCTCTAATTCTCTAAATGCATTAATTAATTTCTTACTCCACTTTAGAGAGAATTTAAATTCATGAAGGGAAGTATCCATTTTGAATGTCCTTAAATGTGGTTTAAAATGTTTCATATTTAAAACATTAAAGGTGATAAAAGATTTATGTGATAAAAAATATCATGTATTTAAAATAAAACCAATCAAATGTAGGTGCACTTCCATCAGGATAAAAATTATAGGTTAGACTATGCATTCTTGACATGTCATGTTTAAAATTATTATGCATTGATTATATGATGTGATAGAGAATGTTTAGGACATATCCCTAATGTCATTAGGAAAACTGATTTTCCTTTTTAATTGGTTAAAGGACCAAAGAACCGACTATGTTTTTGGTCTATTTTTAGATAAAAATTACCCTTGTAGATAATTTCCCTTCCTCATGAATTCTTGGAGCCTTTTAAATGTTGTTGACATGTTTTTGACAAAAGGAATTAATTGAGTTAAAAGAATGGTAAATGCTTAATGATTGGCCTTCAATGAAAAATTTCAAAATTATTTTCCAAGGATTTTAATGTTATTAACACCATGGGGGACATGTAGGTTCCCATTTAGGAATTCCATGATAGAATCAATGCGTTTTCAAACTCATACCTTGAGAGATACATGGATTCCCATATAGGAATTCCATGTACGGACCTGAGTTTATGAGAGAATAATTGGTTCCGCATTTGTGGCAACACATACCACGTTAAGAGAAGGTAACAGTGTGGACCTTGACATTTGAAAACTATTTATTTGATTTTAAATAAATTATTTCAATTCTACATGTATTGTTCCCACTAATGAAAGGCATGTCTTGAAACAATTAACAAATGGTTTCAATGTTACTTGACCTTTCCACACTAATGTGTGGAAAGTCATTGAACAAAATGAATTGTTACATGAAATATTTATTAAATTGGAATGTTTAGACTCAAACTTTTCTTGGTTTATGACTAGAGAATACCATGAGTAATCGTGTACCCCATTCCATATTCAAGGAAGGGTTGCTAAGGTTAAGACCCGCCTAGTCCTAATTCCTTGTCTTATCATTGGATGATCAGTATACTACCATTGGGTCCCCATGTAGTACTACCGGATTCCATGGATACAGTCATTGGATCATTCATTGGCAAGTATGTTCTATGGATACACTTCTATGACCTTGTCATTACAAAGCCTCATTTTACCTTGTATGCACTCCTTGGGCTTGGTAGGAGCCTTATAGTGGAATTACTAGGATTACGCTCTTTGGATTACACTCTTACCCATTATCTAGACTCAGATATTTCTAAGTTATCTTTTCATGAGATTTATGTTACCTTTGTTATTACCTTGGAACACCCTCACTGGATTTCTTGTTAGGTTGAATTTTTAAGTCTTCGAGCCTTCACTACTTATAATATCTAATAGGTTGTTTACTTGGTTTTTACCTTGGAACATTAATACTAAACACCACCATAGGATGATTTTGATACAGTCATTGGGTATAGCATTGACAAGTAGTTTCAATTGTTAAAGCCCATCGGGCCTGGTCATTCCTTAGCCCATGTTTTCTTGTACCCAGAAGATAAGAGCAAAGGACTTAGCTGGATCCCATAATTCTAAAGGAGATCACCTTAGGGAATTTAGTTATTTTATTCACTTGAGTACAACACTTTATTGTATTTAAATACATGTTGTACTGTTTATAGATTTTCATAATTTATCAATAAAGTGTCATTCATTCTTCCATTGTATAAACCGACATTGGCAACTTTTTTCATTTATATGAAATCTTTCTTTCGCTGTTTTTTCAATTATGTGGTAATATTTACACTTTTAATTTTTATTTACTCTATTATATCATTGATCAACTCTAATAAGAGGGTATATTCTCCTCATGGAATATCCTTACACCCTCGATGGTAGTCGGTAGCCTTTGGCATATGGGGAGACACGCTTGAGGTCATGTGGCGACCTATCCAGCAACTGCCTTAGTTAGAAAGCCAGGTTGGGATGTTACACTATGAAAAAAATATCCATTGGTATAATAAAAAAATATTTTATTAATTATATAACATAAATATCTCATAAATTATATTACCAATACTAATTCACTCAAAATTAAAAATATCTAATTGATTTAAATTTTTCATAAATAATTGGTAGCCAATGAATTCACAATGAATGTTCATAAGTTGGTTATGCTTATTCCCGAAAACCTAATGGATAGGCAATGACAGTAATTTTATACAATGATAATCTCACAGTTCATTTGATCACATGATTTCAAGTAATAAAATCTACTAATTAATTAAAATTATTTTAATAAAATATTTCCAAAAAAACACTATAGTGTTACATGAAGTTGAGAGAAGACTCGGTGGCCTTTTACAAGTGGGCGATAAGACACAATTGGAATTTTATAAATGAAGAATATGGAAGAACATTTTAAATAATAAAAATTCAAAAAATGGATCATTATAAAACCATAGAGGTGATAATAATCAAATATATCCATAATATAATAATTGGAGATATTTTGAGGTCATTTTACCCCTTCTATTTTAAGTTGAAGACCTTGGTAAACTCAATTTTACCATAACCACGATAATTATAATATTTTTTTCAATTAATTTTTACTAAAAAATATGTTGACTTTATTATATTGTATTAATTATGATTATTTCAAACATTAAATCAATTTTCACCAATTTCATTCCAAAAATATGAAAAATTCATCTTAAAATCAATCATGGAGACATGATGGTAAACATTTTCCAATAAGAAAATTTTAATAAGTATAGAGGGTTTTTAATAAAAAAAATTACTATTTATTGAAAAGGTAAAAAAAATTAGAAGATCCAACAAATTAATCCTATGATATTTTTTATTATATAATTTTTAATTTTTTTATTTCTTAAAATAAATTTCCTAAATTCTCTAAATTATGTTCTATTATCTATTTGTAAAATGTTATGGTTTTTTTAGAATATATTTTTTTAGTATGTATTTTATTAGAAATCATGTACTTTTTTACATATATGTATAATTTTTATAAAAACATTATACATGATTTCAAAAATATGGCCACTCTAATTGACACCTTCACGTTTAATGTATAGGTTATAATGGTTGAGTTTAATTATAAGTACTAATAGTGTGTTATGGTTTGTAAAATCATATTGTTGTGTGTATCATAAACTGTCGATTAGACTAATTTTATTTGAAAAAAATGTATTTCAACAAAACAAAGAGTGTTCCAATGATAATCCTTGATTAGGATCCTTATTTTACACCAATGTTGTGGGGAGGTATCCGTATTGTATTTTTATTTCAGTTATATTATAACACTACATTACATCATCAGATGTATGGTCAGATAGAGTAAACCATTAAGAAATTTGGGAACATGTTTTTTGATTTCATGCTTAGTTTACTAGGTTTGTGTATGATGAACCTATATTTGGGTGTGTTTTATTTAATAAATATTTTTCCATCCCCCATCAGACTTACACTTTTTGAATGATTTTATGCTCGATCTTTACGTACTCCATTATGGTAGATTGAGGTCAGAGAGTCTATAATTATATAGTAAAAACTATTATAGAGATTTAAATATCTGGTTCATGTGATTTATGAGATTATAATGGTAGTACAATATTGTAATATGTTATATTTTGATACAAGGTGGTGACCTATGGAGTTCTTCATTAGAGGTCATGCATTATTTATGGTGGATCCTAATCATGGGAAGTAATTTTTTGGACATGGGAGTAAACATTATAAAATTTATTTAGGCTATTTTAGGGTTTGGATCTTGTTGTATTTATTTAATTTTAGGGAATATATACCTCATAGATGATCTAGATACATGGTATCTTCTATGTATTAAATATTTAATATAATCTTTAGGGGGACTCTCATGTCATTAATTAGGGAAATATTGGAATTAAATATTTTGATACCTTTGATTAATAGCCTACAAAGATCTTGGACTAGTATGAAAAGTTATTTTTTATGCTTTATATTTCATTAGTTCATGTACTTTTGTTTCATTATTTCATGGAGAACTGTACATGGGGATGCAATTTAAAGATACATTCTCATTATTATTAGTTTTTTTTGTTTAACTATACTTTTGTGTCAATATGTTTCTAATTTTTACCGCTATCAGGTATATGAGATGGTTTCCTCTTCTATGATTCCATATTGATATCATTGTTTTTGTTTGTGATTTATGTTTTGTAGGAGAGTGATGAAAGACAGTTTTGAGTTGTGTGGGGTTTTTTGCATTGTTCCTCAAAGTTAGGTGGTTGAAATCCTATGATAGAGAAGTTATTTAGAGATATCTTGTGGGTTATATATTTAGAAAATTATTTTTTCCATTTCACAATGATTAATCATTTAAAATGGAGGGTGAGAATTATTTGAGAGGTATATGATTTAAGATCCAAGATCTATCTATCACACTCATTTTCATGTTTTAGAGGTCTAATGTTCTTGAAAAAAATCATGGAGTTGGTTTTGAAGATTTAGTTGGTTAATATATGGTTGTAAGAGAAGATCATGATATGAAATATCATTCATGATGTGTCTGGGAAGATTACATCCGGAATAAGAATTTGAGGCTTGATAAGGGTGGATCATATGGTTTAACATGTGAATCATGGGTTCATAATTTTAAAGAGTGGAGGAAAATATAAAATAAATATAATTCATAAAAAAAATTCCTTGGTTCTAAGGTTCTTGAAAAAAATTGATGCATGTTTTTGGGATCATGCTGACACATTTTTTAGTGAGCCATGCAACGTGGGAAATTGAAGTTATTGACCCATTCATACCATAATTTAATGCCAAGTATTATTTTTATATACAAAATATTTCCTATAGTTTCAATGATATACCATAAGATACCCCCATACATAAGCTATCAGAGGATAATTCTTAAGGTGTATATAATCCCTTTCAAAATAGGTTGATACTCGATTAAAATGTCTAAATCTTGGTGATAAGAGGCAATTTTTCCAACATTAATCATATGGTTTCTTCCTTGATTATCCATTTCTCACTCCATTAGATCCTTATATGCTATATAATTTTATCTCCTTCATTATCATAGGTTTATTTTTGTTGTTGGGATATTTATATATACTGGTGAATTAGTTCTGGGAAGGGTCGCTATTTTTCTATTCTCATTTTGGGAACTTTTGAGTCCTTGAGGAAGGAAATTCATTTCTTCTCATCTATTACACGTAAAAATGTAATGTTATCATGATTTATTTCATTGTGTTTATTTGGAATTATACATAATATATAATAAAGTAGAATAATGAAAAGAAATAGTATTTGGTTGTTGAAATCACATATGCATTTCCACCATTATAATGGTTTGTCTCTAGTTTTTATTGATAGTTTCCAATATACTATAATTTTTTCATGGATTGTTTCAGATTCTATGTTTTATCATTATTCTATGAATAAAATTTTTAAAGATACAATGTTGGTCATTATTTATATTAATGAATAAAAAACGTTTTCTGAAATACATTTTTCATCATATGTTTTTATGGAAATACAAGTGATTATTAATTTTTTTAAATTGTAATTTTCTATCAAAATGTTATTTTAATTAAAAAAAGAACATAAATTTTGAAATTATTATTGTTGGAATTATTAAAATAAGTATGTTTATAATTAATGTTTGTCCCTAGTTTTTTCAATCTGGAAGTAATGGTTTAATGCTTGTTTAAATAATTAATAAATTGTAGAAGTTATTTACATACATTACCAAAGTTTTATATTATGTTAAATGAAGAATTTTATTTAATATGGAAATTATATGATTTTTTTTATAGAGATAAATATTTGAGGCTGAGTTATATCATCTTCATGTGAGTTCTAGTTTAGTTGTCTTTATGACCTAAACTACCAGTTGAATATAGTTGTTTCATTAAATTCATTTTTTTACACATGTTTTAACCTTGTGACGAGACAAAATGTGAGCATAGGATGACTAATATTTGATAATATGTTGGTGGGGAGGCCCGCAATTATGATTGTAGTAAATTCATATGATTAAGGGATGCATAGTTATATGCATAGTGGTGTTAGTGATGAAACCCAAATTGATTGAATAGCTTGAAACTCGTCTTTTCTAGTTATTTCATTCAAATATCAGATTCTAGTTTCTTAATAAATATTTTTAAAGGCTAGATGGTCATGTTTCTTGTTTTTTCATTCCTTTTCCCACTTTTTGAGGCATATGGTTGATCATGGTAATATATATATCTATTTTTATATCATAAGATTCTACCTATAATAGCTATAATTATGAAATAATAAAGAATAATAGATTATTTAATCACATGTTATTTTTATATTATTATAATTAATGTAATGATAATGTTGAGAAACCTTGGAATCATTTTTTATGTCTAGATGGAATGAGAATTAGTTTTTAATCATATTAAAGAGGTGTTAATGAAATTTTTATTAGTTAATTAGATGATTTAATGTAATGATTATTTTTTATATGAAATAGAAAATAAAACTATGTGTTATGGAATGATATCATTCTTTATATGATTTCTCGTCTTTAGAAGTGTTATCTAGGTTTCTAAGAGATTACAGATGTAGTTGAGCATATGCATATGATAATGCACATACAATGGTTATTATCTATATTATAAACTATATTTCATATGATTTCATGTGATACCCCACCCATTTTGGATGGTATACTAAAACCCACTGGACTCTGGGAGAGTTTTTCCCTAACATCAATGTTCGTGTGGGAGAGATGGCTACCAAGGAACTCTTTCTAAATCTTCTTCTCCTAGAGGTATTATGTTTTTTATTAATGGTGGTTAGCTTTTCAATATGTGTGTTTATATATAGGTAATATATTGTTTTTATTTCACCCACATGTATCTCCATATACAAAATCCTAAGGATTATTATTTAATTTTCATGAATGGGTTGTGAAGACATTATTTATAATAAATGACATTAATGATATGGTGGATCTTGAAAACTAATAGTTTACAATATAGAGATATAGAATGGGATTATATGATTTTGTGATACATATGGTTCATGGTATGTGATGATATTATATGATGTGAAAGATAAATGAGATGATACTTAGGTTAGGTATCTTATAACTAGATTACTTTTGGAAAGAGAAGGCTCCCGACATGTGATGTTGGGTTACAGAAGAAAACTATTTGGGAAATAGTAGTACAATTTCTTATTTTGATATTATATTATATAGAATCTATTAAATTATATTTTTGGATAGTTATCCATGGTGAGGATAGTATTATAGTATACATGTTTGGGTGATGAGTTAGATTAACTTTTTGTATAAGTTGATATACTATGTTTTTTAACCATTTTCATGAGATGATATTGGGAAGATCAAACTATGTATACATGTTATGATCACTCTAAATATATAAATGATTTTTTAGGTCCACATTAGTTCGCTGGTGATTGGTTCGGTCATTAATAGCTCAAGGATGTTGTTCTAGATCTATTGGTGTGTCGTGTTCAATGTTGAGGATATGTTTTGTTTCGTATTGTTGTATTATAGTTATTCAATTCTATGTCATTGAATTAATGCATTTTGGGTCTTTTACATTTATCTTGTGAATTTTTTTTTGTTGTTTCGATTTTATAACCCATTTCTATTAATTTAATTGATAAATCCTCCAATCTATATGAACAATATACCCTCACTACATGTTTTTATCTTATGGCATATTAGATGTGGGATTCAAGCTTAATTTCCCCCCTTATATCACCGTTGGCCCATGTGGGGATGCTTGGGGGAGTAATAATTTCAATAAATAATTATAGTAATATTTTATATGATTAACTATCTAGTGCACAACCATATAGTTTCCCATTACCCCCATTTCTCTATAAATGGTCTCTTTGTATGAAATCCAATAAACATTATAGACCCATGAAGTTTCCTATGAAAACCACGATCTCTTTGTATACCCAATCAATAAACCATGTAAATCCTATACACTCTTATAATAGAATATTCATGATGATAAATTGGTACACTCATTTCATACACATCCCATCCTCATAATAAAACATTTAAAATTTTATACACAATATTTTGTTTATACTGTACACCGATTTCTCACATTGGCACAATGATAGGGGTATTACAATTCAAACCAGCATAAAATAGTTATTGATCAGAAAGACAATGTTTGATGTTTATTTTTAAAATCATAATTTTTTTTCAAAAATAAGTAAATAAAAATTTTAAATGTAAGATAAATAATAAATTATGTTTTTATCTATGAAATCTAGTCAAGACAATATTTAATCATTTTGAAACAAATTTTTTCTCATATTGTGCTCTCTAATTTATATGAATAATTATACAATTTTACAATTCAATATATTTAATCAATGAAATTCATAAAAAATCATTGTTGGTTACTCTTCACTATAATCTAATACCAGATAATAAATATATGAAAATAATTGATCAATAATGTAATTTATAACTCATATAATTAGACACCAATTAAAAAAATATTTCAAAAATAAAACTTTATAAAAAATTGTGTGACCTATTTCATGAAATAATTTTAAAAATATATTATTAATATGGAATTGCTTTTCTAAAAAATCTATTTGGAAAAAAAATTTACGAGGAAAACTATTTATTTTTTCAGGGAAAGCATTCTGATAATAAAATTATAAAAATATAAATTTAAACATCACCTATAGAACACCATAGTACATGTTATATAAATAAATATAATATAAATAAATATTTACTTATTTAAAAACAAATTATTTTTACAATAAAAAATACACAAAAAATAATACTAAATGAAACAATAAATTATAAACACAACAAGTCATCATCCAAACCATATTCGTTTGTAAATTGAGATAATTAATGATTTTATGTTAACAAATTATAGAGTATACAAATGGAAACATATTGATTGTACAAATAAAATCATTAAATACAACATATCATTCATTTTACTATGGAAAATATGATTTTAAAATCCACTAAATTAAACTCAAAATAAAATTTAAATTAAATAACCATTATTTACACATACATTATCTTATGAATCAGGTTTTAGTTGTTGAATTTATATCCCTAATAAAAGAAAATGAGTATATTTTTATCCTAATTTTTTAAAATGAAACAAGCCTCTAAATTTCTATGACCATTCAAAAAAACATGGATTTATAAAGGAATTTAATTTTTAGATTCATGTTAATCCAATTCAGTACCATGCTTCCATTTAAAAAGGTTAATAATTTTTTACCACTAAATTTTAGTATATAAAATTAAGTTATGATATATATTTTTCTTCAAAGACTCTACTGTTGAATAACATAAAAATTAATTTGAATGATATTTCAAATTATTTGTATAAAAAAATTCAACTGAATGAAAATGTTTAAATTTATTATATTAAATTTGATCACTAATCAAATAAAGCAGCAGATGATGCCCCCAATGTTAGGTATATTTTTTAAAATTATAGCTTTTATAAGACTTCATATAAAATTAAAACATTTATAATTTTATTCAATTCAAAAACAATTAAAAACTGTAATAATGTAATTTAATAAATATATAATTAAATGATTTATTATCATTCTGGTAAAAACAGAAAAAACCCCACACACTAACTAATTATAAACACAGAAAAACATATCTATAAATTTCATAAATCTTTAAAATGAAATTTCAATCTCATTAAATTTGGTTCATCGCTGAAATGACCATTTAAATAATGTTATTGTAATGAAATAATATTTTGGAATATATATTTACCTTGTATTTTTATATATTCTAAATATATTACCTCACATAGAATAGAAAACTGAAATGAAAATATGTTTGCAGATGTATAAATAAATAACTCTTGTAAACATTTCAATGAAATTGATGTGTATAAAAATGATTAACCATATAAAAATATATATTTAATGAATATGAATTATTTCTTCATTAATAATAAGAAAATCTTATGAAGATCATCTAATTAATCTTGGAAAACTGGTTTCTTCGGTAATGTATTCCTTAGATCAATCTGAATAAGAACTCCAATAGATTCACCTGGAGTGAGTTAGTTTCAGAGAAATGATTAAACATATTGAAATCACCATGAGATACATGATTTTTTAATCACCACCTATGACTGCCACAACCATATTTATTCCCAATATATCTTATGCACATGTTATAAGGGGTTTTTTAAAAATAATTTAGGATGATATAAACAAGTAGTTATTATCAATATAGTCAATATAATATGTCTTATTCATATAAGATTCTTTTTACAGTTGATGAACTCTTATTATCATAACATGGATTCTAAAATTAATATAAATTGGTATATCTTTAATTTTTTTGATTAAAATATTTATATTAATGTAAATCAATAAATATCTAATTGGAACTATTTTGAATGAAATTATAAAATCTTAACTTTATACATAAATATTTGTTTCCCTAAAAAAATTCCGTTATTTACACACATATATTGAAATAAATATATATGAAATATATAAATTAAAATTAATAAAATTAATTTATTTATGATTTATTTATGGAAAAATAATATTTTGGTCATTTTTTATGATTTTTCTAGAATTCATTATTTTTAGGTAAATATATAAAATAATACTGACTCTGTTAGTACCATAAATATTATGATAATATCATACATAAAGAATGTAAAAAAATATTTTGAAATATATTTTATATAAATAATTAATTTTTAATGTAAAAGAAAATTTTCAAAATTCTATAATGATTTATTAAAACCTATGAATAAAACATTAAAAAACTAAGCATCATTTTATGAAAATCATAATTATTCAATTTCTTTAAATAAAATTTACACATGGTGAAATTTATTTTTATTATTTAATTAATTTGTACATAACACATAATTTTATACAAATAAAAAAATAAATTTCATTATAATGAATCGAATTTCAAATTTTTTCTTATTAATATATTTTATACCTAAAAATTCACTTTTCCAAAAAATAATGTTTTATGCATTTCATGCACTAACAAAAAAGTAAATTTTCTTAATCATATTAATTTAATTTATAAAATCATTATTATTTTTGGGAATATAATATTAATATAACTAAATAATTATAATTTAATCTTTAGTTATAAAAATATAATTACTTGGATTAAAGTAATTTATTATGTTAATGGGGAAACAATCATTTTAAAATTTGTTATGTTATTATAATTGATCAATTAATATCTAATAATTTAAATATATCATATTTATGAAAATATGATAATAATTTTATTAACAAATATTGAATTATATAAATTTTCATTTAATTGGTAATCAATTCTAAATAAAATTAATTGCACAGAATTATGAATTAATTATTTTTTGGGAAAAACATTTATTCTTTACAATAGATTTTTAAATTTTAATTTTAATTTTATCTTATATAGATAAATAATTTTGTTTAATATAAGACACATGTACATTCATCATACCCGGATTTTGAAAAAGGTATTAATTTTTATTTTTTAATAAAATATAAATTTATATAGTTACTACTAGTCAACATGTTAATAATAATACTTTAAAATGTAACAACATAAAAGAAAATAACGTACAAAACTATAAAATATGTATGAGAATTAGTTTTTTGTGTGGGATAGAACCTACCTAAAAATAAATTGAATTAAATATAACTCAATGGAAAACAAATACATGAATTTTTCCATTGCATTATTTAAAAGTGATTATCATTACATATTGTTCTCTTTTCTTTTACTATAAAAGTGGATCACATATATCCTTTAAATTCTAACCAATTATTTCAAATTGTCATTGAAAACCATCCTAAATTAGTTATACTAACATTACCATGATTGGAAAAAATTTAGTATTCACCAAAAAATTTACAATTCTCCCAATACTAATACATTCATCAAGAGGAAGTTCAAGGACTCAAAAGAAGGGTTACATTAATCTTAGCCATTTTCTCTTAATCCTTCCATCATAGTTCCTTCCCAAAAAATATTAACATAATGAACTAAATATCAGTATTATATTGATATTATACTATATTAATGGTACAACAATCATTTATTTATATACATCTATTGAAAAAGTTGATGTCGGTTATAGTGGTTGGACTACCACCTCTATAAAGAGAAATCTTATATTATTTATCACCATCTCTCACAGATTTTAAAATGGGATGTATTTAAGAATATATATGATATATATAAAATAATATTATTATTAAATATCAAATAAATATTTTACCTTTATATTCTATAATATGTTTGCAACTGAAATTCTCACACATAAGTATGTACAGACAACCACCTCTACAAAAGTGATATATTTCATTTCACATATAGTTCATTATTTTTTATCCAAACCACTTATAATAAGACTCATCTCAATAATAAATGATATATAACATTAATATACTTATTTAATTATTATATTATATTATAATCTCTCTATATTCATACAAATTTATTATTTATACAATGTTCTTATTTTAGCGAGTTTAACTGCTTATAAGAATGATGATATATATTTCATTCATATAATTCTATTAAAAATATTTAATTTTAATATTTGATAATAATTAGATTAAAATTATTTTTTTGGGTCTAGAAATATTATATTGTACATTATAAACATAATATTGATAATTTAGATAAATATAAAGTTAAACTTCCTAAAAAAATGCCTCGTATAGATTTTTAATTTTTGACCATTTTCGAAACCATAGAACAATAAAATTTTTGATATAATTTAATAATAAATAGCATATATTTCCTTAATAATGGAGGTCATTAATCTAATTTTAATACACCTTTTACCGTAATGAACATAACTAAACTATTATTGGGAAATTTACTAAAAAATATTATATAACCAAACTATGAAATATATACATTTTATATAAATAAAAAATTATAACAAATATAACATAGAAAATTAAATATTGATAATATATATTCTTTATAATATTTATAATATCCAAAAATTTATTATTCTAGATGTTAAGTTCAAGTTTAGAGTAAATTCAGAGCAATATAATGGTTTTTAAATATATATTTTGTATCATTGAGATACGATTCATATTCCCCACATGATTCCATTTTTAGTTATAAATATTTAAATTGTTTTTATTTTAATATCAGTTGTTTTAATATTTATATAATGCTGAAATTAATCATGCTTTCAACCATTAATGGTTTTTTATTCTAAGAAAACTATTTTTATGTGTTTTAATGACCCAACATTTTTCCCCAAGGTATCTCTATCATTCATTAATATGAATTTTAATATTCCTCTATACATCCATTTGTCTATTTTATATTGTAAATCCCATTTCATTATTAGAGGATGTACTTATTTGAATAATAAAATAATTTTTTTATATACTTTTAAATGTTCCAACATTGTTGATTGTAATTGTTAGTCCATCTATGTGGAATTTTTTTTCTAAGTACATATTTTCCATTCCATTAGATTATTTATTTTATTAATTAGGGTTTTATTTATCAATAATCTCTTGTAGGTTTCATACTTATCTTCACATCATATACAAATATGATTTATTAATCATTCAATATGACGTGGGTTTTGTTAAAGATTTTTTAATACCAAAAAATGGGAATTACATTTTACAAAAAAAAATATCATTAACTTCACATGTATTGGATTTCCCTATAATTATTATATATCATTAAAAATTTCACTTTCTTATATATTTAAATTCATAAAAAATATTTTTAATAAAATTTAAATTTAATTTCGTCCACATAATTTGTTTTCAAAAAACATCCTTTTATGTTTTTCATATGAAATTCTCTGTTTGATTCCATTTTTAACATATATATTAATTACCTACTATAATTACGTTTATTCCTAAAATATTATTAATTATCCATGATTTATATAGTTTTTCAATAAATCTTTTCTAATGTTACTATTAATCTTCCAACACAATTTTCTTAATAGTCCTATGAATATGATTTCATTATCTTTGTTGATGTCCTTTTTCATAAATATTCTTATTTGACATTATTGTATTAAAAAATAATCTATATTCATCCTATGGATGTCCTATGAGTTTTTCATTAATCTCAATGAAATAATATTTCACTTACATTGTCATTCCTAACAATTCATTTCATATATGCGTGATTTTTCATCGAATACATTTCCTAGGTAAATGCCTATAAACTATTTCATTGATTAAATGGTGTTCACTAATATTCCCATAAAATTATTTATTGATAAAATAATTTACATATCCATATAATTTTTATTTATGTAGTGTAAATAACAAAATATTTATCATCTAAATTAATGTTTTTACCTAGTAAGTTACGTAGTATCATTATAGGCCAATTTTTTCTCCATGTGTTTATCATGTTTATATATTTTTGGATTCTATTTGAAGAGGATATAAATTTTTCCCATTTCTTTGGTTTTATTATATTATGATTAAAATATAATAGTTTTAATGGGTGTGTGAATAATATTATTATATTTGTAGGTCTATTATATCCCTCCATTGCATTGGTTAATTCTAATCTCACATGAGATACTATGTATGATATTTGGAAGTTAAACTAGTCAATTATGGGACTATTTAAAAATTATTATGATTGTGTTTGGAGTAAACCATGATGAATGATTATAGTATTTAGAGTAAAAATTTACATTATAATGATGTTATTTTGGTTCTACCCTGACCAATAATGGTATCCTTGAGAGTAATGGATGACTAGAGATTATTTTTTAATGTTTATTTTGTTTCTTAAATGTTGTGATTATGTGACCTTATCATATCATTTAATTACGTAAAAATTAAATTTATATGATCATTTAATTTTTGATATCATGATTATTAATCGCAACATATATATGTTTCCTCACCATTATACCTTTATTTGATTATTCACCTATTAAGAATTTCATATCACCCATTATTATGTTCCCATTTCCCCAGTATATGAATAAGAGTATTACTTATATGAAAAACATAAGTGATTTATAAAACATATATTGTGGATAAAATCACAAAATGACCTTAAAAAGTGATTATGTATTTAGTATCTAAAGAAAATCAACCTTTATTCTTCATGAGTTATGAGAGGTTATTATAGTATGAAATGATTATGTTGAAAAATATGAAAAATAGAGCATTAATTATCCTTGGACACTAATGCTTGTATTGAATCATGAATCATATATTTATAAAGATTATTTTTTTACTATTTTTTTAGTTTAAAACAAACTCCATTTAAAACCATTAAGAATATTCAAATAATTTTTGTAAATTAATGATTTTGGGATAATACTAGTAGTGAAATACCTTTCATTATATTACCATGTGTATGCAGATTCAGAACAGATGCATATTAGGTTAATCACCTAGAATATATTTGGGTTAGTATTAACCTAAACCTCACTAATATCATGAGTAGTGGGATAAATAATTGAAACTCTGGTAGACACTTTAGGGTAGATACGTCAGATAATTTGGATTTATTTAAATGAACCATTTGAGGGAATTGGTTATCATTTTAACTAGTCTGATTAGAAATCCAAAAAAGAGAGTTAACATGGTTAAGATAGATAGATTTATATTTTAAAACAATTATGTTATATAATGAAATAATGGTGTAATGGGGGGATAAATATATTTATTTAATATTGATATTCATATGATCATGGGGTATTTCAAAATTTATTATCATATTTTTATTTTGTTGAAAGGGGACATTATAAATTATGTAGCATAAGGTTTTTGTATTGAAAACCCTAATTCATAGATCCAAATAAGGGAGCATAACTAAATGGTTGATTAATATTATATTCCAATTGTGAGGAAAGTGTTGAGACCCCTTTTCTTACCTACAATAGTGTGGTTGATATCTTATCAAATGTTAAATCTTAACACTCAGAGATATTTTCACTAGTGAGTGACATTTATTGATGATAGTATGGTGTATTCTAAATCACATTAGGATCATGTGAAATAATTAAGATTTTTTCCTTCAATAGGTTTGATTTGGTGTTTTGAAGTAGAATATTATATAACATTAATAACCTCAAAAAGTTATTTTATTTAAATGTTATATTTTGGATTATTTATATTTAATAATAGTTTATTAATGGTTGTATAACTCTACGGATAATTTTTTTTAATTTTTGTGTAATAATGTTTATATTGATTTAAGAAAAGTAAGTTGGATATTATTGTAAATAATACTAAATATAATTTATTTGATGAAATGGTTTTCCTGGTAATTTTGATGAAGTATATTTATTTATTTGGATTGTAATATATATAGGTTAGAGTCTGATTTTATGAACTAAGGGTTGAAATCATTTTTGTAATAAATATTGTGAGAAACTGTTAAAAAATATATAATTTTCACATAGTTTTATTTCATGGATATTTTGGTTGACTTTGGAAGGATAGTATGGATAATTTTTATTCTGTTATACATAATCATTAAAATATAAATACCTGAGAAATTGATTTTATTATGGGAATGAAATTTATCCGGATCTACATTAATATATTAATTCTGATTTCATACCTGAAGATTCGTCTATATTGATAATATTGATTATAACACCCTCTATTACATTCATCAATAATTAATAATGAAATTTATTATGATGAAATTTATTTAAGGGGGTACAATTCAATGAACTAAGATTTTTGAATATATATCTACCGATAATTTAAGAATAAAATAAATAGAATGTGTTACAAATATCACAATACTAAAAAAATATGATACATTATTATAAAACATAAAAATAAAACTCTTGTAAATGTATCTCTTAAAATTTATAGGTTTTAATAAGAGTACTCTTATTATGAGGCCTATTAAAAGAATTTGTATTATGTCCTCAATTAATATAAACTATCCCTATAAAACCCATCTACCCATGCATGGAAAATAGGTGGTGTCACTAGTGTTTTCCACAGGCAATTCTAATTTAGATAATTAGTAGGTAATACTCAATTGAGATCATTTGTGAGTGCATTTTAAGCTGGTAGAGATCACAATTATACTCATGCTTACCAAATCACCACCCATAATTTTCCCAATAAACTTCCATACCATTTGATATTATTAAAAGGGTATTGGGGTTAATTTAAAAATAAATTACTATTATATATACATGTAATTACTAACAATTGATTCAATTTAATAATACCAATCAATATAAAATCAAATTTTATTTTGAAGAACATTTTTTTCAAATAGGATTACTCAAATGAAAGTGAATCTATATCACATTTATGTTTTGGATTCAATATGTGTATTTCAATATAAATTAACATTCATCTATAATATTCTATTTGACAGGAAATATTAATATATTTAATTTATTCATAAAATTTATTTTTCCCAAATTAATTTTTATCTAACTTCTAACAATTATATTGAAATTTATTTATGTAAGTGTCTAAAATATTAAATAAGAAAAATAACTTTATTTTTTCATTATATATATAAAATTTATCTACTAGTGATTTTTTAGGATTTTTTTAAGACAAGTGATGTTCAAGAGGATAGTAAAAAAAAACAATTTTCTTAATATCATAATTGTTATGAAAATATCTTAATACCGGAATGATATAATTCATTTTGAAACCAATTTCATATAAAAATAACATTTTAAAGAAAAAATTTTAATTTTAAAATAAAATATTATATTTATAAAATACATGAACTTATTTTAGAAACATATGTATCATTTTATGTAAAAAACTATTCATCTATTTCATTTAATTGAATTTATATAAAATAAATTTTTTATCATTTATTTTCATGTGACATAAATTTTAATTTTATATTAATTATAATTTTAATATCATAATTGTTAATAAAATCAAATATATTTAATAGTACAAAAATATTTTTAAAAAAATAAAATTTTCCTAAATATTAGTTTTAAAGTACTGAATGAACTAACCATAGAATTAATATTAATACACTTCAAAACATAATTGTAAAAATTGATCATATTTTTGATTTCATCATTTTTAGAATATATTCATAGGGCTAATTAAATATTATGGATTAAAAAGTATGACTATGATTAATCATAACTATAATGTTTTTGGTGAAAAACTTATTTTAAAAAGAGATATTTTATTACATTTAATTATTATATACTACCTAATTTGATCACTTTTAAATAAATATTTAAATATTATTATTAAAAATATATATTTAAATTTAAAAAAAATTAATTGGTGACAAATAGTATATAAAATTATGGATACATAATGATTATGATTTCATCTTTCATAAAAAAATTTATACATAACAATTTTTAATTTATAAGAAAGTTTTTTAAAATTTGGAAATTAAATTTTATTATATTGAGGCCCACATAATGTTCATAAAATCCAAATTTTGTCATCAGAGTTGTTAAATAATTATTGTAAAACTTAAAATCTTTATATTTAAAACAACTTACTAATGATAATTATAAAATAGTATTACCAAAAACCTAATGGAAAATATTATTAAACAATGTTAAAACATGTTTGAGAATTTTTGGATGGGGATATATCTACCCAAAATCACCCTACATTCCATTATATCACACGTATGAACACATTATCCGTTGAAATGTGTCATGGAACTATTAAATATTTATGTATATTTTGAAAAAATCACATTGATTCACTTATAAGATGGGATCACTTATACCCTTTGAATGCATGACATATCCATTAATTTTCATTAAAACCCCACCTAAATTACTCACTATGATGTTATATTACTTATAAAATTCCCCTATTCACCAGACAATGGCGTATGTCCATCAATTCTAAGACATTCATGAAGAGGATGTGTTAGGTCTCAATGTATGTATTTTTAACATCTTAACCAATATTTTATAATCATCATCTTCTAAAACCCACCTTAAATATAAAAATATAGTAGAATATATATCATTGTTATGACAATATATTGTTATATTAAGGGTAAAACAATCATTTATTTATATATAACCCCTAAGAAAAATTAAAAATGATCTCAAAGTATATGTGTGGACTATCTCCTATACAAAGAAAAATATATCATTTTACACAATATCTATCATGGAAGGTCATAAAGATTCTATTTGTTAATAAATATTATATCAAAATATTAATTATTATTATAAAATATAAAATTATTATTTTCTTTCATATTATCTAGTTCTTTAAAGAATTAAAGAATTATACGTGAAAACATACAAACTATTGCCTCCAAAAAATTGAT
This sequence comes from Viscum album, assembly GCA_963277665.1. Lineage (NCBI taxonomy): Eukaryota > Viridiplantae > Streptophyta > Magnoliopsida > Santalales > Viscaceae > Viscum > Viscum album. The sequence continues at coordinate 1,867,956,838 of OY728131.1, forward strand.
TCGTGTCAATTCTAAACTATTCATTTCGTATTTATCCAACTCTCATAGAATACAATTCAAGAAATTATTAATAACAACATATTATCATTATAATTTTACAATTGGGATATTATAAATAAATCCAACCAAATTCATTCTTATCTATTATTTATAAATTATTATTGTTTTATCATATATAAAATCCAATATTAAAAAGTATTTAAATTATGTTCAAGTATGAATATTTTACTTGAATTGGCATGAATAACCACCTAAAAAACACAAATCAATATTAATATGGAATTTCTGTAGTACTCATTCCACATGTGATACTAGCATATTATTATGAATAAAAATACAAACAGGAGGTTTTATTTTCTCCCAAAAGTTCAATATGAAAAATAGGAAAAAGAAGAATGAAAGCATAAATATGCATTATGAAAATAGATTAAAATTTATTAAAACTTCATAATGTTTAAAACAATCAAATATCTCAATCTACTATAAATATCCCTATAATATGTCATCTAAATAAGTGGAACACGTACTCCACATGTAACCACCATCTCCAAACTTCCACCTATCATGAAAAAAATCATCCTCCAAGCAGTGCATTTACATTTCCTAGAAATGTAATAATTATTTATAAAAATATCCAAATAAAAAAGTAAGGTTTAAAAACATTATACAAGTAGGATCCCATGAATCATTAAATTATAAATCAAAATCAAATAATCAAGATATGATCAATTGTAAACAAAACATGTCAAAGTAATTCTTTATCGTTTCAATATAAATGATTCTTTCCAGAAAATATCATTCATTATTATAAAATAATCATAAGAATGTAATTCTATCATAATTGTCTTGATCAATAATTTATATTAAAATATTTATGAATAAACCATTCAATAATAAAAGAATGTATAATAATTTTGAATATTATCCCTATTATAATAATATGTAGGGTTAGTTAGATAAATTCTCAAGGATCATAACACATATCAGTGATGTAGTGATCCATTTGTTCAAAAATCCCTAGAAATTATGCCTTGGTGGAATAAAAGAACACCACTAATGAATAAACTCCCATTCATCATCAAGTTCTATATAGTTTTAATTTTAAATCCATTTCAAGTTAGACATAACACATGGTAGGGGTACCTGTCTAAGACCTCACAACTAAAAACATATAATCCCATGTGATTCAATTAAATAAATTAATGATACATGATATTATAATACATTTCATTCATTCTCAAATCATCCAATGAAAATTTTCAATCTTCCAAAAATTCATATTTCAAAACATGAAATTTCATTACAAAAACCAACATCAATGGTATTAATGAATATGTCATCACATTCTTAATTTTTTTATATTTAAATTAATAAAACATTCCCTTACATCACTCCAAAATAATTTCTCATCCAAATAATTCATTTCATCGGATGATACTTTAATGGGAATAAAAACTTCATTTAAAAGTCAATTATCAATGATATTTATTTATAAATGAAAAATTACAATTTAAAAAATAATAATTAATGATATATTTCATTGCAATTAAATAATAAATATTTTTAAAATTACCAAAGAGTCAATGGATTTTTTTGATATGATGTGCATATGAAACAACCTAACTCAATTCATAATGTATTAAATACCCACCATGGGATCCACAACATAGAAGGGAAATATGAAAGAAACATTTCCAGAATGGATACATATAAGAAAAATCCAATCAAAATCCAAAATAAATCAACAATCCATGAATACATGAATCAAAATTCCTAAAATATGGAGAAACTCGATGAATAATGGGATTAATTGATAAATTGTGGATACATATTCTTTGAGGGATGGAATAATTAAAATGACACATCGATCATTGAAGAACCAAAGTTGGTGTTACATCATCATTGTTTATATTTTATAATTTTTTAATATCATAAATTATATGGTCTCCTTCAGTTAAAATATTTTATTAGATTTTATGTTTTTTTTTTGTGAAGAGGGTCCTGGTTTTGAATATGGAGGAGTTGTACAGAGTCTTGATCATGTGGGTGTATAAAGGCTTCACTACTACAAACACGGCCTTTATCAGCACTAAAAATGGCCTTTATCAGTTCTAGAAAAGCGCTGATAAAGCCAACGTAGATAAAGGGGGGGGGGGGTCCCATTTATCAGTGCTCCGAAAAGCGCTGATACAGGACCCCTTTATCAGTGCTAAAAAAAGCGCTGATAAAGGGGTCCTATATCACCGCTTCCTTTATCAGTGCTTTCGTTTTAGTGCTGATAAAGGACCCTTTTATCAACGCCTTTAAAAAAGAGCTGATAAAAGTTAAAAAAATTTAAAAAAAATTTAAAAAAAAAATAAAAATCGGGGGGGCTTTTATAGCGCTTGACCCGCCCCTTTTACAGTGCTTTTCGACCCTTATACAACACCCCACACACCCCCTTCACCCTTTAACAATGCTTTCTCCAATAATCCCCATGCGCGCTCACCCCTGCCTCCACCAGGATTTGAACTCGAGACCTCTCCCCTGCGTGCCTAAGCCCTTACCACTACTCTATTTTGATTTGCTTTCCAATTCATGATATCTCTATATATATATATTTATATATTTAGTTATATTTATTCGTATAGTAATATATATTTATATTAATATATATATATAGTTATATTATAATATATATATATATAGTTATATTATAATATATACATTAATATTAATATATATATATAGTGGTATTAATATATATCTATATCTATATATATATATATATATTTAGTTATATTTATTCGTATAGTAATATATATTTATATTAATATATATATATATAGTTATATTAACATATATATAGTTATATTAACATATATATAGTTATATTAACATATATATAGTTATATGAATATATATTTATACAGTTATATTAATATATATATAGTGATATTAATATATATATTTATGGTGATATTAATATATATATATATATAGTAATACTAATATATATATATTTAGTTATATTAATATATATATAGTTATTAGATTAATATATATATAGTTTGATTAATATATATATATAGTTAGATTAATATATATATATAGTTAGATTAATATATAGGTATATAAATATTCATATATTGGTATTTTAAATAAAATGGATATTATTTATTATTTAGATAAAGCTAATATATTTTATATGTAAATATGTTTAATTATTTATTTAAAAAATTTAATTTTTAGGGCGAATATATAAAAAATATGTACATATAGGTATATATTTGATTATAAATAGCAGTTCATTATAAAAATGGATGAAATTTCAAAGTCATAATATCAATATGAATGTAATACCTTGGAATAAATTCATTCCCCGCCAAGAAAAGTGAATAATACCCCCTTAAACGAGTTTGAAAATCCACAAAATGTTAAAAAATCTAGGTACCCCGACAAAAAACTCAGTTTTGGAGGCCTTATGGGCCTCTTTTGGCCTCGAAAAATGCTTGAATGGAGTCCTCCAAGTCACAGTGACGTAGAGCTCGTCACAGGCTTTGATTTGATATGTGGTAGAGCTAAACGGACACCCGGATCAAAAGTTATGGCAGTTTGAAGTTTGAGTTGCGTTTTCAACATATTTTGGATCTTTTTTTAATTTTTTTTTAATTTTTTTATTCCTCAAATTGTTATTAAATGACTATTACTCCATAATGATTATCAAATTATTAATTAAAAATATTTTTTTTAATTTTTTAAGAATTCATTTTCACTAAATATGTTATATATTAAGTATAATAAGTGTAAATGTACATTTATACTTATCTAAAATATATTTAAAAACTATATATTATATTTATATAACAATATAACAATATAACTATATTTATATATTAATATATTAATATATTTTTAAAAAAAAATTTGAAGCCGACCCTTTATCAGCGCTAAAAAAAGCGTTGATAAAGGCCCCCCTTTATCAGCGCTACTAAACAAGTGCTGATAAAGGGGGGCACTTTATCAGCGCTAAAAAAAGCACTGATAATGGGGGGCGCTGTGAAAAACTGTTTTTGTGGTAGTGCTTCCATCAGACTTCTGGTTAAGGGTAACATCCTAGGTAATTAAAGATAAATACATTTTCATATTTATTTATATTTATGAATTAAATATTAATTTTAAAATAAATGGTATGCAATGTATGATATCATACCCAACACACAACAATGGGTTTCCCTAAAATCGTGTGTCGCACACAACATTGAGTCATATCAAAAAATAATACAACATTATTATTATTATTTTAAATGGTGGTTGAATCCTAGCCATTTTATTATAAGGAATAAATATATCTAACTATATTATTATTACACAGTTTTTTTATTTTTTTTCATTTATCAAAAAAAATAAGAGGCTTAAAATGAAAATGAATTCAATTTTAAGCATACAATACTCTAGTATTTTTAAAAGGTAGTTTTACTACATTTTGAACGAGAACCCTTTCTAAATATCAATTTTTAAACATTTATATGCTATATTTTAGAAAATGAACTTCTTCTATATAATAGGGGCATCAAAATTTACATTGGTTCATTTTTTTGTAATTTTCTAATAAATTTTCCTTTTTAATGAATAGTGAAAAATACTGCATTTTAAGTCAAAACTGCCTTTTCATCAAATTTATAGTTATATTTAGACTATAATTTTTACTTTTAAACTGTAATTTTATTAATTGTCTATAATTCAATAATATTTTAGTAATTGTTAGTAATTTAACTTTTAAATTGGACATAAACACGTGTAAATCTTTTGAGAGTTTCTATTTCTAAAAAAACGCTTTTTGGTTTTAACAACATGAATTAAATTTGAAATAATTTTTTCCAAATCTATGTTTTGAATTAGTAAAAATTGATTCCATATTTGTAGTCATAGGGTCCAAATAGTGTAAATAAGTATCTTTTATGTTTTGACATTATGAATCGTAACTTCGGTAATTATATTTATTTTTCATGGTTAATGGTAAATTAGGTAATGAGGAGTAAAAATAAAAAATATAAAATTTCCCTAAAACGTGTCATGATTTTATTAGATGAGATGGATTAAAGAATTTAGTAGAATCTTTTATACTTAAGTGGATAAAGCTATCCATGTAAGCTGGTATGAAGTATCTCATAGAAGATTGTTTAATTAAAAGTATTAAGCAAGCCATGGAAGTTATTATAAGGTTTCTCATAGAAGAATATTAAATTTAAATATCAAATCATCCCATGGAATCCATTTTAAATCCTATAATACAATATTTTTAGTCAAATTTATAAATAATCCCATTTAAGCCAGTATAATTCTTCTCATGGAAGCTTCTTAAATAATAAATAAAAAGATTCCCATAGATGCTAGCTTAAAACTTCTCTCACAATCATGTTTTTAATAAGTATTAAATTTTTTAATATGGGTTTATATAATTACTATCATAGAAAAAAAATATTCATCGATAATATAAAAATATTTCCTTTATCATGGTATTTTTTCTATAAATTTTAGACATTAATTAAATAAATTTAATTATGACACAATGATGATGTAACAATTTCTTCCTTAATAAAGGATCAAAATAAACGATATTTTTATATTATTTGACTTAATTAATGTAATAAACTAATTTTCTAGACTAATATGACATGTTAGAAGACTATTAAATAGTTTGGTTGGAATTTATCTCTCTGTTTGGATTTTATTTAAATTCAATAAAGTGAATAGTGTAATAATTGACAAAATTAACATTTTATAAAAATAATAAATTATTAAATTATTTACGAATCCTAAAAATACATTAAAAATCACAAAGTGATTATAATATTGACTAAATTTTCATTTCATTTCCAATTATGGGAAATTTACCCAATATAAATAATATTAATAGATTCTTAATAATTAAAATGTTGTTACCACTTTTAAAGTTAAAAGAAAATAATTACGGATAAACAGAAAAGATATGGATTAAAATGAACTCAATAAATGCCTAAAAATAAATGCATTAGAGGAATTAGATTTTTCATCATCTTATATTTTTCATATCTCATGTTTGACCCACTCAGATTAAAAAAATTTAATTTATATTATTTTAATATTTTAATAATTTCCATGGGTGCCCCTCCCCATTCTTATAAAAAAGTAACATGTTCCACTCAATTACTCACATTAATAAAGAATTTTAGTTCCAACAGGCACTATCCATTCTTCTTCTCATAATCCCTTCCCACATTTTTTAAGATTTAGTTTTAGCAGAACACCTTTCTTAGACGTGTTAAGGTATTCTTCAAAGGTGATCAACCAATGAAGAGGTATAGTTTTATGTAAGTAGTTCAGTTTTGTAACTTATTCCAATTCCAAAAACCTCATCCAACCATGATGAGATAATAAATCTAGTATCCTCAATATACTGAGATGTTATAATGTTTATATCATCCCATAAATCCATCTCGACATCCATAAAATGGGAAAGAAATTAATAGTTCATTTGTACATTTGAATTATCACCACCACAAACTGATTTAGTAAGTTTTCCATTACCATCTATTAAGATTGGTTATAATTATGGACTTCATATTCATATGTGATATTAATGACATATTAATCATTCTAACATAATAATATGTTAATAATGTTCTTACTTCCTTGTACATTAAAATGATGACATTGTTCATGCGTACGTGTGATCTATCACCTCCATGAAGCGGTGTGATTCATTTTTATTAATAATATTACTTCTATGATATATATAGGTATGTGTAAATTATGATTATTATTTTAATAATATCATGATAATTATGGAAAGATTAAATTATAATTACCTTATTCTTATAATGATCAATGAAAAATGAAAACGCTACCGATGTGTACGTACGGACTATCGTCTCTATGATTATATCATTATTAATTTTTCATAACCATATTTAAATTAAAAAATATGATTCCTATGTAAATTTGATCAATATGTAATTAATACCATTATAGTGATAATGGAAGTATGGCAACATAGACTAGTGACATTATACCATGTTTATTTTCGACTCAATAACCGAGTATTGACAAAATATCTAACATGTACTTAATTAATTAACTAATTACTATAAAATGGTAAAAAGTTATTTAAAGGGAATAATAAACTTGAAAAAGGTCCTTAAGTAATTAGAAATTAATTTATTTATAATATTCAAGAAGATAAATAGAAAACCAGACAAGTCATACTCAATGTAAGGGACTTAGTCTCAGTCACCTTTTATTTAGGCGTATTTTGATTTATATACGACCTTCTTTATATGGTGTATAATCAACCCCTCTGAATTTTAATTTCATTAAAATGTTTTCAAAAGGAATATTTTTTTAAGATTAATTTTACTAAATAAAAAAAGGAATTTTTCTTTTTAATGTACATAGCGACAACGACCATACCACCGCCGTGAGCATTTTATGATATTTTGCATCCTCTATAAGATGAAATGTTTTTGTAAAGAAAATTAGATACCATATTACATTATTGGTATTTTTGTATTTAAAATTTTTTTGAAAATGGATTTATTATATCAATATTGTGAAATGATGTATAATTATTTCAATGTGGTAATGTTATTTTTCCTTTTATGCATGTTCGTGTGTTATGATTATGTTATGGTTCTTGGGCATTGTTTACGTGTATGGTTGGTTCCATGATAAATCGATGGTGGGTGAGCCCATGATAGCTCTCCCAAAAAATTGGGTAATGTGATAAATGTAATCTATAAGGTTTCTCCAAATAGATTTAGTGAATATACTGTAATGGGTATTCCAAACGTAACAATGAAAGTTACACCTTATGTTCCTGTGAAAGATACAAAGTATGTATGTTATGGACTCCAAAAGTAACATTTATGATTTATGATTTCTATGAGTTAATCATAAATCTTATGAATTCATAATGTATGTTAGAAATATTATGTTTTATGAGTGGAAATATTGATTTCATTGAATTGTATGTATTCATGGACTAATGTTTGATTTCTTTATTTTATACCCCTTACTGATATTTTTATTCTTATCTCATGTTTTTAAATGTTTTTCACATGGTATAAGGAAGGTTATTAGAAAGTAATAATTAAATAATATTTTTATCAAGAAAATTATTCTTGTTTTATTTAAAGAGTTTTATTATTTTGATGGAAATAGGATAGAGAATAAGTATTTACATTTTAATATTTGAGATTTATTGTAACAGTTATGATCTAATTCTATAAACCTCTAAACCTAAAACGACCCTCAATGTGATAGAAAGTAAATTATTGATCAAAAATAAATATTATTAAATTTTTTTGGTTGGGGCCTTATATAGGGTCCTAGTGGGTATATACTTTTCTATAGATCCCATAGGCATGTTGGTGAATCTCGTAATCTGGAACGTGCACCTTGTATTGGGGTGAATTAAATGAAAAATATTGATTCTAATTCCACACAACATTCCCACTTGGGTAATACAAAAATATGACCCCTATAGCAATATTTTGAATTTATACCTTCCTCCTTTGTCTTGGAGTTGCAATATACATATCCATGTGATCTACTAAGGTTTTATGGATCCGATGATTCTAAATTTGTGATATTTCTATAAAACTATGTCAAAACCTTCGTCTTTATTATGAGAGTTCCATATATCAAGGATGGATTTTTTTATTTTGATTTGATGATAAATTGATCATTTATTAATATATATATGGAAACATTCTTCTGTGTTGGTTAAATTTCATAATAGAACAAAGATCTACCATTGACAGTGGTTGATCAACTAGTATGTGTTTCTGAATAATCCAAAATATATTCATTACAGAAAAATAATGATAAAAATATATCCTGTTGGAGAATTCATGGTTGATTATGGGAGTATTCTATATATAAATCATTATAATATCTTGATATGATTTTGATCTATAATGAATGATGAAATTTATTGATATGTCTTTTCATAATTATCATTGTTAGAGATTATTATTGTTTATTATCTTTTTTTATAGATTTTTATAGATTGTTGTTTTTTGGGAAAATTGATGTTCTCTAATATAAAAAACAATAAATTCCTAGTACATTATATAATTAAAAAAACATGATAACAATAATCCCATCATTAAAAATTGCTTTGTCATGCTTTTTTGAGAGACTATGTAGGGTATGTGACTATAAAATAACCTTCATCAAATATAAAAGATTGAAATTTACAACATTTAACTTGTAAAATTTTATTTTCAATCAGAATAACTAATTTCAAGATACTGAAATAATAAATCTATTTTCAAACCCATTTTAAATACAAAAATACCCATGAATAGGTAATAAAGAAACTCTATTTCTTTTAATTCCATTAAGGCTTATAGAGAAAGCTAAATATCAAATAACGGTTATGGTTGTGGAAAATTCATTTCCACTGTATAAGTTAAAAACACATTGCTTTTGTCATTTAGTAAAACAATTCATAAAAAAATAGTCATTTTCAATACATTTTAATGAAATTAAAAGTCAAAGTCCTTAATTATACACCATATTAAATGTTGGTGGTGTAGAATATCAAAATATTTCTCAATGAAAAAACATTGAGACGAACACCCTTTCCATGAGTGTAATTTTCCATGTATGTTATTTATCTTACAGAATAATAAACAGAGGTTAATTTATAATTATTAAAATCCTTTTTCGTGTTTATTATTAATTTTATATCACTTATTACCAAGTTATCACAATTAAATAATTATTTAAGTTTATGACGGATGTTTTGTCAATATTCGGTACTTGATTCAAAAAAGACTTTAGTATGATGTCAATAGTCCATGTTATCATAGGTAAATAATCTCGAGAATAATATTCATGAAATTATTATAATTTTTATACATCAATTATAATTTTAAATCAAACCATGTACTTTGGTTATGAAAAATGAACAATGTCATAATCATAGAGACGGTTGGCCATATGTACACATGAGTAACATTTTCTATTTTTCATTGATCAGTACAAAAAAAAGAAAGTATTATTTAAGATATAGATAATTATAAAAAAATCATTAATATAATATTAATCATTCTAATTTAATTATATATATAATACAATTTATTTAGAAAATAAAAATGAATTAGATCTCTTCGTGCAAGAGATAGTTCACATGTACGCACGAACGACATTAAAATTTTATATGAATGGAATGTAAGAACACAATTGATATATTCTTAGAATATAATGATTAATATGTCACTAATATTACATATTAACATTAGTTATCTCAATATAACCATTAATGAGAGAAAGTTACGGAAAAATAATAATATCAGTTTGTGGATGTGATAATTCACACATACACATGAATGATTAATTCCTTTCCAATTTGATGGAAGTGGAGATGGATTTCAGAGATGATATTAAAATAATAAAATCAAAATATATTTAGGATAATATATTAATTATCTTATAATGGTTGGAAAATATTTTAAGGAAGTGGAAGAAGAAATTAAATAGAAACACTTAAATAAAAACCGTACATTTCTTTCAGATGATCACCTTTTGAACACAATAACACCAAAAATGTGGGTTTTATGATTACAATATGTTCTATGTAATGTTGTAAGGGATTCAGGGAAGGGGTTTTTGAATCTTTTGGCTGATCAAATAGTTTTATATGTGTACATAAATGATATGAATGGGTGCTGATTAATAGGCATCGGAAGTGGCACTATTGGAAATATTAAAAGTATTAAATTAATATAAATTCATTTTCTCTTACAAATGGGTAGAAATTGATTTATATTGAAGATACAAAAAGTTATAGTATACATATAATTGTAAAATAAAAATTATACAAGATTTGAATATTTTTTAATCATTATATTTTTGTTTAACCCATTTCTAACTCTTACTATTTTATCAAGTAATTTACACATTGAGGGTTAAAATAATTACCAATAATGATAAAAAAATCAATGAGTATTTAATTGAATATTAAGACATACATAGACTTTATGACTGAATAATATTTTTTTTATATTATATATCATTTATTTAAATATTTTATATTATAAGATATGAATTTTGTCAATTTTAACACTATTCATTACATGACTTTTTAAAAAATCATAACCAGGTGATTCCTTATAAAAAAATTCATTAAATCATATATAAAATGATTAATGAATCTATTAAATTCGTTTATGGCATAAAAAATTCAAATTATATTTATTTTAATATTGTTAATATAATTAATTTTATTCTCCCTTTAATAAAACAATTACATCAGCATTATTATGTCACAATTAAATTAAATTATATAATTTATAAATATTATAAATAAAATATAATTATGTTGATAAAATTTTTATATTTGAAATGATTTTTTATAGTTTTATTTATCTTCTATACAAACCAATATTAAAAATGATTTACTTATTAAAAATTTGAGTAAGACATTTTTAACTTATCTTTAAATAAAATATAATAAATGTCAGATTATAATCCAAGTGTCTTAAAAAGTTACTAATTTCTTACTAAGGTTTATTCTACTATAAAAATAATCATCCAATAAAATTATGAGAATTTTAAGGGTAATTTTGTAAAATTATAATATTATTTTTACATATGATTATTTTATATACCTCAAACCATAGAAAATAAAATACAAAAGTTACTATTATCCTAAAATTACATTAACCCTATTGGATCAAATTTTTCACACTAATTACAACCATATATTTCCATTTCTAAAAATTCTTTTCAAATATGTGATTTTTTATGTTTAACTGTAATCCTGCAGATTTGATGAGAATACGAGTAAAAGAGATGCCGAAACTTTCAATATTTTTGTATATATTATTTGAGTATAGAATATCTATTAATGACTTATATTAGATTAATGAATGTATTATTGATCTAAATTGATTTTAAAAATCAGTTTAATATATAATAGTTATTTAAATAATTATTTGTTTTTAACTACAATGTAGTATTTTAATCTATTAATTAAAAAATGAAACTTTTCAGAAAAATACCACAAATTTAACAAAAGTAATTTTTGATGTCCCCATTCCAAAGAATAAGCTTATTTTATCAAAAAGAACTCATAAAAATGTTATAAACTATATTTAACATGGGGTTTCCATTAAAAGGAAGTACAATGATTATTTGTACAAAAATAATGTTTTTAACCATAAAACTAGATTTATTATTTACATTATTAAACATATTGTATATTTTTAATTACTATAAAATTAATAAATGAAACGTTCTTTTTTTATCATTACTAGGGTTGTTAAATTATCCCCCCCCTTCGAAATTTTGTCCTCCCAATATTATATTTGCTCTCGGTAACTATTGTTTCACTTTTCAAAATTACTTCCTTGAAATCCCACATTGGAAAAAGAGACAATAAGACATCCACTTTAAAAGAATAAATGTGAAGCATAATGGTCACGTAATATCACAGATATTGGGATTACATAAAGGAATATTTGGATATGGAAAATAAAACAAAACATCATGTTTTGATTAATTGTGATAGAAGACATTGCAAGGAGAAAGTTAACAAATCACCAAACCCGAAATTTGTGGCAGGTTAAATGGAATTTTACTTCGTTGTAGGAAATATAAATAGAAAATCTTTTTTTTAGATCCTTTTTATTGATTTGAGGATTTTTATTAGTACCGGGACTAAGATCACAGGGAACTATGATTACATGACAAGTAGTGTTTCATCCGTTAAACAATTTTCACCACAAACTCGTCTTTTTCTCCAAACGATGATTATTAATGATGAATTCCTCATTCCTGAATCACTAGAATAAAAATCTAGAAAATCAAAAAATATTAAAAGAATTAACAATCTATTAATCTTGTCATTAAAAGATATCCAAACCCAAAATTTTTAGGATATGATGAGACAATTCCCAAAAAAATAATATGCATTATTTGATGAAATAAAATTGTAAAATACAAAATTCAAAAGAAATATCAAATGTTCAACATAGAACATTAAAAAAACTACCCTTAAAATTAATCAAAAATATTATAAACAATGATTAAAACCCAAATATCAGATTTATTTTACCAAATAATCTTCCAATAAAGAATTAACATATTTTTCACCAAATAAATTAAATTTATCTTGTGGTCTCACCCAAAAAAATAATTGCCCTAATAATATTCCTGATATGAAAACCATTTTCATAAATAACATGAATCACCATAAGTCCATAATTTTTTCTTCCAAAATATATTCAACCTTTATTCTTCAAATAAAATACCATAGTATTCTATTTACCATGATCATATCAGATTCCCAAAATAAAAAACTTCTTGAAAAATAACATCAATCACTTAATAACCAATTAATTTTCCAATCCTATGGTTACCTATTTGATAAAACATATATTCCAAAAATATACTTGTTCATAATCCATTAACAATTTTAACTAAAAAGAAAAATTCATACTAACTCGGTAATTTAGGTAGGGCCATGGTATTCGATGATCCCTTTTCTCCCTTTTGTTGGGGGTTTCATTATCCTGGCCTTGCCAAACACTATGGGTTGTCACCCATCCAGTGGGTTTTGATTTTTCTAAACCTATATAATTCAAATAACATTATCCAAATATGATAATGTCCTTAAAAATAAACTTAACATGTTTTAACCTCAATGTTTTTCTTCGGACATTCATTTTTCATCCCATCATGTAATAAAAATTAATTACCTATGAAAATAGTATCATATGATCCCTAAAGGTTACCCATTAATTTATAATTATGTCCGAATAATTGAATTATCCCTAAAATAACATTTCTGAATAAAAACTTCAGGGTCATTTATTTTAAAACCTAAAAAAGGCTTCAAAATTACCCCAATCACCAAAATATTATTAATACATTTAAACATTTTCATATCCTTAAGTATACCATAACTATTAAATACTTTTTATTTGTACATCATAGTATTCCAAAAATCTCCATCATCTGTCAACATAGCATTTCCACCTTATCTATTAATACCTCATTCCTAAAAAACAATGATATGGATTATATCCTCATGATTCATAAATACCTATAAGATAATATTTCTTAGTTTATGGACAAGAAGATAATTCATACCTTAAATCCAGATTTTATGATCATCTTGACGTTCCTTTTCCATTTCCTCATGTTGTTGTATTTTCAAATAGTAAATGTTTATAAAAATTCTAGTATTTCACATTTTGAGATATTTGGAAGGGTTTTGATCTTGAAATCATATGAAAAATATAAAATAAATCATAATTTATTTAGAAATAAGTAGGTGTTGGATAACTGAAACAATTTCATGTAGGTGATTTGAATACTCAAGAAGGTGTCGAAATCATTCTAACTATATTTTGTGATAATTTTGATGATCAAATAATCAGTGAGGTATAAAAAGGTTTTTCAAGATCTTGTTAAATCCATCTTGACAAATGATCATTAATCTGATTAAATGAATCATCACTTAAACATAAAATGAATTATTAAAAGAATAATCTTTTATAATGATCACCTATTTTTTATAATACTATAATCCATCAACTCTTTGTATCTTAGTTGTTTAGGTATTTATCGTATCCACCTAGTTTACCCTAATCCTCCAAAATTATCTATATGGTAATAACCATCTTGGTTATATGATATCTGTAATCTATACCGAGATAACATCCTAACATCTAATGTATTCTAAACCAACTCCAAATACCAACTACAAGGACACATCCATAAACAATACAAATTCTTAATTTATATCGATAAATTTTTATTATTTAAAATTAATGATATTTTCATTTTTATAGATTTAATGAATTATTCCATATCTCATACATAAAAAATGAAATATTACAATTTATTCACTTATACTAACTATTTATTTTTTATAAAACAAAAAAATTTGAAAAGAAACATTTTTTTATGTTTAATCATCACAACATTTCCATTGTCCCATAAATGACTCTATTCTCCATGAAATACACTGAAAAACCTTTCAAAACATTGGATTAGAATAAAAGGCTCAGTATTGGATACATAATGACGGAAAACTATTAGTATTGTGAAAACATGTAGACCCGTGAATATTTTATCACAATGTAATACATTTCACCATTAATATGTAGTAAATAAATTCATTTGAATATAATATCATTTCATAAAATTTCTAAAATTAAGATATTACTATTAAACCAATATAATTAATATATTATATATATAGGTAACTTGGGACACAATCATACATATATGGAATAACCATTTAGTCGACTTCGATATGTGTCACTGTAACCAATGAAATATCCATATGAACAACTACCATACCTAATGCATTTTATGTTATAGCATAACCACAAGTCCTTGGTCTATCACAGAACCACCCATCTTTAACTTTTAATGTAACCACACTTCAAATGTCTAAGTTCCATTATATAAAATATAACAAATATATACATTTCACTCATAAAATTTCATTTGAAACTATAAGTCCCCAGACTTAAACCTTACTTAATCTTGAGTTATTAAAAGATTACACATGAGGATCTTTTCATGTTTAGATTTTTAGAGAATTAGATCATAAAACTTGCATTACATTCCACATTTAAACAAAGTGGTTACATAAAAGATAGTATTCATTTTTCCCATCAACTGAAACATATTTTAAATAAAACGTGGATTCTTTCTTGACACTTCCTTGACACTATCATTATATCATGTACCATTCCCTCGACCTGTGAAAAACATTTCAAAAACATGGGATGAGAATAAAAAGCTCAGTAAGGGTTATAAAAATATGGAAAGGAAACATGAGTTAATATATACATAAGAATGAAATCATACATTACCCATAAAACATAAGCACTTTAATATACATCATCAAATTATGAATAAATCATAGAAATCATAAGATATAAAGGTAACTTGAGGCATTCATAACATTCTTATGTAGGGAGTAACCCTCTTGGTTATGTTTGGAATACCCATCACAGTATATTCCCTAAATCTCTTTGAAGAAACCTTAACGTTTAACTCATTCGTGTAACCCAATGCATTAGAGACCTATATCGGGCTCACCTGCCCTTAGTTTATCACGGAACCACCCATCGTCATAACAATGCCCAAGAACCATAACATAATCGTATCACATAAAATATGCATAAAGGAAACATAACATTTCCACCTTTCAATCAGAAGATATCAATACAAGACTTTGATATAAAAACATTATTAAAACCATTTTCAACACCAAATTAAATCATGGTATTTATTTTTCATTCAAAAAAAGTTATGGCTTGTAGAGGAAGCCGAAACTCAAATAATGGTCACTACGGCGGAGAAGTCGTTGTCGCCGCATACGTACGACAAAAGAAACATTCCCTCTTTTCGTTTAGTAAACGCTTCGTATAAAAATATTCTTTTTGAGAAATCATAAAAGTCAAAGGGGTTTATACACTGTATAAAAGAAAGTTGTGTATAAAACAAAATATGCCTCAATGAAAGGAGATTGAGATGGATTCCCTTACCTCGTGTCCGACTTGACTCTATCGTTCTTTAACCTCCTGAATAATAAACTTGAGTTAATTTCTACATTCTTAAGAACCTTTTTCAAGTTAATTATTCCATTTATATCACTTATTACCATGTCATGAACACTATGTAATTATTTAGGATAATAATGGTCTTTTTGTCGACCTTGGGCACTTGAGTCAAAAATAAACTTCTTGTAATTACAAGTTGTTCATGGGATAAAATTTCCAATATATCCAGAATTATATTAATTATGTAGATATCATATATATCATATATATCCATTATATCCATTCATTTATAATATTGCATAACATTTAGAGGTAAGAAATTAAATGCACCGTTCATGGAGACGGTAAGTCGTACGTACGCATGAACGCTACTTATATTTCTATTTAATATTTAATAGAATTAAAACATAATGATCCATAATAGTATTATAATTCCTGTATGGTATCATATATAATATCATTAAATCTATCCTTTATACGTACCACATATGGTATTAAGGAATCAAATCACTTTGAGGGGGCGGTAGTCCGCACTTCCTAAAATGAAGATATCGTGTTTACCCATAATGGAAACCATAAAGGTATGCCATAAATTAAAAATACATAAGATTAAGGAAAACATAAACATATCATATATCATATATAAATATAGTCACATATTAATGTCCACCTTTTAATGTGTTAAAAGAATATTGAACAATCATCATTTTGTGAGGCAGAAATTCACCATCCACATAAACAGTATGTTCTTTATCCATTAGATGTAGGTGTGTGTAAGTGTAGCTCGAATCCTTCTTATAACAACATACTAGTATATTGAAGATACTATAGTTGTTACAAAAGAAATGAATAAAAAGATTTTAGGGGGTTGGAGAAGCAAAATTATACAAAAGAACACAAGAGAAGACATTACCTTAAAATCGGGTAACTCCCTTTGGTTTGAACCAAAAGGGTTTCTTGAAGAGCTTCCTGCCTAAGGTAAGGCTTCTAAGATGAGGAGAGGGATGTGGATAGACAAAATGATCAGAGATTGGCCGATCCAAGGGCTTTAGAGGTGTGGTTAAGGAGGTCGAGGTGGGGGTCTTTTATAAGAGGAGAGGAGGGGCACTCTTGGAAAGGTATAAAATGTTACTTCATTTTCAAATGAGTTTCGGATTTTGAAGGTCCCAAATTAATGTATTTTAAGGATAAGGTGATAAGGGTTTGAAATATACTCATCCAATAGGTTTTTGACATGTGTAGGTCTTAGATTTTATATTATCTTTTCATTTTATTTAAATCGTTAAATAATGAGGTAATCGCTGCATCATCATGATGTCATAAATAAGTTAATTTATTTAATTTATAAAAATTATAAAAAAAAATACTATGATGTAGGAAATCATGTTATATTTCCAAATATTATTTATAGTCAAAAATATGACTTTTATAACCCCATGAAAATAAAAAATTTTGTAAAAGAATACATGTTTATATCATTTTTACTTTTATTTTAAATAAAAGGCATTAATGTCATTATCTTACCCAAGTGGCCCCATGCGGTCCCAAAAATCGACCCACGGGTTGTCTTGGTCGGCCATGACACATCCAATAAGGTTAGGACATGCTTCAAGGTCATTTCATATTATTAAAACATTATTTTTACCTTATACTACACTAATTACCTCTAATCGCGATTAAAAACATAAAAGTTACTATTCACCAAAAAATTATTTTAATCCCATTGAACCACATTTTACATCCTAATGAAAACCATTTATGTCAGATTTTTTAAATTCAAAACACAGAGGTGGTAAAATTTTATTTAAACGAAAAATCAGTTTTTTAAGTACCACTTAGTGGTTTCACTATTCATCAAAAATTGAAGTTTTTTAGAGAAATACGAAAACATCACCCTAAGATATATTTGATATTCTGAATTAAAAAATGATGTCTATTTTACAAAATTCAAAACATATAAGTTACAATAATTAATTTAATAATTAATTCTCGTTGTCAGAACAAATAGCGTGTTTCTATGAAACAATATATATCAAAAGATTGACACTAGTTTTAGTCCAATTTCAAAGTGAAATTAATTCCAATGACCACCATTGTATTAAATGGTAAAAATATATTCTAATATCACTTTAAAACAAATTAAAAAGATAATCTAATCATACAAATAAATTAGATTAAAAAGTGGTTTTGAATTAAAATACAACATTTTTCACTATTCATTAAAAAAATGAACATTATTAGAAAAATACCAGAAATTTATCCAAAGTAAATTTCAATGTCCCAATACTAAAGAATAAGTTTATTTTGACAAATATAGCTTATAAAATTGTCAAAATATATATTTAAAAATGGTTCTCCATCAAAAGGCGGTAAAACAATCTTTTAAAATATTAGACTATTTCATGCTTTAGGTTGGATTTATTCTCATTTTAAGCCTCTAAAACACTATCTAATTCATAAATAGACATAGATAACTATATCTATTATTCATTAATTACTTGGGATGTTACAACCTTCCCCCCTTTAGAAAATTTCATCCCCGCAATTTATTTACTTATCGAATAAGTGGGGGTATTTATCCCTCATAGCATTTTCATATTCCCACGATGCCTCTTCAACCATATGGGTTTTCCACAAAACCTTTACCTGGTGAATTACCTTATTTCGCAACACTTTCTCCCTTCGGTCAAGAATCTGGACTGGTTGTTCTTCATAAGAGAGATTCTCTTCCAACTGAACTACCTCTGGGTTCAAAACATGAGATGGATCTGGCATATACTTTCTCAACATCGAAACATGAAAAACATTGTGTACCTGAGATAAACTCGGAGGTAAAGCCACTCGGTAAGCAACTGATCCAACTCTCTCCAGAATTTCATATTGTCCAATAAACTTTGGACTCAGCTTTCCTTTCTTACCAAATCGCATCACACATTTCCACGGTTAAACTTTGAGAAAAACATGATCACTTACCTTGAAAGATAGATCCTTCCTCTGGTTATCCGCATAACTCTTCTGCCTACTTTGAGCTGTTCTAATGTGTTTCTGAATCAACTAAAGTTTTTCTGCCATCTCTTCTACCAATTCTGGTCCCATCATCTTCCTTTCACCCACTTCATCCTAGAAAGCTGGAGTTCGACACCGCTTCCCATATAATGCCTCAAATGGTTTCATCTGTATACTAGAATGAAAACTGTTATTATAAGAAAACTCAACAAAAGAAATATGTTGGTCCTAACATCCTTGATAATCCATCGAACAAGCACGTACCATATCTTCCAAAGTTTGAATTGTTCGTTCTGACTTCCCATCTGATTGCAGATGAAAAGCTGTACTAAAATTTAATTCAGTACCCAACGACTTCTGAAGGCCTTTCCAAAAGTTATAAGTAAACCTGGGATCACGATCAGATACAATGGAGATGGGAACTCCATGTAACCTATCTCTTTAAGGTACAATCGAGAAAGTTGATCTAGAAAGAAAGTATCTTGAATAGGAATGAAATGAGCATATTTAGTTAATCGATCAATAATAACCCAGATTGCATTATTACCTCGAGATGTCCTTGGTAATCCCAAAACAAAGTCCATGGATACATTTTCCCATTTCCACTCTGGCCCTGGTAAAGGCTGAAGCATCCCTTTCGGTAACTGCCGCTCTGCTTTAACTTTCTGACAAGTCAAACACTTCACAGTAAAATCAGCAATATCTCTTTTCATTCCATCCCACTAGTAATACTCTCGCAGATATCTGTACATCTTAGTACTACCAAGATGAACTGAAAACGGGGAACTATGAGCCTCACATAACAACTCATTCTTCAACTGTGAAACACCAGGCACACATAATCTCTTCCCAAATCTCAAAATACAGTCTTTATCAATGTTGAATTCAGGCAACTTACCCTTCTGAACTAGCTATACCTTTTTCTGCAACTCGCTGTCTTGCTTCTGTGCTTGCTTGATTCTATCTGATAGAGAAGATTTCACTGATACCTGAAACAAAACAGAAGGAAGTCCTGCACCAAAAACTTTTATGCCAAAGTTCATCAAATCCTTAACCAAAGGATCATGCTCCAAACGCAACATTGTTAATGAAGCATTACTTTTTCGACTCAAAGCATCAGCCACTTTATTTGCTTTTCCCAGATGGTAATGAATTTTACAATCATAATCCCTGATTAATTCCAACCATCTCCTCTGTCTCATGTTCAATTCTTTATGAGTGAATATATACTTCAAACTTTTGTGATCAGTATATATTTCACACTTCACTCCATACAAATGATGTCTCCAAATTTTTGAAGCCAAAACAACAGCAGCTAATTCCAAATCATGTGTATGGTAATTTAACTCATGTGGTTTCAACTGATGTTAAGCATAAGAAATTACCTAATCATTTTGCATTAGGACGCAACCCAGTCCTTTCAACGAAGCATCACTGTAGATAAAAAACTCACCATTTCTGGAAGGTAGTACCAAAACTGGATCATTCACCAATCTTATTTTCAATTCCTAAAAACAATCATCACATTCTTTTGTCCAGATAATCTTAAAACCCTTCCGAGTTAGCTTAGTCATTAGACTATATAACCATTAAAAATTTCTAACAAACCCTCGGTAATAGCCTGCCAAACCAAGGAAGCTATGAATCTCAGTTACATTTGTGGGTCTTGGCCATTCTTAAACAACCATCGTTTTTGCAGGATCAACAGTTATCCCATCTTTAGAAACAATGTTACCAAGGAAAGAAATTTGTTGCAACCAAAACTCACACTTGCTGAATTTTCCATACAATTTATTTTCTTTTAAGGTTTGAAAGATAACTCTTAAATGACTTTCATGATCCTATTTACTTTTAGAAAACACCAAAATATCATCAATAAAAACAACTAACATTTTTCACCTGAGTCAACTAAGCCATCACTACAACAAACCGTTTAGTTTTGATTATGACCATCTCAGGATACTGATTTGAAAGGTCATTTCCCTCTGAATGCCTTCCCAGAAAATCTGTTCTGTTTCCTCTATGAAAAACCATTCTTAACACAAAAATCTCTCAGGAGAAGAAACATGGTATTCTTCAAATTCTATATCATTTCAATCATACCATAAATTAATTTATAATTTAACAATTTTCTAACTCCTAAAGATGTCTAAACCGACCTCTGATACCAACTATAACACCCCAGACATAAACCTTACTTAATCTTGAGTTATTACAAGATTACACATTGAGGATCTTTTCAGGTTTAGTGTTTTAGATAATTAGATCATAACAATTTCATTACATTCCACATTTAAACAAAGTGGTTACATAAAAGATAGTATTCATTTTTCCCATCAATGGAAACATATTTAAAATAAAACATGGATTCTTTCTTGACACTTCCTTGACACTATCATCATATCATGTACCATTCCCTTGACCTGTGAAAAACATTTCCAAAATGTGGGATGAGAATAAAAAGCTCAGTAAGGGTTATAAAAATATGGAAAGGAAACATGAGTTCATATATACATAAGAATGAAATCATACATTACCCATAAAACATAATCAATTTAACATACCTCATCAAATCATGAATAAATCATAGAAATCATAAGACATAAAGGTAACTTGAGGCATTCATAACATTCTTACGTAGGGAGTAACCCTCTTGGTTACGTTTGGAATACCCATCACAGTATATTCCATAAATCTCTTCAGAAAAACCTTAACGTTTAACTCCTTCGCGTTACCCAATGCATTGGAGAGCTATATCGGGCTCACCCAGCCTTAGTTTATCACGGAACCACCCATCTTCATAACATTTCCCAAGAACCATAACATAATTGTATCACATAAAACATTCCTAAAGGAAACATAACATTTCCACCTTTCAATCACAAGATATCAATACAACACATTGATATAAAAACATTATGAAAACCATTTTCAATACCAAAGTAAAACATGGTATTTATTTTTCGTTCAACAAAAGTTATGGCTTGTAGAGGAAGCCGAAACTCAAATAATGGTCACGGCGGTGGAGAAGTCGTTGTCGCCGCATACGTACGACAAAAAAAACATTACCTTTTGTCGTTTAGTAAACACTTTATATAAAAATATTTCTTTTGAATAATCGTAATAGTCAAAGAGGATTATACACCGTATAAAATAAAGTTGTGTATGAAACAAAATATGCCTCAATGAAAGGAGATTGAGATGGATTTCCTTACCTCGTGTCCGACTTGACTCGATCATTATTTAACCTCCTGAATAATAAACTTGAGTTAATTTCTGCTTGCTTAAGAACATTTTTCAAGTTCATTATTCCTTTTATATCACTTATTACCATGTCATGAACACTATGTAATTATTTAGGATAATAATGGTCATTTTGTCGACCTTAGGCAATTGAGTCAAAAATAAACTTCTTGTAATTACATGTTGTTCATGGGGTAAAATATCCATTATATCCAGAATTATATTCATTATGTAGATATAATATATATAATATATATCCATTATATACATGCATTTATAATATTACATAACATTTAGAGGTATGAAATGAAATGCACCGTTCATGGAGACTGTAAGTCGTACGTACGCATGAACACTACTTCTATTTCTATTTCATATTTAATGGAATTAAAACATAATGATACATAATAGTATTATAATTCCAGTATGGTATCATATATAATATCCTTAAATCTATCCTTTATACATACCACATATGTTATTAATGAATCAAATCACTTTGAGGGGGCGGTAGTCCTCACTTCCTAAAATGAAGATATCGCGTTTACCCATAATGGAAACCATAAAGGTATGCCATAAATGAAAAATAAAGAAGATTAAGGAAAACATAAACATATTATATATCATATATAGATATAGTTAAATCTTAATGGCCACCTTTGAAGGTGTTAAAAGAATATTGAACAGTCATCGTTTCGTGAGGCAGAAATTCACCATCCACAGAAACAGTATGTTATTTAACCATTAGATGTATGTGTGTGTAAGTGTAGATTGAATACTTCTTATAACAACATCCTAGTATATTGAATATACTTGATTTGTTACAAAATAAATTAATAAAAATATTTTAGGGGGTTGGAGAAGCAAAATAAAACAAAAGAACACAAGAGAATGTATTACCTTAAAATCGGGTAACTCCCTTTGGTTTGAACCAAAAGGGTTTCTTGAAGAGCTTCCTGCCAAAGTTAAGGATTCTAGGATGATTAGAAGGATGTGGAGAGACAAAATGATCGGATATTGGCCGTGGAAAAGGATTTAGATGTGTGAGTAAGGAGGTAGAGGTGGGGGCATTTTATAAGAGGAGAGGAGTGGCACTCTTGGAAAGGTATAGATGTTACTTTATTTTCAAATGAGTTTCGGATTTTGAACATCCCGAATTGATGTATGTTGAGGATAAGGTGATAAGGGTTCTAAATATACTCATCCAATAGGTTTTTGACATATGTAGGTCTTAGATTTTACATTATCATTTCATTTTATTTAAATCGTTAAATAATGAGGTAATCGCTGCATCATCATGATGTCATAAATAATTTAATTTATTTAATGTCTAAAAATTATATAAAAACTATTATGATGTAGGAGATATTTTTAGATTTCCAATGACTATTTATAGTCAAAAATTTGACTTGTATATTCTCATGAAAAAACTGTTTTAGTAAAAAAATACATGTTTGTGTCATTTTTTACTTTTACTTTAAATAAAAGGCATTAATGTCATTATCTTACCCAAGCGGCCCCATGGGGTCCCACAAATCAACCCATGGGTTGTCGTGGTCGGCTATGACACATCCAATAAGGGTAGTACATGTTTCAAGGTCATTTCATATTATTAAAATATTATTTTTACCTTAAACTACACTAATTACCTCTAATCGCGATTAAAAACTTAAAAGTTACTATTCACCGAAAAAATATTTTAATCCCATTGAACCACATTTTACTTCTTAATGACAACCATGAATGTCGGATTTTTGAAATTCAAAACACAAAGGTGGTAAAATTTCATTTAAACGAAAAATCAGTTTTTTAAGTACCACTTAGTGGTTTCACTATTCATCAAAAATTGAAGTTTTTCAGAAAAATACCAAAACATCACCCTAAGCTATATTTGATATTCTGAATTCAAAAATGATGTCTATTTTACAAAATTAAAAACATATAAGTTACAATAATTAATTAAATAATTAATTCCCGCTGTCAGAACATATAGCGTGTTTTTATGAAACAATAAATATCTAAAGATTGACACTAGTTTAAGTCCAATTTCAAAGTGAAATTAATTCCAACGAACACCATTGGATTAAATGGTAAAAATATATTCTAATTTCACTTTAAAACAAATTCAATAGGTAATATAATCATACAAATAAATTAGATTAAAAAGAGGTTTTGAATTAAAATACAACATTTTTCACTATTCATTAAAAAAATGAATATTATCAGAAAAATACCAGAAATTTATCCAAAGTAAATTTCAATGTCAAAATCATAAATAATAAGTTTATTTTGAAAAATATAGCTTATAAAATTTTCAAAATATATATTTAAAAATGGTTCGCCATCAAAAGGCGGTAAATTAATCTTTTAAAAATATTAGAGTATTTCATGTTTTACGTTGGATTTATTCTCATTTTAATCCTCTAAAACACTATATAATTCATAAATATACATAGATAACTATATCTATTATTCATTACTTACTTGAGATGTTACAAAAACCATGCGAAAGCATTTCAATATATTGAAATTATCAATCCATTTTCATAACCATATTAAATAAAAAAATACAAAAAATAGGGAATAAGGGATTTATTTTCCCATTAAAAACATTAAGATGTGAAGATGAATCCAAATATCAAATAAAAGTTATGGAGATGGAGAAGTCATTATCACCGTATATATTAAATAAATTACTTATCTAATTTAGTAAAACAATTCATAGAGAAATATTCCTTTTAAAACATTTTTATAGAATTAAAAGTCAAAGGGGTACATTATATATCGTATAAAATGAAGGTTCTGTATAACATCAATATATGCCTCAATGAATGGAGATTGAGACGAAGTCCATTACCTTGAGTCCAATTTTCCATGTATGTTATTTATCATTATGAATATTAATCATTGGTTAATTTATAATTTCTTCATAAATTTTTTAATATTTATTATTCATTTTTTATCACTTATTACCATGTTATATTAATTAAAAAAATAGTTAACTTGAGTTCTATCATTTTGTTGATATTCGTTACTTGAGTAGAAAATGAACTTGGTACGACTTCAATAGTACATGTGGTCATAATTCCATTATCTAAGGAATAATATTAATGGAATTATTATCATTTTTATAAATCAATTATATTATTAAATCAAATCATGAATTCGGGTTTTGAAAAATTAATAACGTTATAATCATAGATATGGTAGGTCATAAGTACACATGAGTAATGTTTTCCTTTTTTCAATGATAATTATGGAAAGAAGGTAAGTTTTATTTTAGCTTTCCATAATGACCATAACATAAATAATGTCATATTAATAATTTAAATAAACATAGATATATCATACAAGTAATGTAGAGAATAAAAAGTAATCACATTACTTCATGGAGGTGATAGTTCACATAGACGCACAAATGGCGTCATCAATTTTAAGTGTAAGGAAAGAAAAATAATAATAATTGATATATTATTTTCTTATAATGGTAAATATGTAATGAATATCACATGTAAACATTAATTACATCATTATAACCAATCATGAGATACAGTTATGGAAAACAAATTACATCGGTTTGTGGTGGTGATAATTCACACGTATACATAAAATATTAATTCCTTTCACATTTGATGGAAGTTGAGATGAATTTTTGTGAATATATTAACCTAATAAATTATTAGTATATTTATTATACTAATGTTATTATCTCACCATTGTTAGAGAATATTTTATGGAAGTGGAAGAAGAAATAAAATATAAACAATTAAATCAAAAAATTACATTTACTTTGGATTGTCACCATTCTTAATAGCTAAACACCTATAAATAGGGTTTTATTCAAAAAATAATGTCTGAAGAATGTTATGAGAGATTTTAAGAAGAGGTTTGGGAAGATCTCGGCTCAACCAAATGGTTTTTTAAGTGTATAGAAAATATATGAATGTGTTCCCTTTTATAGGAGAGGTAAGGACCACTATTGGAAATTTTAAAAGTTTTTAATTAATAGAAATTCATTTTTAATCATTATTTGTTTGTTTTAACCATTTTTTAATTTGATCATTCTATTAAGTAATTTACAATTTGTTGGATAAAATAATTACCAGAATATGAAAAACGATTAATGAATAAGTCATTAATTATATATTTAGACTTATCTAAACTTTTTGACAGAATATTATATTTTTATAAATTTTATATAATTTATTTAAATATTTTATATTGTAAGATATGAATTATGGCAATTTGGACACTATTAATTAGTTGAATTTTTAAAAGATCATAAAAACATTATTACTTGTAAAAAACTAATTTAACTCGACTATAAAGTGAAAAATCCTTCCATAAAATTCAGGGGTGGTATCAAAAATTTCATATTATTGTTATTTTAATATTATTAATATCATTTATTTTATTCACCCTTTAATAAAAGAATTACCACATCAACATAATGTCCTAATTAAATTTAATTATCTAAATTTTAAAAATTAGAAATAAATTATCATGTTGTAGATAAAAATTTTATATTTCCAATAAAAATTTATATTCGAATTTATCCTATATATAACCCAATATTAAAAATTATCTACTGACAAAATTTTTATTATGACATTTTAAACGTAGCATTAAATAAAATATAATAAATTTCATATTAATATCCAATTTTATTTAAAAGTTTATAAATTATACCAAACACTTATTTTGGTATAAACCCACTCATGTAATAAAATTAGAACATGTTTTATAGTAATTTTATAATATTATAATATTATTTTTACCTTTAACTACCCAATTTACCTTTAACCATGATAAATAAAATAGAAAAGATAATATTCACCATAAAATAATCTAATCACATTATATCACACTTTTCATACTAATTACAACAATTTATGTTCATTTTTAAAAATTCATTTCGTAGAAGTGACTAAATTATGCATAGCAGTAATCTTGTAGATGTGGTGAGAAGGCGGGTAAAATATACCATTAAAATTTTAGTAAGTTTTTTATATCTTATTTTAACAAAATAATATTCCAGTGAACTACATTGTATTAATGCATTTATTATTGATATATTATGACTTTAAATTTTTTTTAATTTATAAAAATTATTTAAAAGAAAAAGCATTTTTTCTACAATGTAGTATTTTTCATTATTCATCAAAAAATGAAAATTCTTGGAAAAATACCAAAAATTTGTCCAAAGTAAATTTTTATGTCCCTATTCCAAATAATAAGTTTTTCTATCAAATAAATCTTATAAAAATCTCAAAAACTAGATTTAAAATTTTTTTCCATAAAAACGTGGTATAACTATTTTTTACAGAAAAAAAACTATTTTTAAACAAATAATAGACTTATCATATACGTTATTAAACATATTGTCCATTTTTAGTTAATATGTAATTAATAAATTAAAAATAATTATTTTATTATTAATTAGGTTGTTACATGGATTTTTGTGAAATATTTTTCCTATATAGGGGGAGTGCAAGACTTGTGATGATGGTAATGACATACATGATCTTAATGTATGGGAATGATATTGTGGTAGATTTCATCCAACATGATGCACCTGATTCCTAGTGAAAGAAATGTTTGATGATCAACGGATTGCTACTAGATTTCATGTCTCACAATCACATAATTTGAACAGGATTCCATGTTGCATCAATTAATAGGTGTCTAGAAGATACCAGGTAGAATTTTTACATAAGGTCATGATCATGCTAATAAACATGTTAATTTATCTTGTGGATGGTTTTGTATACTTATGAAATATTTCCATTATTATTCCAATGTGGATCTGACTAAGGTATAACCATGGGCATGTGTCATCTTGTTTTGGAAACAGAAACTTTTTGTGGGATTGTAATTATATTATTCTTAAATTAATATTTTTTATAATCCTCGAATACATATGTTACACTTGTGAAACAAATTAACGATTAATTGTTAGTTTCCTACTAGGTTTTGTTACACATAACCTATTCAAGAATTTCAATACACAAGGATGATTCATTTATAGGGAACTAGAAATGGGATAGTGGAATATAGTTAATGGCTAATTTTTATAGCATTGAGTTATTGGTAGGACTGGGACACACTGAGGAGGATTAAAACCATTTTAGTAATTTAATTACATGCACTCAATAAACTATGGTATGGATTAAAATATGGTGATCTTGTTAAATTATTATATTAAATCCACACCATCTAATATATTTCTTATTTATATATGAAATATTAATTTGAAAATGAAATTATTTATGTTATATTTATTTTGAATGTATACAATACATATGGAATAGTCTCAATCATAATAACATTTAAACCCTCCATATTATTTATCAACCTCTTGGATATATGTATATGATCATAATTTCATGTAACTATATAGATTTGAATTAGTTTTTTGGGTTGTAAATTACAATTTGGTATTAGATAGTAAATTTATTCTATTAGTTTTGAAAATTAGAAGACATTCTTTTAAGGAGACAACTCTATGGGACTCGGGAAAGAGAAGTTCTATAATGTAGACCATATGATATGTATCAGACCTTTGAGTTTACATTTAAAATATATTTTTTAAATTATGTGTTTTTTTGGGTGCGTTTGTATAACATGAATAGGTGTGTAGGGTCACATTATTTATATATATTAATGTTGTTGGATTTAAATTGGGTTTTAATTTAATTCATTGATTATTCAACAATTTTAAAGAAAAATGTTTTATTTTTTGTGTGATCTATCTATTACCATACTATTTCTATATATCTATATTAGAAATAATTATTTGGACATTATCTCTCTATTAAGTTTTAAATATATGAGTGTAATTGACTACTGGTCAATGATGGAGTCCATGTTGGTGTATGGAAGAATGTATCA
The DNA here is from genome assembly GCA_963277665.1 of Viscum album. Taxonomy (NCBI): domain Eukaryota; kingdom Viridiplantae; phylum Streptophyta; class Magnoliopsida; order Santalales; family Viscaceae; genus Viscum; species Viscum album. The sequence continues at coordinate 1,867,986,534 of OY728131.1, forward strand.
TGTGGTGTATGTTACCATATAGGTAAATCATTATGTGATCCCATTGAATAATTTGGATTTATCATAACAGTTTCTTCTTTTTTCTCTAAATGTTCCCTTTTTGTCATAGAGTATACTTCCTCATAGAATAATGAAAGGATCCCAAACTATTTTCAGCCAAGTTATTCTCACTATAGAGGATTAACCTATTCTAATGCGTGTTATGAATGTGGATCTATGTAGGTAGCTCCAATAATTTTTTTGGTCATATAGGAAGAAGGACCACCTTAATAATTATCCATATTTCCTATTTATACTTAGGTTTGTGGGGAACCAAGCTCCATGGATGACTCAACAATGTATTTTAGGATCTAATTTCATCCCCACAAAAAGGGTACTAGTGTTTTGTAGGATATAGTGGATCAAGATTAAATCATCAATGGTGTCATCGATATCAGTAAGACCCTAGCGAAAAACATGGTGAATATAGATCCTGTCAATGTGTATAGACCCTCTAGGTGGTGGTGGGCATAATGGGATGGGCTGCAAGATGTGAGGGTCTCACCTGGGTGACAATATAGAGAATGTATTTGTGGTGTTCTTTTATGTCCTTTTGAATCATGACTGAGAACATCTGTTTGTAGAGTTATATTTGAGATACATGACAATATATTTAGACTATACTAATTTAATTGATTTTATCTATTAAGATACTCTCTTGATTAAATTTTTGGCTCAGATTAACTGAAGTTTTAAAATAATTCATCATCCTAAATTTAGACAATAGGATCAATATTTTAATATGAAATCATGCCCAGAGGTTAGTCATATTTCATTGACTATCGAGATGGTCCTTGAGGAGTATCATGTAGTATCGATATTTCTCCTCTTAATTTATTAGGTAGTTGGACCTCCTAATTTTTCCACGAGTTCCACTTCTATAAGAAGTATGATGAAGGTTACAGTCTCTCAACAATGTAGTGGTATATAGGTTGACTAATGTATTGATTCTTCATCCCCCTCTATCGGATATCCAAATTTTATAAATTGTGAGATTATAGGGAACAACTATAGGGTCTACATGGTACCCCACATATAGTTTGACCAATATAGAATAATAAATAATCTCTATAATTTCTACACAATATGAATTGGGGATGTTCTGCATTGAGGATCAAGGCCAATGTGGTGTAGGTATCTGGTATTTGAATGTTTTCCCCAACCACAAGACAAAGCAGTTTTGACACATGAACATCACATTCCTTAGGGAAAGGGTCATATAGCAAAGGTATTCCATGTTTATATAGTTTAATAGAAACAAAAATATGGTGGGGAGGAACTTTAAACTATATTAGGTACAATCATGATCACCACTACTCTATCTTCTACCTTGTTTGATACAAGTGCTTCATATTCAAACATATCTATACATATTATAGATTGAATTGACATTCCATTTATTATTTATTATGAGTTAGTTCCCCTAGATAAACCATCAGGAATAAATTTGGACCTTGAACAATTATTCCATGAGTTTAATATAGTCATATATGTTTATGGACATCTATGGGACTTTTTCATTCTAGAGATAATGATCTATGGTGTGATTTTCATCACAAACTAACCAACTATATTTCACCCTCACATTTTCTAATATGAGAGATGATTGTATTTTACATCTCCAAGGGGAGATAAGTACATTATGAATTGAGAATGTAAAAATAAATAATGTGTAGTTGTTCCTGACATGAGTCATCTCAGTACGATCATCGACCAATTTGTGGGATTTTCACTTTTAACCGGATTAGTGGAATACCCATTGTCGTTTCCTATAATTATCGATATCTATAAGGATGTCTTAGAAATTTTCTTCACAAAACTTCCACCATTGAGAGGGGATGGATTTTATTTAGATATTATACTCGGTACATTAATGATTTTTATACCCCATTATAAAATTGTTCTAGTCGAGTTGAAGACACTCTAGGTGAATCTCATTCACTTAGAGTAGAAGTGAGTTATTAGGGTGATTACATCATCATGTTGTGAACCTATATTGTTTTTTAACATGTATTGGATTCTAAATTGAATAATGTATCTAAACTAGGTTATGGGGAAGAAAAAATATAATTTTCCCATGATTGTAGATCATTTCAACTAGCTATGGGTTTCCAAATTGTTCTACAAGATTAATCTTTGATAGGGATATCACCAATTATAGGTTAGAGAGGAGGAAATCATGAAGAGGGTGTTTCAGGGTAGTTACAAGCTATATTAGTACATGGTGACTCTTTTTAGATTGAAAAAGGCATGTATAGTGTTCATATATCATAGGAACAATATCTTCAACTGTTATTTTTATTTTTTAATCTTATTGTTCATTGAAGACATCCTCATCTACACAACAACTCTGAATTTTCATGAATGAAATCTTGATGTAGTCTTAAAAACAAATTTTGTATCACCCTTATATTTTTTAGAAATAGATTTTTTTAAATAATTTGATTTTCATGATTTCATGCATTACACTCAACACTATGTTTCTATGAAACATCATTTAATTATTGTAATTATTTAAACAATAAAAGTATAACCTAGTGATTATAATGGCTTGTATGAAACATATTTATAAAATTATGGAAATATTTTCTTACATATATATATATATATGTAATTATTTTTTCTAAATAATTATATATATATGAAAATAAAACAATGTTTAAAATAAGAGGAATTGTTTTTCTGAAAAAATATATGAATGTTCTGAATTTTGATTTATATCAATAAATAAATAAACACACATGTGGGATTATATTAATTAAATATATATTCAATATAATTTTTTAAATTCATATTCTTGGTTTTCTAGACATGATATAATAAAAAATCTATTTTTAGGCATAAAAGATGAATTTTTTTAAAGATAAGTTACCACATTTTGATAGAGAACAGGTTTTAAATATAGTTTTTGACACTTTTTTAATTACTTTTTTGAAAATATAAGATTATTTTTTGAAATAGTATTATAAAAAATTACTTTGGATTAATTTTTGGTATTTATCTAATAAGTTTAATGTTTTGATGAATAGTAAAAAATACAAAATTTTAACTGAAAACAATATTTTCAAATAAATAATTTATAGTGATATATTATATTTTTAATAGGTTTTAATTTATAATTAGATAAACTTTAAATTTTTAGACATTTTATTCCATTTTAATAAATTTCTCCAGGATATTAGATAAAAAATAACATGTCAAACATTTAACAATATTTACTTCACAAACTCGTTGTCTCATCACATCTATGGGATTGATATAAAATTACCATATGAATAATCAGTGAATTAAATATTGAAAATTTGAAAAAAAATATTTGGAATAATATGGTTAAAATTTTCTGAATAGTTTAATCATATTTTTTGTCAATATAAATAGTAACTTTGATAAATTTTTGTTACAACAGTTAAGGATAAATCAAACAACTAAGGGTAAAAATATTATTGTAAATATTATTAAGTTTACATAACAGTTGACCAAATGTTATTTTGTGAAATTATTTAGAACCTTTAGAACCTATTATTAAAATTTTAATTATTAATGGAAACATTTCAATGAAAATGACATAGATATTTTAAAATAAAAGAGTGTGAAAAAAATTTCACACTCTTACGTTTAATATGAATTATATTATAAATAATGAGATAAATATAATATATTCCCGACTATAAATATTATTATAAAAGATAAAAGGATTTTATAGGTATTGTAAATTTATTTTGAATTTTTAGTACCAAAATTAAAATCACAATTAATATACAATGATGATGCAATAATTATTTAATTAATGAAAAACAAAATTATGTGATATTAAAAATATTAAAAGTGATATAAACTAAAATACTTATAGTGATCCATGATTTTTATTGAGAAACATGAAATATTAAGTGTGTGTTAAATTTATTTTCCCTAATTTATCTTTTTGTACTTATTTTCTTAAATTCAATGTAACGAATAGTTTCAAAATTGACGATAATGATATTTTATTGAAAAAATATTTTATTGAAAAAATATTTTATTAAATTAGGTAAAAATTGTAAAAACATAAATAAGTAAAAATGAAATAAATTATGGTCTAACATGTCATTAATTTAATATTTTTTATTCATTGAATATCATATAATTAAAAATACCCACCTTTTAATATTGAATATATTGATACCATTGCTAAATTAAAATAGATTAATTAAGGGCTAATAAAAATAATATCTTTTAAAAGTACATTAAAAATATATTGAATCAATTGTTTTATGATTTTTTATCCCTATCCCATATTATATTTTAATAAAAAAAAATTTGTATTTCTAATTACATTTTATTTATTATAAATTAATCTTTTGAGAAATTCCAAAAGTACCCCTCCTATCTCTTATAAAAGGGAGCCTCTTCTGTTCTCATCACACATCATAACAAGTTTGGTTCAAAAAAAATATTGTACAAATATCCTCCCAAAATCCCTTCATTAATCCAATAATCCTTAAATTTGACATTAATCTAACCAATGAAGACCTATTGTAAAAATCAAAAGGGGGTACTTAAAGAAGTGGCTGCATTCATCAAAAAACGTTTCAGTTTTATTTGTCCATAAAACCATTAAATTATTTTTTATTAAAGATTATATAATATCCCTAGCATCATAAATATATTGAGATGATGTTATTATGGTTTCTACCAACACACACATATACATCAAATGAGATGCACAATCATTGTTTGTTTGTACAATGGACTACCACATCAAGAACAGATGTTGTTCATTCATCCATTACCACCCTTCACGGTTGTATATAATGATATAAATTCCATATTTATGTTATATATATTATATTTATGATGTATTTATTCTTATTTAACTATTATATTACATATAACATCTCTATTTCAAATTAATATACACTTATTTTATGTTACTAATGATTTACTAGGGTTATGATTCATGAATTGTATCCTTATTATTTATATGGTTAGTTTATTTTTGTGATGAATTATTTATTTTCATTTGGTAAACATATGCATGGTTTTAATTTTTGATGTATGGGAACATTATATCCCTCTATTCCATTTGGTTGATATTTATATCCCCTGTGACAATGATTGTTTTAAGATGACAATCTTGATACACTTTCAGAATAAGGGGTAACATGATCCAAAATGTGAAGAAGTGGAATCCCAATCAGCTATGAGAATAAGTGGAATCATGATCCACTATAATGAATGGAAAATGACTGGGGAATGGTTGTGTGTCCCTCCCAATAGATGAATCCACCATGAAGTGCCATGTTATGTCTCCTCCAAATTCCTCGACATGGAGGGAATGATATTAAATATTTACATGTCTTCAACAAATTCCATTTCTTAATCATATGTTATTTTTTCATCACTTATAATCCTGATACCCTTATTATTCATGAATTATGAACTACAAAATTTATTCCATAACACATGTATATGATCTTTGATATGCAGGTTGTGATCTTAAAATGTTAAGATTATTTTATCATACCCTTATGTTAATGTTATGATTACACGTATCACTTTTTTACCCTTACTGAGAATATAATCTCACCCTTTCTAATTTTCCATTTCTACATTTAATGAAGTAATATTTTAGGTATGCTATATCTAAGAAGGCTGATAGATGTGATGAAATTTTGGATGATAATATTTATTTTTATGGGCTAGATATTTTTTTATGATATGTAATAGGTTTTCCTAAAAAGATATAAATATAAAACAAAAAGGGAAATGGTTATGTATGAGAAACATTATTTCTTTTTGATTTTGTATGTTATAAGGGAAAATTTATTCACCCTTTTGTTTTTTATTTCTATTACACTAAATCTAATTTTGTGGATTCTGGGCTATTGCATATTGTATTCGAGAGGTGTTTAAATAAATTGTGGGACTAGGATGTTCTTAAGAGAAGTTATCTAAGGAGTTATTGACACCATAATGGGTATATCAGTTCATATTTTAATTCTTATCTAATCCCCTATTGAGGTTTTAATATTTGAAATTTTATGGTGACTAATGATATGTTTAGAGAAATTTTTTTGAGGTAATAAATGGTTATTTAATTTTGGGATGAAAAACGAAAGTATGGGATAATATTTGAGGTCGAAATAATTCATTAATAATGAATATGTAAAGTATATGTTTGAGGATGTTTATTAAATTTTTCATGTTTTATAAGGATTATATTAATATTTTTTTTATGAAAAGGACAACTCGTATGGTGGGTGAATTATCATAATGTCTAGTAAGGCTGTGACGGTTGAACCTACCACCGAAGGGTGACAAGTGTGAATTTCCTACCACTGACCAACATGAATATCTACATATTATGAATTTTATTTTTAGTTAAAATAATTTATTGAGGAATAAAAAGTTGAAATTTTTGGAATAAATGTTTTATCATATGTTAAATCATGGGATTAGATATTGATTTATTGTTTATGTTATTAATTTTATTTTCATATACATCATAAAATTTATCATGGAAGGAAAATGGAATGAATCCTTCAAAAAAAATTCTTTCAATATAGCCATGGTTTATTTTTTAGAATATTTAGGGTTGATATTAATTGAATGATCAATTTTTAACATTGTGTATTAATGATATTATAAAATCCTAGATCGACTAATCTATAATATGGTAGCCAGGCCAGTGGGTCACACGACCTCAAGCATGCCACCACATATGCTAGAGGCTGCCAAATAATAGAAATGGTGGAAAGGTGGTACAACAAGAAGACCAGACCATCATAATCAAAGTATCACAATGTTATAATATAAATAAACAATAGATAACAACCTATGTAGTAAATATAATGAAAGACAAACAATAGAAAATAGTGGAAGAATAATATAATGCCAACTGAATATAAAATTGTCCGCCACCAATTTACATCAATGCATGTTTGAAAAAAGAGTCTACAAGTTTAAGTAGTCTGAATTAAAAAATAAATAAAATGTGAGTGATGGAAAAACTACCTAATGACTTGAATCAAAATCATCTTGAGTACCATCTCAATCCTCAGATCTTAACTCCAATGTCCAAGAAAAATAGCTCAATAAATTAGTCACAGACCTATAAATATATGGTCTACACAGGTACGAAAGTGAAATGGCGGCCCAGTAATGATGATTGATATAAATCCTAATAGTAAAACACCCACAGTTTCTACCTAAATCATGTACATGGATATAATTTGAATTAGGGTATAGTTATAAGGAAATAATAAACAAAAATGAATAAATAAACAACCTCCCATCCAAGCTCATATGGGTCAACTAATGGTTACACATGCTTTAGCTAATATACAGAATAAATCTCCAGTCATGAACAATATATATAGTAATATATATATATATATATATCAGTATATATAGTGACATATATCATCAACCTATATTATCCTAGTGTGTACGGACGTCAAATGGTCTTATACTCGGGATAATAGTGCATGTTGGGCTGGGTTGTAACACACATACATCCACCACCAGGGGAAGCGATCACAGTCTATCCCATATCACAACTCCAAGAGATCCCATGGTCTCTTGGAAATAAACATGGAATTTATTGTATAGTAACATATAGCATCCAATTATATGAACCAAGTATACAGTGATTCCAAATGGTCATATATATGGGACACTAATGTTGGATGTACCAGGATGTAACACAAATACATACATCACCAGGGGAAGCTCTCATGATATATTCCCAAGCCCAATTCCAAGAGCTCTCACGGTATCTTGGAAATCATTATGGAAGATCACACAATATTTTTTCACAAATCCACTCATGTTCCTTTGGAAATCAACATTGAATCTCACTCGGTCTTCATACTCAAATACTCTCATGCTTATTTGAAAATCAACATGGAACCTCACACCATCTTCTTACTCAATGGATCTATTGGTCCATTAGAAATCAACATGTATGCTCACATGGTCTTCCCACTCAAAGGATCTAATGGTCCTTTGGAAATCAAAATGGATTCTCACACCATCTTCCTACTCAAACGATATCATTGTTCTTTGGAAATCCACATGGAATTTAAAATGATCTTACCACTAAAACTCTCTCATTATTCATTGAAAATAAATATAGAAGATATCATGTTCTTACTAATCAGAGGCTCTCACTATCATTTGGAAATTAATTATATGCATTGATTATATCATATAATGAAGGAATTATTATTTAACATAATTCCAAACATGATACATTACCTATCATATTCCATGATAAAGGATAAATAGATGGAATTACTTTACCATCCATTGTGGTAATTCCATTTACAACAAATTAATTCATTTTATAAAAACCCAATTCATTTAAAATAGATCAATATGCAATTATCATGTTCCATAGTTAACTATGAAACTACCTATATGGGTAATCTCTTAAACATGAATGTCAAGAACATAGAGGGTACTTGGTTAATTGGTCAATTACTTTAGATTGGTCTATTTCATCATAAAAATAAAATTTAATTTAATAAATTCTATTTAATTACAATAGAAAAGGTAGTTCAATCATCAATGTTCAAGTGGTACATGGAATTTACTATGGAAAAATAGAGGAAATTCTTACACGGTCATTCCCATTATATAAAGAAATTCCAATTCATTAAATTTATAAAATGGTCCAATCACTTAGATGGTTCTTTTGTTCTTTAAATACTATAAAAGAATAAACTCCATTTTCATATGTCCTTCAGAGGAAATATCATAAAAATTAGATATATCAATCCCAAACTCAACGTATAAATGAACAAAAACTCAATACTCCAAGAATGAATAAATGTATAATCATAGCTTTTTATCTTAGAAGACAACCCACCTCCATAAATTACAACAAAAATTATTTGGGACCCTAAATATCCAAAGAACCCAAAAAGGAAAGGTTTGAAACAAAAAACTAGAATAAAAAGTCATCCTTGAGTGGTGAATTAAAGAAAAAATGAACCTAAGTTCTTCTACTTAAATGGAGAACACTAAAACAAGCATGGAGGAGTCCTGACTGAAGCCCCAAACTACCTGACATTGGGTGAAAAACCTAAACTAGATTAAACCATGACCTAGGGCTTCGTCCAAATGAAACAGAGTGATGCAATGGAGAAAAAAGCACTAAAAATAGAGGAATAGAGAACCAGAGACAATACCATGATGAATCAAAGGGAAAATTTGATAAAATATAGGAATTGAAAAATGGGGGAGGGCGTTGGAGGGGCGTGTCATGCTGAGGTAAGGAGACCTGGGGGTGATCGATGTGCGATATATAGGGGAAGAGTAGGGTTTATGTTTTGTTTTAATTATTTTATATTTTTAATTTAATAAATCCTTTTTTTAAACACATTTCGCTGTTATGTCACACAGACAAACCATTCCCTAACCTTGTGATGAAAAGTACGGGGTTAGATTCAAAAATAACTTACTATGTGGGCTATGTGCATTGTTTGGGAAACCATGCATATCCTGTGTGTTCAACCTCGACCCCACCAACATTAACCTGCACTATTTTCTGCTGAGGTCTGCATGGTTAAAAAAACCATGCACCTCTATCCGAACCCCAAATCTCTTGGATTTATAAGATCAACACTCCTAAAACACATTGAGACATTCAGAGGACCCCTCCATCCTTTACCCAAGTATATAAACTCTAATTTGAAGGGTTCCAACTTTTGGAATTGTGTTTGGATTAACAATTAGTAAAACAGATCATCTTGTAAAGGAAAAATTAAATTTCCTTTGGATTTTCATGTAGTTCATAAACATTGGTTGTTAAAACCTCCCCACCTTATAAATTATCATCCCCAATAATCCTTGGTAAAAAAATAAAAACATCTCCCAACCTAAAAGGGAAATGAATCCTCATTCCAATAGTCATGTATGGTTTCCAAATCCAATTCACCATCATGTATTCAATTATTCATATGACACTAAAGCCATAAACACCCAATCCAGTGGTCGAATCCCAATCGAAACGCCTAAAACCATTTCTCTAGATAATTTATCTAGAGATAAAATCACATCCTTATAACATTAAAAATGTAACTGAAGGTTCTCCTCAACACATGCCTTAACATTATAGAGGGTAAAATTCTGAATCCTAACACCATCCACAACCGGAATTGCCTACAAGACATTCCCTTAATATTTCTAGTGACGCTCAAGGCATGTTTCCTTCAATTGGATGAACACGACTACATATGAGGCCATAGAAAGTACCTCATTGAAATTAAATGGTTGATCCCCAATTGACCAAATAGAAACAGGTCTTGTACACTTTCCTTGAATAATGAAGTTGACCTCTTTGTCACAACCCGTCCTCGGGGCCCGTGTCGTGACTACCCCAATCCCATCTTCCATAGTCCAAGGGTTGGCGACTTGCACCAAAGGCGTAATATCGATAAAAAGGGAAGGCATTACATTTAAAAAGAAATCAAAAACAATGAAGTACACAACTAGAAGTAAACACTAAGTAAAGCTGTATACAGAAGAATGTGCTGAAAGGAAAAGGGTTGGATATACAAGCCCAACAGTAGGGTACAAACAACTGAAAAGGTAGTACAACTGTAGAAAGATAAAACAGCAACCACGGACTCATCCTCTGGGAATACCACTTGAAGGGTGGGTTTAAATGGACTCCTCAGCACCACAGGTTCATATGTCCACTACGTGTATGTTTCTTAAAGTGTTCTACCTTCGGGTACCGTCTAGCTCTATAACTCTCTACCTTGATCAATGTTGTTCGTCGTCTATAACCAACACAATAAAGTGCGGTCATAGTCCATGTAGGGGATAGTATAATGATACTCATTAGGGACCCCAAGACCCATGATGGTCTCCCAGAATCCATGAAGGATAACCACAGAAGAAAGATAAAATCACGAAGTATCAACCAACCCTACATAGGTATATGCCCATACATATACCTAAGTTTCCAATCATAGTTCGTCTCCAACTCTCGAGCCCAAGAATAACCCAGTCCACACAAGAAGTAAGGTTAATCACATCGATGATAATGATTGAAAGACAAGAATCATATCACATATGTATTCCATAATATTAGAGAGATATAGATGATCAGATGTAGCCACTAGACCATCTAAGCTATCGGACCCACACAGGATAAAGGACCAGCTTGTCGGACCCACACAGGATACAGAACCAGCTATCTCGTCTAAGCTGTCGGACCCACACAGGATATAGGACCAGCTATAATTCATCTGAGCTGTTGGTCCCACACAGGATATAGGACCAGCTATAATTCATCTGAGCTGTCAGACCCACACATGATACAAGACCAGCTATTCTGTCAAACCCACATAGGATACAAGAACAGAAGTCAGACTGTCGAACCCACACAAGATTCTGGTATAGTATTCATCATCGTCGAACCCACAGAGGATTCCAATACAGTAGTCATCGCAGTCGTAGCCAGCTCTATGATTCCCACACACAGCACGCTCGATTTCGGGAGGGTCCTCTCCTCAAGCAAAGGGGGTCGATACATCAACTATCATGAATTCCTGAGTTGATGTATCCCGAAGTTCCTTCCCATAAAAAGAAACCCAACGTGACAGATGGCGCGTCAATTGGATGCCCAGTCTGAGAGTTATTGGATTTTCTGTTCAAAGGTCCCAGTTGGATTTATGCTCGATCCAAACCCATCCATTTTCTAAAGCCATCCAAAACTCACTTATGGTATCAAAAATAGACCGCCTCGTCGCAAGATTCCCAGTGCAACAAACGACATGTCGTTTGGATGCGCGGTCTTGAAGATATTTGCATTTAAACGAAGTTGGGCACGGCCCATCAAGCCCAGTGGCCTGTGGCGGGTCAGCCCGGCCCGGTTCGGAAGGTCTGACCCAGTTGGGGGGACAGCCCGGCTCGGTGGAGCGCGGCCCACCCGCAGACCCAGCCCGGCGGGTCCGACCAGGTTTGGGGGTTGGCCCGGCACGGTGGGGCACGGCCCACCCGCGGACCTGGCCCGTGTTGCAGGCCGGTTCGGCTCAACCGGCGTTGCCAAGCCGTGTTGCCTTCTCCTGCCCGGCTGGCAAGAGCAGGCTGGTTCTACTGGCGCATGTGGCCCACACAGTGGGCCACGGTTCTCCTTCTCACGGCACCTTTGGGTGCCGTGGTCTTCCATCCCGACCGGTAAGCGGCTTTCTGGTTCATCCAGCCAAGCGGCCAGCGGTTGTGGGTCGTGGTTCCCTCCACGTGGTACCTGCAGCTGCTGTAGTTCCGAGCAGGCTGGCTGGATTGGTCGGTCAGTCGTCCTGCGGCCCGAGCAGCCCAAGCGGCTGCCTGTATCCTCATGCGGTTGGGGCGTGGCTGCAGCTACCTCCGGTCGCCACCGCTACCTCCGGTCGCCACCACCTCTGGTCGCCGCCGCCTCCAGTTTCCACTGCCTCTTCTGACACTGCCTCCATTTCCAATACAATCAAGAATCAACTAAGGGTCATCAGGTCATGTTTGTTTGGCCCGCACCCTCCGAGTTAGGCAATGAAAAATGGCCAAAGATGAACCAAAGCATTCATCTAGAACAAGGGTATAATTTTATTCATTTAAAATTATACAAAACCCCTACCTCGATTCGAAGAATGTTGTCGAAGGCATGGAAATAATTTGAAGACGTCGTTGAATGTTGTGCTTGTCACACACCGCCGATTCCGGGCTCATGCATTGTCCTCATTCACATCAAAAAATAAGAAGCTGATGATGACATCGGCGTTCTTCGTGGATGATGCTACCCTTTCCTTGTTACGGTAGAAGGAGGCAGAAGATTTACGAGGGAGAAGTTGAAGAAGAAATATGGTGTTCTTCGCGTTCTTCATTGGGAGAATTTTTAATCCTCCCAATCTCTCAACTTCCATCGTAGAAGAATTCCAACCAAAATAATAATAGGGAGTCTTTTTGTTTTATTGTTGGCGCACAAATTCAAAAAGGAGAAAGAAACTCTCCTTAATGAATTCACACGTTTGTCAAAATTAATTGGTATGCACGTGGGCACAATTATTTGGCACGCTCGTTGGCACAATTATTTGGCACATGCATTGGCATAATTAATTGGCATGCTTATTGGCACAATTAATTTGCACGCACGTTGGCATAATTATTTGTGTGGAGGAGGTCAAGCGCTCTCTCTCATTAATGAGGGAGAGTGGAGAGGTTTCATCCTCCAACATTAATAGGGGTCGAGTGGTCCTCTCCCTATCATTTAATTGAGAGGTTATGCTCGGGTACTCCCCACATCGTAACCTCTTGCGAGAGGTTTGGGTGTGGCGGTCCCACCCCCAACATCGAATGGGAGGTTCCAACTAATCTAACACACAACCCAAGGTAGCTTAAAAATAAAATAAAGTTTTTGTACTTTATTTTATTATTATTTTCATTTGTATAAAGCCAAAAACTAATTTCCAAACTTATCAAAATGCAACTGCGTTAAAGGTCTCCTTAAGATAATATCGGCGCTACGAGTTCATTGGTGTCCTCCGATTTCCATTCCGAGCACAGGTTCAAAAGATATAAAATCCCACTCATACGTCTACTGAACATACCCGAACAAAACATCAGAAAATTATTCCGGGCACACCGGTCCTCGTAATCTGGTGCTGTCAGAAACTGCGTACTCATAACATTCCTGTGTATTTAAGAAAAATTTTCCATGGGATTTCTGAGTCTTTACATTCTCCCCACATCAGGGCTTTACGTCCCTGTAAGCTATAACACACACAGATGTAACAAATAGGGGTACTGAGCACGCATCTGAGCCTCCCGCTCCCATATTCTCTCTTGTAGGTTCTCGTGCTGCCAGAAAATTCACACTAGATGAATCGACCATCCACGCAGTACCCATTCCTGTTGATCCCCAATCTTCACTAGAACCACCATGAATGTCGCCCCGTCATCGATGTCCAACTCCCCATGGTCGATGATGTGGGACAAGTCATGCATGTATCTCCTCAGATGAGATACGTGAAGACGTTGTGCACCCAGTGCAACTAAGGTGGAAGATCTATGCGATAAGCCACTCACCTACTCTGCAGAGGACCTGGAACAGTTCGATGAATCATGGAGATAACTTGTTGCCTTGTCCAAATATCTTTAGACCACATCGAGGTGAGACCCATAAGAAGACGTGGTCTCCATCCTCGAACTCTAGTGGTCTTCATCTTCTATCAGCATAGGACTTCTGTCTGCTCTATGCATTCTTCATCCTCTCTTGGAAGATCTGCACTTTCTCCATCGTAGCCTGCACCATCTCTGGTCCTACAAGTGCTGACTCCCCTGGTCCAGTCCATCACAGAGGTGATCTACAAGGTCGACCGTACAGTGCCTCGTAATGGGTCATCCCGATGGTGGAGTGGTAGCTGTTGTTGTATACAAACTCCACCAAGGGTGAGTGATTCTCCCAACTACGACCAAAGTTGAGAACACATGCACTGAGCATGTCCTCGAGAGTCTGAATGGTCCTCTCAGTCTGACCATTTGTCTGAGGATGGAAGGCGGTGCTCAAGCAAAGTTGCATCCCAAAACCCTCCTGCAACCCCTTCTATAGCCGAGAAGTGAATCAGGCATCTTGATCAGAGATGATCGTTGATGGAACACCATGAATTCATATGATCTACTGTAAGTCGAGGCATCCCAGGCTCTCTACTGAGCCCTGCTCTCTGATCGGTAGGAAGTGGGCTGACTTGGTGAGTCATTCAACAATCACCCAGATAGAGTCGTGTCCTCTGGATATACATGGAATCCCCATCATGAAATCCATGTATATCCCATCCCATTTCCACTCTGGGACCTCTAAGGGATGAACCGAGCCTGCTGGAACCTGGTGCTCTGCCTTCACTTGCTGAAAAGTGAGGCATCGCGAGATAAACTCTGCTACCGCCTTCTTCATACCCGGCCACCAATGTTGTCATGTGAGACCCTAATACATCTTCAACACTCCTGGATGTACCTATAAAGGGGAAGTGTAAAACTCCCTCAACAACTCCTCTTGTATTGAAATTGGTACCATGGTACGTCCTTTAAAAAGAATGACGTGCTCCTCGCCTTCATAAAATCCATCAGGCGCCTGCCCTAAAGATATCTGATCACGTCGTGTCTCACAGTCAACATCCCCACGGTATGCCTCTCTGACTCACTGTAGAAGTGGAGGAGTGACTGTGAGAGACTGTATAATGGATTCTCCAACTCTATCCACAAAGGATATCTGCAACACGGCCAGCTGCTCTATCGGCTCCTAGCAGCGCAATTCTCGATCTCCTGTTGAGAGCATCTACTACAACATTCCCCTTCCTAGGAGTATATACTATCTCGAAGTCATAGTCCTCGAGGAACTCAAACCATCTCCACTGTCTCAGTTTTATGTACTTCTACGAGAAGATGTACCTGACACTCTGGTGGTCAGAATAGACTATAAAACGCTCGCCCATCAGATAGTGATGCCACATCTTCATGGTGAAGACCACTGGTGATAAATCTAGCTCATGGGTAGCGTAGTTATGTTCGTGTTGCCTCAACTATCGTGAACCATATGTGATCACTGCTCACTCCTGCATCAGGAGAAAACTGAGTCTGGTCCCTGATGCGTCGCAGTAAACTACGTACCCAACACCCTTCTCTGGTAGCCTCAAGATGGGCGCACTGCTCAACCTCTTCTTCAACTCATGAAATCTCTGCTGGAATCTATCTGACCATACGAAGGGTTTTCCCTTCTTCGTTAATGTTGAAAGTGGGTGCTACAACTCTGGAGAAGTCTAGCACAAATCCCTGATAATACCCAATGAAACCCAGAAACTTTACACCTCCCTCACACTCCTCGCTGGCTCCCAAGAAAGTATCGCCTCGATCTTCGTTGGATCCACTGTAACTCCATCCTCTGAGATTAAGTGTCCCAAAAAATGAACCTCTCAAATCTAGAACTACCACTTAGAGATCTTACCATAAAGCTGGTGCTCTCGGAGTTTGTCCAGTACTACTTGAAAATGGTAGGCATTCTCCTCCTCAGTAGTCGAGTAAATCAGTATGTTGTCAATGAAGACTATGATAAATTGATCGAGGTAAGGATGGAAGATCCTATTCGTGAGACTCATGAACACTGCTGGAGCATTGGATACACTGAAGGGCATAACCAAGAACTCGTAGTGGCCATACCAACACCTGAAGGCCACCTTTTGTACATCCTCGTCTCAAACTATGAGCTGGTGATAGCCTGACCTGAGGTCTATCTTCGAGAACCATCGTGATCTATTAAGCTAATCAAAGAGGTCATAAATCCTCGGGAGTGGGTACCTTTTTTTATGGGTCACCTGATTTAGGAGACGGTAGTCGACACACAGTCTCAAGCTCCCTTCCACCTTCTTGGAGAACAAAATCGAAGATGCCTAGGGTAAAACACTGGGTCGGATAAATCCCTTCCCCTACAAGTCATCCAGTTGTACCCGCTGCTCACAAAGCTCAGCGGGAGCCATATGATATACTAGAGTAGATATCGGTATTGTCCCGAGGTACAGATCAATGTAGAAGTATACCTCTCTATGAGCAGGTAGTCCTGGAACTTCGTAAGGAAAAACATCCATGTAATGATCCACCAAAACAGGAAAACTCGTTCTCCGCACGTTAACCTCTCTGAGGATGAGACTGTCCAACTGAGGTGTCATCGGTTTCTCCCTCCTCTGTGTAAGTCCATCATGTGCTGCTAAGGCTCCCTTCTTACTGGTAAAGGTGAACCTGGTCCCATCTGTGTGGATACACTACACATTGTTCCTAATACAATCAATCTGAGCATGAACTGTGGATAACCAGTCCTTACCCAAGATGACATCGTAATTCCTCAATGCCGCTACAAGAAGATCCAAGCCCAAGCTCTCACCTCCTAGAGTAAGCTCGCACTACTGGAACCAGTGTGTAATCATAGAGTCTGCTCCTCTAGGAGTCTCTAGCTATATGGATCGATCCAACGGCTCCGTCGTAATCTCTGAGCTCCGAACGAGGGTAGTGGAAATAAAATAATGACTTTCACATGTGTCTATAAGTACTGCAACAAGGGTGGAGAAGACACAGATAGTACCTCGAATCATCTCAGGTGCGCCATGGTCCTAGGCCTTGACTTTCTGGAGTTGAGCCTGCCTCTTTCCGCTAGCTCCCTGTGGTCGAGGTTGACCTCCTGGTGGTGGTGATGGTAGAGCCTTAAAACGTCGTCCACCACCCGCTTCTCAGGCAGCTCCTCTGCCACATCTGCCTTCTCCCAGCGGACCACCATAGTTGAACCTCTACCTCTGCCTGGAGGTCCATCTACTGTCTGCTACTCATCTACATGGCGGGTCGGGCAGTCACGAGCCATGTGGATCTACCCACCGCATGCATAGCACTGTCTGCTCCTAGTATAGCTGACTCTATCTCATGTGCCCCGCACAACCGAACCTGTATCCTGGGATCGCCCACCTGATGGCTTGGTCCACTTGGACCTCTGCAACATCTGTCTACTTCCATCTACAGAAGACTCTACAATGTGTCGCCCTGTGGTGGGTCAAGCTACTGGTGACTGCTCACCGATGTAGCTTTCCACTACAAGGGCTCTCTCCAGTACCCCACCTGCGTTGGAATGCTGAGGGGAATGGTCGAAGCCCTAATCTCATGCCTGAGTCCTAGCTCGAATGTCCGGGACCTGAAGAACGGGTCCTGAACTATATCAGAGGAGTATCATGAGAGGTCGGTGAACCTCACTGAGTATTGATCTACTGACATGCTGCCCTGTTGTAGATGTAGTAACTCTTGAATCCACACCGCACAAAGGGTGGCTAGAACAAGCTCTGCCCGGAACAGGCTCTCGAAGTCTTCCCAGAGTAGTGATACATCTTCATGCACCTAGAGTATCAGGCCCTACCATATACCTACTGCTTCGTGCAGGAGACTCGTGGTAAGGATCACCATAAGGTCTGCTGGTGTCCCTACCAATCTGAAAACTCTCACGATAGCCTCTGGCCAATCCTCAGCTGTCTGTGGGTCCGTCTCTCTCCAAAACCTGGGCGGCCTCTAGTCATATAACTCATGCAGTGCTATTAGGCGGTGTGCACTTTCTGCTGCTAGAGCTGGTGGTTTCGGTGGCCCTGCAGATAGTGGCACAGCTGGTTCCTCCACTGTGATGGGGCCCTGCACCGAGGCCTCGTCGCTCGGTGGGCTACCATCTCGTACGTAACTCGGAACCTTAGAAGGAAGACTTCATGGGGACATCTTGAAAATAAATAGGTGCACCATGATTAAAACTATCTACCTGGTGATCTAACACAATGTAATCACAAAGAAATCATTTCAAAGGAAACACACACACAATCAGTGTTTTCTACACTGAGTCGAAGATCAGAAGTCAGAGTCCTAGGGTATGGATATGTTGGAAGTTGTACCAACACTGGTTTCCCTAAACTAATAACCACACCAAAAACACTTAACACTATTTCCATTAAAATAACCAATGTCCAAGTTCTGCAGTAGAGCTGACTCCTATAATTCCAATTGTCACAACCCGTCCTCATGGCCTGTGTCGTGACTACCCCAATCCCGCCTTCCATAGGTCAGGGGCTGGTGACTATCACCAAAGGCATAATCCCGATAAAAAGGGAAGGCATTTCCTTTAAAAAGTAAACAAAAACAATAGAATATGCAACTAGAAGTAAACAATAAGTAAAGATGTACACAAAAGAATGTGCTGAAAGAAAAGGGGCCAGAAATACAAGCCCAAGAGTAAAGTACAGACAACTAAAAACATAGTACAACTGCAGAAAGGTAAAACAGAAACCACTGAGTCATCCACTGATAATCCCACCTGAAGGATGGGTATATATAGCCGCCCCATCACCCCATGTCCGTCTGTCCGCTCCGTGTATGCCTCGAAAAGTGGTTTACCTCCGGGTACCATCTATCTATACAACTCTCTATGTCAATCAGTGTTGTCCGTTGTCTGCAACCAACATAACGAAGTGTGGGAATATCTCGTGTAGGGGTGATTATAATGATACTTATTAGGGACCTAGAGACCCCCTATAATCTCCCAGAATCCAATAAGGATAACCACAGAAGAAAGATACAATCACGAAGTATCAACCAATCATACATAGGTATATTCCTTTACATATACCAAAGTTACCAATCACAGTTCGGCACCAACTATCGAGTCCAAGCACAACCCAGTCCACACAAGAAGTAAGGTCAATCACATCGATGATAATGATTGGAATACAAGACTCAGATCACACAGGTATGCCACAATAGTAGAGATATAGAGATGATAAGATGTAGGCACTAGATCATCTAAGATGTCAGAACCACACAGGATACATGAAGAGTTAAGCTATCAGACCAACATAGGATACAGAACCAGCTATCTCGTCTAAGCTTTCGGACCCACAGAGGATACATGACCAGCTATAATTCATCTAAATTGTCGGACCCACACAGGATATAGGACCATCTATAATTTATCTGAGTTGTCAGACCCACACAAGATATAGGACCAGCTATTCTGTCAGACCCACACAGGATACAGGAACAGAAGTCAGATTTTCAAAACCACATAGAATTCCGGTACAATAGTCGTCGTCATCGTTGAACCCACAGAGGATTCCAATAGTGTAGTCATCGTTGTTGCAGGCAGCTCTAGGGATTCAGCACACAACACGCTTGATTCCTAGAGGGTCCACTCCTCGAGTAAATGGGTTAGACACATAAAATATCTCTAACTTCTAATTATATGTATCCCCAAGTTCTGTCTCATCAAAATAAACCCAACGCGATAGACGGTGCGTCAATAACACGCCCGGTCTGAGAGTTATTGGCTTTTCCGTTATAGGGGCCCGATTGAATTTATGCTTGATCCAAACCGGGCCATTTTCCAAAGTCGTCCAAAACTCACATAGTGTATCGAAAATGTACCACCTTATCACAAGGGTCCCAGTGCTGTAGACGGTGCGTCGTTCGGATAAGCGGTCTCGAAGATATTCGCATTTAAGCGATGCCGGGCTCGACCCGTCAAGCCTAGTGGGCTGTGGTGGGTCGGCCCGACCCGGTTTGGTGGGTCTGAACCGGCTGGGTTTTGGCCCGTCCCGGTGGTGCGTGGCCCACCTACGGACCCAGACCGACGGGTTCGACCCGGTTGGGCGGTCGGCCCGGCTCGGTGGGGTGCGGCACACCTGGGAACCCATCCCACGTTACGGGCCGGTTCGGATCACTCGGCACCGCCGTCTTATCCTGCCCAGCCGGTCGTAGCCAGTTGGTTCTTCCGGCACACTCGGCCCACACTGGGGGCCTTGGTTCTCTTTCGCACGACAACTACGGGTTTCACGGTCTTCCAGCGCGACCGGTAGGTGGCCGACCTGTTCGTACAGCAAAGCGGCCTGTGGTTGCTGGCCACGGTTCCCTTCGCACGGCACCTACAGATGCCGCCGTTCCCAGCGGTCTGGCTAGATTGGTCGGTCGGTCATCCCACGGACCAAGAAGCCCGACCGGCTGCCGGTCTCTTCACACGGACGACACGTGGTAGGCGAGTGGCCGCCACTGCCTCTGGTCGCCGCCGCCTCCGGTCACTACTGACTTCAGTCATCACTGCCTCTTCCGACACCGCCTCCATTTCCAATAAAATCAATAATCAACGGAGGGTCGTTGGTCTGTGTTTGTTTGGCCCGCGCACTCCGCGTTAGGCGATAAAAAATGGCCAAAGATGAACCAAATCATTTATCAAGAACGATGATATAATTTTATTTATTTAAAATTATACAAAACCCCCATCCTCAATTCGAAGCACATTGTCGATGGCACAGAAAATAATTCTAAGACATCGTCGAATGTCGTGCCCGTCACACTCCGCCGATTCCGGGCTCAAGCATTGTCCTCGTTGACATCGGAAAAGAAGAATTTGAGGATGAAATTGGCTTTCTTCGTGGTTGACACTACCCTTTCCTTGTTACGGTAGAAGGAGGAAGAAGACGTCTAAGGGAGAAGTCGAAGAAGAATTCAGGTGTTCTTCACGTTCTTCATTGGGAGAATTTCTAATCATCCTAAGATCTCAAGTTCCACCGTAGGAGAAGGCCAACCAAAATAATAATAGGGAGTCTTATTATTTTATTGTTAGTACACAAATTCAAAAATTAGAAAGAAACTATACTTAATAAATTCACACGTGTCGGCGAAATTAATTGGTATGCATGTGGGAACAATTAATTGGCACTCCTGTTGGCACAATTAATTAGCATGCAGATTGGCATAATTAATTGGCACGCGCATTGGCACAATTAATTTCCACACAAGTTGGCATAATTAATTTTTCGGGGGAGGTCAAGGGCTCTCCCTCATTAATGAGGGAGAGTGGAGAGGTTTCATCCTCCGACATTAATAGGGGTCGGGTGGTCCCCACCCCTATCATTTAATTGAGAGGTTATGCTCGGGTGGTCCCCATGTCGTAACCTCTCCTGGGAGGTTAGGGTGTGGCATCCCACCCCCAACATCCAATGGGATGATCCAACTAATAGAACACACAACAAAAGGCATCTTAAAAATAAAATAAAGTTTTTGTACTTTATTTTATTATTATTTTCTTTAATAAAAAGCCAAAAACTAATTTCCAAACTCATCAGAATGCAACTGCGATAAAAGTATCCTAAAGAGAATACTGGCGCTGCAAGTTCATCGGGGTCATCAAATTTCAATTCCGAACACTGGTTCAAAAGATATAAAATCCCACTCGTATGTCTACTAAACGTACTCGAAAAAAACTTCGGAAAATTATTCCAGGCACACCGGGCCTCAGAATCAAGTGTCGTCAGAAACTACGGACTCGTAAAATTATCGTGTATTTTACAAAAAAATTTCTATGGGATTTCCAGTTCTTTAATAACTTTACCCACACTCTCATTAACATGGTGATGTTCTTAAATAGACCCCATAAAACCTTTCACAATGAATAATAAGGATAACAAGTTGATCCATATCTAGATAACAATTCATGAATATGCATGGATTATATTTCCAGATTATTATAAACTAAACTATAATGCATTATAACATAGAATCTTTCATTTACCATGAAAACAATCATCAAAGACCATACATAACATTTGGTGTTGTCCCATGGTCAAAACATCACCATACAATTTTAAACTATCGTGACATGGAACGAAAAGAGATGAAATCCATATCTAGTCCACTATAATCATTACCCCTTTAAATCTTTATATATGACCCAATAAAAAAGAAATCGGTATCATTGGATCAAATTAATTGGATTTTAATGAACTATTCCTTGGTATTCCATACTCCACATTAAAAATAGAGATGTTGGAATAAAGCCATGATTTCCTCTTCAGATCATTGAATGATCCTAGTGTAGGAATCTTTGGGTGGTCACATTAGAAGAAAATCGATTGTGTATAAGAGTCCATCTAATGCATTCCTTCTTGGGAATCCCAGTATCAGTTAGAACTATACATACCCAAAGAATGAACATTTGTCCAACATTTGACACTGATAAAGATAACTAAACAGGCCCACCTATTATAAAATTTTAGCAATGTGTATGACTACTACTCACATAGTAAATCAAGATTGACAACATGATAGGAGACAAACTTTTCACAGTGAAGAATAAACTAAGAGTATTTGAATAGGTTCCTATCAATCATTCCCAATTAAAAGAAATAAAAACACTCAAACCTCAACCTGTTGACTTAAATGAAGAAAATCTTCTTCACTTTCCAAGGTATCATCATCATCTGATCTCCATGAATTTAACTACCAAGGCATTCCATGATTGTTCAGATTTAACCACAAAAGTGCATCCAATACCAACATCGTTTCCCATGTATTTCACAAATAACTAAACAAACTAATTTTTTCCTTCCATACAAGCACTGACATGATTCATAATCAAAATCCTTAAATCCATTCAAGAAAAATCATGCATTTCCCAATAGATACCATAGGTAGTCCTTATTCTTCTTAGAAGGGAATGTATCCCCCAAAACTAAAGTGATTCTCCCAAACTCGGGAATTTCATATTCATCTTATGAAGAGATAGTCTAACCGCTCATTGCTACATTATATCAAAAAAACTTTAAATGATTGTGTAATGCTCCTCCAAAAGACAACCACAACATCAATGAATTTGGCATGAAAAGAAAAATGCATCTGGACGACATGTAAAAACACCTGGTCATCCTACAAAACTACCCCAAGCATTATGATCAATTTGATTTATTTAACTCATAGGTCACTATATTATAGTGATGACATGAGAATGAACCTACCTGCCCAAAGCTCGATGGTTTCACCGAAATCAATTGATTTGTTACAAAAAATTAATCTAGATGGTCAGAAAACATAGGAATTCATAATTCCTATCTTTTTAAAGAAAAAACATCCTAGACACTTCCTATGAGTTTTCTGCCCTAAGAATTTTAGTATCAGGTGGTCCACATAAGTGTTTTAGTCTAAACTTGAGTTGAACCATAAGATAGTTTACCTGGATGACAGCATACCACATTTTCCACCATTGAGGAAAACAAAGGGTGAGATGGCATGCTATGTAGTTGATGATGCCAAAGGAATTCCTAACATATAGAAAACTAGTTTTACCCAAAATTGAATCCCATAACAAGGTTTAGTATACCCTAAAAACACATCCGAACAAGGGTGTAATTTTGAAACTATATTCTTATGAGGGATAATGGAACCCTAACAATAGAAAATGTAAATAATATGACATTATTTAACAAGGAATCAATCTCTAAAGGTGATACCAACCATAACATAGCCTCTTATGAAGTCAAAATCTATAAACCGCATCGATTTCAAACTAACCCAAAATTTAATAGACTCAAAATCTTATAATTTTATCCATTAGTAAAGTGGAAAGGCCTATTGTAAATGATCAAAATTTTATTCCAAGGAGAAACTCAAAATGCACATAAATAACCCTTACCGAAGGGTTTAAACCACAAATACAATTATTGGTTACATTTAAATTTCTTTACATTGATTCACATAGAAACATAAATTGTATGGAATGATTTAAAATTTCACATTATTGGAAACATGCATGTATTATAATAAATTTTTCATAATAATTAAATACATTATTAATATCCAATAATAATTTAGGAAATGTAAAAATGTAAATTCAATTTATGTTTTAATGATAAGGCGATCTATGAGGGTCCCATTAGGAAAACATGTGTTATCCAAAATGAAACCCTATAGTTGTTTCTTTATTATCGAAATTGAAAATACCAAAACATGTTATCCTATAAGAACATGACCAAAATGACAGACATTGGTCTAGGTGTATATTTAAATATGTTGCAATATTCATTTTTGTTCAAAACTAAATAGGGGTTTTCATTTATACCCTCTAATGATTTCTCATTCTCACACATAATTTTCCAGTTATATGGGTGGCCAAATACCTGTCCATAAAGATCCCATACACTTTATTTTTTATAATTTATCCCCCATTAATCAAAACCTATTTACATTACCTTGAATGTTCACAACAATTACATTTCCACATAATACTTAAAATATATATCTATATATATAATTCTTGGGATGGTTTGAATATACGTGTTACCCATTCCCAGTTATAAGGATTCCCTACACCATAAAATCGAAAATTGGTTCCCGTTAATTCGCAACCATTGTCTTGGCATCCCATGAAAAAACCACATATAAACTATGTAAAGCATTCCATCATAAGTAGTAAACAAAATATAATTATATAACACTGGAATATGGAATATATACATATAATCATGTTATACAATTATGAATGCTAAATAAAATTGAAAGAATGACATTACACTCAAGAAATTAATTTATACTCAATAGTAAAACAATTATAAAAATAAATAGAATGGTATATGCATGGAATGTGAATTTTAAATGTTCCTAATTTGAAGCATGTTATACTTCACCCTTACTATACTGGGATAAGGGAAAAAATCTATAAAATTATATAAATTACCAAAAGTGGAAAGTATAATATTTACTCAAGGTGTAATCATATCAACTGTAATAAAAAATATCATGAGCAAAAATACCATCCCTAGCTACATTATAGTTTATTTTATGTGGGGTAATCGATATGAGGTAACACTATTTAACAATCACTAACACATTCATATTCCCTTGTCTACAATCCCAAAACTAAAAGGGATTGAAAAATTTTATCTCTAATACCACTTTGAATCATCCTTTCCCGACTAACCACTAATAGAGTATCCAGACCAGTGGGTCACATGGCCTCAAGTAAACCTCCATGTACGTCAAAGGATCCAAATAGAAATTATAAGGTAGTATGATTAGTGGGGAGACTATACCATCATAATCAATGTTTCATAATAGTATAACAAAAACGTACCAAAAATGAAGCATTAAATATAAAGAAATGTCATTAGTAGATGGAGGTGAAGAATAATATAATATCATGTAAATATAAATGTTCCAATTCCAATTTACAACCATGCATTTTCGATAGATGATGATACAAGTACAAGAGGTAAGAATTCAAATATCAATATAATGTAATAAATGAAAAAAATCCCATTGACTAGATCAATGAGAATATAGAGCACCATTTCAATCCTTTTATCCTAACTCCCATCTACAAGAATGACAACTCAATAAATAAACCAAGGTATTGGAAATATATGGTCTAATATGGAATATTATTGAAATGGAAGCCGGAACATGGTGTGAGTTATAAATATCTATTTTCCAGCACCCACAGTGTCTAGAAAAATCGATTCCTTGAATAAAATTTAAAGCAATGTGCATGTATAATGAAATAAAATAAAACTTAATAAATAATAATCCACCAGTCCAGTTTCCTAAGAGTCAAATGACTTTTATACCTACTTCTTCTCATAGCTAGAATAAGTGTGTGATAAGAAACTATATATATATAATATAGTACAATTATATATACCATCCGTCTATGTGAACCAACTACGTACCGAAGCTATAAAGTCATATACCTAGGATACAAGTGGTGGATGGACCAGAATGTAACACATATACATCCATCACCAGGGGAAGTACTCATAGTCTATCCCTTGGACCAACTCCAATAGCCCTCACAGTCTCTAGAAAATTGACATGGAATATATATTAGATTTATATCTAACATCCACCTACAAGAACCAATTATGCACTGATGCTAAATGGTTATATACATGGGATACTAGTGCAGGATGTACAGAGATGTAACTGACAAACATATGTCACCAAGAGAAGTGCACATGGTCTATCTGTTATCCAATATCCATGATCTATCATGGTTAAATAGAAATTTAAACAGAGAACAGACAATCTTCATACTCAAAGGCTCTCAAATTCCATTGGAAATAAACATGGAAGCTCACAAAAACTTCATAATCAAAGCCACTCACACTCCTTTTGAAATAAAAATGGAAGCTGACATGGTTATCTTACTCAAAGGCTCTCACTGTCTTTTGTAAATAAACATTAAACCTCACACGGTCTTCCCACCCAATGGATCTCACAATCCATTGAAAATCAATAGGAAAGATCACATAGTACTCATACTGAAAGGCTCTGGGAGTCCTCTAAAATCAACACGGATGCTCATGAATTCTTCCCACTCAAAGGATCTCATGGTTTTTTGGAAATAAACATGGATGTTTACAAGGTCTTCCTACTCAATGGCTTTCACAATCCTTTTGGAAATCAATTAGAATAATTTTTAAAAATGTGATATTGAATAATCATTTAAAATAATTCACAACATTAGGCATTTCCTCTCATGTTCCAATATAATGATTATAAAATGGCAATGCCTTACCATAAATTGGGGTCATCCCATTTTAAACCAATTAATCCATTTTATGAAAAGTAAATTCATTTAACGTGGATCAAATTTAACTCTGGAGGTTCCATGGTTTACTAGAAAAAAACATACAAGGGTAAATCTAATTAACAAGAATGGATAGAACATAAAAGGTCATTGGATCTATGTTAAATTACCGTGTACTAGTCCAAGTAATCTTAAAAGAATAATTAATTCAATATCTTCATTTTAACTAAACAAGGCATGGAACTTAACTCATCAAAGTTCAAGTGGTACATAGATGGTAGCATGGGAAAACTTTTAAAATCCCTAAATGGGAATTTCCTTTTGACAGAACATACCCAATCATTGAATTTATAAAATTGAAAAATCACTTAGATGGTTCCTTAGTTATTTAAAAAAATTTATAAATGAAACTCCATTTACATATTCTTTATGAGATCATATCCTAAACGTTCCATATATCAATCATAACCTCATAGAATAAACAAAAAACAACTCAATACTAAATGAAATCCTAAATTAGTAATCATTACTTTTTATATTAGAAGACAACAGACCTCTATCAAGAAGTTCAATTAAAAAAACATGAAATTAGTTAGAAGAATTCATTAATCATGATTTAAACATTTCAGTCAATATTCATAGTTAAATTTATTAATGTAATTAATAATTTATTTTTTCATAGAATCACTTAATGCATTATTAAATTAAAGAGAAAAAAGGAAAGGGAACCTACCTCTAGAAAAGAAGACCATGCTGAACACATTGGCGCTTGATATTCTTAGTAGGGGCCGCATAAAGCCGATCCTACACACCCCGAAGCATATTCACATTTTAATATACATAAGGAGACCTATACCCTATGTAAATATTAATAGGACCATGAATATTTATAGGGTTATCCTTAAGTATATCCTATATATGAATTTACATATTTACTCTTACAACTGTATGCATTTTTCATATATATACATAAGAAAACGAAGCCCCTTATATATATATATTCACATTGAAGGGTGAATATATATATATATATATATATAATGGGGGAACATGCATACATGCATATATATATATGCCTACTTATTCATATACGTTATGACTTATATGATTCTAGTGACTCAACCCCACCTCAATGATGACTATATCCCAAAACAAAAATTACTAGGGACCCTAAATCACGAATAGTCCAAAAACGAAATGTGATAAATAATGAAATGGAAGAAAAACACAACCTTAAGTGGAAAAAGAAGGTCTAAATGATCCAAAGAACATCTTCTTCAACATCAATCACCAAAACACGCATGGAGGAGTCCCGAGTATTTCACCACATGTACTAAAATCTGAAGAAACACTAAAACATAATAAACATTGACCAGGACTTTCAATAAAATGAAACATGTAAAAATAAGAGAGAAAAAAGTTCCAACCAATAGAGGATAAGATAACAAGATATCATAAATTTAATAATTGAAGATAAACCAAGAGAAAACATGAGGAATCAGGGAATGGAGGGGAGATCCATAGGGGGTGTGCCCCCACGGCCAAGGAGACCGAGGGGGGGGGGGTTCTCATCACATGATAAGTATAGGGAAGAGTAAGATTTATGCTTTTTATTTCATTTTTTTTATTATTTATGTTTTTTTAATATAAAACACATTGAACTATTTTGGTCACACGAGTTGAAAAACTGTGTGCCAACCGGGCAGAGAACAATGTGAGTTTACTAACCCAAAATTCTAACAGTGCAGGATAGGCACACATTTTTGGGAAACCGTTCATAGAATATTTACACATTATATATCTCTCATACATTAAGAAATATAGTTTTCTATTGAGTTCTGCATGGTTTCAAACAAACAATGTGCCTCTTTTAAAACACTAAGACTCTTTTATTTCTTGGCCTGATAGTCCTGACACTTATCGGGACATTCAGGGGACCCCTCAAGCCTGTACCCATGTATAAAAACTACAATATTAGGTATTATAACTCTTATAATTAAGTTCAAAATCACAATTTCTAAAAAAACAGGTACAGTTAATGAAAAATTCAATTTTCTTTGTATTTTCATTGATATCAAAAACACGGGTCGTTACAAATATAATTGATTATTAGTTTTGGATAATAATATTAATTTTTAATAACTATTATTTTTTATAAATTCATATATATATGGATAAAAGATTGTTATATTTTTTTGGACTCTCTGATCAGTAGTGGAATATTTTGATTCCTCGAGCATGAAAAATCATCTTGAATACTCATCGTTTGATAAACATAGGAGTTTTTGTTTGACAATTATTAAATGATAAAATTATACCTTACAAGTTAGTATATGTCTTTATGATCTTACTATAAGTAGTAAAATAATTCCTCAACACTAGAAAAAGGATATTTGAGAAAACAATTATCTGTTTACTTTTCGTTCAGACAAATCAATTGTCTTTCAACTAATTAAAATTTATGGTTTTGTGATGGTTGATTTTATAATGACCATGTTTTCTATCACTATCCATCAAAACCTGATAGTTTTAATTAACTTCCATGTCTATTTTTGTCACTTTATAGTAATTGTTTCCTA
Source organism: Viscum album (assembly GCA_963277665.1). Lineage (NCBI taxonomy): Eukaryota > Viridiplantae > Streptophyta > Magnoliopsida > Santalales > Viscaceae > Viscum > Viscum album. The sequence continues at coordinate 1,868,016,033 of OY728131.1, forward strand.
ATCTAAATCAATATTATGAGGTAATATTCAGGTTTTACATTCCCACTTTTTTAGAGGATATTTTATTAATCATATTTAAAATGTTGGCTCCCCAAAAAAATATCAGACATCCAACATTGATTTTATAAGGGAAATTTCAATTTACAAGGACATTATTTTCTTTTCAATTTATTAATTGTATTGGAATGGTATCTTATAAATTTTCACTACCATTAAATTTATCTCAACTGCATGATGTGTTCTAGGTATCAATTTTGAGGAATTACATAACTGATCCTTTACATTTACTAAACTCAAATAAAATACCATAGTATGTGGATATCTCTTCTAAAAATAAACTAATTGAATTTCCAGATCATATACAAAACTTTCTAGAAACAATACCTCTCATCAAGATAATGTTTTGTGGAGAAACCACCAGTTTGAAAATGCTATGTGGGAACATTTTAATTTTTTGAGTCAAATATATCATAATTTGATTCTATTAGCATGAAATATTTTGATGGAAATTTTGTTTTTAATGGGGTATAATGTAACACCAATATATTATTATTAAATATTTTTTTAATAATTTGATTTTAATTGATGTCTTGTGTTACAAGCGAAACATAGTTGCTAAAAAACATCAATTTTTTAATTAAAAATATCTGAAAAAGAAAATTTTGACTCATCTATTTGAATGAATAGTATGAATAAGATTAATATAATTATAAAAATATGTTTTTTTCATGTATATATAAAAAAATTTGAAACCTTATTTATAAAATAAAATAAAACCCTTTTCTAAATAAATGGAAACGATTTTATGAAAAAAAATACTAAAATGTGAACAATTGTGTTTTATACCAATAAATATGTTAATCAATGTTTTTGGATTATATTAATGATATCCATAATCAATATTTATTTTATCAATCATAATATCTGTTTTCTAAAAATTATATAAGAACATATCCAAATTTACACATAAATGATCTATTTTTATGACAAGGCAGTTTTGATACCTTTTGATGGAGAACTTCTCTTAAATTTAGTTCTTGAAATTTATATAAAATATATTTTGACTAAATAAACAACTTCACTGAATTTTTAATAAAAAAATTTACTTTCATGGAATTATTTTTATTTTTTGATAAGTTTCATGTTTTTATTAATAGTAAAACATACCTCATTTTATTTGAAAACATCGTCTCATTTAAATAATTTACTACTAAATTATATTTTTGATTGGTATTAAACTATAATTATATCAATATTTTTTTATTAATAAAATTTTATTTTTTTTAACCAATTCAACACTGAAGTTAGATTTATGAAAACATTTCAAATTTTTGAACATTTAAACTTTAAAATATTTTTTTATCCCGTCTGTAGGATTGATTTATTATTAACTTCTTAATGTTATATGAAATAAAAATTTACAAAAAGTATTTAATATATAGAATAGTAATCCCCAAATTTAATAAATAGATACCTTTTATTTTTGGACAGTATGAATATTAACTTTGGTTAATTTTTGTTACAATCATGGAGGGTAAATAGAGAAATTTAGGGTAAAGATAATATTATAAATATTATAAAATTACTATAACACTTTCCAATATTTATTTGATGAATATAATTAGACCCTTGAAACATAAGGTGAAATATTTAATTATATAGTTGACAATACTTCAAGTAAATTAGTTAAATATTATTATTATCAAAGAGAGTGACAAAATGTCACACTCAAATATTTAATAAGTATATTATTTTTAATATGTATTTACATAGAATATATCCTCGACTATAAATATTATTCTAAATTATAAAAGGTTTACATAAATCATGGAGATTTATATATAATTTTTATTAAAAAACAATTGTCATAAATTATTATATAATGATCATTAAATAATTATTCTATTATTGAAGAACTCAATTTAGTGATAACTATATTATTAAAATAGATTTAATTTCAATTATATAAGGTGATAAAGTAATTTAATAGTAAAATAATATAAATTAGGATTGTATTAAAGGAATTTTTTTATGTTTTATTTCTGTATTGATCTATATAAATTCAATGTAATAAATGGTGTCAAAATTGATATTAATGATATTTGAAATAATATTTTATTAAATTAGATAAAAAAAACCTAGAATAATAAATAAGGACAAATAGGGTAAATTATGGTAAAATTTGTTATAAATTTCCTATTTATGGTAAAATTTACAAATTATATATTACAATATCTACCAATTAATATTTAAAATTTTGATACAGTAGATAAAATTAAAATAGGTTACTTACATGTTTGATAAAAAAATATAAGTCATAAATAACACAAAAACCATTATGAAATCTATTAAATGAATTTATTATCACAGAATACGAAATTATAATAAAATCACATTCCATTTGGATATATTTTAATTGAGATTTTATTTATTTTTAATTTAATATTTTGAGAAAATCCAAATGTTCCCCTCTCCTCTTTTATAAAAGAGATCCTCTTCTTCACTTCACTTACCACATGAAAACTGATTTTTTTCAGCCAAAAATATGTTCAAAAATCATAAAAATGTCCCTCCATTTATCTTATAATAATTAACATTTTCACAATTCAAACCAATGTAGTCCCCTTGTGAAAATAAAAAATAGATGCCTAAAGAAGAGGCAATGATAATCAATGAACAACTTTGTTTTATTTTCTTCAATATACCCATAAAATTATTTCTATATCATGTTTATAAAATAAAATAAGTATAATAAATATATTTAGTTGTTTTTATGTTATGGTTTTGACTTACACTCACACAGACTTCCGTCAAATGGGGTACACAATCATTATTATTATGTAGGACACATTACCGCAATGCTAAATGATGTTATGTGTTCTTTAATTACTCCATTTCATGATTTCGAATAATGATTTATATTCTATTTTTATATGATATATATAAAATTTAAAATTTATTAATTATTATTAATTTTTATATAACCCATTCCTTTATGACTTCCGTTTTGTGGAAGTACGATAACATAGTTTATTGATGTGTGGATTATCTCCTAACCAAAGTGATGTGATTTGTTCAAACATTACATGGACTGTATTATGTATGGGTATAGTAAAGATATATGATATAAATGAAATTAAAATTCAAGTGTAATTTTAATATTTATACACAAATATATGTCATTTATATTATTTCTCTCAATATTATAGGAAGTAGGAAACAACGTTCATGCATACGTATGACCTACCCTCCGCATGAACCATGTATTGTATTTCACTTTTCTATAATTTTTAGATTATTGTAAATACATATATACATAATATATATTAAATTAATTTCATTATTTTAACTATCAATATTTTTAAATCATGATATATGTAAGATGACCAAATATATAACAAATCAAAACACATGTAAAATACAATGTGGTTATGACACAAAAGACAATTTTATATTGGTATAGTTTATAAATGGGTAACTGAAAGTCATAATTAAATCATATATTTTATGATATGATTGAAGATATATTATTAAATTATATATAGTAAACTTATATTTATTATACATAAGTATTCAATGAGTACAATGTGAGTGAATACATAAGGTATTGTGATTTCTAGTTTCACTATTATTTCTGAGAGACTTATGTCATATTCACCACTAGTTATTTTGTGGTTCATATACTACCCATGAATGAAATGTATTATCATTAAAATTAAATATATTATTACTTAAATATCAATATAATTATCACTATTTCATAAAGTTTATAGTTCAGAAGTAATTAAATTAGTAAGGTGATTTTGTCTCAATTTTCTTTCTTCGGGTCACATGTAATGTTATACACCTTAATTATTTTAGAATATTCATATAATACATTATGACATGTTTTGTCATGAATATAATTCATTTAATTATATTATATTATTTGGTTAATTCTTTAGTCATTCATGAATCAGTTTTCCTTAAATATATGGTTTTCTTAAAATGTATTAAAAGCATTTTAAATGATCATTTAAAGAATTTTATGGAAAATGGATTTCAAGGATGATTAAAATCGTTTTCAAAACATACATTATATATTTTAAAAATAATTTTCAATAGAAAATATTTTTAAAATTTTTTATGATATAAAATGAATTTTTGTTAATGAAGGAATATTTTTAACAAGAATTATTTCAAATGAAGTTACGAAATAATTTTCCATTTATGAAAACATTATTTGAAGTTAATTATTCTCTATTATTGTGAGGACTTATGGATTTTATACATACTAATTTTATTTTGAGTTTATTTTTTTGATAAATGATTTATGTTATTGTGGAACAAAAATGTATGGTTTTAATTATTTGATGGTGGGACCTATATTTCCCGCCAATGCATTGAGTAAAGATTTATATCACAAGATATAATGATGGAAAACAAGTTGATGTGCACAACACACTATGGTATGAAGGGGAAACATGATCCACTATAGAAAGAAGGGGAAATGTTATCCAATATAGGAATAAGTGGAATCTCGATCCACTATAAGTAATGGTCTATGATTGGGATGGTGGTGTGTCCATCCTAGTATGTGCATCACCCCATTAAGTGGAATGATAATTATTGTAAAAGAACTATATCTTATAGGGAATGATATTACATATTTATGTGTCTAGAAAAAATTACTTATCTTATACAATGCTCTATTTTCATAGATTATTATCTTGATTTCCATATAATTAATGTGTTATGAACTACAAATATTTATTCTATGACTCCTGTATATGATCATTGATATGAAATGTGTGATCCTAAAATTACATACTATTGTTCTCATACACTTATGGTCATGTTATATTTTTGGTTATCCCTTATGTTTCCTGAATAATAAAATGATTCCACCATTTAATTTGTTTCCTTTCCACATGTTATGAAAAAAGGTTTTATGTAGGATATATCTAAAAAGTGTTTCAAACATGATGTAATTTTTGAGATCATATAGAGTATGCTTGGATAATTTTTTTATAATAGATGTGAACGTTTTTTATATTAATCTAACATTATAAAACTAAAAGGTTCTTTTATGTTTAAGTGATTCATTATTTATTACTGAAATTATTGGTTTTGAAGGAAAAATGAGGTCATATTTGTAATGTTTATGTCATTATCCCTATATTTGAATGTGTGGATTATAGGTTGTTACACATTGATCACATCAGCTTCAGGACAAGCTATCAAAGTTTAACTTATTGATTCAAGAGATGAAAATTACAGGAATGATATTTCAATGAATTTTATATCCAAAGACACAAATAACATCAAGGAAATGATTCCAATAACATGTACATAACATTTGCTTGAAATAGTGAGTTTTTATTTGTTTAGTGGGATACTAAGAACATTTTTACAAGGAATGAACCTACCTATTAGCAAACATGGATGCATTGATGATGATTGGAGTGTTGTTTCAGTTATATAATTAGTGTGAATAGATATTTCTTGAGCTAGAGAGGTTGGTAAATACTAAAAAATTTTATAATTTCTCATGTTCGAGATTGTATATGTTTTAAGAAATAATGAATTTGGTATTATGTTTGATGATATATTTAATGTAGAGGAAGAGAGGAGTTGTTTATTGGTAACAAGAGTTGAAACCACACAAGAGGCACTATCCAAATAATGACTTAGACATTGCATTTACATTCCGTGGTCTGATATTTTCGTGAAATTAGATCTTCCCTGGATGGTTTTTTTAGTACGAACCAAAAGATTCATCTCAATATCCTCAAATAGCAAGACATATATCTGAGGAAGGGGTGTTGTGTAGAGTGTCTATAGATATTAGACATTGATATAGCTTATGAAAAATGGAAACCTAAAATTGATTCATATTATATTAGAAATAGCACCTATATAGATCAGGTAATTTTTTATTTACTTTTAGATAATCAACAGTTCCCGGTGATCATGATAGATGGATGTAGGATAAATGCCTTTCAGGACAATGGATTAATGGTGTTTTCTCTATTGGTGGTCACATATTATAACTCCATGATATTTTAAAAATTTAACCTCATTTTAAATAGTGTACATGAAATTAAAAATAAATATTATATGAGAATGTAGAACCTTAAGATATTATGATATATTTCATTTAAAATCAATTCAACGTCTTTGATATCTTGCGTAACAAAAACCACTTGGTTTTAATAAACTGAAATATAGAATATTATAATAACATAATCATAAAATTATTAGGTATGAAAAGGACTCAATAAATTATTAAAATTATACAGTTTAAACACGAATAAAATAAAATAATTTTTTATTTTTTAATTATTAAAATTATGTTCTATTTATTTGACAAAAAAGTGTGTTTTAAAAATTTTATGTTTTTATATGGTTTTTTTGTCTCACTTTGTTAACATAAATTAAATTAATTTTAATAAATTTCAAAAAAATTAGATTAAAAAATTAACTTTTTAATTGAAATCAACATATAAAAATTTACTTAGGGATAATTTTTTGGGTCTTTTTTGAGAATATGTATTTTTCAGTAAATAGTGGAAAATAATGTTTTTTTTTGCAAAACAATCATTTCACTATAATAAATTAATCATTTTATAATACTCATAGTGATATTAATTTTAATTAAATTAAAGTATAGTGTAATTATATATTTTTAATCCAATTAATTACATTTCAAGAAAAGTTATACTAGATGTTAGTATAAGTTATTTTTTGTGTTAAAAAAACATTTTTTTTTAAAATAATTTTATTGCGAATAATAATTAACTATTCTAATTAACATAAATAGTAAATAAAGGTGAATTAAATAATTTAAATTTATATATAATATTTATATATTTTAATATTTTAATTCATATATTGATTATTTATATTTATACGGTTAATATAAGTTAATATTTTCCTTGAAAAATACATTTCCTAGAAATTGCTTTTTTATTTTCTGTGTGGGATTAATTTTATATAAAATTATGCAACTTATATTAATAGAATTATAAAAATTGTATTGGAATAATCATCATTCATATTATCTAATAATTTTATGTTAAATTATTCCAATAATTAATAATAATAACTGTTAAAATTAATTACTACTTTTAGGAGAAAATGGGTTTACCATGGCTAAATATATGAAGATAATGGACTAAATAACCAATAAACTTGTCCAAATCACATTGGATGGATTTATTTTGATCATATCAGTTATAAGGGTATATAATGAGCCTTTTTTAGCCATTTTTAATCTTAAAAATGTGGATAAACATCATTCTTTCCCAAATTCTATATGTGCCCTCTCCCCCACTAATAAAGGCCACCCACTCTCCATAACTCTTCAAAATTCAAAACCCCGTTGGTTCATCAAATGTATCATTAAAAAATATTAAGATTTATTCATTGTATATTATAGCATGTATTTAATGATACACCATTAATATAATTGAATATATCATCCTAAGGAATTATGTTATATTTATTTTTAAACAAATTTTATCTCTTTGATAGCTTGTTATAAACACAACCTAGAGTATGTATAAAATGAAACAAATTATATCATTATATGATAGCCATTAAATTAGACAATATGAATAGTACTATATAAATTAAGAAAATTATAGAAATCTATTTATTAGGCATGAAATAAGAATAATTTAAAAGGGAAATATTTTTTTTCTTCCGAAAAATGATTTTTTTCCAAATGAAGGTTATCTCATGAGTTACACAAAAAAATTAAATTCATTTTTATCATTTTTAGAAAATTTATTATATAAATTTATGTTCATTTTTGTAATTATAATATCAAAATTATTTTATGGTTATTTTTTAGATTTTTCAAATCATTATAAATTTTCAATGAATATTGATCAATATTGAATTTTTTTTAGAAATAGTATTTACATTTAAATTATTTATAAAAATTATTATAATTAAAATTTAATTTAAAATAAAATTAGTTATATTATATATATTTTAATCAAATATATTTCATTGGAATCATTTTTATGTTGGATTTAGATATAAAAACATTCTATAGTTTGGAAAATTTTCTCTTTAAAAAACTTGTTTCTCATCATGTCTGTGGGATTCATTTTAAATTAAAATTTTACACATACATTAATGGAATTTTTTAAAATATATTCCTTATTTCTAATAAAAATAAAAAATACTATGTAATAAAGAAAACATATTTTTTTCAAAAGAAATAGTGAAAAAAGTATAAATTAATTACAATATTTAAGGTAAAAATTGATTACATGAGGTTCTACTTAAAAGGATATGGGTAAAAATAACCTAACAAATATCTAGAATATATTTTATGGAAATATTTTGGCCCTATAATTTCAAATTCATTAAAATTTTCATTTTCATTCCTTTTTTAAAATTAAAATATATAACAAACCATGAATTTCATACATTGATATTATATTGTTTTTGCAGAAGACATAATATATTAAAAAATAGATGCCCAAAGAACATATTAGTTTATTGTAATTAAAAATATGTAATCTTAATCAAAATATTTATTATATATCAAAATATTCTATTACCAATTTATTCATAACGAGAACCCTTATTGGCATGTAATACTTGATAACTTTCTTTATAGCATGTAGGATAATATTAGAATGGGTGAGCTTAGATTATTATTAAGGGTATAAAAGGGATATATGTAGCATAATCATTGACAAAAGGGTATGAGAATAGGATAATATAATTAAAATATCATTCCCTTCAATTAAAAAATCACAATCTTATGTTATAGAAATTAATATGACATGAATCATAAAAGATTATCTTTGATATAAGACATTGAATTGTAGAAAACACATAGTTATAGAAAATCATTTCCTTAGTAGTTTGATCACTTTTCCAAGACTATCATAGTTTAATTAGTTCACTACCCAAATCATATAATGAGTCAATGTTCACTCCCAATACTATTATGGTAGAAATAATCTTTTACTGACCTCCTTTCACTCCATATTCTAGTTCCAAATTACAAAAAAGAGATCACATCCCATTCCAATAATATCTATATCATTTGATAAAAATATTTACCTTATTTATTGTAGGTAGATTAGTTCAAAAAATTCAGAAAATTAAAGACATAAATATTTTCCTCACAAAAACATAAGTAATTTATCATATCATAAATCATGAAAATAAATTGTTTTTGTAAACTTTTTATCCCAATATAGCTAATAGAAAAATAACATAATCCACAAACGTCACAAAAAAATAAACCAATAAGATATAGAATATAAATGGTACCCTTTGATTATATCCCACGTAAATTATGAGTAGCACCAACATATAACATCATATATGGAAAATAATTTTGACTGATATTTTTTGGGAATTTATTGTGGAAAATATCCATTCCACATTGAAAAAAAATCAAATCATAAAAACAATTTAAGTAAATTTTAATTTAAGATAACCTATAAAAATTATAGTGGAATCTTTGAAACAATTGTAGACATCATTTGGATCTATTTTCTTGAAAATGATTAAAAGACCATTTAAATAACTTTTAGAATATTATTTAAAAATTTGTTTTGAAGAAATAAATATTCTATAAAATAAAGATAATTGAATGACCCTGAAACACCCTGAGGGGGAATGAGTGAATCAGGGTGTCAGATTTTTTTTTAAGTGGTGGATCGTGTTCCCACATTAGTAGGAACTTGTTAGATATATCAAAAAATGATAGCAGAAAGATGACACAACACTTTTACTTGGTTCACCACAAAAGGGCTGCGTCCAGGGAGCATACGCCGACAGTATGTCTGTCGTTCCAAAATCTACTAATCTTCAAAAGTTTATGAATTATAAGTCTTGGAAACAGTTACTCTTTTCGAGGCTCACTTCCTTTACAAAAGTTCAATGATATCTAATTGTGTCCCTTGGGTCACTCTCGTTGAGTCCCTCTAGCTTAATTCCTTTGTTGATGTCACGACCCTTCCTCGGGGCCGTGTCGTGACTACTCCAAGCCCGCCTTCCATAGGCCAGAGGCTGGCGACTAGCACTAAAGTTGTAAATCCCAATAAGAAGAGAAGAAATTTCATTTATATAAGTAATAAAACACAACAGAGTACCCAAGATGAAGTAAACACTATGTCAACTGAGTACAAAAGTAAGTGCTGCAAAGTAAATGGGCCAGCATACAAACCCAACTGAAAGTATAGTACAACTGAGAAAATTAAAGTACAACAGCTGAAATGTAGAGAAACAACCACTGAGACGTCTTCCGGAAACCCCACCTGAAGGGTGGGTATAGATGGTCCCCTCAACTCCTTGGATTCGTCTGTCCGCTCTGGGTACATCCCACCTGATAGTCCACCTCCAAATTTTGTCCCGCTCCATAAGCCTCAACCACGATCAACGTTGTCTGTCGTCTGTAACCAACAAAACGTAGTGCGGGTATATCCCATGCAGGGGTGAGTATACGATACTCAGTAGGGACCCCGAGACCCCCTAAAGCCTCCCAGAATCCACAAAGAGTAAACCACAAAGTAAGGATAAAATCATGAAGTATCAAGCGATTCAACTTTGGTATATGGTCATTAATATACCTAAGTTATCAATTCTAGTTCGGCTCCAACTCATGAGCCCAAGTACAACCCAGTCCACATAGGATAGCACAACCTAATCCGAACAGGAAATCACAACCCAGTCCACACAGGGAATCACAACCCAGTCCACACAAGAAATCACAACCCAGTCCACAAAGGAAATAACAACCCAGACCACACAAGAAAATCACAACCCAGTCCACACAGTAAATCACAACCCAGTCCCCATAGGAAATCACCACCCAGTCCACACAGGAAATCACAACCTAGTCCACACAAGAAATCACAAGCTAGTACACACAGAAAATCACAAACCAGTCCACACATGAAATCACAATCATATCGAAGATTATGATTGAAAATCAAGATTCATCTCACACAGGAATACTACTCACGAAGAGTTCTGGATATTATTAGATGTAACCTTTGATTCATCCTCTCTGCCGAAACCATGTACGATCCAAGTATAGAAGTCATCGATGCCGAACCCATGTAGGTTCCATGTACAGTGACCATCGCTGTCGAACCCATGTAGGATCCAAGTACATTCATCCTCACTGCTGAACCCAAGTAGGATCCAAGTACAGTCATCCTCATTGCCAAACCCACAGAGGATCCATGTACAGTCGTCCTCGTTTCCCAACCCACATAGGATCCAAGTACAATCATCATCGCTGCCAAACCCACGGAGGATCCAAGTACAGTTGTCATCGCTGCCACAGCAAGCTCTAGGGTTCCTGCACACAGCGTGCTCAATTCCGAGAGGGTCTGCTCCACGATCCAAAGGGTTGATACATCAACTGAAATGAAGTCCCATGAAGAGTAATCTCAAAGTACCGCCTTGTAAAAGGGGTCTCAAAGCAACAAACGGCGCGTCAATCGGACGGCAGGTCTGTGAGTTATTAGTCTTTTCGTCCCGGGGGCCCGGTTGGTTTCGTGTATGAACCAACCCGACCGTATCTCAACTGTACCCCGAACTCTCATAGGGTATACTAATAGGGACCATTTCCCAACATGATTACCATCGCCGCTGATGGTTAGTCAAACGGACGTCCGGTCTGAAAGTTATCAGCTTTTCTGTTCCAGGGGCTCGGTTGGATTTCGGGTACAATCCAACCCGGCCTTACTCCAACTATGTCCAAACCTCAGGTGAATTATTCCAAATGATCCGTCTCATCAAGAGGAATCCAACAAGTTAGGGTCACATCATTCGAACATCTGAAGCTCAAGTTATAAGCGTTTCCGCTCTAAGGGCCCGGTCGTGTTCGAACCAACCCGGCCATAACCAAGGTTCGCCAATACCTTGTGTTTAATATACCAAAACGACCGTCTTGATCCAAGGAATCATATTCAACTAACGTTTCAATGATCTGAGGTCCGTAGACCAAGATATTATCATTTAACTGAAGAGGGTCCGGAAATAGGGGTTTGGGCTCGGTCCGACCCGTCCCAATACCCCTGGGTCGGCCCAGTTGGGCACGGCCTGGCCCGGATGGCATGGCCCGGCCCCGCTCGGCCGACCCACGTGGTTGGTTGTGTGGCTTGCCGACCAGGCAAAGTGGCGGCGCCCAGAGGGGCCCGCCCTAGCCACGGATTTTTGGGGTGTTACACCCCCCAGTTTCAAAGAAATGGTCGGCCTTCATGGTCGGCCCCTTGGATGACCGTAAGACCACCCCTTGGGTCCCGCCTCTGGATGGCGCTGGAAACCGGCATGGTCGGCTGCCCTTCCAAGTCCGTCACGGCCTTAGGCCGCGGGTTTCTTCCTCCGACGCAGTGCGTCGGCACCGCGGCCCCCCTCCACGGCCCCTGATGCTCTGGGGTAGCGTGACGGCGCCACGCCCCTCCGCCGCGGTCTGAATCTATTCTGTGGCCTTCCTCGCCTCTCCAGAGCGGCGTGACGGTGCCGCGCACCACCGCTTCCGCGGCCCGCTCCAGTCGCGGTCCCCTTCGTCCCCGCGCGGTGAAACGGCACTGCGCCGCCTTCGTCGTGGCCTTGCATGGCCGTGGTTCCCTGGCGATCACCGCATGGTGAAATAGCACAATGCACCTCCGCCTCCAACATAATTGAAAATTAAAAAAGAAGAGGGGAAGAGAATCTGTCGTGTTTGTGCGGTCCGATATCCTCTCGTTATGACGATATCATGCGGCCAAACCTTAAGCAATGAAGAACGAAGATAATACTTGAACAAAAATTAACCCCTACCTCGATAATCGATGTCGAACGTCGGCATCACGGTTGACGGATTTGCAAGATAAGGATTCATAGACGTAAATGGAGAGTGTTCGAGGAGGAAGCGGTGCATCCCCTTTTTGTCATGGAGAGAAGATTGTAAGGTGTAGCGTGTTCTCGTTCTTCGTCTGAGGGTTGAATAACGAAGCTTCTCTTATTTCTTCAGAGGTTCCCCCACCATATTATTTTCCTAACCAATAATGTAATAACCTACTCCCATTTAATTACAAGCCACCCTTTTCAAATTAATTCAAGATATTAATTATGTGTGATGGAAAACTTTAATGAAGGAGAGGAAGGTGGAGAGGCTACTTAATTTAAGAGGAGTCATCCAATTAATTCAAGGGGTGATAAAGGGGGGGTTTAAAGAGGGTTAAAGAGTTTGGGAATGTGAAGGATTGGGGATTGTGTATGCCCCGCCTCACATTTATCCTCACATGGGTAGTTAGGAACTAGTGGATCCCACCCAACTCCCTCACTTAGGATATAACCACTTTATATATAAAAATAAAATTGTCCCACAATTTTATTCACTTCCCAATTAATCCAAAATTTTTAACTTCGCCTCTCATGCCAATGCATCTACGGTAAAAGTACTCTTATGAAATTATCGGCATTGTTAGTTCATCGGTGCCCTCGAATTTCAATTCTGAGCACCATTTCAAAAGATAAAAAAACATGCTTGTTCGTTCACTGAACATACCCGAGCTAAACTTCGGAAATTGATAATGGGCACACCAGGCCTCGTAATCATGTGCCGTCAGAAATTGCATACTCGTAAAATACCAAAGAAATTAAGGAAAAATTTTCCTTGATATTTATAGGTCTTTATAGGTGAAGTCACAATCATTTTATAGATGTGAAGGTATCTTCAATATATTTTCATTGAAGTATTTTCCTCTACCTAGCACGAGACTCTGCTTGCATCGATGTCCGGAATTGATTCACTTGAACGCACTAAACCACTAAACCAAATAATCAGAATGTGAAAACAGGTTTCACTGACAATTTCATGCAACACATACCATTTGCACGCAAGACCTCACATTTGTGCGCAATATTTTCTTTTTCTGTGGAAAAATATTTCGCACAACAACACCTTTTTTGCACAACTGGATGGTTTACACACAGCCTCAACTCTTACACATAGCTTTGCCTTTTTCATTTGACATCAAATTTTACGTGAAACCTCATGTTTTAGGTGAAACTTCTCCTTTTTCATGCACCTTCCACTTTTTCACTCACCCTCTCCTTTTTCGCACAAGTTGGAATTTTTCGTGCACCTCAGAATTTTTCGTGCAACTTCCTTTACACGAACCATTTACATACATCAACACTCAGATCTTCTCTAAGTCTTTAGCCATATGGAATAAGGGGTTTCACCTCTTATTTATAGTCATCGTTGACCACCACGTGCAAAACCCTTCGTGGCGTGAAAAACACTCATTTGGTGTGCAATACATTTCGCGCAAGAACCATTTTCCACACACATCTCCATTGTTTTTGCACAGCCCATGCCTTTTCCATTTTTCGATGTTCTGATTCTGAAAGACTTCTTGAACAAATAACCTTGATTCACTATTTCGCGCACCATTTTCTTTTTCATGCACAACCCACCTATTTCATGCACAACTCACTTATTTCACGCACCACTTCCTCTTTGCACGCACCTCCTTTTGCCAATAACCCATCACTGCATTTTCTGATTTTTAGGCCCAAAATATTTTTGAACACTAAGAAATGACGCTCCCTTCAATACTTTTCTTTTCTTGAACTGTATGATCACATTACTGGGAAACATTTTAAACTTTTAATGAGGGTTGACAACAAACATAAACCATACTCCAATTCTTACATAGAATAGCCATGGTTCGAAAAATAATAACATTAAATTAAGCTTAAAATATCAAGAAAATAATTATGTTCATGATACAACATGTAAAATGGTAGTATATACCCCACATAAAAGAATATTGTTTCAAAACATAACATGTATCTTAAAAAAATTGAGACAAAACTACATTAATTATTTGGTAAATTTGTCGCATTAAATCCCATGAAAGATAGATCATAAAATGAATATGTAAATAACCCTAAATTTAAGGATAAGGATCATATAATACACTCATGTTCAATATATAGACAACACAAAATAAACCATTTTTGAATATTTCCTAAATCTCGCAAAAAATAAAAGTGAGTCAAGAAATACGCTCACCTTAAGCCATAGAATTCATTGTACACATTCAAAACTACTATATAATAAATATAAATTTATTAAAAAAATTAAAAAACATTTATTACCATATTTTATATAATATGTGATTCTTTTATAACAGTATATTACATATTTATTATAATTTCTAGGTTAAAATGATGTTTCAATTAATAATCGTTTTGTTGATCATAAGTGTATTGACTTGATATTATCAATCCTCCAACATAACTACTGATTTACATAATTAAACAAATGTAAAAAAAATTTATATATCATATATATATATGATATAAATATCTTTAAATGATAGATATACGAAAGGAAATACATTGTTCATAGAGATGATAGGCCATACATACACATGATCATTTTGTTGTTTTCTTGTCATATTGAAAGTTATAATTTTGTTGAATTATATATATATATATATAATTAAAATATTATTATTATTTTAAAAAAAATTATACATTTAATAAACCAATCCTTAATATATTTAGTTTAACATTTAAACAAATCACATCATTTTGAGGAGGTTGTAGTACACATGTCAACAAAAGAAATTATTGTTTTTACAAAAAATTGAATGCATGATGGTATTTTTATAGGAAAATTATTGATTCATTTATATATAATAAATATAATTTATATAATTTAAAAAATAATTTCCATCACAATTCTTATCAGGATTGGTTGTAATGGAAAGATAAAAAATTATTGTTTCGTGAGGCGGTAGTATGCCGTAAAAACGAATGGTACTTTGGTAACCCATTAGAAGAAAGTGGGTATATGGGTAGATATAACAAATAATATAACAAAATTTATGTATATTTAGGATAAATATGATATTTTATAAAAATGAAATAAAATTAATTGGGGATTTTACATAATAAATTAAACAAAAACTTTCATTGATTAACGTTACATATTCTTTTGGTATCTCTTTTAGATTAGAAAAAAAAGGACTTTGTTGGTAAGATTTATACCCAACATAAGGATTTTAAGATTATTTTTGGGATTATTTAAGGATATTTGGAAATATTATGGTCCATATAAAGGGAATTATAGGTGTCAAGAAAAAATAAGGAGAGGTTCTCTTTTATAAAAGAGGGAAGTCAAACTTTTGGAATAACCACAAAATATTAATTTATAATAAACAAAATCTCAATCCAAATTCCTCAAAAAGTCCATTAATTCAAAGAAAATACAAGATAAAATTCTAATTGTTTCATAAAATATATTTTGGATAGGTTTTGTATTAATTTTATACCTTATCATTTTTATTTTCAATTAGTTAACCTATTTTAAATTTTACTTCTGTAATAAAATTTTCATTTAGAAATGGTTTATATTTTTTACTTAAAATTATTCAATTAAACAAAAAATATCCAATTTATTAAATTTTAGACGAAAAATTATCCTCTTTATCTTTATTTATGATTATTATTATTTTTAACAAATTTTAAAAAATATTATCTTCATAAAATATATTTTGCATCAATTTGGACATTATTCATTACAATGACATTAATAAAATAATTAATGAAATATAAAATTGATAAAATTCATTTAATAAATACATAATATGTCATATTAACATTTATAATTATTTAATAACTTTAATTAAGTCAAAATGATATTTATTTTAATATTTATAACATCATTTCATTGATTGTTTCGATGATTGAATGATTATTGCATCATCCTTGTTCAATTATTTTTGTTAAATGTATATATTCACTAAAATTTAAAATTAAAATTCCATGACGTATAAAAAACATTTATATTTCATATTAATTTCTATAGTCAGAAATATATTATAATTATCTATATATTAAAAATATTATACATATTTAAAATAAGAGTGTGACATTTTGACATTTTCTTTGATTTTAATAATATGAAACTTTATTTCAGAGTAATATTCATAATAAATAATAATTTTTTTTATTTATGACATAAGGGTCTAAATAAATTCTTGAAAGAGAGTTTAGGTATGTTTTAGAGTACATTAAAAATATTTATAATATTATTTTTCACCCTTAATTACCCAATTTACCATTAACTTTAGAAATAAAATTTTGAAAAGCTATATTTCATATAATCCTAAAATAAAGGGGATAAATTTAATAATTTTTTACATTATGATTCCAAATATGGAATCAATTTTTTCAAATTTCATTCATATAATTTTTAGAAATTAATTTACAATAAATCTAGTGGATGAGATGACCAAACATGTTCTAAAAGTGAAAATGTTTAAATGTTTAGAATGTTTTAACATCCAATGTCAATGATAGATTGATATCAAATGACCAAAATTAGAATATATGATATAAAATTGATCTTATTATTAATATTTATCATAAAAATATATAATTTAACAATAAAAAATATTTTGATGAAAAAACTATTTTAAATTAAAATTCTGTATCTTGTCACTATTAATCAAAATATAAATCATTTGGAAAAATAACAATAATTAAAACAAAGAAAATATTTATATCCCCAATTAAATTAAGTAGTTTATTTTTCATATATAATTTATAAACATTTAAAAAACCAGATTTAAGGGTTCTATTCCATTAAATGGTGGAGAAACTATAATTTAAGAAAACTAGTTCTTTTATGCGTAAAATTTGATTGGTTCTTATATCATGTCGAGAAGAAACATAGGATGAATGTTAAAAATAAAATACAATAAATTATATATATATATATATATTCCATTTATATAATCCAACATGTTTTATTTTTTATCTTTTGTTAAAAACACACTTGTGTACGTTTAAATAGTTTTTAAGAAAATAATTTATTTCTATTTTAAAAAGGGGCTTACATTCATTTATAATTAATAGGTCAAAGTATTATATACATAGGTGTAAAAAATAATATCATAATTCAGTAAATCTTCTTCATACCCACCATTCTAACAGCTGGTTAATTATTTTATTTAGAAAATAATTATGATAACATAATGATGTCTCATAGAAACATTTTATTGTGTTCAACACAAGCTAAGATAGTGTTATGTGAAATGAAATAATGAAAATTCATTTAAAAAAATTCATTTTATTAAAATAATGTAGTGTTATATTCTACCCCATTAAAATTAATTTAAGGCTAAAAATTATTCAGGGTCATTAATGTTTTAATACACTAATGTTTGTTTCATAGAAAACCACATCGTAAAAATGAATACAAAATCAAACTTTTAAAAAGGAAATTTACAATCATAACTATAACCCAAATTAAAACCTAACATTGTTTCCACATTGGAAAACATGTGGGTAATGTGAAAGCATTTTCATGGAATAAAATACTAAATAATCCTAGAGATTGATAAAAATCATGGATCATAAGATAGTGAGTTATCCAAAAAATGTTAACAATAACACACAAAAAAATTATGAAGAATCGTATAAGAAGAAATTTCAAGAATAAATAATGATTATAATTGGAATAAATTTTATTTCAAACCCATTTTTTAATTATTGAAAAATCATCCCAAGGGGATATACTTAATTAATTTCAGAGAAATTTTTGTTTTTTGGGCCTTGATAAATTCTAACATCAACTATTATTCAACGAAATGAACATGAGTATTTCATTATAAGAGGGTTTTCTGATCATGGGATCCATAAATTAAATAATAGGTTATTCTATCTAAATTTATTTAAAAAGGTGAGTAATATTTTAAAAATATGCATAAATACTCTTATGGTGTGATAAAAAATTAATCACACAAACATCATATGAATATTAACTTAAATATTCTATAATTAGAAAAACATAAAATATATATAATATATGAAAATACAAAACATTATAAACATTTAAACTAAATTATATTATCATTTATTCCCCATATATCATAAGGTACCTAATGGTTTTCACATTCCAATCATGTAAATACATTCAACATGTATTCTATCTAAACATTGTAATAAACTAGATGGTCATATATACATATTGAAAAAATGTATCCTTATTACAATGTTTATTGGATATATTAATTATGTCCAATATTTTTTAGGTTTTAACCATGATAGAGAAACACACATTTCGAGAAATCCTTATTTAGTTCCAAGGTAACCTGAATCATCCAATACACTAATTAATATAAAAAATCATTACCCCTACATAATTATATTAAAATAAAGAACATATAAAGGGTTCTATGTTTATTAATCATGTGTCTCATATCATATTTATATTAGACCAATTTTATAATCCATTGGATCCATTCAATATAATGTTTTAAATCTATAGCGAAAACACAAACTGAACAATCATTACAAAATTCACCTTTTATAATTCATGAATCCAAATTTATAAACACTTTTATTATTATAGTTCGTCCTTAATCCATTAATAATAATACATAAACCAATTACATAATAAATATTTCTGATCGCATTTCATTTGTAGTATCATCATCATAAAAAATATATCCAATACATGTAGCACCATGAAAATTCATTTTGGGATATTTCCCCTTAAGGAATCAGTTGGTTTATGTCCATTCATTCCAAAAAAACATAAAATTATTGATAATACCATAGGGAGAAAAATATTTTCATCCATTGCATCAACTCAAATTTATTTCCCCTTACAGTTACAATATTTGTGTCCATAATTTCCATAATCAGACTATCTTTTTATTCCTTTGAGACGTTCACATGGGGGTTTCTTCCCACATTCTTAGAATATATCAAATTTAATCTCCTTTTCAAAATTGTATCAACTTCCCAAATTATTAGGGAACCCATTTCTTCTTTTCTTTTTTGAGTCTGAGAGATGGTTATGGTACATTTCATTAATCATGTTCTATAAAAACTGATTAGCTGTTATCACAACATCATTCACTCTTTTGATCAACCCATTTGACTGACCACTATAATATTGCATGTCACATTCGATGTTTACCTTGTTCCTCCTTGTTCCCTCCATTAAATAAAACAATAAATCTTAGTTTTATAATCCCATATCTTAGTGAAAAACTACACAATCATGACAAATCACTTATTTGATATATAAATAATGAATCCTTTTTATGTCACAGTAGGATTATTCTTAGGGTTATCCATTTACATGTCATTGTAAATATTCTTTGGGATCTCACTGAGGTTTTTTAATTCTTGTTTTAAAAGGTTTAAAAAAATTATAATACCTACTATAATGAACTATGATTTTCATATTACAACATTACATTATTTTTTTAAGAATACGTTGTTAATTAGAAAAACTGACATAAAAGGATAGTATTGGTTTAGTGCATTTGGGAACTAGGAAACATAAACATAAGTTTTATATTAAATATACCTCATATCCTTCCTATTTTTTCATTACTAGAACACTTTTTAACATAACATACTTCCTTACTTTATTCATATTCTGGGGAAAAGAAACATTTGAATGGGTGGTCCCAGATGCTTAGAAAGTTTAAACAATGGATGCATGTAAGAATAATCAGGAATATATGGGTGTGATAAGAAGTGAAGAAAATTAAAATAATATCCCTATAATATCAATTATCATAATCACGAGTCATAAAAAATTATAATACATGAATCCTAAAAGAATAAAATTGTCATAAAACATGTAATAATATTCAAAATGTGTTATAGAAAATCATTTTATTAGTAGTGAATGATCTTTTCCAATAGTGTCATAGTAGAATGGGTTCACTGCCCAAACCATAGTAGTAGTCCAATTTCACTACCAAGACTATCATGGCATAAGAAAACTTTACTAAACCAGTTTCACTTCTCATTCTAGTCCTATATTACTATACTCAGTTCACATCCCAGTCCATCCCTATATTATTGAACCGAGTTTAATCTAACTCTTCTCCTTTCTATCTCATGAGATATAATTATTAACAAAAATTTTTGGATTGAGATATATATCCCACCCATGAAATAATGAAAACCAATCATATATTTTTTCCAACAATATAATTAATTCATTATATTAGAAATCATGAAAATATTTGTTTTTTGTAAAAAATTCATCATAGCATGACACATTGAAAATTAATGAAATTATTAAATATCATATACTAAAAATAGGAATCATTTAGGGAATTTATATTAATTTTACCATTGTATTATATTCCCATTAACTTAATAGTAATACTAATGGATTTCAACTTAGATATAAAATAATTTTCAAATATATCATTAGAAAAACTCTTGAGGAAACTATGATTCCCACTTTGAAAAAAATATTTTCAATAACAATAGATTTATCAAACATTTTTCATTTAAAATAACCTTTAAAATATATAATGGAATATTTTAAACCATATATAAAATATTTGAAACCAATTTTCTTCAAAATTTAAAAAATATCTTTTTAATCACTTTTATTACACTATTTAAAAACATTGTTTTGAGGGAACACATATTCTCTTATCCAGAGATAATAACATTAAATTATGATTAAAATATAACTATAATAAATATATTCAAGACACCAAATTCCAAGGAGAATTATATAATCCTTGTAAAAGAATATATGACCATAACATAACATGTGTACAAAGGAAGGTAATTTGAGACAAAATTACCATACTGATTAGGTCACTTTTTAACCATAAACCCAATGAAAAAAGATCATAAAATGTATATATAAATACCCATAAATTTTAGGATAAGTATACTATAATACATTATTTGGAATTATATACACCAAAAAAATAAATGAGTGTTTATTTTATCCCAAGACTCATAGAAATAAAAGTTATACTTGAAACCCCTTTGAATTAAGACATGAATTTTATTGTAAAAGTTATATCATCCTTAATAATAAATATATATTTATAAAAAATATTAAATATAACCCCCATTACCATATTTCATACCATATATTATTCATTCATGACTTTATATTACATGTTTGTTAACAGTTCCCAGATAGTGAAAAATTTCTGGTAATTACCTTATTTTTTATCGTGCAAGTTTTGACATGTTATTCATGATAATATTACATATATATTTATTTAATTTCATAAATAACGCTAAAAAAGATTTATATATAATATATTTTTCTATTATAAATATCAATAATATATATATATATATATATATATATATTAAATGGAATACCCCATTCATGGTGAGAGTAGGTTGTATGTATGCCTGAACATTATTTCAGTTTTCTTATAGTATTGAAAGAATAAAATTAAATAACATATATTTATATATATAATTATTATTATTTAAATATAATTATTATTCTATAAATTTCATATTATTTCACTAAATCCATCATTAATACATTCTATGTAAAGGGTGGATGAATCACATCGTTCGGAGGATGCAGTAGTCTGTATGTCCACAAACGAGGTTGTTGTATTTAATAAAAATGGGAAGCATGATGGTATGTTTTTTATAATAATTACTGAAGAATATATAAATAATAATTATAACATATATCATATATAAAATATTTTATATCATAATTCCAACCACAAGAGGTAGAAATTGAAAAATGAACAATCGTCCATATGCAGGGTGGTAGTCCACTGTACACGTAAACAGTGTGTTAATTAACTATTTGATGGATATGTGTGAGTAATTGTTGGTATAAAAATTCATTTTAGAATAATATATGTATATATAGAATACAGTGGTTATTATGTAATAATTAACTAAAAATTATTTATGGGGTTTAGGTAATAAATAGAACAAAAATGTATGTTGATGAGTGTTACAACATCATTTGTATGTCTTCTTGATTTACATAAAAGGACTTCTTAGGTTGGATTTAAACCCGATTTAAAACTTATAGGATTAATTGGGGTATTTTGGAGGATATTTGGGTATAATTTGTATGAGAAAAAATTCTTGATAGGTTGGATGAAAAAAGAATAAGAGGTTCCCTTTTATAATAAAGGGGATCAACACTTTTTCAATATCAAAAAATTAATTAATTTATAGTAAATAAAACTAATCAAAATACATTCATTAGGCCATGTATTCGAATATAATAAGAGGTAAAATTTTAATATCATCAAATAGTTGATTTTATAAATGATTTTTTAATATAATCCACATTTTTTTATTGTTCCTTAGTTAACAGATTTTAATTTTAACTACTACAATAACATTTTCAGTAATAAATGGTGGGTCGTTTTTACATAAAACATATATATTAAACCATAAATGTTGAATTTATGATATTTTGACTATAATTTATCCTTCTTTTTCTTTTTTATTTTATTTATTTTTTGACTAATTTAATGAAATATTATTTCCATACAATATTCTTAGTGTAAATTTTTACACTATTCATTACCTAGAAATTAATAAAATCAATACAGCAAGATAAATTAAATAAAATTCAATTAATAAGTCACTAATATATAATTGAAACTATATAATTTTTTTATCACCTTATATATGTGAAATTTTATATATATATAATACCATTTTATTTATCTTTTAATTAACAAAATAATTATTGTATCTGTGTTGAATAATAATTTATGATAATTATTTATTGACTAAAATTTAAAAATATAATTCCATTATGTGTTAAAATATTTTATATTTCATCAAAACACTAATAGTTGAGAATCTATTCTATTTAACAACATATTATAAATAATATATTTTTAAAATAAGAGAGGGAAATTCTGTCTCCCTCATTTATTTTACAAATAACCATGTAATCTTCATGGAAATATGCACATTAATTTATTCACTTTATATATTTATGTCTTCATGTTTGAAATAAATTAATTAAATAACATTTTTTTAATGTTTGACTGATTTTTTATAATATTTATAATGATATTTCTTACCATTAATTATCTGATTTACTCTTAACAATGGTAAAAAAAATTTACCAAAATGACAATTCATATTATCCCGAAACAAAATGTTCATTATTTATAAATTCATACCTTATTATTCAAAACATTTAATCAATTTTTCTAAGTTAAATTAACATAATTTTCATAAATTAAATAAAAATTCATCCCACAAACATGATGAAACAACGTGTTTTTATTGTTAAATTTTTCAAAACTTTGGAATGTTTTTATATAAAATTTAAATTTGAAATTTATTTCAAATGAAATAAATTTGAAAAATGGATATAGAATTTAGATAATTACATTTTAAAAATATATAACATTATAATTTAACACTATAAATTATTAACACGAAATATTTATTTTCAATTAAAATTTAGTTTTTTACACTTCATCAAAACGTTCAACATATCTGAAAAATAACAAAAAATTTAAAAAATTAAATATTGATATACAAAATTTAAATTAGAAGGTAATTTTTTCAAATAAAATTTATAAATTTCTCAAAAACTATATTTAGATCATGTTCCCCATCAAAATGAGGAAGAACTTACTTTTTCAAAAATACTACTTTAATACATAAAATTTAATTAATTCATATATCATGTCAAGAAAACATATAGATTGGATGTTAAAAATTATATATATTATAATATATATATATATAATTAATATAATTCAACAATTTTGATTTATTTATATATTGGTATAAAACACATTTTACCACATTTAAATTGTTTTTTCATAAAAATATCCTATTATTTTAAAAAGTGTTTTACATATATTTTTAATTTATTAGTCTAAGAATTATATATACAAGTGTAAACCGTAATATATTAATTCATTTCATATTATTCTTTCTGACCATTCAAAATTATAGGTTATAATATTATTTTTTAAAAATTTATAATAATAAAATGATGTTTCATAATAAATCAGTGTTTCACGTAGCGAATGCTAAGTTTATGTTTCATGTATCACAAGAAATAAACTTAATTTTAAAAAAATTAATTTCATAAAAATATTTATTTTCTATGAAAACTATGGGTACACCTTTTTCTTTTGAGAAATTTCAAGTCTGCCACTCACCTTATATATAAAATGCACCCCATCATATTCTCCACACCTTCACAAACTTTTGGTTCCAATGTGTCCTACCAAAATAACATCGATAATTCCTTCACCTAATCATAGAAGAATCAATTTATGTAGAAATTTGTATTTTGATGTATTTTGGTGAAAATATAATGTAGTTACCCAAAGAAGTTGAAATTTTCTTCATCGAGCGTCATTATTTTATTTCATTACCCACCTTCATCAATTTTTATTAAACCATGATGATATATTATCCTCAATATATACCATACAATAATATTTTATTATGATAAGTTCATTTACAACATCTATATCCACTTCCAACAAATGTGTAATGAAATTATAATCTATCTGTATGATCAACTAGCTTATCGCAAAATGATGTCATTCATTTTTCCACTACCACCTATCATGGTTGGGTATGATGATAGATATATGTAATATATATAATATTTATATCATAATAATACTTTTTGATTAGTTATATCATATATTGTGTAGATGATGTGATAATTTCACTTCTGTGTACAACAAACTACCACCTTGCGACTGTTGGATTCGTTTTCCATTAACACTTTATAGAGAAGGTTATAAGGATAAATTTAATGATTATTTGTTATATAGATAATTTAATTTTGATATTAATGAAATATTTATAATTATTTAAATAATATATATATCCATTTATTTTTTAACATTTCACTCATTTAATGATGATTGGATCATTTGTGTACGTGTGGACAACTTCCTTTATGAAGAGGTGTGAGACATTTTTCATCACAACACCACTTGGATGATATAAATATATGTAAATATAATAAAATAATATGGTTCTTGATATTATATGATAATATTTTAAAGATGAAATATTACTTACAACATTTCAATAATGATTTATGATAAATGGAATGCAGCACTTGTGTGCATTCTACCTACCATCTCTATTATAGTAACGTAAGTAATTTTTCAAAACCATCCTTCATGATTAGACGTTAAAGTATAATTGAAATATATATATTATAATTCTATAATAATTGTAATTATTTTTTTTATGGATCTATATAATATTCAAAATAACATGAACTTTTATAACAAATCACAAAAGAAAAAATAATGTGATTAACACATAAACAATGACAACATTAAAATATTATTAACAAATGGTTGGTAACATATTTATAGAGGACTATATATCATTTTAAAAACACTATTATGGTTTTGGTGTAAATTAGTGACATGATGAAAAAAATATAAATATGATTATAGAATTTTAAACTAAAGGAATGTGTATGGTAAGGGACATCGTCTAAATTTTTCCTCATTGAGGAATACTATAATGTTATGCATCTATTTTTATTTATATCATGTATATACAACCCATTTTTAATTTCATACCATAATTAATCCATAATTCATTGTATTTTATGTTTCAACTTTAATTAGTTCATCTAAAGATATTTTTCTTGATATTTACAAAGTTATAAAAGTTTTTGTACAATGTCAAATTATTTTGTGATTGTTAACATTAACATGAAGCAATCACTTTAATATGATCATTTTTATTTGGATCTAAAATTTCATAAATATTTATATTCTTGAATTTTAGATATGATTATTACCAAAACCATATAGCATTTTTTCGTATGGTTTTGACGTTGAATTTTATTTTATTAACCAAAGAAATGATGAAAAAAATACATCCTTTGCACAATATAAATATGTGATGATAAGTCATATTGATTAATGGATTAAATCTATAATTATATATTCTGAGAATATTTTTACATAAAGAGTTGGTTAGTGAATCGTAACATATGGCCCCTTGATTCATCGGTTGGTCTCATGAGACAAATAAATAGGCCAAATTTGATTAGTGTATTACTATTGTTTAAACTATATTGTGGAAGGTCATTACAGTAGAGGTATCATGATGTTGATGAACATAGTGACAAAAAATTAATAATTTTATTCATTGGGAATTTAGGTATTATAATTATACATGATATTTTCACAATTATATTATCTATGGATGCATTTAACTGATATATAACAAGTTAAATGGAATGTGTTATCAATTTATTACATTATCATATTTATTATCACATATATATTCATGAAGTCAAGTTATTTTAAATGGAATGTGTGTTCAATTATTCACTCTTCCATATTGATTATTATTTATAGACTGATTATAGCTTCAGTTGTAATTAAATCTTACTGATAATTTTATATATCCTTTATTTTTTAACCATTCCATAGTATTTGAAGAAGTGATATTTGACTGAGTTTTCAATGATGCTGTTTTTTGTTTTTTGATATATTATTATTTAATATTTATTTCCAATGTAAACGGGTATCATATATTTTTCTTATTACCCAAAACTAAAAAAATTATTGGTCCTTTTTTATTTTACCTTTTCTATCTAGGAATATTTAATAATGTAGAAAATTGATATGTGATACTAGGTTTAGGGTTGTTACAGTTGGTTTCCAAAGAAGTTTAGTAGAAATCATAGAAACTAGATTAATGAAAACATTGATTATAGAGAATAAACATATGAAAATAATTGAGTATATAGGTAGAATAACATATGAATGTATTATTAAGGAAGATAATATTTTTTTAATTAACAGAAACACATCCATTTATATATAATAACAATATAAATGGTTTTGTAAAAGAGGTAACTAGGATAAATTACATTAAAATGGGTGCATTGGGTTTAAGAACATGGACATAATTAAAGGAATGAAACCTAATTTTTTATGAATAATGATATTTATTTGACCCAATAGTAATTTAAAAATAGGACATGGTGGTTTTGAGGGTTTTAAATGGTTTTTAGGATCCTTGAAGCCCCTCTGGGTAAATAAATAGTTAGGCCACTTGTTTAATAAAAACATTTCCACCCAATACAAACTTGTTTATACAAAATGTGTGGGGTGTTTCAGTACGATATAGGGGGACACATGGTTTTCCATAACAGTGATACCCATACCGCATTCCTTTGAAGGTGTTTATGTTATTGATTCATATTCCTTTTCTATGGTCTAGGCATGGAAATTATAACTATTCTCCTAGACCATGTGAGGGGGGTCATGGTACAAATATGGGCACATAATTGGTATTCGGGCCTAGAAAATCATGTAGCCAAACCCTATAACCCAGTTTTAATGGGGTGAAATGACTATTCCTACCCTACCTACTTTTAATATTTACACCCCTATTACCTACATGTTTCCTATTGAAAATATGTCTTTGTTTCTCCCATTGAATCTGTCAAGCCCCTTCATCGTAGTTTCACTAATTTATTCTTCATACAACCTCATAATCAAGATCTATTCATCTCATTGCTTTCATCTCAATATGGGATTAACTCTGTAGTCTCATATCATCATTTTTAATTCCATAGAAAATGTTATTTTTATATGAGATCATATGCCATATTTTCACGGAATTCACATATTCTTTTATATCCTTCTAATCTATGGAAAACTAAGGGATAATACTGGATAATACATCTATTATAGGAACACAGTAGGTGGTATATGATGCATCCATTAAAGCCTAAATGTATATAATTTTTTTCTATTCTTTGCATACAAGTTTCACTGGGATTTTAGACTTTTATACTTCTAACATAAATTCAATCAGTTCCACTGCATGTTATATACCTAGAAGTATCTATTGGAAACTATGAAAGGTTGAGACTTCAATATGAAACAATACTTTTAGGGAGAATTCTATATTTATTATTTTAGTAACCTTAGTTGAGATTATTTGGGACACAGTTTAGGTGTTTTATACATATACTTTTTAATGGTAGGTGATTCTTCATAATTAATCTGTAATAGCATGTTATATAAATTATATATAACTATGGATATCACATGGCACACATAAATATTAAATAGAACTGATACTGGTTTCATGTCCACAATTCATCTTTTCATGTTTAATGAATTATAATGAAATTAATAAATTTATTTATTAAATTTATTTATCATTACATGACCTATGATTACATATTATATAAATGGAATGAGTATAAGGTTCCTATTGATGTATAACATTTCATTATTATTAGGGTGGTCACACTAGAGCTAGTGTTTTATTCTTGAGAGAATTACTTGAGCACTCAGAGGACACAATTCTGATTCATTAAGCTAATTTTATTTGGATATACCCACCAACTAATCTATTTGTTATATTATTAAGTGAATGGAATAGTTTTATAATGATGATTAACAAGAAAAAGTTTCTAGATATTATAATTCCATAGATACATTCCTTGGATTCAGCTTGATGTCTTCAGACATGTGTCACCAAGGAAAATCCCGTTGGTCCATGTTATTCATAGATCTGGATTACGGTGGATGAGCTTCATGGACATGGTTATACTATTTAATAGTGTAATTAATTGGATTTGCACCATGGATTACACACAGACTCCTGCAGCCAGATTGCAAGAGTTATTACTATGTGCTCGCCCGACCCCTAAGTCCAGGGATATATTGGTATCACCATGGATACTCACTTAATATTATTATATTCTATTTCAGTTCCATTGAAACCATAACATTTTCTATATATATAAACCAATAAATTAATTCGTTAATTAAATTGATGAATGTTTAGACACCATTTGAGGCTGAAGGAGGTATGGTTTGTTTATATTTTAGTACTATAATTTTATATATACTTGACCATTTTATAGT
This sequence comes from Viscum album, assembly GCA_963277665.1. Classification (NCBI taxonomy): domain Eukaryota; kingdom Viridiplantae; phylum Streptophyta; class Magnoliopsida; order Santalales; family Viscaceae; genus Viscum; species Viscum album. The sequence continues at coordinate 1,868,045,702 of OY728131.1, forward strand.
TTATATTCATAGATTCGATTGAAATTATGTCAATGGTGGTGGCCTAATAATATCTATCTAACACCTTATCCATCCCACCATTGGTACCTGAGAATATTATAAGATTACAAGAATAGAAAATATAAAGCATCCCGCTTTAGAAGTCTAACATGCATATATTAGGATGGGATCATGGTAGCCAATGGTTAGGCCAGTTCTTAGTATTATTCAATATTTTTATCATTTATTCATTTGAAAATCATTTTTTTCATTATATTAATGTTTACTTGTATTCCTAAATTTATTTATTTTTGTATCCAAATGTCATTATTGTTTCGTATTTGATAAAATTTACAGAACTTGGGTTGATTTTTTATTATAAGGAAGTTTATGCCTACTCCCACACCCTTATTTATTTATTATTATTATTCTCCCACTATTTAGTTATCTAAATTCAACATATTTTTAAAAGAACCTTTATTTTCATCAATATTATTATTTATTAAATTTAAATAAGTTATTTGGAAATTCATTGAACATGGTCATATGTCGTTCCATTGATTATATTACCCACGTTTCTTCGAGATTGGAAATTGGAATCCTATTTTTTTCTTATTATAGTTCATGTAAAATTATATTTGGGTAATGACCATGAATATTGGTATTGATTATTCTTTAGAGATTCTTACCTTTTCCCAGTAAGGCAATGACCATTGATTCATACATCATTATTGGCACCTACGAATTCACATTACATTCATATACCATTCCATAAAGTTTTGATTTATTTCTTTCATTTCTTGTTTTAACTATGAATTTTGAGTGTGTCTTGGTTGTGATGTTTGATTTTACCACTAGAAATTTATATAATAATGGGAAATTAGAAGTTAAAAATACCAGAAATTGCCTAAATGGAATTTTCCAATATATATTAATATTACAATATTAATTAGAATATTTTGACCCAGATATGTTATATAACCTTGGTAACTTGAGCTTTGATTTGGATTAATTATATGAACAAAAAAATTAAATTTATATGTTTTATGGGTCCACAAAAATTGGAAATGGTAACTCAATAAAACGAAGTCATCTTATTTTTTCCAATACATTCTATAACTAAATATAAGGGGGTCTACTAACAAAATCATGGGCATCGATCGTAGTTAATTATTTTTAAGGACCTTTATAAATGAAAAAATAAAATTATTATTTGAAATAATAGAATTGAAATTCATTTTGGATGAATTTTTGTATTTTTTGATATGTTTAATTTTTTAATGAATTGAGAAAATACTGATTTGTATTGAAAAAGCAGTATATTATTTTAATTTTATTAAAAAATTAAATTTTGTTTTATATTATATTTATATTTTAACTAGGTCATTTTGATCCCATTATGAGTTTTAAAAGGGATTTTATAAAAATATTTATTATAAAAATATTTTTTGTTTTGAAAGGTAGTTTTTCTTGGATATCTATTTTTCATGACATTTTACTGGTTTAAATTTAAATTTAATTTTTCAAATTCTAATTTTTTTAGTTTTGAAAAATTATTGTTAAATTCGGATTCATAATTTGAAAATTTGATAAAATGGTTCCTTTCAATGTTTTGGAAAAAATGAATAGTAACCATGGTAAATTTTATTACCACGATGAACGGTAAATTAGGTAATTTAGCGAAAAAATAAAATTATAGACTATAAAATAACCTTAAAAATGGTAAATTTTTATTCAATGAATTGAATTTGACAATTAAAAAATTATGGTTCTAAATAATGTAATTTAATGGTAACTTATCCATGAAAATGACTTAAATATTATTTAAATCAAAGAAAGATTCCAAGTGTATTTTTATTTCTTTAATAACATTTATTTGTCCACATGAGGACATATTTCTTTTATAAACAAATAAGAATGATAAATTATAACTTAATAAACATATATTCCTGAATAAAATTTATTTTTTGTCATTTTGGACCACTTGTCTAGAATTATGATATTTATATTGTTTTATTTATTATAGTTTTAAATATGTAACATATATGTTTTATAAAACATATCATTTTTAATTTATGGTTGTACATTTTATAAATTTAACAATAAATACTCATTTGAAATAGAAAATTATTTTATTTATAATTTTAATTTATTTTAAATATTTAGTAAATATATAATTTCCATATTTTCTTATAAATTGATGATACAAATATTATTTAGTTGATGAAAAATAAATAAAATTATTGTTATTAATATTATAATAACCATTAATTTACAATAGAACGTGACTAATTAATATTGGTGCGGTATATTTCAGCCAAATTCAACTAAGGGTTCATTTATTGACAATTTGGATCTATATGGAAAGGATTATGATACATATATTATTTTATATAAGGTGATGATAATGTTTCCACATTCTTGCTTTAATAAATATGACAATTTTAATAATGGATTTTACCCAGGAAATATTTGACATAAAATATTAATCCTAAATATAGAATAATTATATTTATTATAGAATTTCATTTTTAAATTTTATTCAAAATATATGATTATTAAATAATTATAAAATATATATTTTTTAATCATTTTATTAATAGAAATACCACATTAATATTAGTAAAAATATTAAATTAAAAATAACATGGGGTAATTTTTATATCCAAATAATTTTACGTATTACCTTGAACCCATATTTATATAATAAAATATTTTGTTCGAGGATAAACTCTAATCTCAGTATTTTAAAAATCAATAAGTTGAATAGTGTTAAAATTGACACTATTGATTGTTTATAAAAATTATTATATTATTAAATTATTTAAAAATACTATAACATTTTTAAGAATTTAAAACAAATATTATAAGGTATAAAATGTTATTAATTATTCATTTATGGTCTAATAAAAATAAAATATGTAAATAATACACTATTTAAATATTTAATAATTTGTTACCATAGTTGAAATTAAAATAGAATAACTCTGGGTTAATTGGAATGATAGTGTTTTAATTGACATAAACAGATGTATAAAACTTATTGGATGATGTTATTACAACCTTATGTCATTATAAATTCTAATAAATGAAATTTTGGTGGTATTTGGATTGAGATTGATTTTAGTATAGTTTTATATTTTAAGAGATTCCAAAAGTGCCCCTCATCTCAATTATAAAAATAAACCTCCCCCCTAACTTGATGACATAAATTTGAGCCTCATGTTTTTTCTATACCCTATAAATTTCCCTTTTTAACTTCATTATTAACATTCTAGAGGCTCAGGTCTTCCCAAAATACCAACCATAGTTCCATAAAGAGGAGATTCTAAGGGTATTCTCCAAAGAAGAGGTAATCTCTTTTACCGACTCTCTCATGATCATTTATTCTTCAACATCCTCATCATTTTTTGTTTCCATTATTATATAATAAATACAGTATTAAATATATAATTCTATGTTTTTATGGTTATTGAACAACCTTATTCCAGCATATATCAATCCTATAAAAAAAATTCAACACACGTGTGTATGCACAACCTACTGTCTCTATGTCGTTGTGTAATCTATTTTTCCCCACCACCTTATATGGAAATTTATAATGAAGAAAATAATAACTATATATTATTATTATAATATTATATTGATTATTTGACAAAGTCTATTCCATTCACTTACATACAATTTCTAAATTATGGGAATGATATTGTCGCTCATGTGTACGGACAACCCACTATTTCAATAATACAATGCAATTCATTCTACATAATATCCATTAAAGAATGATTATATAATTTTAATGAAAGAAAAAATATGATTTATACTATGTTAATATAATTATTTGAATTATATAACTATAATATAATAATAGGAACAAGAGCTTATCCAATGGTACATGTGTAGGAAAATAAAGTAGTTAATACCTAATGGATGAGTAATAAAGTTATTAACAAACTAATGATAATACAATAATATATGACGTCATAAAAATGACTACGATTCTGGAATAAATCAATTACATTATTTAAATCATTATATAAGAGGATTATATTCATATAGAGGATATCTGACCTATGGTAATTGATTATTTTGTCTCACATTTATTTCTAAGGGACATATTCCTTATGTACCACCTATTTCTTTTGTGTGGTTTTTATAATGATGATGTTTTTATGACTATTATTATTAAGGATAAAATATTTAAATATTCATATAATTTTCATTATATTATGAGGTATATTATTATAATTATTAGAAAATGGTAAGGGAAAATTTTGTAATCTCATTATAATCCATGATTATTAATACATAATTATTTACTAGGGTGTATATATCCTCACATCCATGATTCCTAATTATAAAATATTATTTCTATTATTTTACAATTTTTAAACTCCATTTACCCTTTGGTGAATTTTTATTAAATGGTATGAAATGAATCTTTTTTCATTATTATATACGAGGTACTTTTCAACTTTTCCAGTAAAGATACAAGAAGAATGGTTTTTTAACATATATAGCATCATTATATAATTATTCTCTATAAATCCATATTTACATGAAACATCATTTAGAATATTTCAAGTGTATTATAAAATAATTCTTTTAATTAAAAATTCTCTGTCATTTTGAGAAAATAAACTATTTTTTATGAAGAAAGGATATTTTCCTCAAGAATTAATTTCAATTGTTTTATAAAAAAATTCTATCTAAGTTTAAATTATTTAAAAAGGGTTTTGTTTCTATCCCTATTATTACTAAGAGTTTATTTTTTTATGATTGTATGTTTTTTAAAAAAAATATAATTATTTTTTATGGATTATTAGGGAATGATTTTTATGAAACCCATTTGTTTCCTTGGATTATGCTATGATGAATGACTTATTTTTGTGTGGAAAATGTAAGAATGAATTAACTTAGACATGGGTGGGACCTATATCTCCCTCAAATTCACTGGGTAAAGATTTATATCTCATTAAATAGACATGACTGTAATGACATGTAAATTCAGGTTAGTAACATTGGGCTGGAATGACATGTAAATCTAGTTTAGTAATACTGGACATGATAGACATGTAAACCCAGTTCAGTAATGAACTTTATCCACCATAATAGTCTTGTAAATGAGCCCTGGCTAATATAAAAATGATTTTTTATAGTAATGTGTTTTCCACAAATCCATGTTTTATTTCAATGCTATTTTGTCACTGTTTATGTTCCATTATTATTTAATCCTAATGAACTTACCCATATTTATTTCATGACTCAAAATTTTTATATATTAAATATATGGTATGATTTTAAAATATTATTTTTATTTTTATACATTCTCAAGTTTATGGTATATTTTATATTATCCATTTTTATCCTTAAAAATTATTAGAACTCACCAATTTAATATGTTTTCTTATCCCCATGATATCAATATAGTTTTTAGGTAGGAAAAATAAAAGGGAAAATATTTATGAGAGATATTGAATATCATTTAGTAAGTTAGAAGAATGTGGTTCAAGTTTCCAAAGACACTAAACTAATAAGGTCTTTGGGGATCTTTTTGTGTCATTTATTAAGTATTCCAAAAAATTAATGTAATTTCCATGTACGTAATTCATGGGTCTCTACAGTTGGTATTAGCGTAAAGGTTTATTTATCATTTAGAAAATAGGATGAGAAATCATTAGTGAGATTCCTAGAGATATCTTTATGGTATGTATATGGATGTCTTAAATATAAGCTTAGTTATATGTTATTATCGTATAATTTTGGTAAAGATAAGGGATAACATAGGATTAAACCAATGTTCTTATAAATTAAAAGTACAATCTGTTGATTTTTTGGTTTTTATAGAATTAATATTGTTGCTCAGAATTTTATTTTAAGGTTTTAGAAAATGGCTGGAAACGGGAGGATTCATGTTAATGGAGAACATGATGGGTAATGGAATGATATTATTATTGAGATACAAAAAAATTGGAAGTCAAAAGGAAAAACATCGTTATTATTCCTAATCCTCAATATCAAAATATAATCAATAATCTCAAATTTGATGAGTTTACTAACCCACCTAATAATAGAAATATGGAGTTTCATGGTGACCAAAGAGGAAAGAAAGTTTAATTTTACTCATGTAAATCATGTGGGAAGAGGTATAAAGGAGAATGTTTTAAAGGAACTAGAAAAATTTATTAGTGTGGTAAATAAAGATACATTCTAGTAATTAAAAAGGAAAAGGTTTGGTTAACACAATGAACAAAGATAATGGTATTTATAAGATATTAATTAAATTTAATTGTTTTAAATATGGAATTTATTGGAATTACGAAAATCGATGCCCTAAGAGAAAATCTCAATAAATGAATCAGCATGGTCATATGGGTAGTATTTATTTTCGGAAGGATAAAGAGACTACGAAAGATGTATGAGATGAATGAATTGATGAGGAATAAAAAATGAATCTTGGTCAATTTTTTATGAAGATAGTGTAATGATTTCATGTTTATGAAGAATTTTTTGTATAGGTAATTTTATGGTATTATAGAATAAACCAAACCTCTAAAGATTGTTACACTATTTTTTCCTTAGGAATTTGAATATATATTTTGAATTTTACTAGTAACCATTAAATTTGAATAGGGTAATACATTACAAAAACACATTATTAATGGAAGGATAACCCATAATGTGAGCATGATGATGAGATAATGATATGTTGGTTTTGAGTAAGTATAGTGGATGGAAAATAATTCCTTATAATTGATTATGGATTTTTTGAAATGTGGTTTATGCTATAGTGGATGAAGTTTATAGCTTTTTGGAATTAAGAATTAAAAAAAATTATGTTTTCAACAAGGTTATATGGTAATTCCAGTTATTACCATGACTCAATTGAATACATGATCATGTAGTTCACATGTTTGTAATGTGACCAATAAGAGATACCCTATGATATATGGTAGACAAATGTTAAAACAACTTATTGAAACATTTTCTAATGATATGGATTTTCAAATTTCATATGGATTGTAATGTTATCAATTTATTGAACATTTATAATAAACATCAGATGATGTTTGTTAGAATAATGTATTATCCCACAATAATTGGACTTATGCATATTTGATAACTTGTTCTACCCTTTTTGGTTGATGGAATGACCTATCATCCTATTAATGAATCTCATTATTTTCTAATGCTTTATGAATGAAAAATTCAACATCATTTCATGGAATGAGAGATAAGGTGGAAATATATAAAGGAACAAGGAAATTATGAGATTGTACTTAATCAAGCTTGAATTTAAAAACAAAAAATGTTATTATAGTACATTAACATACAATAAATCAAATGTCCCCTTAAATTATCACAGATTTATGGATTTCTGATTGATAACATTCTCCTAACATTGTTCTCTATCACTCTCCATTAGAACCTGATGATTAAATGTATCTTTGATATCCATGTTTTCACTTTATAGCTATGTTCTCGAATGTTGAAACCCAGTTATCACTGACTTTGGGTAACTGTTTTATTTCTCACATTCCTTTTAAAAAGAGTGTTTTAGTATTCATTTTTCTAAAGTGAGTTTCTGGAAAATAACTTGTAATGTATTAATCCTTTTATACCACAAAAAAATTTAGAGGGTGAAATTCATTTAAAGGTGGGTAGAATGTGAAACCCTAATATTTTTATGATATTTTTTCTGTTGTACGCTACACTGAGGTATACATTCATAATACGCAACTCAATTTTATATTGAGATATACACAACAATATGTGTGGCTTGTGTTAAACACAATATTACGTTATTTTGAGATAATTCATTTCATGCAAGATCGAGTTGAACTGAACAAAAAAATTTATTATGTTGCCTTCTAACCTAGTCATTATAATGGTGGTTATGAATAGTATAAACTTTTTTATGAAATAGTATTAAAATGAAAATAAATGAGTCTATAAAATAATAAAATCACTCTTGATGGATTTTATTAATGAAATAAATGATTAATATATTTAATAAAATATTCAAAATTCATCTAATATTTTTTCAATGGATGATAAAAATCAAATTAAATATTTCAGATAAAAGAATTATTTTTCAAAAAAAGTAGTTCTTCCACCTTTTGATGGCACACCCAATTAATATCTAGTTTTGAAACTTTTATATAATCTATTTGAAAAAATAAACTTCATATTTGAAATTGGAGTACCAAAATGCATTTTGATGGAATTTTTTGTATTATTCTGATAAGTTTTAATTTTTGATGAATTGTAAAAATACTAGTTTTTATTTAAAAAATCATAATTTTTTTTAAATTTATTATAAAATAAAATTATGTTTTCAATTAGATTTAAATTTGAGTTAGTTCATTTTGACCAAGTTATGGGTTTTTTAATTTATTCTATACCCAAATTTGTTTTAAAATCATTTTTTGTTTTAAAAGTAAATTTTTTCTGAATAACTAATTTTTCATGATACTTTATTGGTTTTATTTTAAATATAATTTTGAAACTTCTTTGTTTTGAACTTTAAAAAATAGTTATAAAATTTGGAATCAGATGGTTGAAATTTGGTATGTAGTTCCCTTTTAATCTTTTGGCCAAAATGAATAATAACTATGGTAAATTTGGTTTCTATAGTAAAGGGTCAATTAGGTAATTTAGGTTAATAATTAAATTATAGAGACTATAAAATATCCCTAAAAATTGTAAAACTATATTTAATAAATGAAATTATACCCTTAAATATTTAGGATAAAAATTATGTCATTTAATTGAAACATACCCTTCAAAAGTCTTAAAAAATATTTAAATCAAAGAAAGATGAAAAGTGTAATTTTCATTGTCATTAATTTCAATTATGTGTCCACATGGGGAAATATTTCTATTATGAACGAATTTAAATGATATTTACTAACATAAGGAACATATATTAAAGATAAAAATTTATTTTTGATGTTTTGGACTACATGGGTTGTATTATGAAATTAATATTGTTTTATTTATTAGAATTTTAAATATGTCACATTCATGTTTCAATAAATATATCATTTTTAATATAAGCATATACAATATATATATTCAAATATAAATACTTATAAGAAATATTGATTTATTTTAATTATCATGGTAAATTATTTTAAATTTTTAGTAAATAAATAATTTTCGTAAAGTCTTATACATTGATTATGCATCAATTATTAAATTGACAAAAAATCAATACAATAAATTTTATTAAAATTTTATTTACCATTAAAAGGAAATAAAAATTTACTATATCATATTATTGGAGTATATCCCAACTATAATCATCAATGGGTCAATTTATTGACCATTTGAAGCCATATGGAATGGATTATGGCACTTGTAATATCTTATTTAATGTGATATTAAAGTTGTCACATTATTTATTTAATAAATATGACATTTTTAATACAAGATTTATAGATGATATATTTGACTAAAAATATTCATCGAAAATATATAGGAATTATATTTATTAAAAAAAATTATTTTTATTTTTTATTCAAAAAATATGTATATTAAATAATAAAACAATATTAAGAAATTAATTATTTTATTAAAAAATAAAAAATTCATGTTATTAAAAATATTTAAATAAATATAATTTGGATAATTAATATATCCAAATAATTTTATATATTACATGGACCCCATAGGATTATATTAAAATATTTGGTTCGAGGATTACTTCTAATCATGATATTTTTTAAAATCAATAAATTGAATATTGTCAAAAGTGACACTAATGATTGTTTATCAAAATTACATATAATAAATTATTTCAAAATTATAGAACATTTTAAAAATATATATAATTATTATTATTAGATCTAAAATTTTCTAAATTTATCATTTATTGTCTAATTTGGATAAATAATTAAAAATTACACTGTTTTAAAATTGAAAAATGTGTTGCCTTAATTAAAATTAAAATAAAATAACTAATTGTAAATTGGAATAATATGTTTTAAATTGACCTAAAAATAGGTGAAAATTTTTATTTTGTTAATATTGAAACCTTATCTTGTTCTGTATTCTAATAATGGGCATTTTGGTGGTATTTGTACTAACATTGATGTTATTATAATTTATTTTATTGGAGATTCCAAAAATGACCCTAACCTGAATTATAAAAAGGAACCTCCTCTTTTACTAATTCACTTCAATTTGAAACATCATGTTCATCCATAATCTAATAATTACCCTTATAACATTCTTTATTTAGAAACTATAGGTTCTGGTATTCTGAATAAATCACCATTAGAGCCTTTTAATGGGAGATCTAGAGGGAGGTCGCCGAAGAAGATGTAATCTCCTTCACCAACTCTCTAAAGATCATTTCTTCTTATACTTCTTATTAAATTTTTATTACCATTATTAAGTAATTAAAATAGTATGAAATATATACTTATATGTTATTATAGTTATAGAACAACCATATTTCAGATTCTATCCATCATCTGAAAAACAAATTCACCCCGCATGCGTTCGTACAACCTACCTTCTCCATGATGTGTTCTAATCTGTTTTTCACCACCACCTTACATCGATGGGTATAATGATATAAAAAATAACTATATGTGATTGTTATAACATGTTATGGATTTTTTTAATAAATTATATACCATTAACATCTATACCATTACAAAATTATGCGAATGATATCATCGCTCATGTGTACGTATGACCAACCGTCTCCACGATTCGATGATATTTATTCTACAAGATATCAATTAAATAATGTTTATATAAATGTATTCAATGAAAAAATATGATATATAATATATTAATATCATTTTTTAAATGATATAACTCTAATATAATAAGAGGAACAAGAGCTTATCTGAAGAAACTTGTGTTTAAAAATAATGGAGTAAATACTCGATGGATGACTGATAATATTTTTAAGAAATAGATGATGATATAACAATATATGATATCATAAAAGTCACTATTATTATGGAATAAATCAAATAAATTATTTAAATCATTATATAGGATATTGGGATATATAAAAATAATATCAGACCTAAGGTAAGGGATTATTTTGTCTCACGTTTTTTCTATGGGATGTATACCTTATATACCACCTATTTCTTTTGTGAGGTGTTTTTGATGCCCAAGAATGATTTTTTGACACTTTTTATGGTTGTTATTATATTTAAATATTAATATTATTCTCATTATTTTATGATGTATACAATTCGACTAATTATAAATTTGTAAGGGATAATTTCGGCATCTCGTCATTATCCATGATGGTTTATACATAAGTATTTAATAAGGTATATTTATCAACCACATACATGTTTCTTATATATGTATTATTATTTCTATTCTTAAAAAATTTCTCAAAGTAAATTTTACCAATTTGTGAATTTTTATTAAATAGTATGAATTCAAACTTTTTTTGTCAATTGAAATGACAATCTTTTTGAATTTTTCAGAAAAAGTATGAGAAGAATGTTTTTAACATATAAAAAATGAATGAATTATTATGCATTCATAACACCTTTTTACCATGACTATTATTTTAAAATAATTAAATTTTATCTCCAATTAAATTATTTTATTTTGAAGTTGCATATAATTTCGAGAAAAGGAAAAAATTTAAGAAAAATGATATTTTCCTCATGAATTAAGTTCAAGTTTTTTATCAAAATTATTTTCCTTCCAAGAGGACATTCTTTAAATAGGGTTAATTTTCCATCCCTATTATAACTATGATTTTATTGTTATTATTATGGAATTATTTTTATGAAATTCATTTATTTTATATAGATTTTAATGAAATGATGTCAATGAAACCCATTTTTTTTTCTTGGGTTATTCTATGATGAATAATATATATATTTACGTAACATATAATAATTATTTCATTATTATATGGGTGGTTTATATATCTCCTTCCAATTCATGGGTAAATATTAATATATATGGTTATAGACATTATACTAATTACAGGAAAATCTAGTTTAATAACATAGGGATGGAATGACAAGTATATCCAGTTCTGTAATACATGGCTGGAACAACCAGTAAACTAGGTTCAATAATAGACTTTTCTACTATAATAGTCTGGGTTGTGATCCTTGGATAATATAGAAATGATTTACTATTTTTATGTGTTTTTCAAAATTCCTATATTTCTTCCAATGCTATATTATCATGGTTTGTGTTCCTTTATGATTTATGCCTTAAAGAACTATAATGATTTATTTCATTACTCAATATATTTATATTTGTTATAGATGATATGATTTTAATAATTTATGTTCATTTTGTTACATTCTCATGTTTTTTTATTAGATATTCTCCTTGTTTACCCTTTGTAAGCATTTGAGCTCACCTATTTCATATTGTTTCTTTCCCATAAGATATTGAGAAAGGCTTTATGTAAGAAAAATAAAGGGAAAGATCTTTATGGGATATGTTGAATATCATTCACCAAGATAGAATAATTTATTCCCACTATCCAAAGACACTAAACTAATAAGGTCTTCGAGCATCTATTGGTGTCATGAATTATGTATTCAGAAAAATTAATGTAATTTCCATGTAATTCAACCTTGGTCTTTTATAGGTAATGTCTGGATACACACTCATGCTAGTGTGGGATGTCTTGTAATATATGTTTTTATCACATTTTGTGCACGATAATTCTAACTGTGTGCATATCCCATGTAAGGGGGGTCTTGGGATAGGGTTGGGTATACCGTTTACACACAATTTATCCCAACATTAGGTCAAAATACAAGAACAATATTTAATGGAGTGAAATGTTTTTTTTACCCAACCTCATTATAATTTTAACCCAACTATTCTTTTCTTGTTTTCAGCTGAGAAAAGGCCTCACTTTCTCTAATTGATGATATTAATCCAATTCCACCATGGTTTTTTTATTTCTTCTAAATATAAAAATTAAATAGAGTTTTCTCATCTCTTTGGTTTCCTCTTAGTATGTGAATCAATCCTTAGTCTGATTTCATTGTTTTTATTTCTATCAACAACACTATTTTGTTGTAAACTCATATTACCTATTGTTTGGGATTTCATATATTCTTCAATTTTCTTCTGAACCAGTAAAACTATAGATATATAATACACATGAAATATATTATTTTAAAAAGGTATCTCTTCAATAAATCATCCTTTAATGTCTCACTATTAATAAATTGTTTACAATATATGCATGCCAAATTCATCAGGTTTTTTATTTTATCTACATCTTCCTTCAACTACATCCACATAATTGAAGCCTATGACCATCGTGGGACCTATTTGACACTATTGGGAGTTGAGACCTCAATAATGACAATCCATTTAGAGTGATTTATTATTTTTTGAATTTGGTAACCTAAATTTTGATTATTTGGTACACTGTTTTTATATGCTCTACCTCACCTTTGGTAAGGTAAGTGTTTCCAAAAGAAATTAATAATTCCTTAAATTAATGTTATATAAATTATATATAACAATATATATTACGTGACATATTTAAATTATAAAATAAATTTATAATAGTTTCATGTCCTTATTTCAACATGTCATGTTAAATAAAATATAATTGAATGACCTTATTAAAAGATTATTATATGGCCTATGATTACATATGATATAATTAGAATTATTATAATGTTATTATTGATTTTTACCTTTTTCATCTTTATAAGAATGGTCAAACATGATCCATCCATGAATTATTTAGGTAATTGATTGAGAACTTAAGGGATGTTATTCCAATTCATTGAGTCTATTGTCATGGGAGAAATACACTATAAAATATGGTATTTTTCTTATTACTTAATTGCATCTCTTGTTTATCGATGATTCAACTACCATTTCTTTCAAGATATTATAATTCATTGGATACTCTCCACAGATTCAGTTTTATGTATTCACACATGTTTCTCCATTGGTTAATCCAATTTTCATAGTAATGATTAGCCAACAATACTATTGATGATCTCCAAGGACTCAATCAGACTCATTCATAGTGGATTAAATGTCATATACTTCATTGATTACAACAATCCCTTATAGTCAGACTACACGAGTTACTACTATAAGTTGTTATGAGACATGATTATAAGGATATCTTAGTGTCACATTGAATCATAAATAATTATTATTATATATCTCTGTTTTATTGACACCATAACATGATCCATATATATAAAATGAAGCATAAATTAATTAGTTACATGGTTTGATATTCAAAGACTAGGTAAGGAAGAAGACAGTTTGGATTGTTTATTTTTTCCTTCTTTGCTTTAAAATATACTAGTATAGTGAACATTTTATATTCCTTGATTTGATGTTCTAGACTTTGTTGGTTTTTTCCTTATGATATTTATGCCACACTTTATATGTGTCACCATTAGTACCCATGCATGTTATAAAATCATACATATAGATGAGGGGAAGAATCCCGGTTTGGAAAATTTGCATAAATATTTTAGGATAGTATCATATAATAATATAACTGGAATATTTCATGAGATTCATCAATAGATTTTTCTTATATTATATTTTTTTATATCAAGTGTTATAGTTTTTTTCTATTTCCACGTATTTTTGATTTTTCTTTTGTGGTGAAATTATATCCTCAATTTATATATAATATAGTTTATATCACATGAGTTGATTATCTTTTACATGGATTATTATTCCTACTTTATATTCATTGTGTATTCATTGTTATTAGGCTTCCACTATTTATAAATTATTCATTACTTATTTTTTTACTCTCACATAAGGTAATAGTCTCCCTATAGACACATCATATTCTCTTACTACTAGTCAATAGCCTCCAGTTTGTTGGGAGGAACACTTGAGGACATGTATCCCAATAGGTTTAGTTACTTGGGATATCACTGGGTATAGGGTGTCACATTGGGATACATTAGATCATCACATTCTGTATGACAATGATCCTTACAACACACCTAGTTTGACACACTTAGGGTATATTATTATTATTATATCACAATTCATTACAAACCATTATAAAGGATTTTAAAATAAAGATATCCCAAATAAAACCATGATTATGATTATAAGGTTTTATAATCATAATATTTTTTATTAAATAAATTTATTTCCCAAATATCGAGATTATACTTTATGTGTCACAATGATAATCTCTATTATAGAATATTATGTACTATTGAAATGGTTCCTAGTCATCTAAATTTTAACGACATCAATGCACAAAATCCATAGATAAAGAATTATCATTTATTTTAAGGGTTCAATCCAACACTATAAAGGGAGAAATACTCTCAAATTATTTCTTCTTATGATGAAATAGAGTTATGTTCTATCATGATAGAGGAATAATTAACCATTTGTTGTTTCATCAAATGGAATAAAGAGAATATAAGAATGGAAGATAAAAATATGAATAAATGGAAAAAATGAAAGTTGGTTTCTCCCACATGTGATAAATATGTAAAGAAAAACTCTAGTAGTTTCATGAATGGAATTAATTTTTTCATCAAGTGTGGAGAGAAAGGGCACCTTGAATTGGATTGAAGATAAAGGAAGGAAATTTCAAATGTTCAATGATTTATGAGTATGGACATGGAGAACTATGAAAATCAATTTCCTGATAATCAAAGGAATAAACCCCTAAAAAATAAATGGGCTCATGTTCAACATTGTGTTGTTGGTAAAAAAGAAGTTGAATGATTAAATTCATTACATGTGAGTGATCATAATATGTTGTAGAAGTACTTTTTTTGAAAAATTTGGAGTCAGTTCTTCTTTTATTGAAAATAAGAAATCTAAAAATAAGAACCATATATGGTATGGGAGTACAAAACAATGGGTTAATAACAGAAACTAGTGACCTAGTTTTTTCATCAATATTTATCTTATCCTTATTCCCTCTTCCCATAGTACATTCCATTCAGAAATATATTTTCCATGACATCTCCCCTGACCTCTATATTTTCCTTCACTTAGTGGAATTGCTTCAATCCTCCCATATAGGGTCTCAATATCAGTTATTTCAGAGTCAGAGATATCTGTCTGCTTCTAAATGTTCTTTTCAAGAGAGTTTTCCCTCATCTACTCAACAAATACAATCCAAGGAAGAGTCACATGATTGGTCTCCTCTGTTGTTTTCTCAACCTCTACTTGTAGGTAACTTGAAGACCTAGTCTTCTGGTAGGAAGCAAGACTTATAGAAGTATTTTATCATTGATATGCTTGTTATAAGTATCATAAAATGTACACATATTGTACTATAATATATTTTCATTAATTATTTTAATGCTTATGTTTTACAATACCAATGACTAATAAAAATAATTTAGTAGAAATTCGATCTTCTTGAAAGAACGTGATTTAGGGAAATATAAAACTTCATATGGATCTGATGTTGATAAAATAATATTTTCATAAATAGATGATTGAAATTGATAATTTAATCTGGATTGTACTGACTACCTTAGAAATAATTAATTATTTCATAACAAAGTGGTTTATACTATCAATTATGGAGTTAATAGATTTATTTTATTTGATTAATATATCTAATAATATGTATTTATATAAAGAATAATCAAAAATTCCTGTTTTAAATATGATTTTATGGTAATTAAGTATATTACCATGTTTCAGGAGAATACATAATGAAAGTATTCATATGTTTTTTTGGGACAATTAAGTAATAGTTCATATTTTTTTATGTATTAATGATAAAACTGTTTTTGAAATTTAGTGACAATATTTATAATGTTTTTTATCATAATATTTTGGAAGGATAATATGTTTAACCATTTAAGAAATGGTTTACATTGAACATTGGAGGAGGTATTAATGAATAATTTATGAATCCAAAATATAGATATTTATTTATATTTATGTATCATTTGTTAACAATATTGGTTTTGGAAAATATTTTTTGGAAGATAGAATGACCTTTCAGTATATTATAGACCTCGTGGTCCATTAAGAGTTCTTTCTATTTCTTGAGGAATGAAATATTAATTTTTTTATATTTATTTGCAAGATTAAGTGGGGAATTAGAAAATTATTGAAGAATAAAAATAATGAAATTGAGTTTATGAAATATAAATAGATATTGTAATTATATTTCCTAATATTATTAAATCCAAAAAAATTCCTCAACATTTGGAAAATGATATTTATTTTTTAATCCAATTAGATTATTACCTAATTAATTAGATTACCTTTTAAATCATAGCATATTTTTGGTTTTTTGGTCCATGACTTTCAACTGATCTCAAACATTCTTGAGATCAATTCCCTCCATCCCTCAAAATAATTTGTAGGCCTTTCATTCATTTCTGTATCTTCACATTCCACCAATTTTATACTACATTGAAGACTAGTTATGTTTTATTCCAAATGACCACTGTAGTTTTATTTATCTATTATTAAGAAGATGTTTTATTATATCCTCTAATGATATCAGATTTAAAAAAATATATTAAAATATCTAACCCTTGATTGTTGAGATCATGTTTAAATTACGAGCCAACATTGATATTAAGGGGTTGAATATAACAGCGTTGAATTTAAAATTATGAATATCATTTTCGGTAGTGTGTATGGAAAAAAACACTATTAAAATAAGTAATATAAAATCATTAGAGTTCATGATATATTTATTTTTAAACAAATTTAATCTCTTCATTAGGATGTGGAACATACATCATAGATTTTAAATGAACTATAGCATTGTGTTCTATTATAACATAGTATTTTGATTTTTAGGTATAAATAATACTAAATTATTTTTAGTTTTTTTATTATTTCATTAGAAGTTAAATTTTTATTATATAAATGAAAAATAAATGTTTTCTAAAAAGAATTATTTTTTACAAAGGATGATTTAGTTGCATTTTTCACATAAAATTTAAAAATATTCATTACATTTTTTTTAAATTTATTTGATAAAACTAATCTCATATTTTGAAATATAACATAAAATTAAGAATAGGGTGAATTATTAGATGTTTTAGTTTAAATTTATCAATATATGATATGTAGTGAGAATAATATTTTTAATTGATAAATACCTTTTCTTTTAAATCTTTATTACTGGTAAATTATATTATAAATTGGTTTTAATTTAAAAAAAATCAATTATATATATATATTCATCAAAATTATTTCACTAGAATCATTTTCATCAGAAATTTTGAAATAAAATCATTGTGATTCTTTTAATGTATTTTCTTTGAAACTCACTTTCTCACCACATTTACATGATTAATTTTTAATTAATTTTTCTAGATTATGTGAATGGAATTATGAAAATTAGATTCCAAATTTGTAAGAAATATAATTTTTATAATAAAATTAGGTCAATATAATATTTTACCAAATTTAATAGAGAAATAAATTATAATTAATTATCGTGGTTAGGTTAAAAATGGATTTATTATGGGTTTAAAAAAATGAAAAGTGATCAAATAAACTAAAAACATGTAGAGAATCTATTTTCATGGAATGAAATGACCCTATATTTCATAAGGATCTATAATAATCCTTTTTGACTAGTTATGGCATGTAACAAATTTGTGAACACCTTTATCTATTCGAAAAGTATATGTTTTTCACTCAACTCACATATAAAAGGACACAACCTCTCCTTTATTCTTCACACATTCACACCCATTTTCTTTGGATACCCTAACTCCAATATACTATTTCCAGTTACAGATACAATTATATTGGATTTATATACAACGAAAAACATTTAAATTGAATGATTAGTAAAGTAGTATAAGATTTTGACACCTCTATAAATGTCTAGAGCTCATTTATATGTACTTTTTTACACTTTTTTGAGTACATCTTGGTTGGGATTCTATTCAGGGTGTTATAGGTAGAATATGAGAATTTTTTAATCAATGACTATAGTTCATGGTTGGTTCATAGTTTACCCAAAAAATTATTATACCCCCTAGAAAATTGTGCAACCCCAGTTATAGGGGGATTACACGGTTCACACATGGGTTGTGAAAATGTAACCCACCAAAAATTTTAAATGAGTAACATTTATTCTATATCATATATGAACCAAAATAATGAATGTATAAAAGAATATAATTTCCCATGATTTTATGAAATATTTAATATTTTATATTAATATATTCTATAGATTGTAATAAACACAACACTGTGTTAGCTTGAAATATAAGCAAGAATGAATTTCATTGATAGCTAGTGTAACAAGAAATATATAGTTTTAAAGAAAAATTGTATATTCCTAAAATATTATAATTAAATAAAATAAGATATAACATAGCCATATAATAAGGTATTATTAATATGATTAACTAACATATAATTGTATCATTGAATTCATTGGCTTAAAATTAATTACAAATGAATATAGGATCAAATTTAATGTAAATGTAATGTTTTAATAAATATACTTTTATTTTCACAATGGTGTTTTTTAATAATAAATTAATTAAATAACTAATAGTAAATTGTATTATTTAAATATAAAAAACTTATATATGAAATCATATATTTATTCTATTTATAAAATAGATTTTATAGGCATAATGTATGAAAAATCCCAATTTTTTTTAAAAAATAAATTTTTATAAAAGGAATTATACTACCATTAAATAGAGAAAATATTTGAAATTAAATTATTGAAACATTAATAAAAAATTTATTTAAAAATTAACTTTATTTTTTAATTACTCAAAACCTAATTAGGTTAGAGTTACTTTTGGTTATTTTTTCTTAAGTATTTTTTTTAATGAATAAAGAAAATACTAACATTTATTCAAAACATCATGTTTATATAATTTAGTTATTGTTATAAATTATATTATTAAATAGTTTTCATGAATTATTAGATCAATTTAATGTCAATTAAATAAATTTATGTAATTGGAATCAATTTCATAATAAAATTAGAAACAAAAACATTGAAATAATTTGAACAGTATTACTTTAGCATCCTGTTTTGTTTTCTTATAATTGGGATTAAATTTAAATAACTTTCTAGCACTTATGAGATTTTTATTTGTAAAACTGGATTCAAAATTTGTAATAACTCTAATCTTTAATTTATTATATGTTAAACTTAGTATTTTACAAAAACATATTAGTTAATGTAATTTAAAATAATTAAAATGATGAAGCTAAAATTATCCTTAACAAGTGACGAAACCTTAATCATAATGGGCCAAATGACCTTGAAAGTTGTGAATAATCCCTTTACAACCAACAGTTGTAACACCCCAAGCTTCCATGGTACGTTTCCCTTTGAATAATGCAATAGCGTGTGTTGTACACAACCTCGAGCTCTAACACACACCACAACTAATTAAAGTAGTCGTTTTGAATAGTAAAACCTACTTTTTGAAATTTTATAAATTTTATTTATCAAAATGGACTTCATTTTTGGATTCGGAATATCGAAATTATCCTATGTTGAAGTTTTGGTATTTTTCTAAGAACATCTAATTTTTATGAATAGTGAAAAATACTTAAAAACAACTTTTTTAATCAAAATAATTTATAGTGATAAATTATACTATTTAGTGGTTTTAAAGTATAATTAGAATATATTTTTACCATTTTATCCAATGGTGGTCATTAGAATTAATTTAACATTGAAATTGGACATAAACAATTGCCAATCTTTTGATATAAATTGTTTCTTAAAAACACTCTATTTGTTGTGACAGCGGGAATTAATTATAAAATAAATTAATGCAACTTATATTTTTGGAATTTTTTAAAATAGAAATCATTTTTGAAATCGGAATATCAATTATATCTTAGGGTGAAATTTTGGCATTGTTCTGAAAAACTTCAATTTTTGATGAATAGTGAAACCACTAAGTGGTAGTTAAATAACTGATTTTTCGTTTAAATGAAATATTACCACCTCTGTGATTTGATTTTTAAAAATCCGTCATACATGGTTGTCATTAAGAAGTAAAATGTGGTTCAATGAGATTAAAATAATTTTTGGTGAATAGTAACTTTTATGTTCTTAATCGCGATTAGAGGTAATTAGTGTAGTTTAAGGTAAAATTAATGTTTTAATAATATGAGATGAGCTTGACACATGTCCTAAACTCATTGGATGTGTCATGGCCGACCAAGACAATCCATGGGTCAACTTGGGGACCCCATGGTGCCACTTTAGTTGGAAAATGACATTAATACCTTTTATTTAATGTTAAAGTAAAAAATGACACAAACATGAAATGTTTTACTAAAACAATTTTTACATGGGGTTATACAAGTCATATTTTTTACTATAAATGGTGATTGTAAAGATAAAAAGATTTCCTACATCATAGTTTTTTTTATAATTTTTAGACATTAAATAAATTAAATTATTTATGACATCATAATGATGCAGTGATGACCTCATTATTTAACGATTTAAATAAAATTAGAATATAATGCAAAATACAAGGCTTACACATGTCCAAAGCCTATTGGATGAAGATATTTCGAACCTTTATCACCTTACCCACGAATTATATAAGTGTGGGACCTTTAGAATCCGAAAAGCATTGTATAATAATGTAACATTTCAATCTTTCCAAAAGAGCCCCTCCTCTCCTCTTATAAAAGGCCCCCACCTCTACCACCTTATTCACACTTTCAAGCCTTTTGGTTCGGCCAAACTCTACCCAAATACTCTCCCAACTTCTCTCCCTTCATCCTAGAAGCTTTACTTTAGTCATAAAGCCATCCTAAGGATTCCTTTTGATCAAATCAAAAGGAAGAACCCAAAGAAGAGGTAACGTTTTCATCACCCTCTTTCAAGTTTCTTTCTTATTCCACTCCCTCTTTGTTTATTATTTCAATTCTAAAATTATAACTCCAGTATCTTCTATATACTATGATGTTATTATAAATATGTAACAACCATATTCAGTATTCTACCCATCATTTGAATGACATGTCACCATACATGCGTACGTACGGCTTACCGTCTCCACGTCGTGATGTAATTGTTATTCAATATATTATTATTTAGATGGGTATAATAATGATATGTAATTCATGTAAATAATAAATATAAAATGATAATGATTCTGTATATATGATATACTATCCAATTATATATTATTTTAATATCAAAATAATGATATCATCGCTCGTGCGTACGTACGGACTACCGTCTCCACGAACGCGATGAGATTCATTCTCCGTTGTATCCATTCAAGTATAATTATCATTTGATGATTTAGAAATAATGTTTAAGGACATGTTATCATTCTGGATATGAATAAGATGCAACCTATCCATGAAAAACACGACTTACGTAACAAAACATATAAAAGAAAACGAGTAAGTTAACACCCCAAAACAACGATAAATCTAAGAAATTGTTAACAAAGCAATGTTAAAAGATCATATATGATATCATATGAATGTATATGATTCTTGTATAATTTAATAACAATTATTTCACCATTATATAGGAGGTTAACCTACCCCAACCAAGGAAAAGTACAAGGTAAGGGTTTACTTCACAACCTCTTCATTATCCAAGGTTGTTTATACATAATTATCTACTGGGACCTCGTTATCATCCACATCCATGTTTCTTAAAAATGTCTTTCAAAACATTTTTACTATTAAATGGAAAATGGGTTAAAGTCATTTATACCCTTATACATTTTTGAAAGGAATATTACCGTCATTTTCCAAACAATGTACTTTTTGACCTTTTTGACAAATTTAAGGTAAGAATGTTTTTTTAACTTATACGGCGGGTGCGGCTATTTTCCGCCATTATAACTTCGTCAAAGATTCCCTTACAAGCTTATAAGAATATTTTAAAAGTAAATGTATTATTTTATAATTATGGGACTTTTAAATGATTTCAAAAAAGAGAGATATTTCTCTCAAATAGCTTTGATTTCATCCATGTCAACATCCTTTGATGGGTTTTAAGTTTAATTGAAATTGATTTATGATAAAAAACTCCCATTGAACATTTTGTGAAATATTTGACTGTGGATGTGTTATTTTTATACCATCCATAGTTTATGGAGAAATTGTTGACGTTTCGTATGCTAGTTTTAATACGAATATTTATGTTATGTTTAAACCTATTCATATGAGGAATGTATTGGACTTAATAAGTGACGGGTGGAGCCCGCTATGGCTCCTCGATGCATCGGTAGGTCTCATGAGACAACTAGAAGTGGAATTGGCCAAGGCCCTTTCCCAATTTGATTTATGGTTTTGGCCGAGGCCTTAATCATTTTAGACGTCTTGGCCGAGGCCTTGACGAAATGTTTCAGAATGTCTGGCATTATACATTCCCTCATTATGAAAGTGGTTATTGATATTGCATGTGATTATTCGACCAGTAGAATATCCATGTGAAGAAGTGAATGGAATTATCTCATTTTACTTTTGCCATATTATGTTGAAGTTCAAGTTTAAAATGATTTTGTTTTAGTTATACATTGCCTTAAATTTTTATGTTTATTGTTGAAAGCTTCCGCTATATTGTTATCCTTACTGAGCATCTGAGCTCACCCCTTTCAATGTTTTAATATTTTTCCAGGATGTGAAGAAGTATTTTATGAATGACCTGCAGGGGTAGTCAGAAAGGGATATGAGTGTGGACTATGAAGACCATGTTATTGTAGTTTGTTTACTTTTTGATGTAATGAAAGACTTATGAATGTATCTAGTGTTTCCAAAGCTACTAAACTAATCGGTATTTCGAGACTTGATCTTTTGTGATCATGCCAATTTTACGAAGTAATGCACCGACTCCGGGTAGCTGGGGTCGGGGCGTTACAGTTGGTATCAGAGGTAGTTTATTACTAACATTGGAATCTAGATTTAGATAAACTCTGATTAGAGCACATATCCCGAAGATAGACTTTGAGGATTAGTATAGAAAGACATCCTAGAATTTTGGTATTATAGATATTTTGTGAGTTTTCCGAGCAATACATCCCTGTCTGGATACGAGCAGGTAGAGGCGGCTCTGGCACAGATGTACCTAGGGGTAAAACCCGAAAACACCGCTTTGAGCTAGACTCGAACGGGAACTGGTGCACGACAACGGGCATTGCTGCACTCTTGGTTACGACACTCCCGGGGGATATGCTTAGGATAATTCTCATTTTCTTTACAAACCACTATGAAGGGTTATGAGTATATACTTCCTCAGAGGAAACATTTCTTTTTATGATTATGGATTATATCCATAAATAGTTCAATTTATGTAAAGTGTTTTACAAATATGGAATTATATATTTTATTTCATAAACTAATCTAGTTTATGCCATTGTTTAGAAATGGCGCCTAGTGGAAGGAATGGAAACCGTATCAATGCACGCACTCCGTGTAGGTATTTACCTCCTACTCAAGATAATTATGGTGGAGCTAGTGATACAACTGGTGCTGATCAGCTTCTCACCGTACTGGGACAACTCACGCAGGTTATGAATAATAACCTTACTCGTATGGAGCACCCTGATCCGCAACGTGTAGGATCAATGCTAGACCGTTTCATGAGGCAACAACCACCAACCTTCAATGGGAGTACAAATCCTATAGTAGCTGAGCAATGGATAAATTCCTTAGAGAAAATATTTCATGCCTTGGGGGTAGTGAAAGGGAGAAAGTTGTCATGGCAGTTTACCGCCTCACTGGAGATGCCGATCAATGGTGGTCACTAATTCAAAACACAAAGGAAGATGATGAATTAACATACATGGAATGGCAGGAGTTCAAAGAGCTGTTCTTAGAAAAATACTTTCCTCGAGACCATCGCGCGGATATGGAAAGGAAATTTCTGAGTCTGAGGCAGAAGGAGTATGAGAATGTCGCAAAGTATGAGGCTAACTTTACAAGGTTAGCGAGGTATGCTAGAGATTACATACGTAACCCAAGAAGTAAGACTGATCGTTTCTTTGATGGGTTAAAACCATTTCTCCGTCGAGCTTTAGTATCACAAACCTTCTCTTCATACGAAGGTATTGTCTCGTGCGCTATCAAGAAGGAAAAGGAATTCTCTAAGTCTTATGACTTTAAATCAAAGCAAGATAAGAAGAGATCCGCTGAAAACTCTGGGAAAGGAAATAAGGAAACAGGGAAGAAGGGTAGAAATGAATTTCCACCCTGTGATAATTGTGGTAGGAAGCACCCTGGTGCCTGTCTAAAAGGAAAAGGAGTATGTTACAAGTGTGGTGAAAAAGGACACCAAGATCATGAATGCAAGGGATAGAAATCGGATGTCAATGTGGAATGCTATAATTGTAGAGAGAAGGGACATTATACAAATGAATGTCCTAAGCGTCAGGGGAACTTACCTCAGAAGAGGCCAAGGGATCAGGGCCAGGATTATGCTATCACTACTGTTGAGGTGGAAGCTCCGAAAGACGTGGTGGCAGGTAATTTAATGGTTTCCTCAAGTTTAGAAATTGCATTATTTGATTCTGGATCATCGCATTGTTTCATATCTTCCCATTTTGCTAAGAAAATTAGATATTTCTAATTTGATTTAACAAGGGAGTTTTCGGTCAAAACCCCTAAGGGAAGTATTGTTGCAACAAAGTTTTGTCGATTAGTTCCCATTAGAGCACCTAAATATTCTTTACCTGCTGATCTCATCGTCATACCGATGATTGAATTTGATATAATCCTTGGTATGGATTGGCTTTCGGACCATGATGCAAAAATTTATTGTAAGAGGAAAGAGGTTACGATTCTTGATGATGATGATAAGGAACACCTTATCTTTAGAGCAGAATCGTCGCCACATAATTCTTATCTAGATCCACCCCCAGTAAGTCAACTAAATTCAATTATTGGGGAGGAAGAGAAGGAAATTACTGAGGGTGAGGAAAGGAATATTCAAATCGAGGATGTACCTATTGTGAGAGAATATGATGATGTGTTTCTGGAAGATTTACCTGGACATCCTCCAGAACGAGAAGTTGAGTTTTCCATTGATTTAATTCCTGGATCAAGACCCATATCGAAGACCCCTTATAAATGGCCACAGTGGAATTAGTTCAACTAAAGAAACAACTAGAGGAATTGATTAATAATGGATTTATTCTCCCTAGTGTTTCTCCTTGGGGAGCCCCTGTTCTTTTTGTTAAGAAGAAAGATGGATCTATGAGGTTGTGCATCGACTATAGGGAGATCAATGCTATAACAATAAAGAAAAATTATCCCCTACCTCGCATTGATGATTTTTTTGACCAACTGCATGGAGCTCAATACTTTTCAAAGATTGACCTTCGGTCTGGATACCATCAGTTGTTTGTGAAGAAGGAAGACGTTCCAAAGACAGCATTTCGAACAAGGTACGGGCATTACGAGTTTACAGTAATGCCTTTTTGGATTGACCAATGCACCCTCTGTTTTCATGGATCTAATGAATAGAGTTTTCAAAGAATATCTTGATGACTTTTTAGTGGTATTTATTGATGATATCTTGGTATACTCCAAAAGCCACGAAGATCATGAAAATCACTTACGCATTATCCTGAAGACTCTTAGAAGACATGAATTATATGGGAAATTTAGCAAGTGTGAATTCTGGCTTCAAGAGATTTCTTTTCTTGGCCATATTGTCTCTAAGGATGGAATTTCCATTGATCCTTCTAAAACCAAGGCAATCCAAGAATGGCCAGCACCGACAAGTATAACTGAGGTACGCAGTTTTATTGGTTTAGCAGGTTATTATCAACGTTTTGTCCATAATTTTGCCAGATTGGCTAACCCATTGACAAAGCTCACACATAAAGGGATTAAATTTGTCTGGACAAAAGAGTGTGAAGAATGTTTTGAAGAACTGAAGAGAAGATTAGTCAATGCCCCTGTATTTACTCTACCATCGGGGAATGATGGGTTTATTATTTATAGTGATGCATCGAAAAAAGGACTTGGTTGTGTCCTTATGCAGAATGATAAGGTTATTTCCTATGCATCACGACAGCTAAAAATTCATGAGAAAAACTATCCTACTCATGATCTTGAGTTAGCAGCTGTGATCTTTGCTTTAAAGATATGGAGACATTACCCCTATGGTGAAAAATGTGATATTTATACTGATCACAAGAGTTTGAAGTATATTTTCTCACAAAAAGAACTCAACATGAGGCAAAGGCGATGGCTTGAACTACTCAAGGATTATGATTGCACGATACATTACCACCCGGGGAAGGCAAACAAGGTGGCAGATGCTTTGAGCAGAAAAGACCATGGAGTTTTGAATGTGATGAGAATTGAAAGGGATCCAATTTTCATGGATCTAGTGAAGATGGACATGGGAATAACTAGGGATGGTGAAACATCAATGATTTTTCAAATGGTTTCCAAACCATCATTACTAGAAAGGATTAAGATTTCTCAGACCGATGATGAAGAATTTTAGAAGAAGATTAAAGATGCGAATGATGGAAGATTGAGGGACTTTTTGTATAAGGATGGAATTTTGAAATTCAGGAAGAGACTTTGTGTTCCCGATATACCTGATCTAAAAAGGGAATTGATGGATGATGCTCATAGTTCCAATTTCTCTATACACCCTAGGAGCACCAAAATGTATAGAGATTTGAAGGAACATTTTTGGTGGGACAATATGAAGAGGGAGATTGCTGATTTTGTGTCGAGGTGTATGGTTTTTCAACAGGTGAAAGATGAAAGGCAACATCCTGGTGGAGTATTGCAACCTCTTCCCATACCTGAGTGGAAATGGGATAATATTACGATGGACTTTGTCATGGGACTACCAAAGACTCCTAGAAGGAATAATGCAATATGGGTGATTGTTGATCGTATTACTAAGTCAGCACATTTTCTGGCTATACGGGAGGATCTACCACTTGAACATCTAGCAAGACTATATATTAATGAAGTTTTAAGACTTCATAGAGTACCCCTATCAATTGTTTCTGATCGTGATCCTCGTTTTACTTCAAGATTCTGGAAAAGTCTTCAAAAGGCCTTGGATACTGAACTTCGTTTGAGCACTGCCTATCACCCTCAAACAGATGGACAATCAGAACTGACTATTCAAACCTTAGAAGACATGTTGAGATCATGCTCTCTTGACTTTCAGGGTATGTGGGATCAATATTTACCACTGGTAGAATTTTCCTATAACAATAGCTTCCATTCAAGCATTCAGATGGAACCTTATGAAGCATTATACGGAAAGAGATGTTGTACACCAACCTGTTGGGATGATGTTGGTGAAAGAAAACTTGTGGGACCAAAACTGGTGGAAGAAACAATGGAAAAGGTGAAGGTAATCCAAAACCACATCAAAGCAGCTCAAAGTAGGCAGAAGAGCTATGCCGATAACAGAAGAAAGGTTTTGGAATTTCAGGTGGGAGATCATGTTTTCCTAAAGGTATCCCCATGGAAGGGAGTTATACGTTTTGGTAAGAAGGGTAAGTTGAGTCTGAGGTACATCGGACCTTTCGAAATTCTAGATTGTATTGGGGCTGTAGCTTATCGTTTGGCGATGCCGCCAAATCTCTCCAAAGTTCACGATGTTTTCCACATATCGCTATTGAGAAAATACATGCCCGACCCAACACATGTACTTACTTATAAGGAATTAGAACTGGAACCTGATCTATCTTATTGCGAAGAACCCATCAGAATTCTTGATGTGAGTGAGCAGGTGCTGAGAAACCGGACGACTCGTCTGGTAAAGGTTTTGTGGAGAAATCATAAAATGGAAGAGGCAACGTGGGAACCTGAGGAACTTATGATGAAGAACCACCCGAGTCTTTTTATGCAGTAATACCCTAGAAATTGCGAGGACGCAATTATTTGAAGGAGGGGAGAATGTAACACCCCAAGCTTCCACGGTACGTTTCCCTTCGAATAATGCAATAGCGTGTGTTGTACGCAACCTCGAGCTCTAACACACACCACAACTAATTAAACTAGCCGTTTTGAATATTAATACCTACTTTTTGAAATTTTATAAATTTTATTTATCAAAATGGACTTCATTTTTGGATTCGGAATATCGAAATTAGCCTATGTTGAATTTTTGGTATTTTTCTAAGAACTTCTAATTTTTATGAATAGTGAAAAATACTTAAAAACAACTTTTTTAATAAAAATAATTTATAGTGATAAATTATACTATTTAGTGGTTTTAAAGTATAATTAGAATATATTTTTACCATTTTATCCAATGGTGGTCATTATAATTAATTTAACATTGAAATTGGACATAAACAATTGTCAATCTTTTGATATAAATTGTTTCTTAAAAACACGCTATTTGTTGTGACAGTGGGAATTAATTATAAAATAAATTAATGAAACTTTATTTTTGGAATTTTTTAAAATAGAAATCATTTTTGAAATCGGAATATCAATTATAGCTTAGGGTGAAATTTTGGCATTGTTCTGAAAAACTTCAATTTTTGATGAATAGTGAAACCACTAAGTGGTAGTTAAATAACTGCTTTTTCGTTTAAATGAAATATTACCACCTCTGTGATTTGATTTTTAAAAATCCTACATACATGGTTGTCATTAAGAAGTAAAATGTGGTTCAATGAGATTAAAATAATTTTTGGTGAATAGTAACTTTTAAGTTCTTAATCGCGATTATAGGTAATTAGTGTAGTTTAAGATAAAAATAATGTTTTAATAATATGAGATGAGCTTGACACATGTCCTACCCTCATTGGATGTGTCATGGCCGACCAAGACAATCTATGGGTAAACTTGGGGAACCCATGGAGCCACTTTAGTTGGAAAATGACATAAATACCTTTTATTTAATGTTAAAGTAAAAAATGACACAAACATGAAATGTTTTACTAAAACAATTTTTACATGGGGTTATACAAGTCATATTTTTTACTATAAATGGTCATTGGAAAGCTAAAAATATTTCCTACATCATAGTATTTTTTTTATAATTTTTAGACATTAAATAAATTAAATTATTAATGACATCATGATGATGCAGCGATGACCTCATTATTTAACGATTTAAATAAAATGAGAAGATAATGCAAAATCCAAGGCTTACACTTGTCCAAAGCCTATTAGATGAAGAGATTTAGAACCCTTATCACCTTACCCACGAATTATATAAGTTTGGGACCTTCAGAATGTAACACCCCAGGTAAATAAAGAATATGACATTTTCATATTTATCCCTATTTGTGAATAAAATATTAATATGACTTTAAAGGGGACGCTATGCTCGATGGCATACCCAACAAGCAACAACGAGTTTCTTGGGAATCTTACGTTGCACTCTAATAATATTATTTTAAATGGTAGTTAACATGTAGCCGTTGTATTGGTGGGAATGGATAGAAATAACTAAAATATGATTATATATGTTTTTAAATGTTTTTACATTTATCCAATAAAGGATAGAGGCTTAAAATACGGAAAGAATTCAATTTTAGGCATATATGCCCTAGTTTTCACTAAAGGTTCACTTATCACCTTTTGATGTCAAACCAACATTAAATATAGTTTTGTTCACTCTTATACATTATATTGGACCAAATAAAACTCTTCTTAAGAATCGGGACATCAAAATTTACTTTGTGTAAATTTTTGGTATCTTTCCGATAATGTTCATTTTTTTTAATGAATAGTGTAAAATGTTGTATTTTAATTCAAAACCACTTTTTAATCTAATTTATTTATATGATTAGATTATATTTTTAATTGTTTTTACAGTGAAATTAGACAATATTTTTACCATTAAATCCAACAGTGGTCGTTGGAATTAATTTCACTTTGAAATCAGACTTAAACTAGTGTCAATCTTTTGATACTTATTGTTTTATAAAAACACGCTATTTTCTCTGACAGCGATAATTAATTATTAAATTAATTAATGTGACTAATATGTTTTGAATTTTGTAAAACAGACTTCATTTTTGAATTCGGAATATCAAATATAGCTTAGGGTGAAGTTTTGGTATTTTTCTCAAAAACTCCAATTTTTGATGAATAGTGAAACCACTAAGTGGTAATCAAGCAAACTGATTTTTCAGTTAAATGAAAGTTTACCACTAATGTGTATTGAATTTTGAAAATCCGACATACATGGTTGTCATTAAGAAGTAAAATGTGGTTCAATGGGATGAAAATAATTTTTTGGTGAATAGTAACTTATTAAGTTTTTAATCGCGATTAGTGGTAATTAGTGTAATTTAAGGTAAAAATGATATTATAAGAATGTTAAAACACCATGACACTTGTCCTACACCTATTGGGTGAGTCATTTCCGACCAAAAAAAGCCATGGGCCAACTTGGGGACCCCATGGATCCACTTTGGTTGGGAAATGACATAAATAACTTTTATTTAATATAAAAGTAAAATTGACACAAACATGATATGTTTTACTAGAACAATTGTTAAGTAGGGTTATACAAGTCATATTTTTTATTATAAATAGTAATTGGAAAGATAAAAAGATTTCCTACATCATAGTAATTTTTTTATAATTTTTAGACATTAAATAAATTAAATTATTTATGACATCATAATGATGCAGTGATGACATCATTATTTAATGATTAAAATAAAATGGAAATATAATGTAATATCTATGAACTACACATGTCCAAAACTTATTTTATGGGTGGATTTAGAACTCTTATAACCTCATACACGAATTATATCAATGTGGGACCTTTTAAAACCGAAACACATTTTCAAATAAAGTAATATTTCCTTACTTTCCAAAAGTGCCCCTCCTCTCCTCTTATAAAAGTCCCCCACCTCTACCTCTTTTCACACACTCATCAAGCCTTTGGCTCGGCCAAACCCTGCCCATTTACTCTCTCTCCATCCCTCTCCTTATCCTAGAGGATTCCCTTTGGGAAGAATCCTTTCAAAGGAAGCCTTTAGGCTCAAATCAAAAGGAGTTACCCTTTTTAAGATAATTCATTCTCTCATGTTCATTTGTTTTATATTGCTTCTCCAACCCCCTAAACTCTTTTTATTTACTTATTTTGTAACAAAACCAGTATCTTCAATATACTAGGATGTTGTTATAAGATTTATTCGAGCTACACTCTCACACAACTACATCAAATTGTTAAAGAACATACAGTTTCTGTGGATGGTGAAATTCTGCCTCCCGAAACGATGATTGTTCAATACTCATTTAACACCTTCAAAGGTGACCATTATGATGTCACTATTTTTATATATGATATATAATATGTTTATTTTTTATTTATGCTTCTGTATTTTTCATTTTTGTATTACCTTTATGGCTTCCATTATGGGTATACGCGATATCTTCATTTAAGGAAGTGCGGACTACCGCCCCCTCAAAGTGATTTGATTCGTTAAATACCATATGTGGGATGTATAAAGGATGGAAATATGATGTTATATATGATATTATACTGGAATTATAATATACCTTTATATCATTATTATTCCATTCTATAAAATACGAAATAGAAATGAAAGTAGCGTTCATGCGTACGTACGACTTACCGTCTCCATGAACGGTGCATTTCATTTCTTACCTCTAAATGATTATGTAATGTTATAAATGCATGAATGTACTAGATATATATGACATATATGATATCTACATCATGAATACAATTCTGGATATAATAAACATTTGGCCACACGAACAACATGTAATTGTAAGAAGTCCACTTTCGACTTAAGAACCAAATATCGGCAAAACAAATATTATTAACTTAAATGATTACATAATGTTTATGACATGGTAATAAGTGTTATAAAAGGAATAATGAACTTGAAAAATGTTCTTAAGGAAGTATAAATTAACTCAAGTTTATTATTCAGGAGATTAAAGAATGATCGAGTCAAGTCGGACCCGAGGTAAGGGATCCTACTCCTCTCTTTCTTTTTAAGTACGCACTTTTATGTCATTCCTTTTAAAGCTCATCTTTCTTGTTATTGGGATGATCTTTTATATTAATACTACTGTAATTTCTATGTTCATGTGATTAGAGACCCTATTCTCTCTCATCAATCCATTTTGGAAGTTTTGAGTGGCGCCGTTAGGCTGCCGAACTTTCGTAAGAGATCTAACTTCTCTCTTTCTTTTTATGTACTCTCCTTTATGTCACCTCTTTTAAGCTCCTCTTTGTAATGTTGGGGGATGTTATTTTATATTCCTCTTTCTGTACATTATATTGTAATGTGATGAGATACCCTATTTGATCTCATCAATCCATATTCGGATGTTTTATGTGGTGCCGTTAGGCTGCCGAGTTTTCGTGAGGGATTTTTCATCTCACTTTTATTCCCGTGAGATTTATGCTACATTTGCCTCAAATTCCATTGAGTGGTGTATGTACTGCCCATTATTCTACTCTTTGTGTAATATACATTCGTTTATGAGTATTTAAATCAATGATCTATTGTCCTTCTTTCATGGGGTGAATGTTTTGAAAGATACCCAAGTCGGTAAGGGAACCTTTCACCCTCCTTTTTTTAAAGACTTCTTTTGTTGGGTCTTTTAATTTACATATTGTAATGTTGGGATATGTTCTAATATATCCTTATTGATGTAAATTTTATGTCCAAGTGATGAGATACACTTTTTATCTCTCATCAACTCATTTTGATGTGATGCCGTTAGGCTGTCAAGGGAACTTTTTAACCCAATTTCGATTTCTTTGGGTTCAACATGTAGTCATTGAATATGTCATCCATTGAATATGTTTGAATGACCTTTTATTGTTTTACACTTAATATCCACTTATATTGGGTGTATTTATATTTGTCACACATATTTTTGAGATTGATTTGTCCTTAATTTAAGGATACATTCTTTCTAAGGGATTTCATCACATTTGACATTTCTATTGAGAGTTCATTGTTGTTATGCACCAATTCACTCTTATATGGTGTATATACTGTCCTTTGGAGTATTATATCATGAATCCATTTATTCTCATGATATTATAAAGTTCTGACTAAATGTTATTCCTCAATTATTGTATTCAAGTGTCTCTGATTTTGGTAAAACCCCTTTAACCAAAATATCATTTTAAATGTTTTAATTATTTGTTCTTATTAATATCCATGTTTTCAAAATAGTTTTAAGGATTTATTTATATGGATATTAATGGTTTAAAATTTTAAGCTTCAAGGTGGTATGGGACTTCGTCTCAATCTCCTTTCATTGAGGCATATTTTATTTTATACACAACATTCTTTTATACGGTGTATAAACCCCTTTGACTTTTACGTTTATTCAAAAGGAATCTTTTTATACGAAGCGTTTACTAAACGACAAAAGGGAATGTTTTTGTCGTACGTATGCGGCGACAATGACTTCTCCGCCGTCATGACCGTTATTTGAGTTTCGGCTTCCTCTACAAGCCATACCTTCTTTTTAAAAGAAAAATAAATACCATGTTTTACTTTTCTTTTATTTTGGTATGGAAAATGGTTTTCACAATGTTTTTGTGTTGTATTGATATCTTGTGATTGAAATGTTATGTTTCCTTTATGCATGTTTTATGTGATACGATTATGTTATGGTTCTTGGGCATTATTATGAAGACGGGTGGTTTTGTGATAAACTAAGGGAGGGTGAGCCCGATATAGCTCTCCAATGCATTGGGTAACGCGAAGGAGTGAAACGTTAAGGTTTCTCCGAAGAGATTTAGGGAATATACTGTGATGGGTATTCCAAATGTAACCAAGAGGGTTACTCCCTACGTAAGAATGTTATGAATGCCTCAAGTTACCTTTTTGTCTTATGATTTCTATGATTTATTCATTGTTTGATGAGGTATGAAAGTGCCTTTGTTTTATGGGTAAAGTATGATTTCATTCTTATGTATATATGAACTCATGTTTCCTTTCCATATTTTTATAACCCTTACTGAGCTTTTTATGCTCATCCCAAGTTTTTGAAATGTTTTTCACAGGTCATGGGAAAGGTACATGATGTGATGATAGTGTCAAGGATGTGTCAAGAAAGAATCTGTGTTTAATTTTAAATAGGTTTCTGTTGATGGGAAGAATGAATATTGTCTTTTATGTAACCACTTTGTTTAAATGTGGAATGTAATGAATGTTTCATGATCTAATTCTCTAAAACTCTAAACCTGAAAATATCCTCAATGTGTAATCTTGTAATAACTCATGATTAAGTAAGGTTTAAGGCTGGGGCCTTATAGTTGGTATCAAAGGTCGGTTTAGATAACTTTAGAGGTTAGGGTATTCTTTAAGCATAAGTGACATTACCATAATGGTTAGAAAGAGTCCTAGTTTTAGATAAAGTGAATGAGTAAGTGTATCATAGTGTTTACCTTCCTCATTAGTACATGATGGTTTTGTTGATATACTCACACTGACCTTTTTGGTTTTAGTAAATGGCTGGATCTAGCAGGCACCAAAGAGACAACAGGTTTAAAGGAAACTGTGGTGGTTCTCTGATTAAGATACTAGATAAAATGAAGGATTCAATGAGGAAACTCATGGTTGTTCTAAACCAAATATCAAGGAGTCATGATCAACCACTTCAAACTTGGTGAGTTCTCTAATGCATCAGGTACGAGATGGCCAATTCGATGTGGAAATTCAGGTAATAATTATTAAGGTAACCATTAGGGTTTATATGATACTTAATTTTTAGGTAATTATGGGTTACTCTATGATATGATGGAAAATGAAAGGAATGAGATAAAATTGAGGTTAAAATATGTTATGATTATTCTTGAAGATTTTATCTCATTTTGGGGAATGTTTTAAGAATTATATAGTTTTGGAAAAAGGACAACACGCAGACCGTGTGACATCCCGTCGCGTCGGACAAAGCTGCGGGAATCGAACCCACAACCAATGTGCGACTGGTATTTATCGCCTACCACTGGACTACGTGAAGTCTCTGGTTAGTTTCACTGATTCATTCTAGTTATATGATTTTATGAATTAAGAGTAAGTTGATTTTGGGTTATTTATGAAAATGATTAACCTATCATGGAGGACATGTGATTAGGTTAATTACTTTTCAATACGGGACTTTAGGAGAAACTGATATTGTTTGGAGATAAATGTCACGATTTAACTTGGAAGACTATGTGACTAAATCCTTAAAATGTTTGGGTTTCAATCTTAGATTGGTTTACTTTGAGGAATTTTTATGGACAAATTTGTTTATCGGATGGTCCTCGTTGAACTTTGGATTTTGTTGGACAAATTTTGGAGATTAAGAATAGATTTTCTTTTTATAAAGGGTTATCCTTTTCTGGATTATCTGACCATGTACTAACCTTTTTGGTTTTGGTTATGGTTAAGGTCTAATGATATGGGAAGTATATAGTTCTCTTTTGTAGATTAGGTTATTCTCTAGAAGTTGATTATAGTACTCTTAATGTGAACAAGTCTTCCTAAATACTCGTCTTTTGGAGAAAATATGAGTTTGTGTAAGGAATCTAATAAAAGTTGAAAGTCAATATGATAAGTGATTATGTTTCCTTATGAATAAATTCCTCAATAAAAATTAACTTAAAACAAAAATGTTGTCTATTAACTTTTACTACTGGGGAATCGAATACCGTTTAACCCATCACAAGTTTGTGATTTTCTCATGGTTAACTTTCTCCTAAACATGTTTTCTATCACTCTCCATCAGAACATGACCCTTTGTTTTTTCCTCCATGTCCATATTATCATACTTGGAATCCTAGTATGGGTTAACTCGGGTGACCTTTATACTTATCTCTCTTTATTTTAAAGTGTTTGTTTTAGCAACTCTTGTTCCGATGTGGGACTTTCAAGGATGTTTCCAAGCGCAATTTTAAAATTGCGAGGGTGCAATTCCCAAAAGGGGGGAAGGATGTAACACCCCAGGTAAATAAAGAATATGACATTTTCATATTTATCCCTATTTTTGAATAAAATATTAATATGACTTTAAAGGGGACGCTATGCTCGATGGCGTACCCAACACGCAACAACGAGTTTCTTGGGAATCTTACGTTGCACTCTAATAATATTATTTTAAATGGTAGTTAACATGTAGCTGTTGTATTGGAGGGAATGGATAGAAATAACTAAAATATGATTATATATGTTTTTAAATGTTTTTAAATGTTTTTACATTTATCCAATAAAGGATAGAGGCTTAAAATACGGAAAGAATTCAATTTTAGGCATATATGCCCTAGTTTTCACTAAAGGTTCACTTATCGCCTTTTGATGGCGAACCATCATTAAATATAGTTTTGTTCACTCTTATACATTCTATTGGACCAAATAAGACACTTCTTAAGAATCGGGACATCAAAATTTACTTTGTGTAAATTTTTGGTATCTTTCCGAAAATGTTCATTTTTTTTAATGAATAGTGTAAAATGTTGTATTTTAATTCAAAACCTCTTTTTAATCTAATTTATTTATATGATTAGATTATATTTTGAATTGGTTTTAAAGTGAAATTAGAAAATATTTTTACCATTAAATCCAATAGTGGTCATTGGAATTAATTTCACTTTGAAATCAGACTTAAACTAGTGTCAATCTTTTGATACTTATTGTTTTATAAAAACACGCTATTTGCTCTGACAGTGGGAATTAATTATTAGATTAATTAATGTGACTAATATGTTTTGAATTTTGTAAAATGGACTTCATTTTTGAATTCGGAATATCAAATATAGCTTAGGGTGAAGTTTTGGTATTTTTATGAAAAACTCCAATTTTTGATGAATAGTGAAACCACTAAGTGGTAATCAAGCAAACTGATTTTTCAGTTAAATGAAAGTTTACCACTAATGTGTATTGAATTTTAAAAATCCGACATACATGGTTGTCATTAAGAAGTAAAATGTGGTTCAATGGGATGAAAATAATTTTTTGGTGAATAGTAACTTATTAAGTTTTTAATCGCGATTAGTGGTAATTAGTGTAATTTAAGGTAAAAATGATATTATAAGAATGTGAAAACACCATGACACTTGTCCTATACCTATTGGGTGAGCCATGGACGACCAAGACAAGCCATGGGACAACTTGGGGACCCCATGGATCCACTTTGGTTGGGAAATGACATAAATAACTTTTATTTAATGTAAAAGTAAAATTGACACAAACATGATATGTTTTACTACAACAATTATTATGTAGGGTTATACAAGTCATATTTTTGATTATAAATAGTCATTGGAAAGGTAAAAAGAGTTCCTACATCATAGTAATTTTTTTACAATTTTTAGACATTAAATAAATTAAATTATTTATGACATCATAATGATGCAGTGATGACATCATTATTTAACGATTAAAATAAAATGGAAATATAATGTAATATCTATGAACTACACATGTCCAAAACTTATTGAATGGGTGGATTTCGAACCCTTATAACCTTATCCACGAATTATATCAATGTGGGACCTTTTAAAACCGAAACACATTTTCAAATAAAGTAATATTTCCTTACTTTCCAAAAGTGCCCCTCCTCTCCTCTTATAAAAGGCCCCCACCTCTACCTCTTCTCACACACTCATCAAGCCTTTGGATCGGCCAAACCCTGCCCATTTACTCTCTCGCCATCCCTCTCCTTATCCTAGAGGATTCCCTTTGGGCATAATCCTTTCAAAGGAAGCCTTTAGGCTCAAATCAAAAGGAGTTACACTTTTTAAGGTAATTCATTCTCTCATGTTCATTTGTTTTATATTGCTTCTCCAACCCCATAAACTCTTTTTATTTACTTATTTTGTAACAACACCAGTATCTTAAATATACTAGGATGTTGTTATAAGATTTATTTGAGCTACACTCTCACACAACTACATAAAATGGTTAAAGAACATACGGTTTCAGTGGATGGTGAAATTCTGCCTCCCGAAACGATGATTGTTCAATACTCATTTAACACCTTCAAAGGTGGCCATTATGATGTCACTATTTTTATATATGATATATAATATGTTTATGTTTTATTTATGCTTCTGTATTTTTCATTTTTGTCTTACCTTTATGGCTTCCATTATGGGTATACGCGATATCTTCATTTAAGGAAGTGCGGACTACCGCCCCCTCAAAGTGATTTGATTCATTAAATACCATATGTGGGATGTATAAAGGATTGAAATATGATGTTATATATGATATTATACTGGAATTATAATATACCTTTATATCATTATTATTCCATTCTATAAAATACGAAATAGAAATGAAAGTAGCGTTCATGCGTATGTACGGCTTACCGTCTCCATGAATGGTGCATTTCATTTCTTACCTCTAAATGATTATGTAATGTTATAAATGCATGCATGTACTGGATATATATGACATATATTATATCTACATCATGAATACAATTCTGGATATAATAAACATTTGGCCACACGAACAACATGTAATTGTAAGAAGTCCACTTTCGACTTAAGAACCAAATATCGGCAAAACAAATATTATTAACTTAAATGATTACATAATGTTTATGACATGGTAACAAGTGGTATAAAAGGAATAATGAACTTGAAAAAGGTTCTTAAGGAAGTAGAAATTAACTCAAGTTTATTATTCAGGAGATTAAAGAACGATCAAGTCAAGTCGGACCCGAGGTAAGGGATCCTACTCCTCTCTTTCTTTTTAAGTACGCACTTTTATGTCATTCCTTTTAAAGCTCATATTTCTTGTTATTGGGATGATCTTTTATATTAATCCTACTGTAATTTCTATTTTCATGTGATGAGAGACCCTATTCTCTCTCATCAATCCATTTTGGAAGTTTTGAGTGGCGTCGTTAGGCTGCCGAACTTTCGTAAGAGATCTAACTTCTCTCTTTCTTTTTAAGTACTCTCCTTTATGTCACTTCTTTTAAGCTCCTCTTTGTAATGTTGGGGGATGTTCTTTTATATTACTCTTGCTTTAAATTATATTTTAATGTGATGAGATACCCTATTTGATCTCATCAATCCATATTCAGATGTTTTATGTGGCGCCGTTTGGCTGCCGAGTTTTCGTGAGGGATTTTTCATCTCACTTTTATTCCCGGGAGATTTATGCTACATTTGCCAAAAATTCCATTGAGTGGTGTATGTACTGCCCATTATTCTACTCTTTGTGTAATATAATTTCGTTTTTGAGTATTTACATCAATGATCTATTGTCCTTCTTTCATGGGGTGAATGTTTTGAAAGATACCCAAGTCGGTAAGGGAACCTTTCACCCTCCTTTTTTTTAAAAGACTTATTTTGTTGGGTCTTTTAATTTACATATTGTTATGTTGGGATATGTTCTCATATATCCTTATTGATGTAAATTTTATTTCCAAGTTATGAGATACACTTTTTATCTCTCATCAACTCATTTTGATGTGATGCCGTTAGGCTGTCAAGGGAACTTTTTAACCCAATTTCGATTTCTTTGGGTTCAACATGTAGTCATTGAATATGTCATCCATTGAATATGTGTGAATGACCTTTTATTGTTTTACACATAATATCCACTTATATTGGGTGTATTTATATTTTTCACACATATTTTTGATATTTATTTGTCTTTAATTTAAAGATACATTCTTTATAAGGGATTTCATCACATTTGACATTTCTATTGAGAGTTCATTGTTGTTATGCACCAATTCACTCTTATATGTTGTATATACTATCCTATGGAGTATTATATCATGAATCCAATTATTCTCATGATATTATAAAGTTCTGACTAAATGTTATTCCTCAATTATTGTATTCAAGTGTCTCTGGTTTTGGTAAAACCCCTTTAACCAAAATATCGTTTTAAATGTTTTAATTATTTGTTCTTATTAATATCCATGTTTTCAAAATAGTTTTAAGGATTTATTTATATGGATATTAATGGTTTAAAATTTTATGCTTCAAGGTGGTATGTTACTTCGTCTCAATCTCCTTTCGTTGAGGCATATTTTATTTTATACACAACTTTCTTTTATACGGTGTATAAACCCCTTTGACTTTTACGTTTATTCAATAGGAATATTTTTATACGAAGCGTTTACTAAATGACAAAAGGGAATGTTTTTGTTGTACGTATGCGGCGACAAATACTTCTCCTCCGTCGTGACCGTTATTTGAGTTTCGGCTTCCTCTACAAGCCATACCTTCTTTTTAAAAGAAAAATAAATACCATGTTTTACTTTTCTTTTATTTTGGTATGGAAAATGGTTTTCACAATGTTTTTGTGTTGTATTGATATCTTGTGATTGAAATGTTATGTTTCCTTTATGCATGTTTTATGTGATACGATTATGTTATGGTTCTTGGGCATTATTATGAAGACGGGTGGTTCCGTGATAAACTAAGGGCGGGTGAGCCCGATATAGCTCTCCAATGCATTGGGTAACGCGAAGGAGTGAAACGTTAAGGTTTCTCTGAAGAGATTTAGGGAATATACTGTGATGGGTATTCCAAACGTAACCAAGAGGGTTACTCCCTACGTAAGAATGTTATGAATGCCTCAAGTTACCTTTTTGTCTTATGATTTTTATGATTTATTCATGGTTTGATGAGGTATGAAAGTGCCTTTGTTTTATGGGTAAAGTTTGATTTCATTCTTATGTATATATGAACTCATGTTTCCTTTCCATATTTTTATAACCCTTACTGAGCTTTTTATGCTCATCCCAAGTTTTTGAACTGTTTTTCACATGTCAAGGGAAAGGTACATGATGTGATGATAGTGTCAAGGATGTGTCAAGAAAGAATCTGTGTTTAATTTTAAATAGGTTTCCGTTGATGGGAAGAATGAATATTGTCTTTTATGTAACCACTTTGTTTAAATGTGGAATGTAATGAATGTTTCATGATCTAATTCTCTAAAACTCTAAACCTGAAAAGATCCTCAATGTGTAATCTTGTAATAACTCAAGATTAAGTAAGGTTTAAGGCTGGGGACTTATATAGAATCCGAAAAGCATTGTATAATAATGTAACATTTCAATCTTCCCAAAAGAGCCCCTCCTCTCCTCTTATAAAAGGCCCCCACCTCTACAACCTTATTTACACTTTCAAGCCTTTTGGTTCGGCCAACCTCCACCCAAATACTCTCCCAACTTCTCTCCCTTCATCCTAGAAGCTTTACGTTAGTAGGAAATCCATCCTAAGGAGTCCTTTTGATCAAATCAAAAGGAAGAACCCGAAGAAGAGGTAACGTTTTCATCACCCTCTTCCAAGTTTCTTTCTTCTTCCACTCCCTCTTTGTTTATTATTTCAATTATAAAATTATAACTCCAGTATCTTCTATATACTATGATGTTATTATAAATATGGAACAACCATATTCAGTATTCTACCCATCATTTGAATGACATGTCACCATACGTGCGTACGTACGGCTTACCGTCTCCACGTCGTGGTGTAATTGTTATTCAATATATTATTATTTAGATGGGTATAATAATGATATGTAATTCATGTAAATAATAAATTTAACATGATAATGATTCTTTATATATGATATACTATCCAATTATATATTATTTAAATATCAAAATAATGATATTGACGCTCGTGCGTACGTACGGACTACCGTCTCCACGAACGCGATGAGATTCATTCTCCGTCGTATCCATTCAAGTATAATTATCATTTGGTGATTTAGAAATAATGTTTAAGGACATGATATCATTCTGGATATGAATAAGATGCAACCTATCCA
Organism: Viscum album; assembly: GCA_963277665.1. Lineage (NCBI taxonomy): Eukaryota > Viridiplantae > Streptophyta > Magnoliopsida > Santalales > Viscaceae > Viscum > Viscum album. Next base: position 1,868,088,325 of record OY728131.1, read on the forward strand.
TGAAAAACACAACTTACGTAACAAAACATATAAAAGAAAACGAGTAAGTTAACACCCCAAAACAACGATAAATCTAAGATATTGTTAACAAAGTAATGTTAAAAGATCATATATGATATCATATGAATGTATATGATTCTTGTATAATTTAATAACAATTATTTCACCATTATACAGGAGGTTAACCTACCCCAACCATGGAAAATTACAAGGTAAGGGTTTACTTCACAACCTCTTCATTATCCAAGGTTGTTTATACATAATTATCTATTGGGACCTCGTTATCATCCACATCCATGTTTCTTAAAAATGTCTTTCAAAACATTTTTACTGTTAAATAGAAAATGGGTTAATGTCATTTATACCCTTATACGTTTTTGAAAGGAATCTTACCGTCATTTTCCAAACAATGTACTTTTTGGCCTTTTTGACAAATTTAAGGGAAGAATGTTTTTTTAACTTATACGGCGGGTGCGGCTATTTTCCGCCATTATAACATCGTCGAAGCTTCCCTTACAAGCTTATAAGAATATTTTCAAAGTAAATGTATTATTTTATAATTATGGGACTTTTAAATGATTTCAAAAAAGAGAGATATTTCTCTCAAATAGCTTTGATTTCATCCATGTCAACATCCTTTGATGGGTTTTAAGTTTAATTGAAATTGATTTATGATACAAAACTCCCATTGAACATTTTGTGAAATATTTGACTGTGGATGTGCTATTTTTATACCATCCATAGTTTATGGAGAAATTTTTGACGTTTCGTATGCTAGTTATAATACGAATATTTATGTTATGTTTAAACCTATTCATATGAGGAATGTATTGGACTTAATAAGTGACGGGTGGAGCCCGCTATAGCTCCTCGATGCATCGGTAGGTCTCATGAGACAACTAGACGTGGAATTGGCCGAGGCCCTTTCCCAATTTAATTTATGGTTTTGGCCGAGGCCTTAATCATTTTAGACGTCTTGGTCGAGGCCTTGACGAAATGTTTCAGAATGTCTGGCATTATACATTCCCTCATTATGAAAGTGGTTATTGATATTACATGTGATTATTCGACCAGTAGAATATCCATGTGAAGAAGTGAATGGCATTATCTCATTTTAATTTTGCCATATTATGTTGAAGTTCAAGTTTAAAAGGCTTTTTTTAGTTATACATTGCCTTAAATGTTTATGTTTATTGATGAAAGATTCTGCTATATTGTTATCCTTACTGAGCATCTGAGCTCACCCCTTTCAATGTTTTAATATTTTTCTAGGATGTGAAGAAGTATTTTATGAATGACCTGCAGGGGTAGTCAGAAAGGGATATGAGTGTGGACTATGAAGAACATGTTATTGTAGTTTGTTTACTTTTTGATGTAATGAAAGACTTATGAATGTATCTAGTGTTTCCAAGGCTACTAAACTAATCGGTCTTTCGAGACTTGATCTTTTGTGATCATGCCAATGTTACGAAGTAATGCACCAACTCCGGGTAGCTGGGGTCGGGGCGTTAAAATAGTTCTACCATATCCCCTATTTTTTCTATTTTTATGAGTTAATTAGATAAAATTACATTGAAGTGTCATACATAATAAGTTAATTAAGAAAAAGTCAAAAAAATGAATTGTCCTCACCTTGACCAATTATAATGCCTTGATATGTGGATAAAACAACATACATTTGATTACACATATCCTATTCAAATATAAATTGGTTATTTATATCATTATAAATTAAAATTAATATAATGTGATGAATTAGTTACTAAAAATTCATAAGAAATGCTAACACATTGATTATTTAGATGACAATTAACTAAAATAATTAATATAATAAATATTAAGAGTGAATTAAATTCATTTAATTATTGTCATTAATTACTTTTCTAGATAAAAATTTCGAAGTTAATATATATGAAATCCAATAATGGTTTGATATTTTTTAATTTAAAATTACTTTAATGATATCAATAATGACATTGATTTTATTTTACAATAAATTTTATTTTATTAAAGGATTTAAATTTTATAAGAACACAATATTCATCAAATTTATTTCTGTGTGTTAATAAATATTAAATATTGTATATTAATGTACTAATTGATCCTTTATGACAATTATATTGATATATATATTTTTAAAAAAATGTTAACATGGTCCATGTTAAAGAACAGTTTTTGTGTGTTAAACACCCTTTTTAAAATTAATTTCTAAAACAAATGATATTTATATTTTTTAAATTATATATAAAATGTATATTTTTGTTTTTATATATTGTTAAATAAATTCCACTTTAATTTTTTAATTCACCAAAATTCTAATGTAAAATATTTTATTCGATAATATGTATGACACACATCATCAAACCCATAATGGAATATAATATCATGATAAATTACAATATATTCACAATTTTATTTATAGTGAATATATTACATATATTTCAATATGAACCACACTCAATTAGATTAGGAACCATGGATGATCGAGTTTTACTGAACAATAATATATTGGTAATATAATATTATTTAATATAATAATATTTTACCAGGTCGTTATATTAGAAGATATGAATATTATAATATAAATTCTGATAATTTATATTCTAAAAAATATAAAATTCAATTATTGGATATTAATTAATTAAAAAGAAAAATAAGAACAAATTAAATATAAAGGAAATATTTTTATTTTATACTCCCAAATGTGTTTCATTATAATAAATTGAAATAATTACAATTATTCAATGATATTAAAGAAATATATATTTTATATATTTAATAAATAAATTATATTCATCCAATAGATTTGATAACTTTAAGATAAGAACCAACCCAATACTATGTATAAACACTCACATTTTTATAATGGTAGTTTTACCATCTTTTCTTGGAGAAACTATATTAAATCCAATTTTTGGAACATTTATAGCTTTTATATGTAAAAATAAATTTAATATTTGAATTAAAAATATAAAATTTATTTTATGGTGAATTTTTGATATTTTTCCAAAATATTTCATTTTTTATGAGTATTAAAAAATATATAATTTTAATTTAAAAATCCATTGGAATATAATTTATTTGTAAGTATAAATTATATTTTGAATTTGTGTTAAATTTATGTTATATAAATTATACCAAAATTAATTTGATGTAGTTCATTTGAATCAATTTCACATCAAAATTGGATACCAAAAAATGTCAATATTTTAACCATTTATTATTATGAATATTTAATTTTTAATCCCCTCTATTGGATTGGTTTCAAATTAATTTCCTCCAATTATATGATTGGAAATTATAAATAACTATTCCCTATTTGGAATCACCATTATTTAGTGTCTAATATGGTCAAATTAGTTTTTTACCAAAAATTTACGTGAAAGGGATTAATTTTATAATAATAATTAATGTAAAATTAATATAATAAAGGGAATAAACAATAAAAAAGGACCAAAATGACATATAAACATGAAAAAATCAATTTCATTGAAATATTTAGACTCTATACTCCATTGGAAAAAATTAATTTATTATTTGAGTCACATTACATGGAAATAATGTGTATGGAATTCACTTTAAAAAATTTACAAAAATGCAACTCCTCCCCCACTATAAAAAGGTATTAAATATTCCAACTATTCACTCAACCCAAGACACATTGGATCATGAAGACTCTTCTATAATAGTATCTAAATAGAACTATCCATATATTAGAATCCTTACTTTGGGAATTAATCCATCCAAGGATTTCCATTGGTATAAACCAAAAAGAGTTTCCCGATTAAAAGGGAACACTTTTGGAAGATCACTTTTTAAATTTAATTCCCCACCCCTTAAATTATTTTTAAATCATGATTCAATAATAAAATCAGTATCACAAATATTACTATACATTTTTATTATATGTGTTTTAATTACACTTACTCACACCTCCATTTATTGGGTAACAAATGAACTTTTTGTGTATGGTGAACTACCGCTCCATGAAAAGCGATTGTTCAATTTTCCATTACCACCTACCATGGTGGGTATTATGATGGACGAAAAGTTTAACACTATATATATATTTAATATTTATCATATATAATTATTCTTATATAGTTTTTATATATCACATAACATTATTATTTCCATTTTGTGAAAATATGATTACAACGTTAGAGGAAGTGTGGACTACCACCTCCTCAAAGCAATGTGATTAATTAATTATATACATGGAATGTATAATTGATGGTTTTAAGAAAACAATGTTATATATGTATATAATATATGATACTATATTTATAATATACCTGTATAAAATTTTCATTTAATTCATTTAATAGGACAAATAAATGGAAGTAGTGTTCATTGTATGAATGGTCAACCGTCTACACGTATGGTACATTACATTTCCTATATTTAGAAACTGCATATTATTTTAAACATATATATAATTAATATATTTTTTAAATTCCTTTCTTAATTTATTCTTAAAAAATAATCATTATCTATGTAATCGGAACCCAAAATAAAATGTCAAAAAGATACTCGAAAAACAAAGCACTTAATACCCAAAATGTTTAAGAAAAAGAAAGATCATTAATGGATAGGTAATAAGATATTATATGAAGTTAATATATGATAATATAAATATGATTACAGTTCTATTATATTTTATTAACTTCTTTAAATCCCTTATATAAATGGTTAAAGGACATTCACCAAATAAGGATTCAAATGGTAAAGGATTTTAGCCAGACTTTTTACATATGTGAGATAAATTTCATATTCACCACATAGAACATTTTTGATTCATATATACTTCCCATTTGATGCAGAAAATCATGATTCAAAGATGATTCCGGATGTTTTTATTTTTAATTTCAATTATATCAAAAATGGAGATTTACACTTAATGTTACCCAAGTGATTTTGAAATTTCATAACCAAATTCCTTTTCGTTGGGTTAAATTACTTCATTATTGACATTATTATTCAATGATTACATGTTTAAAGAGTTTTTACTATCTATTTTTTATATAATATCCCCTTATGAGTATTTACTATTGATATTCATAATCTAGTCAATGATTTATTCTCACTTCGACAATATAATCATTTCAATGGTATACATTAAAATATCATTTTTTAGTATTGTTTACATTTGAATTTCAATAAAATGAAATTATTTTATAAATTTCTAATAAAACCATTCATTTACTTATTATATGATGATTAATGACCTTTATTTGGTAATAATACCATTTTTACACTATTTGGTACTAAAAATGTATTAGAGAATGTATTTAAGAAAATGTGCCTTCATTTCCCTCTTTTACTAGAGATCCAATTTTATTCTAAAAACCAAATTTCTTATAATTGTTTTAAAAAATGTTTCAAAAATTTCCTAAATGATTTATTAGATTAATTTTTACTCTATTGTTCTTTTAATTTTTTTTAATAAATCATCTTATCGCTTTCCGAACAAGCACATTTCTACCCTTTTCTAACATCTAAAAGGAATTCTTTATTACCTTTTGTGACATGTACAGATTTAGCCACTTTCATTTTTTTAATATTAGATTTCATTTTTAAACAATTTTTTTAATTAAAATCGTTTTAAATTTTATTTTCATGTAAATAGATTTTCAAAATGTTTTTCAATATAAAAAATATATTTTCTTAAAGAATGTTCTAAAAGATTATTTTATAGTATTTTAATTCAAAAATGACTAATAACATATATTCTTACTCAAATTGGGATATTTTGTATTGATTCCATCATTATCCTTCCTTCGGATGGGGTTTGATTTAATTGGCCATGGAATGTATTGGCCATCAATTCCATGATTCCATTGTTAGTGTGCATGTAATATTAAATTTCCAATGATCATTGATCATTTAATTTCATCTAGTTTTCAATATTACGTATAATTTATATGTCCATTCCCTAATCCATATGCAATTTTTATGTATGGTGTATACTATTAATATTGTTAGATTAATAGGGGAATTATTATTAAATATCTATTCATTAAACAATGCAGATACTTGATACGGCACATTGTTAATTAATTAAATAGATTTTTAGATTTATGAGAATTTATTTTTATATTAAATAAATAGGTTGGGTAATTTATAATACAATCTACACATTTTTAGAAATAGTTAATTCATGCCCCTTGATGTTTCAGTACTCTAATTGGACAAAATCAATTGGCTTGTTACATTCAGTTTCCAATATAATAGGTACATCGTTAACCTTGTTTTTTTTCATTTTCATTGACGGGGTAGGGTTGAAAAATAATTGGGTGGATTCCAATAATAGTGAAGTGATATATTTTTTAGACTCATATATTTAACTAGCCATTTTTTGTAGGTTATCAGAAGGTTACACATTGTGCCACAAGGTTACATATCGTGTAACTGATATAAGTGCATGTCATGAAAGAATTCATGATTTGAAGGTTACATGAAATGATTATAATTTACTTGTATTGAGAAAATTAAATATCATTTTTTAATTTATTTCATAAATTTTTAATATTAGGTGATTTTTTTTTCAGTGGTTATAGAAATTAACTGTTTCAAGAAATGTAATGTGATTACATGTCATGTAATACATCGAATGTGGTTTTTAAAATGTCAGCAGACCAATATCCCCTATTTTAGATCCTCTCCAATTTCACTTCTCTCAACCCACATCCTTCCCCATGTGATCATGAAGCTTTCCAACCCTTCTGGATCAATTCATTTGGAATTCAGTCGTAGTTGTGCTTGTAGTGTGATAAACAGGTGATAATTCTCCCTTATTATTCATCATTCTCTCTATTTATAATATAAATTTATATAATTTACATTTAATTCATTTAATACCATTTAATTAGGATTTGATTACAAAAATTGGTTTATTTAAATTGATTAATTTAAATTGCAAATTTGATCGATATGATTTCAGTAAAAATTTTGAATTTAATTGTGGAAATAATTTTATTTAAAAAAATTGAATTGGTTTTCATGAATTTATTTCTTGTGAAAATGGAATAAAATATTTAGATAAATTATGAGTCATTTTATCTTGGAAAGAGACATGTATTTTATTAAAACTCATTTTGGTATTAAATATTAAATTGGCTTTGAAATGGAAGAAAATAATTTAATTGTATTTTAACCAGTATTAAAATAAATTTCCAATAATTGATTATGTAATATCACATGAAATCATTTGGCATTTAGTGTTTTATTTGACTCACTCTATGATAATATAACATTCTAAACCATATATTCACCGGGTCACATCACTGATGGGATATTGATTAGTTGACTTTGTCCTGTGTTAGTGGGTCATGTGTATACTCATATTTTCATGATCACATGTAGTGTGCCGAGTCCTATTTCCATAAACATTAATACCTGTTTGTCAGATGACTATGTTGCTCAGTTGTTATTTATATTTGAGATATAAATTTATACCAATGTTGTAAAACTACATTACAAGCCTTCTGAATTTAAATAATCTATTTTATGTAACACATTTTTAATACATTGTTTTAGAAAAAATCAATGACTTGTAAGCCATTTCTTAAACTATTTTCCATCATTTTAGTTGTATATAATGGTATGTTCAAATATGTTTTAAATTTCCAAAATTGGTAATTTTGAAAATAATTCAAACCATTCATTCAGTTAGTCTATTTTTGGTCACCTATTATTGAATCCTTGGTGAGAAATAACTATGATTTTATTCTCAGACCCTACATATTCCTTTGATTGTTTGTAGATTATATCCTTCTAGGTTCGATCAAGGTGAAAGGATCACTTAGAGGTGGATCCAACTATTGAACTATGGACATAGTGATTTCATACATAGGGCCTTGGGGTTCATTCATCTATTTTATTAGTTTAGTTATAGTACTTTGGGATGGTTTATTACTCATTGGTTCCTGGTACATTACTCCCTAGGTAGTTTCTTTTGTTGTTCATATTGTCTTATTTCTTTTACATCCATGTTTTTTTTTTGAATTTTTTCTATCTTTTAGTTTGTAGGATCATGGGTTCTAGTCTCTGAACCATGGATATCATGAAAGCCCTTCGGGCTATGTTAGGGTTTGTTCCGTTATTGGGTTACTAGGGTAACCAGGATAATTCATGATAAAGTGTTATCAGAGCTCTAGGTAGTGCGTTTTTTTAAGTTATTAAGATTTTGTGAAATATTGTCAGTTCATAGGAGGTATTTGAAATTCATTACATAGATATATCTCACTAAAATGAACCTTATGTCTCTAAGGGTGGTATAGATACACTAAATTTTAAAACATAAAAATTTCATAATACATAAAACATTATACAAACCAACACCCAAACATGATAATTGATCTAGTTCTATTGGAAACATGAATACATAAAAACTGATACATAAATTATCTAAATTATCTATAACATGGTTCCTCTTGGATATCACACTTTTTGATAGATCAAACATAAAAAATCATCATAACCTAAGAATGGAAATATGAAAAGGGGTGAGTTCAAATTATCAGTAAGGTAAAATAAATGAGATATGTAATCATAATCATGAGAATAATGGTATGAGAACATGAACATGAAAATAGATGATCATACCATTTATATAAACGATCATATATATGAATCATGGCCTAAGTATTTGAACTTCAAAAGACATGAAACATAAAGAAATAAAGAATATAATCCATGAAATTATAACATAGGAATAAAACATGGGGTTGTGGTAGACACGTAATCATATAACATGATTTCTATAGTTTCTGATGAATTTCTTCCAAGACCATATTGGTATTATATGTTCACTCCCCATTCATAATTTAAACTCATGGTTTACTTACATTTCCATTTTAAAAGCATGAGATAACTATTTATTCCATCTTGATAGTCAAACTTCACTCCCATTACTATCTTGGTTGCTAAGGTTCATTCCCAAGACTATATTAGTATGCCTCCTGAGATATAAATCATTACCAAATAAATTGGAGGGAAATATATGTCCCACCCATATCATAACCAAATCATAAATTCATGTGCCAAAAAATCATAAACCATCATATCACAAACAAGTAAATGGCTTCCATAAACATGTAATCATATCATAACATGTAGAAAAAGATACAGATTTCATAATTATTTTATCAAAATCATTTCCTATGAAAGATAAATGGGTTTTGTACACATATAATACATGAAATAGGAATGGGTTCAATAATGACCACGACATTAATCACATCCTATTTCGAAAAAAAAATATGTGTGGAACTATTAGATCATTTCTAAGAAATGCTAGAGTAATATCAATGAAATCCATCTAATATGGAAAATAATTATGAAATAAATTAAAAAAATTATTTTTAAGGATAATATCATTTATTATTTGAAAATGTATTTTTAATACAAAAAACCATTCGAAAATAATTCCCTTGTAAAATACCTTGAAAATTTATAAAGAATACATGAAACCATTTTGAAAACCTTTTTCTTAGAAAACATATAAAATAACATTTAAAATAAATTTAACAAAAAATAATTAGAAAACATATAAAAAATCATGAAAATATTTTTAAAACCAATTTACATGAAAACATAAGAAGGAATATTGAAAATTATTTGAAAACCATTTCTATACAAATACATTAAAAATGTATAAATAAGGATTAGAATAATTTTGAAAAATATTCTCCCTAAAAAATTATAAAAAAAGAAGAAAAACATTTTTAAAACAATTCTCCTTGAAAATTAGTTTTATAAAAACATTTTCAAAAAAAAATATCCTTTTAAAAAATCAAAAATGAATCTCCAATGAAATGATGGTAGGTATATCTTTCCATGCCATATGAGGTAAAAATAAAATTCCTTTTAATGGTAAAAATACTAAAATATGACTTTTAATAAAGATAAAAATGGATTCCATTGAGGATGTTGGTAAAATAAAAAAATGGCTAAAAAATTCATTTAACGATTATAGGAGAATGTTACAATATTCTTGGAAAAACAAATTCGAAAACATATATTTCCTAAAGAACAGAGGGTGAAGTAAAGATTTTAATAAAACAGTCTATTTAATAACAAATGTACCAAAGAGTAGACAAATTGAACCAATACATGAAATTATCATGAATAAGTAGAGGGTAGAAAAATTCATTATTGTCTTTGAGATATGGATAAAAGAGACTTCATCAAAGAATAAAAATCATTAACAATCTCAAAAATAAAATAGATTGTTTTAATAAAATTCTACCACATGGTTACATGGGATCTTACTCTCCATGAAATAAATGGAAATTATAAAAATCATAAAATATTAGTAAAATGAGTATATTCATGATATCTCATTTAAAATGGAAGTATATATACATTGAAAAATAATTTTAGCGCATAACCAAACATGAGTCTCAAAGAAGGAATTTTGAGACAAAACTATTTTACAGATTTTGCATCTTTTGAAACATAAAAACCATTAAATAAAGGTAATATAATGGTTTTTTATATACCCATATATTTAAATATTTGAATCATTTATTACATCCATGGGTTTTATAGAAACTACACAAAAGGAATGTGTGGTGAATAATGAATGTATCTTAATGAAATAAAAAGTGAGATGAAATTGCCTTTCCATGAGTCTTTAATCTATCCAGACTAGTAAAAGATTAATTTATAATAAATTTATCTTTATTATAAATATATTATAGATGTATATTATTTTATATAATACCATATATAGTTTTATTAGGACATTATAATACCCTCTTGTTAATAATTCTATTTTATGTTTTCACTTCAGGTAACATTCTCTTTGTTTTTCGTAAGTGACTTGAATTGTTATATATTTGATCATATACTTATATGTTGATTTAAATATTGTAAAAAATGATTAATATATTGTTTATAATCCTTTTAAATATATTATAATAATATATAAGATGATGAACTATGAAATGGAATACATCATTCAAGAAGATGGTAAGTCGTATGTACACATGAATGTTGTTTCTGTTTTATTATTGTATTGGAAGAAAGAAAAAAAATGATATATATGTTTATATGAATATAATATTATTAAATTATAATTATAATTTTATATATATCATTTAATTTGACTAAATACAAACTCAATACATTCCATGTAGTGTGTGAAAGAATCATATTTCCTTGAGGGGGCGGTAGTCCACACATCCTCAATCATAATTATCGTATTTACACCAAATGGAAAGTAAAAAAAATATGTTTGGTAAAGAGAATAAATAAGACTAACGATATAGTAAATATAATTTATAACATATTAAAACATATTTCCCATTATAATTTTCACCATGAGAGGCGGTAAAAAAAATATAAAATCATTGTTTTATGTGGTGGTAGTTCTTCGTATACATAAACAATATGTTCGTTACCGAATAGATGGATGTGTGTATAATTTTAGTTCAAAATTGTATCATAAAAAAATTATATTATATTTTAAATATAATTTTTTATTATAAAATAATTTATTAAAATATTTCAGGGGGGAGGATAAGGAAAAAAAGAAAGGAGCTAGAGAGAAGACGTTACCTCTTAATCGGGTAACTCCTTTTGGATTGTGCCAAAAGACTTCTTTGGTATGATTTCATCCCAAAGGGGATGCTTATATAAGAAAGGTAGGGATGTTGGTAGAATTAGTTTTTTATATTTTTCATGATATAATAGGATTCATAGGTGTGAATATGTGGGAGGATATGAATCCTTTTTATAGTGGAGGAGGAGTAACACTCTTGTAAAAATTTGTGGAAAGGATTGCACCAAACAATTTTCATATTCAAATTGAATCTAACAATAATAAATAGTCAGTTAAAGGGAGTATAAATTCTAAAAAGGTCTATATATAGTCTTTTAGACAAGTTTATAAGTCTTTTTGGTCCACATGGTTATGGTTTAGTCCCTTATTAAGATTAATTTATCCTTAATCGATGTAATTAAGAATAAACAATTTCACTAATATTTTTTGTAAAAAAACCATATTTTTATTATAATACATTATAATTTAATATTATTATGAATATAATATTAATTTATAAAAATTACAATAACATAAGTGGTAGAAATTAATTTCAAATGAATCCCACTAATCGGACAACACTACAGGTTTTTAATGTAAAAATAACCAAAAGCTTGCTTAGATTTTATATCCAATTTCAATGTGAAAATCATTACAATAAAATAAAATTGATTAATGGATACTAATCATATCTACATAAACTTATAAACAAATTTATAATATAATTTAACCTAAAAATAAATTATATTTAAAAGTTTTTTTGAATTGAAATCCAGTATTTTTTTTACTATTCATTAAAAAATAAAACCTTATAGATGAATACCAAAAAATTATCCTATCTAAATTTTTATGTTATTATTAAAAATACAAATCATATTTTTACATATTTAATCAATACAAGATTTAAAATTTTGATTTAAAATTGGTTTTCCATTAAAAGTTGGTAAAATACCATTATAAAAAAATATAGGTTTTTAAGTATAAAATTGAGATTGGTCTTAACTTATGTCTACAAAATATATTGGATGAATATAAAAAATATTTTATTTAATATATAACTTATATATTAAATTAATTTCACTCACTATGTTTATTTAATTTCATTTATTAGGGCAAACAGCGCTGTGAAAATAAAAATAATAACATTCCATTTTATATTCAATATGTATTCAAATTCATGTATAATAAATTAGCACCATATGAGTTCATATTATATTTATATAGACCATATATTTTTATAAATTAGTTAATATTATTCATATAAATTAATTCCATGGATATGTTATATTTTATTTAAATAATTATAAGAATATAATAATGTTTTGTATAAATATAGGTGTTGCGTGTAATGTATGTTGATTCGTTGTTATGTGTTGCACGCCAATTCATTGTTTCATGTAAGATAGACCTTGTCACTAGCTATCCTTGGTGTTACATGTAGATAAACATAAAATTTACTTTTTTTTTAGTGCATGATTTACGTGGTGTTGAGTATAATTGAATCCAGACATAGTGGTTTAATATAAAATAAACTATTTTCAGTATTACATGAAATCAAAAAAAAATCAAATGTTAAATTAATTTGAAAAATAATTATTCAAAAAAAACATGGTGTAATACATTATACCCCCCTTAAAATAAATTTCTTCATCAAAATTCTTATGAGATATCAAATGTTTAATACTTTAATGTTTCATTCATAGAAACCTACATTTTAAAAATGGATACAAAAACGTCCCTTAAAAGGAAACATTTGAAATATAATGGTTACCTAATATTATATGTAACTATATTTCATCATAAAACAATATAGGTTAAGAGTAAATATTTTACATTGAGAAAAAGATTAAATATTTATAGGGATTTATTTAGGTCATCAATAAAAAACAATTTAATGATTAATGAAAAGTTCAGGGCCTCAATATCATAATTCTATGATGACTTATAAGGACATTGGTTTAACAAAAATAAATTTATAAGGAAATATACATAATTTGTATACTTTCATAAACAAAATTTCATTCTTTTATGTGCTTTTAACCTTTTTTAATTCACCTATTACATCCTAAAATGGATGTCCAAAAAGTATCATTGATTTCTGAAGCATTAAAATACATTTTTAGCAGTTATTAAGACCCATAAAAGATTAAAAGTATAACTATTTATGAATAACAATTCTTGAAAATTAATAATTTTGATACATTAATATATAATCATAAAACGTCGCACCACTATTTTATCATAATTAATTCTTCATACATCAAAATTATACATTAATTAAAAAATTACCTAGCCGAGTAGTAAGAACAAAACCCTTATTGTCCTTTGGTCACTAGTTCAAGACTTACTACCTTTATAGACTTTATTTTTTAAAAATCGACATACATAATGTCCTTTTATAAAACAAAACTAATTTAATTTTCAAAATAAATATGATGGACATCCTTGAAATGAGGTTAATCACTAAATATCCTTTTGACTAATGTTTTCAATACACACTTTGTACATAAATACTTAATTAGAAGTTTAAATTAATCTTTTCATGAATGGTTAGCCTTATAACCACTTATGAAAGATTAAAATCCAAATATTTTGAAAGAATTCCATAAAATAATCTTAACATTAATCCCACATATTTCACCAAGAACAACTTTTTTGTCACATTCCAATCATGTAAATAACCTCATCATATTTTTCTTTTGAAGCATATTAATGTCCTAAATGAAAATAAATACTTATTGAAAACATACATTTTTCTTTATTCCAAAGTATATGTGATATATTAATAAAATAAATAAATGTTCTAAAAGTCATCCATTATTGCATGAACCATCTATCAACATTTCCTTAATTATTTTGAATGTAATCAATAACGTTTAATTTATTTATTCATAACCATCATATCTATATCAAAAATACATTATCATAACCTAAAGAACATATTATGGGTTTACTTATCTTAGTCAAAATATAAAACTATCATTAAATAACTTCACCAGTCCATTTGGAAAATTTAATAAACACTTGAAAATTAAAAGAGAAAAACATTTGTAGAACAATACTTACATATTTTTTCATTCATATAACATAATTTTTTATTACAAACACATAAAAACATTGATTATTATACTTCATATTTATTCTAATAACAACGATACATCATCATGTTACAAAATACCTCTTTCCTTTCTCATTTCTTCTATAGTCTCTTCATCATCCTAAATGTAACCATTACATGCACCACCTTGTTGGTTAGCTTCAAGATCTTTCATACAAGGATGTTGAGTTTCATAATGAAAATTTACTCCAAACTCAAAACACTTAATCTTTGATGATTTCTTAGAGAACCCAATATCCACATCAATTTCATTAATGTACACATTGATAATCATTTTTTGTGAAAACTAATTAAGAATGATAACAAAATCATTCATTCTAGGGATCATACCACTTGATTACCCATCCAAAAATCTCCCATCATATTCAAAATTAATCATGTACTTTTCGATTCCATTCATTAGATAAAAAAATAATCATACTATGAGCATTAATTATCATTTCATGAAAACAAATAGTCATGAAAATATTTACTTATAGGATATATAAATCATGACACATTCCTTAATCTATGGCACCATAGTTTCATCCATGTTCATTCATAGCCTAATTATATTTTAATCCTTCATAATGGTTCATAAAGAGTTTCCGAATTCCCAAAGAATATCCCCCATGAGTATAAAACTTGGTGGGAAGCAAGGCCTATTGTCATGTTCAAGAATACCTTGAGTCAAGTCACAAAAATAATTTCAGAGTATTTACCACTAGGTAATCTATTACACGGCCCCATACACTTTTTTTATACATACATGGTTATATTTATAGGAAACTACATACATTATCCTTTACCAAAATTATATGATATTTTCCTAAATGTTAACTCATCCATAGAGACATTCCTAGAACAATACATAAAAATATACCCTGGGATCTCACTAATGTTTTCTCATCCTAGTTTCAAATGTCTAACTAAACCATTTCTATAATATCAACTATAAAGCCTCTTAATTTTCAATCATATTTATTACAAAACCTTTACATAATAATTAAAAGATTATAAAATACACACCCAAAGACTATATTTGGTGTACGACATTTAGAAACATGGAAACATAAACACTGATACATATGTGAGCTAAATTACCTCCCACTAGGTTCATATTGGCTACCAAAATTCTTAGACGTAGTATACATAATATACATCTTGATAACCTAGGGAAGGAAACATAAAAATGGGTGGCATCAAATTCTCAGTTTGGGTAAACAAGGGAGATATGTTAGAATTATAATGAGCATAAGGGTATGAAAACCCAATCATGATAATATATGATCATTACATGCATATCAAAGATCATAAACATGAATCATGGAATGAGTCTTGGCAATTAATCTGACATGAATCATAGGGAAACAAAGAATATAATTCATCAAATCATAAAATAAGAATAAAACATGAAATTGTGACAGACACCTAAGAATAAAATATGATTTCCATTACAGTGAAGAAATTGCTTCAAAGACCATATTGGATGTATTGGTTCACTCCCGATACCATATTAGTTTTAATGGTTCACTCTTGTGGCCATATCAGTAGCATTAATTCACTCCTCATACCATCTTGTTAGTCATGGATAATTCTAATGTTCATCTTAGTTTTCAATGATCATTCCCAAGAACATCTTAGTCTATCTCATAAGATATAAATCTTTTCACAATGATTTATAAGGAGATATATATCTCACTCATATCATAATTAAATCTTACATACATGTTCCCCAAAATAAAAAACAATATTTTCATAACCAATTTAATGAAATTGATATCATAAAAAAGTAATCCTACGATAACATGTTTAAAATGATACAGGTTTCATAATCATTTCATCAAATTCATATCCCCTAAACAATAAACTGATTTCATAAACATATAAACTATTTAATAGTTACAGGTTCCCAAAATACAATGAAATTATGTATAAACCATTTATAGAATTAATATGAATTTAAACTTTAGATCATTTCTGAGAAAGCTACGAGTAACATCAACAAATATCTTCTTAAATGGAAAATAATTTTTAAATGTCTTTCAAAAACGTTTTTTGAATAAAATATAATTTATTCTTTGGAAAAGAATTTTTAATACATAAAACCATTTGAATATAATTCTATTATAAAATACCATTAAAAATTATAAAGAATAATTGAAATTGGTTTGAAATCATTTTTCCTTAAAAAATATAAAAAAATTATAAAAAATATTTAAATTCAATTATCCATAGTAGTCAAGGAATCACTTAAAAGGTCATCAATGTGAACAAAGTCCTTAACTGAACTGGGTCCACACCCCTGTCCAACCCTGTATTGCTAAACTGATTTCACTTCTCCTTGTAGCCAAATATTAGTGAACAAAATTCTTTTCTCGTTCCATCCCTATAATACTAAACCACAATCAGTTATTATTACATCAATGAATATGTCATGGGATATAAATCTTTACCCAATGAATTGGAGATATATATAAGTCCCACCCATTTCAAAGTAAAATCATACATATATGTTCCATAAGATCATTAAAATTAATATCAAAACCCGTGAAATTAAATGGGATTAATAAAAATGTAAACATATCATAAATTATAAAAAAATATACATGTTTCATAATCATTTCATCACAATAATAACCTATGAATAGAATGAGGTTTCAAAAGTATATAACCCATGAAAGAGAAACAAACTTCATATATATCATTCTATAAAATCATATTCCACTCATCAATTTAATATGAGTGGAAACATTGAATAATTTCCCCATAAAGTCATGAGTAACACCAATGGATGTGTGGACAGACCACATGAACCCTTATGCACAGGCCTTACCCCAATGTAACTGCCCCTATATGGGTTTTAGTTTTACACAAGTAATCATACATTTCAGTTACCCTTATGAGTTTACCATTATATACAAATTACATTTACACAATTACCCTTCTGTATTGGGTATCTGGAACGGTACCTTTACACTATGGGTTTATTACCCATACACTGTAATGGTAATACACTTATGGTAGTTTAACCATTTTTTGGTGCCACTTTACTCTTATATAACCCTTTTTATATTATTTTGTGGTTTTAATATCTATTTCTTGGGGATTCATGGCATGCTCTGATCGGCTGGGAAATTAGCTAGCCTACATGATTGTAAAAGGATTAATGATCAACATGGATTCATCTTTCATATATATCATTTAAATCCCTTCACCTAGTTTTTATTGCCTATCAGCCTAGAAAATTTATTTTAAGATGATTCATTTTTTGGTCCTTCATTATCCTCCATAGGTAATTATGGTCTTTTTGTAGTGGAGATTATCAGGGTACTTTCGTATAAAATATGTGAAACCTATTATTCCGAATCTTGAATCCATAGAGTGAGCACCATGGAGTTTTAAATGATTAATAAGGGTTCAAATGAACATGCGATAAGTAACCCAAACAACATGATATCAGACCAATCAATCATTGTTGTTGTTTCTCAGATTTTTGTGATCCATTATGTGTATCTGACCTTATAACAATTTCAATTACATAAGATTAATAAAATTCATGTGTGTGTGGGTGGTTTTCCTTCCATGCTTGTAGTCACCAAAGTCACTACAAGATGACAAACATTTTGTTTTTATGTATGTATTTATGTCATTCCCTATTCAATTCAATCTTCCTTGTTGGTGATAAATGTTATTTAATTAAGTTATAGTTTCCTATTTTTTTCATTTCTTTACTTATCCTAAATCATCACTATTGGAATATTTTTGTCATTGAAATTATTATAAACTCAAGAGGGATTTTAAATTTAAATAATTAAATAAAATAATAATCCCTAACTATTGATCGTGGATTTTTCTTAAGCGTATACACGCACCATTTCCCCAACATTATGTAGATCATGCTAAAATAAAAATCCTTCTATAATTAAATATCCCATATAAAAATCATCTCGCAAACTATATATATCCCTATACCCTGAATCATATATTGAAAGGATTTGGAAATTTTCAGATAACATTATCTGTAGGCCATGATGGTGGAAAATCTCAGTTAATAAAACGAGATAAAAATGATTTAAAGGAATGAAAAAAGATAAGAAGAGAGGGAAATTCAAGTGGGTTTTAATAATCACATCAGAATTGTACTCATCTTCTAGAATGAATGTTCAAAATTATGAGAGGAGTGTCATGGTCTGAAATATGTATCATGAACATGGAAAATATGTCCATAAACATTTAAACCAACATCTCAATCATCTTCCCCACATTCATTAAATCTATCTTCCCATACCTTGGATGTAATGGGTTTAGAGATTTTTGAGGGAGGAAAAAAGGGGAAAAGAGAGGGAAATTCCAATGATTTTTGAGGCATGTTTGTTACTTTGGATATGTGAATTTTTGGAGTTGGTATTCTTATTATCAATTAATGATACAACCTAATATCATCAAATCACGAGATATGCGTTTTTATATTAAAAATACATTTTAGTAAAAAAGAAGAATGATATACTCAAAACCAAGTAAACATATTCTGGTTATTTCAATACTTTTGGAGAAAAATCCATAAGTATTTTTTAACATGTGGGGGTTATCCCCACCTCAAATAGTTGAATGGGATAACCAATATGACTCTAAGCGTGTAATTTCTTTTAAAAATGACATTTTATAAATAAAATAATTCATATTTTTGTTTTATTTATTTATTCATAGTAATAAAAAAGAATATTTTTTTCTTATATAGCTAGATTACATTCCTTGGGTTGGGGTGTTTTTTTTATAAACTGATACCATGGTAGAGATATTTTGAGAGGTTGTTTTCGGTTCCTAAGATAACAAAACATTGATATTTTTATTTATGTGGACTGTAATTGAATATATAATTATAAAAAAATTATAAATGTATATAATACTGATTTATTGTATTTTTGATGTAATAGTTATTTCAAATAAAATATTCATATTGATACAGGTTTATTTCTATATCGGTGTATACTAGTGTATTTACATTAGTGTTCTATTATTCCAATAGCACACTACTATAGTAGAGCCTTTATATGAACTATTTCTAGTACTACTAAAGTCAACCCCCTTTAACAAAAAGATGAAAACAATGATTTGATAGCACAGATGAAGTTGTTTATTGGTCAAAGTATAACACTCTAGAGAGGGTGAATTGAGTTACAATAAAATTTTATTTTTTTAAAAACCTTATTTCAAAATCCCCCAAATAAAAACAAAGTCAAGAATATTAACCAAAGAAGCTGATTTATAATAGATTTGAATGTCCCATATGTTTGCTGAAATATTGATTAATTATATGTTAGATAAATCATGAAAGATTGGTATATATTTTTAAAGTAATTTACTAAATCAAAAAAAAATTAAAAACTAACTATGATTAACTATCAAAGTAATATTTTGTAATCTGAGAAATGGTTAGAATAGAGAAAACTAAATTTGTAAAATGCTGCTGATAAAAACAAGAGGTTCATTATCAAGTAGAGACCATGTCCTCTCTACAAGGTGATCACTTTCCACCATGTCGTTTATATTATTAAACTTGATTCACACTATAGATCGGGGTTCACAATAGCAAACAATGATTTATAGGTCAAAAAGACACATTCCACAGTTATTCATTGGAAACCAATTATAATGAATCCAAATAGGTACTTATTTTATAGTTCAATGTGGGATTAAAAAAGTGAAGAAATATGTGTGATTGTGGATATCTTGTATCCTTCATCTTAGCTCAGGAGATAAAGTGTGTTTATGATATATAAGAACACAATCCCCTGAATATAGGAAAAAATTACACAATATAGAAGAAATAATGAGAAAGAATTTAGAATGATTTTTATATGTACATGATACTTCTAGAATTCATGGATGTAGCAGATGAGAAGCTTGACTCATCTTCTGGAAACAAATACCAACAAAAGAGTGTCATGGATTCTCTATGTTCTGGTTTCTAGTGAAATGAGATGCACTTCATAAATCATATTCAGTTTAATTTGTTTCGATAATAATTTTCAAACTTTGTTTTACAGATATATCTTACTTCTTTTAAGTATGCAGTATGGGTTCAAATATGTTCTTCTTTGTCTTTTGTGTCAGATATCGTGTATAACTATTTTTGCATACCACATTATTTATTTCTAGATGTTTTTATTTTATAATACAAGGATCATGATCTCCATTATGAGATGACACCTCATTCCTAGAACATTATACTGACAAGGGTATAAAATATCATTAATAATATCAATATATTTAAATAAATAAAATTATAACGTGAGTAATAATTTTTAATTTAAATTATTATGGAATAAATGAAAATTTCCTGAACAGTGCCACATGAGCAATGATAGAGAATTGGTGACTAAAGAGTGTTGACTCTACCATTGTCTCTCAATTGTGTCTTGAGACTGGTGTCTTAAGAGTAGTAACTTTTCCTTTTTCTCTGAATGTTTTCTTGATAATGGTGTCTCATATTTTTTCAAGAATTTTATTTTGGTGTCATAAGATAGGTGACACATACATTTTTAAATTTTTGGACTGGTGAAATAAGAATGGTATCTATGGCTATGAAAAATATATCGACAAGTGCCATAAGAATGGTGTCTTAGAATGCATAAATTAGAGACCTTTTTCATAATAATGATGTCTCATACTTTGAGGAAATTCAACAATGGTGTCTGGTCCTTTGAGATAATTCAAAACAGGTAGGAATGGTGTATTTTACATGTCAATGGTGTCTAGTTATTTTTGAAAATTTTGAACTGTTAGGAATAGTGTCTTTTCCATGCCAACAATGTCACATCCTTTGTGAAAATTTTGGACTGGTTGATTGGTACAATAGTGTCTCATAAATTTTAAAAATATATATTGGTCAATTTCACATCAATAGTGACTCATAATTTGTCGATTTTCTTACTAAATTGTGATACTAGTGACTGTGAGTCCACTGACTAGTGACTTATACTAATTCAAATATTATAAATTTGTCTTATGAAGAAATACTCAATAGAATAGATTATGATTATTGATAAAAATAAAGAATCGTAATGAATAAAGATTAATCATGATTTTGGATTAATAAAACAAAAGTATTCCAACAATCTCCCAATTTTTGTTGATCGCAAATCATGGCATTTACAAGCCATAAATAATGATCATAGTAAATGAAAAATATTATGCTTAACATATTAGTCAGATTATGTAATATCATGATGTAAAAAGATATCATGAAAATTTTAAATAGGAAGAATAATATCAGAGAATATATTTTAAATATTATATCTTAGATTATTAGTAGCAATGATTCATATAATAGAGCATTTGAATACCATAAATATTGTTAGGTGAGATGAATTCCATCTCTATGTTCTCCACATAATACGATTAGAAAAAAAATATGGAAATGAAAAGTATGAAAAAGAAAAAAACGTCCCCAATATGTCAATAAAAGAGTGCGAATATTTCATTGAATACATCAATATAATAAAATAAAATAAAATACATCATGGCACTATAAAAATAATCCAATCACTTCAACTATATGTCCAAAACCACTTTTCCCTTGTGAGAGACATTATGAGTAGAAGAAGTAGATGAAGAAGTGGAAGTGGTTGGAGGGTCAGAGTGGATATGAAGAAAAGGTAAAGGTGGTCATTCGATAATATAAGGAGAAAGGTTTGGTCTGGAGGAAGACCAAGGTAAAGGTTTTTCTGTATTGAGTGGTGTGCTCTGTTTCAAAACATGAGTAGGGGTAATGGTAAATGTTGTAAAGGAACTAGTTAAAGGGGGATAAATTATCAGGCTAGGTCTTAGTATGGAAGATTCTGGAGCAACAATTGATGTTTTATGATTGTGTCAGTAGGGCTTTAATAGTTTTATTAAGTCCTTGATTACCTTAGCAACACATTCCATTACTTTCTTAACGTCACCCCTATTTTCCATCAACATCTCAATGGTATCAGTAATTTTTGTCAACTACATGACTTTTTATATGAAATCTTGATTCACTAGAGGTAGCCTCAATTTATCCACTAAATATAAGAACTGATTGGTTATATAGTTCTTGGTATCGATATCCAAAAAATATAAATTCACTTTCTATGAAATTTATTCTTGAGAATCAGTGGTAGCTTTTAAGAATGATCAGATCATGTCATGAACATTATCAACTTGCATCAAATTTTTACCATGTATTTCTTAATAAGAACTACAAATAATATATTTATGATCATCCCCAATTACTAATATGATCATTTCACTTCTTAGAGGTTGAAATGTTTGAGAAAAAATGGATAAAGACGGAGCAGCTGATGTGAAGACATTATGATTTCTACGAATTGTCTATAAAGATACATTATATTCATCTGTTAGTCAGCTAATTGTAGACACAAGGCCAGGAAATTCATTTTCTACATTTTCTTATTCATGACCACATCTTCAACCACTGAAATCAAATTATGTTGCATCTAAGATGAAACAATTCTTGATTTCATGTAAGCATCAACGTTGTAACACCCTGAGATTTTATGAGATATATTCTATTTAATTTCTTTGATATATTCTATTGTACACTAAACCAAAATTATCATGTACTATACTCAACACGGTATTAGCTTGCAGTACATGCAACACTATTCTTGGCTCATGTTACACACAATTTCAAGTTCATTTTGTAGAAATTATTCTATGAAAAATTAAGTATAGATTTTTTTAACGTAGGAATGAAAAAAAAAATATTATGTTATATGCAACACCAAAGGGAGCTTTCACTACACTCTGCCCTCATATGGCTTGCATTACACGCAATCACGACCTTCCTTGATAGCTTGGGTAGTATGCAATACAGGGTTTCACTAAACAACGATATATTGTTATAATATTATTATGAACTAGCCATTATGAATAGTATTTAATACATTTTGAATTTTATAACATTATTATTCAACTTACACATTTTCTAGAACATGGTATGAGAACAAAATAAATTTTTTGCGTAAAATAAGTATTTTTTCAAAAAATACAATTTTGTCACCTTTTGATGGTGCAACCACATTAAATATAGTTATTTACATGTTTATAAGTTTAATTTGACAAAATAAAATTTTTCATTGGAATCGGGATATAAAATTTTACTTTGGATAAAATTTTCATATTATTCTGATAACTTTCATATTTTAATGAATAGTAAAAACATGCTATATTTTAATTAAAAACTATTTTTTTCATCGTAATAATTTATATGGTTAAATTATAATATTTAATGAGATTAAAGTATAAATAGAATATATTTTTACCATTTAATATAATTTATTTCATTAGCATTGATTTTACATAGAATTCATAGGTAAAATCATTTCAATCTTTTGCAATATTTTATCTTTAAAACTCGTTTACTTAACAACAGAATTAATTTTAAATTAATTTCTGAAACTTCTATGATTTGAATTTGTAAAAATGGATTCCATATTATGAACTTATAGGTCCAAATTATGTAAATAGTCTACTTTTTATTTTTGGGCACTATGAATAGTAACTACAGTAAATTTTATTTACCATAGTTAAGGGTGAATTGGGTAATTAAGGGTAAATATAATATTATAAAATTACCCTAAAACTTTTATTAATATAATTTGATGATTATATTTATTCCTAAGGCATATTTGGTTCGAAATGGAATCCATTGGAACCCACTTGGATGTGATTAAGACCTTTAAATTATTTTATTTTAAAGAAACTGAAATATGTCTCACTCAAACTTTAACAAGTAAAGTATTTTTAATATAAGGATATACAGAATAAAAATTCGATTATAAATACTCATTTTAAAGATAAAATGTTTTTATTTTTTATTGTAATTTATTTGTAATTTTTAAGAGATATTTAATTACCTTAATAGCATATACATTAAGGATGCACAAATTATCTATTTAGTGAAAAATCAGTAATATTGTTTTTATTAAAATACTAATATCCATTAAAAGGCCCAAAAATCTGACAAAAATTAATGACCGTATATATATAAACCATAAACATCCAATGGTATAATTTTTTACCATTTTGAGCCTTATAAAAGTGATTATGACACTTATGTTATTTTATTTTAAATGATGTCAAAATTGTCACCTTGATACTTTAATAAATAAAATAAATATAATTGTTGTTATTTTAAGATGATAAATTTGAGTAAATGTATTGTTTTGAAATATATTAGATTTATTATCATCATAGTTTTTTATTTTTAATTTTTATGTAATTAATAAGTATATTAGATGGTTATAAAAAATGATGTAGTAATTGTTTTATTAAGGGAAATATAAAACAAATGGTTTTATAAATATTAAAATAAATATTATATGAACTAATTAATGTTATCCACAAATTTTATAGATTAATATGACATTTTTGAAATCAATTAATAATTTTTTTAATATATCCTTTATGTGGAACTTATTTAAATTCAAATAAATGAATTGTGTCAAAATTAACACTATTGTTATTTTATAAAAATAACATATTATTAAATTGTCTAAAAATCAAAAAAAAAGTATTTAAAAATTATAAATTAAAATTAATATGGTCTAAAATGTCATAATGTTACCAATTATGGATAATTCACAACACATAAGTTATTATTTATAACAATTTAAAATTTGGAATATTATTACCTCAAATAAAATTAAATTGATTAAATAGGGATAAATCATGTTGATAAGGTTTAAAATAAATTCCCAACATTTCTAAATTTTATTAGATGATTATATTACAACCCTATATCATCTCATATTCGAATTTATGTCATTTTTGGAGGTTTTTAAGTGGTGTTTCAATTTATATTAAATTAATATTTTTGAGCTTTCCAAAGGTGCCCCTCTCCTCCATTATAAAAGGGAACCTCCTCCCTCTCCTCTTCACACAAATTTGAGCCTTAAAGCTCGGCCAAACCCTACCCATTTCACTTCTCCACTTCCATAGAAACCCACTAGAGGTCCTGGTCTTCTTGAAAGACCAACATGAGTTCCCTAAGAGGAGGTTACTGTCTCCATGCTGTGGTGTAATCTGTTTTTCCACCACCACCTTACTTGGATGGGTATAATGGTGTAAATAATAACTATATATGGTTATTATAACATCATAAATATTATGAGATATTATATCATCCACTCCAATTACATTCAATAATTATGGGAATGATATCATCGCTCATGTGTACCTACGGATTACTGTCTCCACGACCCGATGAGATTCATTCTCCACGTTAACCATTCAAGAATGATTATAAAGTATATATAATTAATAATACTGATATATATGACATAATAATTATACTGGATTTATGTATATATATTTCATCAACTTACTTCCATTCAAGTCAATAAGGAAAGGAAAACAACGTTCATGCGTATGTATGGCCTACCGTCTCCATAAACGGTGTGTTTCATTTCATTTATCTATCTATTATATATATATATATATATACAGAATATATATGATATATAAATCATGTTTTACATTCTGGAAGTAAGTAAATCATGATATAATTAATAATAATATCAAGAACAACAAGTCCAACACATATGACAAATGAAATTATGCTTTAACGTGAAATTGGAAAAAGAAGGGGTAATGTAAAGTCATAAGTGAATCATATATGATATCATAAATATTATTATGGTTCTTTTACAAGTTAATAATATGTTTAAACCCACTATACAGGAGTTTTAGACATGTACGTAAGAAATTGGACCTATGTTAAGGGATAATTTTTCACTCTCATTTTTATCTGAGATTGCTTATACGTAAGTGTTTACTGGGGTAAAATTTTTCATCCATGTCCATAAAAATGTTTTTCATAAAGTTTTTAATATTATTCCATGTGTTTTTAATGTCATTTTTACCCCTCTTTGACTTTTACATTGTGTTCTGGAAGGAATATTTCTTTTCTTTACCACATGCTGAACTTTTAGACTTTTCTAGAAAAAGTACGAGGAGAATGTTTTTTTAACTTATACGGCGTGAATGGATTTTTACAGTATCATAAAGCCTTATTTCCATGAAGCTTCCTATACAATATTTCATGATTATTTTCAACAAAATTCTTTTCTTTTGAAATTGCACGGAATTTTTTGAAAAGAAAATTCATTTGAAGAAGAAAAGATATTTTCCTCAGGAATTCATTTCAAGTTTTTATTCAAAACTATTTCCCATCTAAGATGACATTATTTAGTATGAATATGTTTCAAGTATAATGTATCTATTATTTGAATGGTTTGATTTTTCTTGTGATTAAATGGTATCTATTTGTTTTATATGGATTACATTAAGATGAGATGATGTTTATAAAACCCATTGTATGCTTTGGGTTATGTTGCATGATTTATTATTGTTTTGTGGTACACTTAAGAATGATTTCAATATGAGATAGGTGGGACCTATATCTCCCTTAAATGAATTGCGTAATGATTTATATCTCATGAGATAGACATGGCTGAAACAGTAAGTAAATCTGGTTCAGTAATAGAGGGCTACAATGGCAAGTAAACCAAGTTCAGTAAGGGACTTTGTCCAGTATGATGGTCTTGGCAGCAATGCCTTGGCTACTATGGAAATAATATCATGTGATTAATGGTTTTCCACAATTACATGTTTTATTCCCATGTTATTTTATCATGATTGATGTTCCATTATGATCTATTCCTTACGTACTACCATGTTTTATGTCATTGCTCAAGATTTTGATGCTTAAAGAGTATATTAATGTTTTTTTAATTCAAATGTATATGGTTTGTTTTATCTTCCCCGTTCTTACCCTTACTGAGCATTTGAGCTCACCCTTTATATGTTTTCTTTTCCCCAGGATATAAAGAATGGTGTTATGTAAGAAAAAAAAAGGGGAAGATCATTATGGGAGATTTTCAAGATAATTCACCATGATTAGAAGATTATGTTCCAATTTTCCAAAGAAACTAAACTATTAGGGTCCTTGGGTGTCTGTTTTTTATATGTATTAAGTATTCCTCAAAAGTAATGTAATGTTTATGTATGTCAAGATTTGGGTCTCTATTGTTCGTATTAGAGGAATGGTTTAGTTAACCATTGGAAACTAGGATGTGAAAATTTTAGTGAGATCCCTAGAGATATTTCTAAGGTATGTCTATGGATGTCCCTAAGGTTAAGTATAAGTGTAGGTTATAGTCCTAGAATTATGGTAACAATATTAGAATTTAACCTAAGATGTTAGATAATGAAGGTACTCCCCCTTGATTAAGTTGTTTTCCTAGTATGATTTTTTCCTCTCACACTATTCTTTTTGGGTTTTAGAAAATTGCTAGAAATAGGAAGATTCATGATAATGGAGGATATGATGGAAAATGGAATGATATTCTTCCTGACCAATAAAATTAAACAGGATTTGGAAGTCCAAAACTTTTTATTATGCTTAATCATAAATCTCATAATATGATCTATATTCTCAACATTGGTATGTTTCCTAACTCAGCTAATAAGAGAAAGATGGTGTTTCATGATGATCATAGAGGAATGAAAGTTCAATTTCCCTCATTAAAATCCTGTGGGAAGAGGTATCAGGGAGAATGATTCAAAGGAACTGGAAGATGCTTTGGGTGTGTAAATGAAGGACACAAAACCAGTAATTTCAAAATAAATGGTTCAGTTTACACCATGGATAAGGATAATGGTATTGGTAAGACATCAAAATGGTTAAATGTTTTAAATGTGGAATGTATAACCATTATGCAAACCAATTCCCTAAGGGAAAGTCTCATGAAGAGAATCATCATGGTCATATGGGTATTATTTATGTTTATGGTGATGAAGAGACTATAAATGATATGTGATATGAAATAATTGTTGTAGCTCGGTTAATGGTTTTAGAAATTTGTGGAATGATTTATGTTTATCAAGAGTTATGTTGTATAGGTAATGGTACAATGGAATAAAGACACATCTAAGGATTGTTACACTATTTTTTTCCTACAGTATTTGAAAGTATATGTGGAATGGTACCGGTAACCAAGAAAGGTTATTCAGATATTTTTGGAAAGAAGATGATATGCGCATAATGAAGGGATATAGAGAAAATGATAGTACTAACAAGATCATTACTAATATATGGACAAGGTGACATCATGGTTTGTGTATATAGAAATTTTGGGATTTTGGTATGTGGAAAGAGTTAACATTTGACAACATTCATGTTTTCATTAAGGTTCTATGATAATTCACGTTTCAAGAATACATGATTAAGGTATTCACGTGTTTTGAATGTGATCAACAAGATATATCTAATGATATATGGGGGATAAATGATGGTATTCACATGATTGTTATATGACCTCTATGATAAAATTTTTCATTATAATATGAGATTGGATAGAAGTATTTTGGATAAGCTTAAAGATTGTAATGAATTATGTTAGACATTAGATAGTATTTTTTAAGGCTAGAACTATTTGATATTATTTATGAAATGTTATAATAGTATAGTTTTAGAAAAAGAACAACCCATAGGACGGGCGACAACCCATCACATCGGACAAGGATTTGGGAATCGAACCCACAACCTAAGTGCAACAGGCCTTTATCGCATACCATTGGCCTACAGGAAGTCCTTAGTCAGTAGAAACTAGTTTTATTTTATTTAGCATGATGATAGATGTAGTATAAGTCCATTTTTAGAACCATATACGATTAATCTCACCATAGATGGACTTATGTATATAAATTTTTTAAACTTTATGTTTGAGACAGGTGGAATGACCTATCATTCTATCAGATGATCTCCTAACACTTCTCAAAAGACAAATTCAACTTAATTTATTTAAGAGATGAAGTGGAAATTGTTCAAGGCCCGAGCAACTGTATGATTATACCAAAATCAAGTAAGTATTTCTTTTAATTCAAAAATTCTTCAACATTTGGGAAATGATCTTGAAAACCAAAAATGTTGTCCTAGTTCCCTCATATCTGATAGATTAGATGGTACCTTAGATCATCACAAATTTATGGCTTTGTGATTGTTGGATTTTTTATAGCCATGTCCTCTACCACTCTTTATCAGAAGTTGATGGTTATATTTCTCTTCAATATCCATATTTTTACCGATGTTTTCCTATGTGGAAACGCAGTGATGAGTTAATTTGGGTAACCGTTACATTTCTTACTTCACTTTTTAAAATTAAGTTTTAGTGTTCCTTTTTACGATGTGGGTTTCTATGAAAGAAACTTTCAAGTAGTAAACGATTTATAACCCCGATGAATTTTGAGGGCGAAATTCATTTTATGGGGGGTATAATGTAACACCCCGAGATTTTATGAGATATATTCTATCTAATTTCTTTGATTTCTTCTATTGTACACTACACCAAGATTAGCTTGTACAATATGAAACACTGTATTAGCTTGCAGTATATGCAACACTATTCTTGGCTCATGTTACACACAATTTCATGTTAGTTTTATAGAAATTATTCTAGAAAAAATTAAGTATATATTTATTTAATGTGTAAATGAAATAAGTTTTGATTATGTTATACGCAACACCAAAGGGAGCTTGTACTATATGCAGCCCTGTCTTGTCTTGCGTTACACATAATTGCGACCTTCCTTGAGAGGGTGTGTAGTACTCAATACAGGGTTTCACTAAACAACGATATATTATTATAATATTATTATGAACAAGCCATTATGAATATTATTTACTAAATTATGAATTTTAAAACATTATTATTCATCTTACACATTTTCTAGAACAAGGTATGAGAACAAAATAAATTTTTTGGGTAAAATAAGTATTTTTCAAAAAATACATTTTTGCCGCCTTTTGATGGAACACCCATATTAAATATAGTTTTTGACATGTTTATAAGTTCAATTTGATAAAATAAAATTCTTATTTGGAATCAGGATATAAAAATTTATTTTGGATAAATTTTTCATATTATTCTGATAACTTTCATATTTTAATGAATAGTAAAAGCACACTATATTTTAACTAAAAACAATTTTTTCGTCATAATAATTTATATGGTTAAATTATAATATTTAATGGTTTTAAAGTATAAATAGAATATATTTTTACCATTTAATATAATTTATTTCATTATCTTTGATTTTACATTGAATTTATTGGTAAAATCGTTTCAATCTTTTGCAATGTTTTAACTTTTAAAACTTGTTTTCTTAACAACGGGATTAATTTTAAATTAATTTCTACAACATATATGATTTTAATTTGTAAATGGATTCCATATTTGGAATCTATAGCTCCAAATTATGTTAATAGACTACTTTTTATTTTTCGGCACTATGAATAGTAACTACGGTAAATTTTATTTACCATAATTAAGGGTAAATTCGGTAATTAATGGTAAATTTAATATTATAAAATTACACTAACAATTGTATTAATATAATTTGATGATTATATTTCTTCCTAAGGCATATTTGGGTCGAAATGGAATCCATTGGAACCCACTGGAATTTGATTAATACCTTTAATTTATTTTATTTTAAAAAAATTTAAATATGTCTAACTCAAACTTTAATAAGTAAAGTATTTTTAATATAAGGTTATACAGAAAATAAATTCTATTATAAATACTCATTTGAAATATAAATTTCTTTTCTTTGTTATGGTAATTTATTTGTAATTTTTAAGAGATATTTAATTACCATAATATCTTATACATTAATGATATAGAAATTATTTATTTAGTGAAAAATCAGTAATAAAGTTTTTATTAAAATAATTATACCCATTAAAAGGCCCAAAAACCAGAACAAAACTTATTTTTTCTATATATCTTAACCATAAACATTAAATGGTATATTTTATGAACATTTGGAGCCTTATAAAATTGATTATGACACTTATGTTTTTTTATTTTAAATGATGTCAAAGTTGTCACCTTCATAATTTAAAAAATCTAACATTTTAAATGTTGTGATTTTAAGATTATAAATTATAGTAAAATAATTATTTTTAAATATATTAGACTTATCATCATCATAATATTTTATTTTTAATTTTTCTGCAAATAATAAGTATAATAAATGATTATACAAAAATGATGTAGTAATTGGTTTATTAAGAGAAATATAATATAAATGGTTTTATAAATATTAAAATAAATAATATATGAACTAATTAATGTTATCCACAAATTTTATAAATAAATATGAAATTTTAGGAATATATTAACCATTTTTTTCGAATATATCTTTTGTGTGGATTTTATTTAAATTCTAATAAATGAATAGTGTCAAAATTAACACTATTATTATTTTATAAAAATAACATATTATTAAATTGTTTAAAAATCAAAAATAAAATATTTAAAAATTATAAATTGATATTAATATGGTCTAAAATTTAATAAAGTTAAAAATTATGGATAATTCACAACACATAATTAATTATTTATAACAATTTAAAATTTAGAATATTATTACCACAAATAAAATTAAATAGATTAAATAAAGATAAATCATGTTCATAAGGTTTAAAATAAAATCCAAAAATGTCTAAATTTAATTGGATGATGAGATTAAAAACCTATCTCATCTCATATTCGGATTTTTTTCATTTTTGTAGGTTTTTATTTGGGGTTTGAATTTATATTAAATTAATATTTTTTAGATTTCAAAAGGTGCCCCTCTCCTCCCTTATAAAGGGGCTCCTCCTCCCTCTCCTCTTCACACAAATTTGAGCCTTCAAGCTTTGGAAAACCATACCCATTTCACTTTTACACTTCCATCTAATCCCACATTTGGTCCTGGTCTTTTTCAAAGACCATCTTTATTACCATAAGAGGAGGTTAAAAGGAGGTGTGTCGAAGAAGAGGTAATCTCTTATACCGATTCTTTCAAGTTTCTTTATTCTTATACTTCCTTTTATTTAGTTGTTTCATTATAATGTAATTACATCAGTATAAATAATATACTGAAATGTTATTATAAATATTAAACAAACCCATTTCACTTTCCACCCATCCTAAGGAAAATGAAATCACCGCACATGCGTACGTACGGAATTCCTTCTCCACGCTGTGGTGTAATCTGTTCTTCCACCACCACCATACTTGGATGGGCATAATGGTGTAAAGAATAACTATATATGTTTATTATAATATCATACTAATTCTGAGATATTATATCATCCCCTCTAATTGCTTTCAATAATTATGGTAATGATATTATCTCTCGTGCATATGTACGGATTACCGTCTCCACGACACGATGAGATTCATTCTCCATGTTAACCATTCAAGAATGATTATAAAGTATATATAATGAATAATAATGATATATATGACATAATAATTCTACTTTATTTATCTATATATATATTTCATCAACTTACTTCCATTCATGTCAATAAGGAAAGGAAAAGAGTGTTCATGCATACGTACGGCCTACCGTCTCCATGAATGGTGTGTTTCATTTCATTTATCTATCTATTATATATATATATATATACTGAATATATATGATATATAAATCATTTTTTACATTCTGGAAGTATGTAAATCATTATAATAGTAATAATAATATCAATAACAACAAGTCCAAACACGTACGATAAATGAAACGATGCTTTAACATGAAATTGAAAAAATAAAGGGTAATATAAAGTCATAAGTGAATAAAATATGATATCATAAATATTATTATGGTTCTATTACAAGTTAATAATATGTTTAAACCTACTATACATGAGTCTCAGAAACATATGTATGAAATTGTACATAAGGTAAGGGATAATTATTCCAATCTCGATGTTATCTGAGATTGTTTATTCGTAAGTATTTACTGGGGTTATGTTTATCATCCATGACCATGATTTCTAAAAATGTTTTCATAAAATGTTTATTATTCTTACATTTATTTTTAATTTCATTTTTACCCTTTGATGACTTTAACCAAATTGTATGGAAGGAATATTTCTTTGATTTCCATATAAGGTACTTTTTGATTTTTCCAGAAAAATTACGAGAAGAATGTTTTGTTTAACTTGTACTGAGGGAATGGATTTCTACGGTTTCATAATGCCTTATTTCCATGAAGCTTACTCTACTATATTTCATGATTATTTTCAACAAAATTATTTTCTTTTAAAATCGCACGTTTTTTTGTGAAAAGAAACTGATTTTTCAGAAGAAAGGATATTTTCCTCATGAATTCATTTCAAGTGTTTATTAAAAACTATTTCCAATCTAAGATGACATTATTTTGTATGATTATGTTTCAAGTATAATGTCTCTATTATTTTCATGGTTTTATTTTTCTTATGATGAAATGATATCCATTTGTTTTATATGTATTATGTTAAGATGGGATTATGTTTATGAAACCCATTTTATTCTTTGGGTTATGATGCATGATTTATGATTGTGTTGTGGCACACGTAAGAATGATTTAAATATGAAATGGGTGTGACCTATATCTCTATAAAATGCATTGGGTAATGATTTATATCTCATGAGATAAACATGGATGGAACAGAAAGTATATCTGGTACAGTAATACAGGGCTGGAACGGCAAGTAAACCCAGTTTAGTAATGGCCTTTATCTGCTATGATGGTCTTGGAAGAAATGTGTTGGCTACTATAGAAATCATATCAAGTGATGTGTTGGTTACTATGGAAATCATATCAAGTGCTTAATGGTTTTCCACAATTACATGTTTTATTCCCATGTCACTTTACCATGAAACCAGTGATGGAATAGGAGAAGATTACATACCTTTGTCAGCTCCTCAGCCAATGATTTTATGGATTTCAATTCACCATTCTGATATTTGTTTTCAATTGTTACCTCTTATATCTCGTGAAGCATCTTGGGTTGAGTTTTCAATATTTACATCTCTTGGATAATTTTAGAATCTCATTCATTAATGTTAGTTTAATAAGTAGGCTATGAAATCACAATAATTCCAATTCTAGTTAACATATTTTTTCCAAAAATGTTTATATATTTGTGACTCTCATAGTGTGGTTTTTAGAAGAATCTGGAAAATGTACTAGTTCTTGAACATAGACTGCCTCTTTAGATGTGATGTGTTTGAGTTTAACCAACATTGAAAGGTTTGTTTCTTTAATTTTGGATCTCAGAGATACATCAACATAAAAATATATTGGAAAAATGTACCAAGAATCTACTGAACATGAATCAAGATAATTATTTACTTCAACCGTGTCTAAATTGAATTTTTTCTCCCCCTCAACTAATTTTTCCTTTGGAGAATCAAGTAACTTTTTCACTTGATATCCTTCCATAGCATCTTCCATCTCTTGATGGGATTTAGTCTCAACTACATTTTTATCTATGTGTATATCCTTTTCAAAACTTTTTAAACTAAGTAAAGATACTTATATTTCATTTTTTTGACATGATTTGATCCATTACCCTCACTTGTAACCATTTCCTTTTTATTTTCTCTTTTATTACATTTTTCAGCATTATCTACAGTATGTTATCCTTTTTCAATTTTTGTTTCTTCCAGATTATCTATATAAACATTTTCTTCCACATTAGTCTATCAATAATTATAAGCATCACCCTTAGCGGTATTTTCTTCACTTTCATCATCATTACCTTCACTTCTTTCACTATCAAGAAAATTCTCTTTTTTCAACATAAAATAACATTTCCTAATCTGAGTATTCTACTACTATATATGTGTCTAAACCATGGATAGTAATATACTTAGTTCTCATGTTTTGTGAAACAGGATTAAAATCCTCATAAATATTTTCATTGTATTAAAACCTTGACTTATTCCTACGATTCCAACTGATCTTTATCCATTTTCCTATTCCTATAGGCAAAAACAACTCATAATACTCAACAATTTCTTCATTTTTCCTTACCAATATTATGGATTGCATAATTGTAGAGATGAATCTTGAATAGAACATGGATAATGATTTTGATGAGTTTTTTATCATTCCACACATATGAAGAACAATATATTTTCATAGGCTAATTATATTACCATTTTTA
Source organism: Viscum album (assembly GCA_963277665.1). Lineage (NCBI taxonomy): Eukaryota > Viridiplantae > Streptophyta > Magnoliopsida > Santalales > Viscaceae > Viscum > Viscum album. Next base: position 1,868,124,013 of record OY728131.1, read on the forward strand.
AGATACCGAGTAAGAAAACATCTTGATACATCAAGTTAGAAAAATATCCTTTTCTTGGATAGATAAGGTTTGTAATGAACATATATAGTAGTTTTTTTCTCCATCTAACTCCGGAACAATTGGTTCTCTACTCATTCTATTTCTTATCAAATCGCCCAAAGCCTCTTCTAGGATGAATTCATCACTTGGAGGTGGAGTAAATCCTTGTTGTTCCTCATTGATACCTTTATTAGTTTCATATTAAAAATAATCCCATACCCTTCAATAAGAAGAATTTATTTGTCAATTTACCCAAATTCTAACTACAAAATAATCACTGGCATTTAAAGAAAATTCAACATACTGATACAACTTGAACACAAGCTTCAGGTGTTGGGGACTCTTGTTAATAGTAAAACAGTCAATCAAACCATGCTCTTACAATACCTTATGAAAAAATACTTCCTTGAATGAACCCAATTGGCAGAAACATCATTATCTTGTATGATTACATGATTTGTGATACCAGGGTTCAGAGGTTTCTTAAGCGCTTTGATCAGAGCCCTCTTCAATTTCCATACCAACCAGCGTTTCTCTAGGTCCGAAGAAGATTCACGCTTTATTATAACAATTCCAAACATGTAGAGAGAGTTAATAAGATAATTAAGCGGTTCATGAGATAAAGGATTAGTATCATATGATTAGGTGAAATAGTGAAGTCATTTGGAGTTACCAATTTTTATCATTTATAGATTTCAATGTCGTTAATCAAAAATTAGGTATAAAATAAAATGAAATCAAATAAAATAATAGAAATAAAAATGTAGGATAAAATTACTAAGTATAAATTAGGGATTATTTACAACATAATGTTAGTGGTTTCATCATAATGGTGTCACCAAGAATGGTGACACATCAACCAGTGGGACAGAAAATGGTGATACCACAACTGGTGAGACAGGACACGGTGAGACCGAAAAATGTTACTCAAAATTTATCATACATAATTCATGTAGGATGTATCTAACTCTTTTAGTATTTAATGTCTTAGGAAAATTATCACCAAGATGATGTTCCATGCCAATTAATTCTTAAGTGATATCATATTTTTATAATGATCTCTCAAAAGTGATGTCTTTCATCAATATGTTTTTTTCTTGAGTGAGGAACTAAATTTTTTGAGGTGTTAATAGAAATTTTGTTATAAAATATTATAAGGAATGTTTATTTTTTTAACCATAATATGTGAATGTGTGTTACATCCACAAAATTTGATCACAATAATTAATTATATCTATGTATTCAACTTCATTAGTTGATAATGAAACAAAAAATTTCTTTTTCTACACCATGATACTAGCGACATTCCCAAATACTGACTTGTTCTAGATGTCTTTATATCTAAATTAAAAAAACCAAATTCATCACAAGAGTATCTAACCAAGTGATTTTATTTTCTTTATGTATATAATATTACTACTATGGTATTATATTTGAGGTATTTAATAATTCTTTTAACAACAAGATGATGTGACTCGTTAGGTTTTTTTTTAAATTAGAACACATACATGCACTGAACATAAATTTAGTCAATATAGTTGTCATGTATAGAATACTTCCAATCAAACCTCATTAATTGTTTTGATCAATAAATTATCCATTTTCATCAAGATACAATTTATAGGTGGTACTCATTTGAGAATAACTTCCTATCGTATTTTCAAATCCAAACATTTCTAAAATTTATTTAGTGAATTTAATTTGATTTAAGGTAATACCTTCCTTATTCTAAAAAAATGGTTATCCAAGGAAGAATTTATATTCCCAAATTAAACACATTTAAAACTCTATTTTTATCATTTTCAAAATACCATCCCATAAAAAACATGGTGAAGATACAAAAATAATATCATTAACATAGATTTGAACAACTCAAATATATTTTGAAATATTTTTTATAAATAGAGTAGGATCATCTATACCATTTGTAAAAACTTTCAAAATAAGAAAATTGATGACCCAATCATTCCTAGATATTGGAGCCTATTTTATCTATACAATGATTTTGTTAATTTAAATACATGATTTTGAAAATAAGGGTTTATAAAACCAATGGTTGTTCATAAAAAATAGCATATATACACCCATTGATAAATATATTTTTTAAATCCATTTGATATTGATTATAATACAAATGTATTGCATATTCTAATAAGATTTTAGTTGTTTCATGTCTGGCTACATGCGAAAAAGTTTTTTAATAGTCAATTCCTTCTTCTTTACAATATCCTTGTGAAAAACAACTTGGTTTATTTCTTACTATGGTTCCAACTTCACCCTCATTACATAGAAACACTCATTTAGTTAGTATGTTCAAGGTGTCTATGGGTCTATCCATTGGTTTCCAAAAATTATTTCTATCAAACTATTTTAATTATTCTTTCCTTTTTATTACCAAAAATTCATCATTGATTTCATTATTGATTTATTTATGTTTATGATGAGACATGATGGGTTGATGTTAAACAAGATTTCTAATAGCATCTCTAGTCTATGTACCATTATCTATGCCTCTAACTATGACATATAAAGGTTGGTTCTTAAGAGTTATGACACATATTCAAAAGGAAGGGCTAGATATTTTAGGTCCATCTGTAGGTTCACGTTCATTGTACATAGAGTCTAGAGATTTTCTAGAACTATAAAATTTAATAGATTTATTAATAGTAGGGTCAGGTGGTCTAATATTTATGTATAGATTGGATAGATCATCCTCAATATTTTCAATAAGGGTTTTAGGTTCATGTGGATATGTTTCATAAAATTTGATATTTATAGATATTTCCACACATTTGGTTATTTTATTCAAAACTCTGTAGGATTTTCTTGAGATTGAATTACCTAAAAAATTCCATTATTACTTTTGAATACAATTTTTTTTCAAGATTGACCCTAATTATATGAATATATAAATTGAAATGAAATACATTAAAGTAACTAAATTTGGGTTTTTTATATTTCCACAACTCATAGATAGTTTTCTTAAGAATTTGTATAATAAAGACTTTATTAATAATATAAAAAGTTTTATACACACATTCTTCCCACAAGTAAATAGGTAAATCATATTCATTAAGCATATTCTGAGATATTTCATATAAGGTTCTGTCTCTTCTATCTACAAAAAAAATTCTTCTATGGTGTCCTAAGATAAGAGAAGTTATGAATATAGCCATTTTTTTGAAAAAATATTCAAACTCTTGATTTTTAAATTCACATCCATGGTCACTTGTTTTGGATTTAATTATAAGGGCACATAGGTTTTCTACTATTCTAGAATACTTGATAAAATGAGGACTAGTTCCAATTTTGAGGTAAGAAAAACATCCAAATATACCTAGAAAAGTCATCTACTAAAAAATATAGATAGTACTTCCAAAATAATTATGAAAATCATGAAGGTCTAAACAAATAAATACGAACCAACTCAAGAGGATGATAAGTTGAAACTTATGTCATTATTTTGAAATATATTTTTCTTTGTTTTCTTTTGGGACAATAAACACTCACTTTATCATTTATAAATTCATATTTTTGTGGATCATTGGATAACCCCTTCTTTGTATGATTTCGATGTGAGGGAATATTTTAATTCCCCAAAATTCTATACCAAGGCTAGGAATCTACATGAATAGAACTTAAAAAAGATAAATTTCGAGAAGCTGAACAATACATGTTAATAACATAGACATTTTCATTTGTAATAGAGTAAATAGTAACTTATTTTTAGAATAAAAAATATTACATGAATAATTTTCAAATTTAATATTGAATCCATTATCACATAACATAGAGATAATAGGACAATTGTATTTTAAACCATCAAAATAATTAAATTTGGATATTAAATTTAAAATAGTGTAACCAATCTGGCTGATACCAACAATTTTTCTTTTTTCATTCTCACAAAAGGTGAAAATACCACCATTTATCTTTATAAGGTTTACGAATCATGAATAGACTCTTGTTAAATTTCTTAAACATCCATTGTCCATGTACCATAATATTTTACATGAACTCATCAAGCAGAATTCATATAAAAAAAATTATCCATGAAATTACTTTGGTACTTAGATTTACATTAGTCTAGTAACATTAGTGATAAAGAATTTTTTAGCCGATATTTTTTTATGGGTTTTATATTAATATGTTGTATGAATTTGGGAAAATAAACATTATTTTTTATTGAAATACTACAAGTAGTGAAGAACTATCTATTCCTAGAACTAGTAGAAAACTTATTAGTCTTGGGAACAAAAACTGAGTTGACAGATTTTATTGAAAAATTTCACTATTGAGGTTGGTATCCAATACCAATAGTATATTTTTGTGAAACTTTTTTAAAAATAATTTGTGTGAGAGTATCCATTACATTGTTAAATGTTTATATGTTCTTTTTCAATTTCATAATAGAGTGTTTAAGTTCATTGTTTTTTTACGTAGTTGATCATTCTTTTTTAACTCCATAGTCCACTCAAATTTAAATGTAGAGGTAAGAGAATGTTGTTTCTTTGAATCTTTATATTTATTTTTTAACTCGTTGTATGTATCCTCCAGTGTTCTAAAATATTCAATCATTTCCTCATTTTTTATATTCTCAGAATCAGATACATCTTCATAATAGTAAGAATTATGTCCAAGATATTCTAGTGTTACCTGAGATGTGTTTGTCATAAAACACATATTTCAATTATCATCATTTTTTCTTCAGAGGTTTTTGACTCGTTGTAAAAATCTTCAGAAGCACTCCATGATTCTTTCACTGTCTTTTTTTACCTTCTTCCCTTAGATTCATATTTCTTATTGTGCTATAATCATAGAAAATTAGACTTAATAAGTCCTTACCTATATTACTCATAACATATTATTTCATTTGATTTAAAACCTCTCCTCTACTCATTTTTCTAGTTTACCATATTTTATTAATTTCATTTGTAGACGGGATTTCAGAAAAACATCTTATTCTGATATGGTTTTTTAATCTTCTGGATAATTGAGAAATCTCTTCATCACTGTCAGATGATGATTCTTCATTTCATGAACTCTCAGAATGAGTTTGTGCCTTCTCTTTTCATTGAGTTTAGAAAAAAGTGGTCTTAAAAAAACCTTACCTCTGGTTCATCATCGTCTTCCTTATTGACTTTCAATTATTACTCATACATCATTATTTTTCTTATCAACTACTTTAGTAGAAATGTATTGAGGTCACATGATTCCATTATTGACACTAAATTTCATCTCCATCATTCTGGTAGACATCTCCATATTTTTGTAATTTTTTTTTCATTTGTAACATCTTTTCCCAATGATATCATACTGTTTACAATCTCATTGAACCTAACATACATGTTAAAGAATGTTTCATTCAAATTCATCTTGATGTTATCATATTTTATAGTATATCTGTTCAGTCTCATATCATTAACATTAGTGGTTCCTTCATGTGAAATAGCTATTATGTCCCATGTTTCATTAGCATATTTACATGTAGATACTAAATTAAAATCACCATCTCTTAAAGAACAAAATAATTAATTCATAGCCATAAAATGGCCATTATAGGCATCTTTTGTAGCATCACACCATGTATTTCTTTCATTTTTTATCATTTCATATGTGTCCTCTATTATATTCCTAATATGAAAACACATATTTTTTAAATGAATTTTTATTTTAATTTTCCCCAAGGCATAATTAGTTTCATTAATGTATAGATTTTTGTTGGTAGAAACACCTTATTCTACATAATCCATTTTGAAACATGAAATATAGTTTCAATGACCTAAAATTTTATAACTAACATAAATTTGTAGTTCACTAAAAAACAACTAATATAACAGTTGAAAATATCTAAAATATATATTTAATATCATTAAAATTAAAAAAACAACCTCTGATAGAAAATGATGGTTGGAGTAGGAAACTCAAGAGGGTTGTGAATTGAATTCCTAAAAAAATATTTTAAAAACATTATTTATAGATCCCCGCAAATAAAGTCAGTTCAGTTAACCAAAGTAACAAATTTATAATATATTTTCATTTTCAATTATTTTCTTGAAATATTGATTAATTATCAGTTACATCAATCTTGAAGGATTTATATAACTTCTAAAAGTATTTTACTAATTTATGATTAGTTATATGCACTAACTAAGATTGAAAATCAATATATTATTTAGTTTCCTAAAATATGGTTGATAATAGAGAAAACATAATTTGTAAAACACAATGAATAAAAACAAGAGGTTCAGTCTCTGCCAGAGACCTAATTCTATCTACCTGGTTATCACCTTCCACCAAGAAATTATTATTTATAAACTTGATCCATAGCCTGGATCAGGGTACACATTAGCACACAAAGTTGTCCTGGTCAACAAGACCTAAACGACAGTTATTTTTGGTAAATAATTAGAACTAAGCCACACATGGAACTATTCCATAGGTTTACATGGTAGTAAAAAGTTGTAGATAGATGAGGGAGTGAGGATATCTAGTATAGTCCATCTTAGCTTAGGAGACAGTGTGTGTCCATGACACTAATGCATACACATCTCTAAAAGTAGTGAAAATGTACACAACATAGTATAAATAATGAGAAAGGTTTTATAATTCTCTTTGTTAGGTTTTTTATGCTTATATAATTCTTGGATTTAGAATATGAGAAGCTCAAGTCCACATTTGAGAACATACAACAAAAATAGTGAGTCATGGATACTCTGTGTTCTCGATTCCAATAAAATGAGATGCCCTGAAGAAAACTTCTTCAGTTGAATTCGTTGTTGTAAAGAAGTTTTCACTTAGATTCAAAATATGTTCTTCCTTTTTTATCTATAAGGATGGTTGATAATATTTTTTATTGTTATTGTGTTACACACCTCATGCATCATTCTACTCTCATACCACCTTATTTATTTCTGGATGTTTTTCTTCTGTCTGATAGGGAGCATGATCTACATCACATGCAGGTACCCAGTACCAAGTACTATCTGATGAAAAGGGTACAAATAATCATTAATAATATAAAGATAATTAAATAACTCAAAAACTACCATTATTAATAATTTTGGATTTAAATGACAATGTAAAAAATGAAAAAGTCTATAATGGTTCCATAGGAGCGATGACACATGAACGGTGAAACAGGAGCGGTGACTCAGGAGTGGTGACATAGCCTTTGTCTCTAAAATATGTGTCGAGACCTGTGTAATTGGAGTGGAAACTTGACCTTTGTATTTGAATGGTTATTAAGACTAATTTTTCATACATTATGAAAATTATGGTATTCTGTCATAAGAACGGTGTCTTAAACATTGCAAAAATTCTGGTCTGATTTCAAAAGAACAGTGTCTCAGAATTTGAAAAAAATCAGGACTGGTGCAATATGAATGGTGTCTGAAACTATGAAAACTATGGAAAAGTGTCATAAGAATGTTGTCTCAGGATTTTTGAAAATTAAGCATCAGTGTTTGATAATTTATGATAAATCATAATTGGTAGGAATGGTGTCTTTTCCATGCCAATTGTGTTTGGTTTTGTGTAGAAATTATGAATTGATATGGGGCAGGATAGCGTCTACTAGGGAAAGGATAGTTCTTGATATTACTCTAATAAATACAGCTATATATTGGTGCAAGATACTCATTCTACCTGAGGTAGAGGCTCTTATAAAGACTAGTTAGTGTCTAGATGTCCCTCCCACATTCTGTTTTTCATTTAGAAGATGTATATTGATATCCTTCTTTACACGGACATTCTATCATTTCACTATGCATAAAAAGAACAATTTTTTCCATTATTCAAGGCCGATATTTAAACCCCCATACATGAAATTATTTTCTGCCCATTGGCCATGTATATAGGAATTCGTAGATATAATTTTCATATCATTCTATGAAGGTGTTGCCTAGTCTTTTAATAATGCCAAAGATATGGTCTTCCTCACTTCCTACAGAGATGCTCGCTTCTTTCTTCATGGTGGAGTAGATCATATGGTTTAGAATGAATTACTATATTTTTAATCCGGTCACAAAAACTTGTGCCTTATGAATTCATTCGACTATTATGTAGTTCGAAACATTGAAGAAACATGATATGTAGAGTGAGAATATAGGTTCTCACCCTATTTTTCTCACCTAGACCCCCTACATGGGTCTTTAATATCAATGTGGATGCATCCCATTATTTATAAGTGATTATTGGTCTTGGAATGATGGTACATGATACCTTTGGATAGATTTTTTTGGCTAGAAAGAAGTTGCTCCTCACCCGCTAGAAACCTCTAATGGCCAAACCCAGACAATTATTTTCGGTATGATCTTTTCTCTGGAGAGAGCATGGAAATACAGTATTATCGAATCAAATTCCACAACATAACCAATATTATCCATTAAAAATATATAGGAATAAAATAATTTTGTGTCTTTATAATGAAGATTCTTTCACTCACCAACATTTTTTTCATACTCTTTACTTTTTATCAGAACAAAATAGAATTGTGTGGGTCTCCTTTTGGCGACTCATTGTCTCTCATGCCAGAACCATTTTTGGATTGATTTTTTTCCTGCATGTATGAAATCTCTTGTGTCTTTTCATGTTCGATCATAATATATATCTTCATTAGTTTTTCAATATATTTTTATATATACTTTATTAATTATTATAAATCATTATTTCATTAATAATTGTTTTTTTTTTGTAATACATTCAATTTTATTTTTTATTTTTTATAGATATTTTTATTTTTTATATTTATCTATTTATATTTTTTAAGGGAGTAAATAAAAATTGGTGTAGACTTTGTCAATATGATATGTATAGTCTTGCATATGGGAGACTCGTTGTATATGGGTAGGGTGACCAAGTTAGGCAGGTTACCTGCCATGTGTAGGTGATGGCATGTGAGGCCCATGTGTGGAATAGTGTATGCAGGTGTAGATCCCCAACAGCCATTTAACTCAATTTTTATGGGATGTACATTGTTATAAATTTCTTAATGGACATCATTGGGTGATAAACCCTTATAGAGGACGTAAGAAGCATCATGATAACTTGTTAAGGATCCACAGGGTGATCATCCCCTACAGAGAAATGGATGGTTATCTATAAAAAATTTAGACACTCTTATGGGGAATAATAAATTTTTTTTATTAGTATGTAGGTAGTCGACAATGTTCTACTTTCAATTCCAATATCCCTGGTGTCTATAAAATTATTGATTTCAAAATCTGATACCTCTATGTTTTCAAAAATTCCTTCATTAAAATGAAATGGTCAATTCTATTAGTTCTATTGTGATGAAGGTGAATTCTTCATTTGATATTATAGAATTGGATGTGTCTAGGATGGTTAAATCCTTTTATTTTCTAGATGTTTCATGAAATGGGTCGTTCATCTTGTGCCTTCATATTTGGAAATATTTTGATTGATATTTTTTATATCTGATTGAATGATTCTTCATGAATTATTATTTGTCTAATTGTGTACCAATGAAATTGGTGGTAACTCCATCACATATTTATGGTAGTGATCTTTTATTAAATTCATTGGTGTTGTTTGTTTGGTGTTTTGGGGATTGTTGGAATTTTTTTGAGGTAGTATATGTTCTAATGTCTAGTATTTTTGTTGTAACTATTTTTTAGCATTTCATGTGTATATAATCATTTCACCCCTCTTGTTTTTTTATTTTTAATAATTGTATACGAGTTTTATCTCTGAACAGATGATTAAATATGATTTATATAATTAATGTAAAAATATATGTATATATAAATAATGAGATAAAATATTCATTAAAAATTTATATATGAATAATAGTTTTAATATTTAAATTATATAGAAAAATTATTTATACAATTTACTAAATGTATAAAAATAATTTCATATAAGAAATGAATCTATTTCTTCAAAGTCTAATTTTTTATTTATTTATTTACATATATGATCCACTTTATTAATATATAAATTTATATATCTTTATGTGCGTGCACTTCTCAAGAAACTAATATTAATTTTTTTCTATAATTTATACATAACAAAAATAATTACAGATTTGATTAAAATTAACAACTATTTATGTTTAAAAAGTTCATATATAAATAATAGCTAATTTAATATATGAAAATTTTCATATGAAAATTTTTATTTATAAAATTTCAATTCATTAATTCATTTAAACATGAAGCCTATAATTCATTCATTGAAATCAAAAAATAAATATTTTATAATAAATGTATAAATAAATAATTTATAATTTATATTAATAAATTAATTGGTTTTAACTTATTTATTTACATTCATAATGTAAAATCGTGTTCTAGAAAATTTAGGGAACTATATCAATTATGATTTGTTGGAATCCATGTTCATAAAGTCAATTTAAGTGAATTGTTTTAATTATCATTTATAGATAAAATCATCCAAATCATGTAAAACTGGGTTCCATGATAATTCATAAATTTAAATCCATTCATTTGAAGAAATTTGAGAGGATAATATTATTGGATGATTTAATCAAAACGACATTAAAATCATGATAAATGAGAATTTTCATGAGAAATGTTGTGTGAAATTTAGGTTTCCTACCACACAACATTCTTAGGTCTATATAATCCAATGTTCACACAATTACCCTACTCAAAGAGGTATACGATGATGAGGATGATTTTAGGAGACATCAACATTGATCCTTGGTTTTGGCCAGCATGAGAGTCAACATCTATGTGAGGGATTAGGGCCATGATGGTCTGCCTGCATGGAGAGGTTAAAATGGCTCACGGATGAGACCCATAAAAGTAGCCTAGCATTTTGAGTTGAGATCTTTTGAATTTTTGGAATAGTAGACATTGACTATACATCATAAATTGATGAATTAATTTTTTTCATGAATATCATGAGTAGAATCATTATGGAAAATTTGATAATTTATGGTGTTTTAAATTTCAATTTTTCTTTGTTATTTGTGTCATTCATTTATACTATTTTTTTTACATAAATGAAAAGTGATTTTAATATTCTTTTTATTATAATAAATAATGTGTTTTTATAATGGTTATTATGTGTTATTCCTATATAGGAATTTTATTTAGTGACCTTACCCATAAGTGGTTTCTTCTATACCCATAGGTAGTTTTTTGGTTAAATATAACCTTTTATGTAGAGGTCTCATGACCATTACATTTCATGTGTCTCATGTGGATTGCCCATAAATTTATTTACCTTCTTTTTAAGTAACATTGTATACTTTTAGATGATATCACTTTGACCATTACATGGTTACCCCTACACAATGGGATACTCTAGCATTCATACACTTACATGTATTTGGTGCCTTTACATAAGTATTGTTATGTGGTTCAGACCTTTATAGAGGTACCCTCACATGTGGAACCACCCTTACATGTGAACAATTATGTGTGGGTCTTACCCTTATGTAATTACCCTTACGTTGGGCATAGCTTTATGTGGCTACTATTACACGGCAGCTACCCATATGAGTTTACCTTTACACTAGTCTTACTTTTTCATAATTACCCTTATGTATTGGGGATTCATCTTGGTACCATTATGAAACTAGTTTATTACACTTATTATTTAATGAGTTTACAATTACACCATTTTACCATCATGTGTGTGTCTACAAACCCACATGTATGCCTTTAAATAATGTTGAAAGGATATATTTCCCATTTTATGGGGATTCGACGCATGATCTGATTTGTTGGGATGTTAAATAGCATACACAATTTAAATATGACTTAAGGCCCCTACAGCCTCATCCTTCATAGATATTTATTAAATCTATTATTTTGATTTTCTATGTCAGTTAGTGTGGAAAATTTCTTTTATAAAGATATAATTTTCAACTTATCACTATTCACATGAGTTGTAGCTACATCATTTGAGGTGGAGATCACTGGAATCCATTATCATAGAAGCACGACCTCGTGTTCCCAATCATAAAGACACCGAGAAAGAAAAAGGTGTTTTAGAATATGAATAATGATTCAAGGAACAATGAATAAGTGATCTAGAATTTAGGGGAGTAAAACATTTTAGTGATCTAAGAAAATTTCTAATTTTTTTCCATTTGTTTTGGAATGATGATCATGTATCTATTTCTGTGATTTGATTTTAAAAAAATTTGTGTGTTTGTGTGGTATTCATTCTATGCATGCATCCCGTGAAATTAAAAAAATATACATTAATTATTTTGTTGTTATTTCTATATATATATATATATATATATCATTATTATATTCAATTTTATATGATGGTAATCAATGCTTTTGAATTGAATTCTAGTTTTGGTTTTCTATTTATTATTTGTTCACTTGTCTTAAATAGTCATTGTTCACAACCTTTTTATATTTGAAATTATTATAACCATAATAAAACATTAAAATCCTAATACTTAATTGACTAAACCTTTTCAACCATTGACCATCACTTTTTCATATGGGTGGATGCTTCATGTTGTCCTTACAAAAGATGTATCAGATTTTTTAGTTATACATTGGTTCATATAAGTATGAAATCAAAATTTTTGATGGTGATAATGATTTAATTTTTAGTAGTTAAATACAAAAAGGACCCTTTTAGATCAACAAGGCATGATACGTTCTTAGTATAACCCAAATTAATCAATTGTTACAAAATCTAATAATGATAAAACCTTTATTTTATATCAAAATTAATACTGGGACATCCTTGTTAAGGCCCTTAGTCCTATAATGATGTCTCTTGGGGAAAATTTCCATTGGGAAATTACCATTTAATATCTTGTTACAGGTATATGATATAAATTGGAGAAAATTTCGATAAGAAAATAATTACTTGTTAGAATTTATATGTTACATCACATGTTTAATTTTAATATGAATTCTATTATTTCAATTAAATTATATTTGGATGAATTTAAAAAAATCAGTTTTGATTTGTCCAAAATACATGTGAATTTTGATGATGAGGACTAATCTATGATCCTTTAACTATCTCTATATAATTCCAAGATAACATTACTATAATATATAATGTATTTTTGTGACTCATTAACCCTCATGAAGGTATAATATTCCCTTATTTCTAATGAGTTTCATTTTAAACCCAACATAAAAGGGGGAGGTTGAGAGTTTTTCAATTGAGGGAGACTACAACATATGTGTAAACATAATGTTAAGGGTAAATAAAAATAAACAATAAATAACCGTCTCAAACCCAGGTCGTTGTTTAGGGATAGGAAAGTTGTGTCTTATAAATGTTGTCTGCATGGGTACATATTACCTGAGTATAGACAACCCAAAAAAATACTATGGATGAAGAACCTACTAGCCAATCCATTTTAGTGGGATATTTTTTTATACAGCTAAATATTTAAAATATTGTTGAAATGAAATCACTAATGAGTGGGTTATGGATTCATGATTCTTTTTTTACTTGTTCTATTCTGGAGATTCATTCAATTTTTTAGTGGATAAACTTGAGGGAGATGTAATCTTTTGGAATAATAGGATGTGTAAGTTTCAAGTAATATGTTATGTTCATATATAATTAGATGAAAATATTTTCATTACCCTCCTTGATATTATTAGTGTCTGTCACATTCTTAGAAACATGTTTTCCCTTAGTGTCCTAAATGAAATAATATTTATCTTTTGGTTTTATTAAAATTTATAATGGATCTATAAATATAATCAATGCATCCCTAGTTAATTATCTTTATGTGTTTAATGGGAAGTCCCTTTCAAGGTAGTTTGGCAGTGTGCATGTATGTAATATTGAAAATATCATGTTATGAAATATTATATTGTGGCATGTTTTCTCCAACGGAATATGGTAACTTAGTAATAAAGGGAAATTAGAAAAAAAATCAGCATTAAATACCACATTATGATAATATTACATATTGGATAAGTATAAAAGTAGAATATTTTGTTTGTATTAATTTAAGGATTCTCTGCCATTTGGGTAAACCCACTCTAATTTAAGGGGTCCTTTTAGGACCACATCCCATTGTGGATGCTCAAATGTTTTACATTCATATATGACTACTTTGGGAATGTATAAGGCTTCCTAATAATTTTAATTTAATATATTTAAACATATAAACCCTCCATTTATATTCATGTTGTATATTTGGCTAATGTCATGAAAATAGATAATGGTTTGTCATAAATATCATCTGATTTTGTCTAATTCTTCTAATATGAGGGTAGAACCTGACACAAGACTAGTAAGGATATTCCCTAATATAGTGATCTTTCTAAAAGAATGAATGATACAATTCATGAGAATTTATGAAACATTTTTGGGAGCTTGGGACTGCCCAAATCCTTATAGGAAAAAGATTTGACTATAGTAGTGTTCTAGACTAGTTGATTACCTTCAACTGCTAATCGATTTTAACATGTAGATGAACTATGGAATGCTAAAATACCTTACTACAAACACATATTCTTTATTGGATGTACATATTATTCCTACATTAAAACTGATAAGTCAGAACCGAGAGATATTAATTTTTTTTATGTATGATATGCTAATGGTGTCATAGTATATAAATTGTTAGTTGAAAGTATATGATACCAAATTTATATATTCAATATAGATTCAATATTTCTTGAGAAAAAATTTTCAAAATTAAAATCATTCACACATGATGAACACGACACAACAAAGGATGAGGTTGTTTATCCTTATTCTTAAACACAGTTTGAGGTAGCTGATGAGAATCCTCTACCTGTTCCTCAAAGAGAAATATTGAATGAGTCTCATTTAGATTCATATTCATATTTTTTCCCTTCTAATTCTAATATTGATTACCATATGACTCATGATAGAGCTAATATGGTAATTATACCTCCTTCTCATTTAGGTAAATGTGATATTCATTATTTTTTCCTTGTATGGTACCCATGATCTAATTGATGATGATCCCCAAACCTATAAGAAAGAGTTATATGATATAGATTCTAATAAATGGATCACATCCATGAATGATGAGATGAAGATATTGTTTAATGAACATACAAGGTATTTTATTGATATACCTCCTATATACATGGTTGTTGGGTGTAAATTTTATAACAAAATATGGAAATATAAAAATGATGAACATAAAATATAATTTAAGTCTAGTTTTGTGGGAAAGGGTAAACTTCAAAAATAGGGCAATGATAATGATGATATTTTTTCACTACTTATTACAAACTTTTCTATTTGGATTCTTCTTAATTTTTTTGCATTAAATGATTTTGACATCGAAAAAAATAGATGTTAAAATAGATTTCATAAATGGTGACCTATATGAGAAACTGTATATCGTACCCCCAGATGGTTATCAAAAATAATTTAAACCTAAACATGTTTTTATTTTAAATTAATATATTTATGTTTCAAAATATTCCCCTAGAAAATTTTATAGGAAATTTGAATCATTTATAATGGATAATAATTTTAATATGTGCTAACATGATGCATGTGTATACTATAAATGTGTTAAAAAAAATTATTTTCCTACTAATTTATTTGTATGATATATTGGTTAAGTTAAATAATACAGATCTCTTTAATTACATCTAGAATAAATTGAAAAAATATTTTTATTTGAATGATTAAAGAGCATCAAAAAAGAAATTATTCATGGAAATTATAAGGTAAAGACCTAGTAAAGTGTTTTATTTTTCATGAAATTATTATACATTGATTGTTTTTAAGAGGTCATTTCTTAAGACTCTGAAGCTAGTTAATATTCCATTGGGTCAAAATTTTAAACTATCTATAACTCAATCCCCTACATTAATAGTTTTAAATCAATATATGTAATGAACCTATATTACAATATTACTGGAAGCCAATTTCACTCATTAATTTATTGTTGGATTGATATAGTTTTTTCTATTTTCACTATTTGAATATTCAAGTATAATCTAGGGAAACCCCATTGGAAATCCCTAAAATGGATTCGTTGTAATATGTCATATAATTTTAACATATCTTACTATTTTGGTTGAAATGTACATAATGATGAACTAAATTTTGGGTATGTAGATGCTGATTCTGCAGGTAATGTTTATACCAAAATACCCTTTAGAAGAAATATCTTCACTAATTATTGAGAAAACACATCCATTAAATACAATATGAAATCATTGTTTCATATTTTAGCCATATAATCATTTATATTTCCATTAATAAGGTCATCAAAGAAGATTTATAGTAGAAGGGTTTCTATTTTTGATCATAATTTATACAGTTATGTTACTTTTGTTTGTTTTTATAGTCAATAAAAATTTAATTGGTCAAAAAAATATTATTTACCATGATAAATCCAAAAAAATGGACATCATGTAATTTATTATTACAAGCATTATTGAATCTATAGTTGAATGTGTCACAAAGATGCAAACTAATAAAAACCCTACTGATAGCATTACTAAGGTTTTGATTCTATTAAAATTAATGTTTTGTTTAGTTAAAAGGAATTTGATTCATATTAAATGATAATAGGATCAAGAACATCACCAATGTCAAATTAAAATGGTGTATATTTTTTCATTTAAGGAGTTTCAATTTGATTATTCTGTTTTAATTTTTTATTCCTTTTATACATTGATTTTTTATTCCAGAAAATTTCATATAATTATTTTTATTATAATCTTTTAATTTTTTTATTCTAGTTCATAAGTATTACCCCTATGTAGGATTTATTTTTGGTGATCATACCCCTATATGGATTCCTCTATACCCTTATATTGTTATCTATTTTAGGGATTACATTTACATATAGGTCTCATGACCTCTACACAGCTTGTGCCTCATGTGGATTACCATTAAATTGGTTTCCCCTTCCTTAATGTTACTCGATTTACCCATACGAGAGACTCTTTGTACCCTTACGTGTGGATTTACCCTGACGTATGTTTGTTTAAATGGGTTCTACCTTTACGTGGTTAATCTTATGTGTGGCTTGTACCTTTAGGTAAGTACCCTTACATGGGTCCGACCTTAAAATATGTACCCTTGTGCCAGACGATGCCCTTATACATGAACCCTTATGTATAGGTCTTTCATTCACAAAACTACCCTTACATGGGAATTAATTTTATGTGGACACTCTTATGTGGATGTTACTCTTATGATTTTTAACTTACAAAGGCATTACTTTTACATAGATACCCTTAAATATTGGATATCTACCTTGGTACATCCTCATAATGGGTTTATTATGCATACACTGCAATGGATTTACACTTATGCTATTTTACCCTCATTTTTGTGTCATTTTACCCTTAAATAATGCTTTTAGAAATGTTTTATGGTTTTAATTTCAATACCTTGGAGATTTATAAAATTCTCAAATTAGATGATCAATTAGCTTTCATACATGATTGTTTGAGGATTTAATGCATGTTGATACCTCATCCTTCATAGATATCAATTAAATTTATTCTTCTGGTATTCACTAATTATGATCATGGAAAATTTCATTAATGAAGATTTATTTTTCATCCAACCATTTTCTTCTATATTTTTTGTTACTCCATTTGTGGTGGTGATCGTTAATGTCCATTATTATAGAAGACGTGTCACCACTCATTTTGGATCAAGAAGACATTGAGTGATCACCATTGTGTTTTAGAAGAAGAATAAAGATTCAAATAAACAATTGATAAGTGATCTAGACTGATGGATATTATATCAATATAGTTTCTAATGTTTTTTTATATTTTTTTTATTTCTTATAGATTGGTTATCTTATATGTATTCCTAATCATTAATCATGAAAAAATGATTATGTGTGTTGGGGTGTTCTTATTTCCATGCATGTAGTCACCAATGGGAGTGAAGTAGGTAAATCATTTGTACTTATTTATTTATTTCATTTATTCTTTGTGCATTTCAATTGTAATTTTTGGTGATTAATCTTTTTGAATTAAATTGTAGTTTATTTTTTTCATATTTCTTCACTATCCTTAAATCATCCCTATTTTTATATTCTTTTAATTGAAATTATTATAACCAAGTGGGAGAATTTTTATTCTAATAATTAATTAAATATACGTGTTCTACAGCTTGTCTTGTATATTTCATAGAGGTATTCGCTTCACCTTTCCCCCAACATGGTCTATATCATGCTAATGGGAAATACGATCATGAATTATATAACCCTAATCTAAATCCTATCCATCATACTTTGTATCCATCTACTCCCAATAATGGAATAAAAAGTATTAAATATTGTTGGATAACATTATTTTTAATTCATAATGGTGGAAAATATCACTCAATAAAAGGAGAGAAAATGAAAAAAGGAAGGACCACAGAAGAGAAGTGAGGGAAATTACAATTGGTTTTAAGAATCATGGAAACTTTTTCTCCATCTTCTTGCATGCATGTTAAGAGTAATGAGAGTAGTATCTTTGTGGTATATCTATATCAGGAATATGGAAGATAGAATCAAGAAACATTAAACCCACATCTCAATCATCATCTCCACAATCATTACACCCATATTCCCCTATCATGGATGAAATGGGTTAAGATATTATGGTTGGAGGATGAAAGGCGGGAAGAGAATGAAATTTCAATGATCATTTCATGGTATTTTTTTGAAGCCTGGTTTTTAATTTTTTTGTGTATAATCTAAACAAATTATAGTTTCTTATCATTTTTCTAGTAATAATAATTTTGTCATCTTTTTGTATTAGTTGTTTGATGTATTTTATCTTGTAGTTATTTGTTTTGTTGGTGGTAGAATATGTGCCAGTTTTTTTCTTTTTGTTATAACTACATTTTGGAGTTACATGTGTGTGTAATCATATCATCCCTCTAGTATTGTTCTATTTTTAATAAAGGGACATGATTTTGGTCTCCAAAATCATGGTTAAATATTTTGTATATAAAAAATCTATAATTAAAAGTAAATATATGTAATGATTTAAAATATACATTATAAATGTAAATATTAGTTAAATTTTTTTATATTAATTATATATAAAAACATTATTTAATAAATTTACTGAAATTTATGGTATAAGTTCATTTCAAAAATTACATTAACGAATTATAGTCATATTTTTATCAATTATTAATTTATAAAAAAAGTCAATTTATTCATATATAAATTCATATATCTTTTTGTACACGCATGTATGAAGAATATTGAAATATAAATATTATTTCAAAACCACTGTAACATCCCCATCCCTATAGCCACTATAATTGGTGACTCGAGAAAGGTCGCCACATGACTCGAGGAATGTCTCCCCATATGCCAAAGGTTGTCGACTCACAGCACCGGTCTAAAGGAAAACATGGGGAGACTATGTCTACGTACCAGATTAAATTCATAGAAAAATTAACAATAACAGATTAAATATGAAATAGGTTCAATGAATAAGAATAATATGGAAAGTGAGAATAACAACAAAGTAGGCCATGATATAATAATATGATTAATACACTAAATATCAAGTAGTCATATAAATAAATACAAAAACAAAACTACCAAAAAAACCATAACATGGAAATGAATTTCATCCTAGATCGAACCTCCCTTGATCCAACCTATCATCCCATGAACAAACCAACCAGTACTTCCCAATCCTAAACCAATACCAGAAAACATGTAGCATTTGATGGGTTACCCAAGTTCCATGAAAGCCTAATTGTGATATGAGTACAAATCAGTTGGCCACCACAAACTATATCAAAAATAATAACCAGTCTATATAGGTGTGTATAGAGATAATATACTATAATTAATAAACATTCCAATAAAAGAAAAATGTCTCACAATTTAGAAAACTCAAAATAACCATTTAATTAATTAATCTTCCTAGGGTCAACCAACCAACTAAACTAGCTCATGTCACACTGGTACCTAATCCATGACATAATGGGTTACATAATTTTAATCACAATGGGAAAAACCTATCGAAGCATGTATCCATTTAATTAGGAGAATCAGTTTGATAATCAATCCAAGTACCAAATTTTGGGAGCACATAGCTTCAATCTGAAATAAAAATATATTTTAACCATATTATAATAGAGCCTCAGCACGACATTCTAATCCATGAAACTTTAGGATCATGAGGAATCATGCCAGCATCCTAATACAAAAAATACATCAGTGGGGCCTAAAGCATCTCTTTGTACCAACCCAAACAAGTATCATCGGTCCCTATATAAGGAGTATATCACCTCAGTCTAACAACCATACACGAGAAATATAAGGGTTGTTTTTATAGCCTCGTCCTAGCCCATCCTAGGGTGTATTTCCTCAATCTAATACCCCATACAAACCACCTGTTCACAACTGCATGATTCATAATGAATTTATCTCGCTTACTACATTATCACTTCATTTACTATTGTCCAAACATATAATTAAAACCATTTAAATAATAAAACACCAATAAAAATACTCATTAAAATCCTCTTGATGAAACTATTTAAAACGTGATTCTTCCCCAATAAAGAAACAAAAAATTTCCACGTGGATTTCATTTCCATTTCCATCCATTCGAATTAACCAATATAATTTTTTCAAAAAAGGGGACTACTTTTTCATTTAAAAATAATTTTTTGATGTCTATTAAGAAAAACCATTTTTAAAATAACATTGAGGTTGAACCCTCCCTATAAGTCATTCACCACATTAAAACAACATATTCATAATTTAAAACCATAACTAGATTGAAATCCAAAACCCAAAATTTAAACACTTTCAAAATCATATTAGTCATTTCAATAAATCCAACATATGATAAAATAAATTATCTCTTAACCAAAAAAACATACTAATCACTATTAAAATCTCATTCGCCTTTATAATTAACCCATCTGAATGGTTACTGACTCATCTCACCATTTTTAAATGGTCTGGAATGAACCCCTAGTTATCCTAGGGTCATGTTGCATATCAACAATGACTGAAACATGGTCCTTGAGGGGTGTCACATCCCAATATAAGTCCTACATTTACATTCCCTAACAAAAGAATTTAAAACAATACAAAGAACAACATTAGAACAACTGAAAACATAGATAACACATCATAAATTTGGGAAAATAGATATGACGACCTACCACATTTTCATAGATATCCATTCATAAAAAAATCCCATGATTAGACTAACTCATATTTAACCAATAAGATGAATAACACCCTATAAAAAGAAGAGTTTAGTACATTATGAGTGGAAACCACACACAAATACTCTTCCATTAAATGGTATGAAATAGAGTTGAAGACTTACACAAATCATTAATTTTCATAAACATGACATAAAATGTCTAATATTCAAGGGTGAATCATCCCTCAAAATTATAGGATGGTTTTTTTCATTACCAATCCTACTAAAGGGGGAATATGTGAAAATTATAGGTTATAACCCTTTAATCCCGATGAGGGAAATGGTAAAAGAAACACCATCTTAACAGCCCACACATTTTGGCCATATGGTTGGCCAAAAAATGCACCAACTGTGGGGGTCCCTCTATCCAACAGGATCATGGGTGACCAGTTTCATGGGTAACTAATAGGGTTTCAAAAACTCATAGGTAGCCATGCGGGATGGCTTTGTCCCAGCCCACACAATTTCATGCTCAGCCTTGTATGGTCTCTAAACCATTCACCAATCTTCCAAGGGATACAACGTTATGGTGGATGGTTACATCAACCCATGTGACAACAATAAAACATGGAAAGGATTACAATTTATTTAATCTGTCTAATCTGAAACATCCGTAAAACACTCAAAACATATTGTTTACCATAGAGTCAATTAATTAACAAAAAAAATAATGTTTAAAATAAATTTAAACAAGGACGCTCCTCCATGAAAGGTTGGAATCTTACAATGTCCCAACCAAATATCATCTAATCCTTGAGCCATGTTATAAATCATCACAAAGACATTATGAAAAAAAGATTGTAAATGGGCCCACATTTTACTTCCATTTTCAAACATCCTCCATAACATGACCAGGATGTCACCACAACTAGACCAAAAAACTATTCTAGACTGAAATCATTTCCTCCATGTTCCAAAATCGCTAACTATATTCTCCTAAAAGGACACATCCACCTCAACTAATCAATACCAACATAAAACAAAAGTGAAAATTTCACATAATGTCACTTACCCACCACAAAATATGCTATCGACACAGAACTATACGTCCATGGGAGAGCCTACTAGAACACCATCAATATGATACTCTCCAAAAATAATGGCTGAAAGCTCTTTTTCAATCACACCATTTTAAAAAAAAATTATGTCATTTCCCTAGGTTCAGATTTACCCAAGGAATAAACACATATTCCAACCACATATTCTAACCTACATCAGTCTGCAACTCAAAGACTAACAGCATCATTCTATATCAGATCATCGAAAACACAACCCAAGGATATACTTCTTCTCAAGGTACTAAACTAGTCAAATCTCGATACAATGCACATTTCCCAAACTGAAACATAAAAATGGAACCCACCCAAGCCTATCCAACCCATACCAACACTCACATTATCAAAAAATCAATTTCCATAAATGGTTCTCTATACCATAAAATTTATCTCACTATCACCATATCCCAGTGTTGTGATCCTCCACCATTTAAATTGACCAAAAAACCCTCAACTCAACATTCAAAACTTACCCA
Source organism: Viscum album (assembly GCA_963277665.1). Taxonomy (NCBI): domain Eukaryota; kingdom Viridiplantae; phylum Streptophyta; class Magnoliopsida; order Santalales; family Viscaceae; genus Viscum; species Viscum album. Next base: position 1,868,146,720 of record OY728131.1, read on the forward strand.
CTATGTTTCCCAAAACACTTCTCTTATAAAACCATGACAACACCACCAAACATTGGAATCCAACCATGTAGTCAAAAAAATCAAAAATGGTCATGAAAACACCATCCATTTGAATACTAAGAACAACTTTGACTTCCTCAGGTTAACCTTTATTTATTAAACACACTCCCCATTAAATGGATAAAACCATAAGTGGATTATAACTTCCAAATTTATTCCTCTTATCGTACCATGTATGAATGACATTACAAAAATCTACAAGCACTCTGATGTTTCTCTATGAATGAATCCAAGGATAACCATGAACCTATATGAAATCTATATAGAACCTACCTTTCACCAATTCCACCATTGATATACCCACCCATACTTCATATTCCATGGAACCTACAAAATGAGGCTAACCTCCCTTGAGGTTACAATAAATATAAAATACCATTAATCAATAACCACAACTCATGTCATATTTAAAGAAGCATTAACCATCCCACATATCCTCCTAGGATAAACCCTCATGGAGAAACATTGTATATGTGCCACTTCTATGGAGAAAATTTTCATTTGATTCCATATACACCCCAAAAGAATGAGAAACCCATCCAAACCATCTCGCAGGTATCCTCAATATTCAAAAACATACCAAATATCTAAAATGGAGTCACACAAAGAAATGTAAATTGGATCTCTCTCAAATTTATACATATCCACGTCAAACAGAATGTTTGTCATGGGCAGAACTCCATCCCATAACAAAAGACACACTATGTCTAACACACCCCTGTAAACATTTTCTCCAAGTTCAACACCATAGATACCCACAAAAATAAATCAACACTACTATCTGAACACACACTCTGATTTCTAAAATAAAACTCACATGATCACAATCGATATGGGTTACTACACCATCATTGAAAGGCATTATCTAATAACCCATGGACATAGACGTACTGAACGTACAACAATAGACAACCCTATATCCAAAAATTAGTAACCAAAAAGCCTCATAAACGATAACCAATGTCTCAAGGAACTCTCACTGCACAAACCACCCATACATTGGGTCAAAAAACCATTAGGGATACCCATTTAAGATGTCCCTATAGCTTCTATCATCTTATATTTCCCATCATAATTAATCATTAACATTTAATACCCACAGTTTAAAATTTCAAAACATACCCTCGTTCAAAACCCAAGAATTTACACATTCTAATACATTCTTTATTACCAACATTTAAAAAACCCAAGCATTAATCAATATAAGAATTCAAAATATTTTCATTAATGACCATTTCAAGTAAATATTACCAATATTAAACCATATTCCAAAAAGTAAAGTAACATTATGTGTGTCCCAAAGAACTATCAATCACTTTAATATTACAGATGAACTATCAATAATTTTTTCCTAGCATGATGCATGAAATCACACAACCTCTATTTTCATAACAATCCAAGAGATAAACCCGCATAAATCACTAACATCGCATATATGTTCACCACTTGAGGTGGAATTATCATGAAATCATAAAATCGCGTCACTTAACATCACTTTCTACCCAGGGATACTTGGGTCTTCCCTTGTTCATGGGGATATTAGAATGTTAGATCGAGCTCATTTCCAAGACCCGAATAGATCCTACTCATGTATCTAGCCTACAAAAATTGAAAGAAAAAAGAAACCGCTTATAATACCACATTATTACATTCCCATCCTAGAATCCACTGTAATTGGTCCTTTGACCCATGTCACCACATGACTATAGGTGCACCTCCCTATATTGTCAAGGCTATTGACAAGCAGTGTGGGTCTAAAGGAAAACATGGGTAGATAATACCTTATTATCATAGTAAATATACAATAAAATTAATATCAGTAAACCTGATAACAAATAAGAATTATAGATAGAAAACATGTGACAAATTCAAACATTAACCAAGTAAGCCATTATATAATAATATTATGAATACACTACATATTAGGAAGTTATAAAAATAAATTCCAAAATAAAATCTACAAAAATATCCAAAATAAGTGCCCAAGTCCTAGCCTACTCATATACTCTCATGATCCTACCTATCATCCCAAGAACAAAAAAAATCTAGGTCCCTTTCTTGAACCTATACCATAAAATAGGTAGCATCTTATCGTGTACCCAAGATCCATGGAGGCTAGAGCTGGTTATAAATAGAACTCAGTTGGAAACCCCAAATGGTGTATAAAGTAATATCCAATCTCTACAAGAGTGTTGTTGATAAAAAAAAGTGAAACAAATAAACATGTAAATAAATGTAACATGTCTCACAATTTAGAAAACAGAATATTATAATTTTATCCGTTATGTTTCACAGGGTCAACCAACCAATTAAACTGCCTTCAGTCGCACCGAGATGCTAATACATGACATAAAGGGTTTCAAATTTTTATCCTCATGGGGTAATTCACTATGAAAACACTTCATCAATTTACCATAGACCATTAGTCCAAAAATGATGAAATTTCCATACATTTTGTATCATAGAGACTGAGTATGAAATTCCAAACCATACTAATAATATGAGAATTAAGTCTCAGTAAAAAATAATAACCATGGAAAACATAAGAACAAAGATCCTCAGTCTGACATTATATTTCAAACAATAAAACAGTGTGTCATAGACCATCAATATGTCACTACACAAACAAGGAACATCATTCCCTATGATAGGGTCGTAAATCCTTAGTTATAAATCCTTACTAAAGAAGTACACGGGTGGGGATAGATCCTAATCCTAGCCCAACCCATAATAGTATAGCCTTAGTCCAATACACCAAATGTACCACTTATTTACATTTACATTCTTCTTTAACTAGTAATCACATTTCCAACTTTATATATTCAATTACCCAGGTCCCAACGAACCCTTAAAATCCAATATTTTCATAAAACAACAAAATAAATACACATTTCAAGTAATTTTTAATACAAAATTTAAAACATGGTTCTTAATATTTGTAAAAAAAATATTTTTCCCCAAGGTTTTCAATTCCATTTTCATTCATTAAATATAATCATTAAAAAAATTCACAAAAAAAGGATACTACACCAACATTTGAAATCAACATTTGATTTATATTTTGGAAACACCCATTTTAAAAATCATATCGAGGTCCAAACTGTATTTTTAAAACATTTCCTTCATTAAAGAATAATATTATTCATTTAAAATGATAAATGTCTATAAATCCAAAACACGTAATTTAATCCATTTCCAAATCATCTTAGGCATTTCAAAAAATGGAACATATAATTCGTTAATTTATCCCATAATAAATCCTACAGTCTCATTCACTATTCAAATTCCATTAACCTTCATATTTACCTTAACTAAATGGTTACGAACTTATCATATGATTTTCTAATAGTCTGGCATACCTTCTAGGGTAGCCCAATATATAGTATAATACTATCAATGATCCCAAATAGTTCATTGAAGGGTATCACACCACAATATAAGGCCCACATTTAATTTCCATTACTAAATAAATTAGTCATATAAAGTAATAAATGAAGAAAAAATTCATACACATATAACACATCACGTATATGGGGAAAATAATTAAGACCACTTACATCATGTTCATAGACAACTTCTCTTCAAAAATAAATCATCAATTCAATCAAAATTAGACACAACCACTTAGATGAGGACCACACTATATATTTTATGTAGAGATTCAGAATGATAGGAAACCAAAAATCAAGCCACTTCTAGAAAAATGGACTGAAATAGTGTGGTTGACTTACCCAGAGCATCGATTCCAACTAAACCGCACTCCAAATTCCTAAGAATAAAGGGAGAATCATCACTCAAAATCTAATAGTGTGTGATAATTCACCAATGTTGTTGGAGTATAAATAAGGGGAATTTTGTGTTAGAAACCTTTATTCATGAGGGGGTAACTTATGAAAACCCCATTCTAATAGACCGTACAGTTTTAAAAATATTGCACCACCCATGCAACTCCCTCCATCCAAGAGGATACTGGGTCGCATTGTTTCATGGGAATCCCACATAGTTTAAAAATAAATATGCTAGCCTTGCGAGATGGATCTATCCAACCTTTTACTATTTCAGGATCTCCCTAACATAGTGCCAAAACCATGCACCTATCTTTCATGGCCCACAAAACTATGGAATGTAGTTACTTTTAATTGTGCTCCAACCATGAAACATGCCCATGATGGCCATTTCATCCCACTTTCATGTCCCAAACTCTTGGGATACAACCAAAACATCCAATACACCGAAAAATACCTTCATTTAATAGAATAAATGGTGTTTAATAAAAAAATTAAATAAGGAAATATAACTATGAATGGTAAGGATCTCACATCAAACTATACAAAAATTACCTTATATAATATTAATTTTATTGAAATTTTTATATAATATAAATTTAATTACTTATTTGACTAAAATTTAGAACCATATATATATATTATATATATAATAATAATATTACTAATATATAAAATTTATTATTTAAATTATTTTAAAGTTATTCAAGTTTATTTCATTAGTTCAATTAAAAATTAATTCCATAATTCTCTCATTGAAATAACAATTTAAATATATTATATAAAATTAATATATATATATATATATATATATATTATCATCACTATTACTATAATAGATAAATAAAACATTTATGAGTGACAAATAATACACTGATAAAGGAAAAAAAATTACAATTTCTAAAATAATTGGTGTGATAAAAATAATATTTTAAGAGGGATTTATTTTAACATTGATCAAACTGAAATTTAAATAGTCATTTTTTAAATATATAACAATGGATAGTACTTCTTTCCACATTATAGTTGTATTGTGGGTTATTTACATTTTAGAAAATCTGTTCGGGATTTGTAAACATTTTATTATTTTTCTCGTGAAACCACATAGATGACATTCCACCAATTGTCTTATATATTTAATTAATGTTCTCACAAAGAGAATCATATTAATGGTCATGTGGGAAACTATTCTGAAATATATATAAATAAATGTTCATAATTACATTCCATTTTTACATGGTTGCATCCCAATTTAATAAATTATTACATTTCAAAGGAAGTTAAATAATTTTCATTTCAGGAAAATGAAAGTTACATATTATAACTATGGTATTTCATGGTAATTTAGTCCTTTAAATCCATTCATATGATGTAATTTAGATGAGAATATTGTTTTGAGGGATATATCATTAAGTCATTGAAAAATATTCACATCACAAAATATTAGGTTATCTTATATAGGATTATGGATAGAAGACTTCCATAATTCATAAAAACCACTAGAAAAAATCCCTTATCCCTTAAAATCATACAAAGGAAATTTCTCTATAATTTCACTATCATCTCACTTTTCCTTCTCTATCTTGAATCATTAATACCCTTATCACTTCTTCTATTTTACATCAGTAAATTTTCACTAAATTTCATGACTTTTTTCTACCCTTGTTGACTCAATGACATAGATAGATGATGTAATATTATCTAGAAATATCTTAACCATTTCAGTTTGGGGAAACAAGAATCATGCACAAATAATAAAAATACTAGATAAATGGTTGAACTGTTTGATTCTGGTATGTATATTAATTGAAAAATATCTTTGAGGTTATATTAATTTTAAATATAACTAGAGGAATTCTAGGATGATTTATCAATAGTGTGGATTTTAAAAAAACTTGAATTTGAATATTATTAAAATTAATTAAAACAAGAGACATAACTTTAATAAATAAAGAATAAATAATGGGGAAATATCATCTTAGAATTTAAGGTGATATTTTCACTTTAGGGGATACATGCATGGAAAGACCCATGACCCCATACACACAAATTTTAATAAGGTAGAAAATTTTAAAAACTATAAATAAAATTAATGGTATTTGATGGAATTTTCAAATCTATATAGGATTTCTATCCAGTAGTACACCTCACTTTTCATATGGATTTTTGAAGGTGAATCTCTCTAGTATTATATCAATTATTTCATGATTGTGAACATGAAACAACACCTCTTCTATTTATAGGGATTCCAATGATCTCCACCCAAAATGATGATAATATAGCTCTAGTTAACAATAGAAATTCATAAAATTTGATCTTTATCAATGAAAAATGATGAAGAACCACTAGGTATTCAACAATAAGAACCATAGAAACCCAAAGAGGAATCATCTAGTCATAGGTCGAAGAATGAGGAAATTAAGAGTGATCATATCCCCTAAAAATTAAGTACACTAGTCCAACTACGCCATGAATCATTATTTTCCATAAATCCATACAAAAGTAAAAAAACATCACTTAAATATATGAAGGATACATATGGCTTATATTATACTCGTGTGATGAAAAAATTTTGTAATGGTGATACTAGTGTAGTGCAATGGTAATAAATCCATTTTGTAATGGGACCAATCCTATTCCACTGATAAATAAAGTAAAATGTATATAAGCAATAAAAATTAAACGTAAATGCATAAGTTTAAAAGCAACATAAGGTTCATGTATAAGTTTCAAGTGGATCAACTGTAAATCTCTACCATGGTTGGATAAAGGCATTGCCTAAAGCGTAAGGGTACCTGTATAAGAGCACCACATACATAATGGTATCTATGACAGGGTAACATCCAACTTAAGGGTTACAGTGTAAGGATTCTATCCCAAAATATGTGTAACCATGTAATAGTATACCGCATGTAATATTACATTCATAATGTTACCCACACATAAGAGTAGTTATGTAAGGGATCCAAATGTATCATGTAATTGTAAAACTAGTTAGATAAAGTTATGTTAAACCCACGTAAGGGTATGTTAACCATATAAAATACCACAAAAGTGTAAATAAAATATTATATAAGGTTAAATCAAATGATCATAAATCAATGTACAGGTATAATAGATGGAAAAATGATATTCAAAATTTCTTGTATATAGAAAACAATAATAAATGACATGAATAATTAACATATAAAATCGAAATCTAAAACCCATTAAATTTAAAAATATCCACTGTTTTCATTTGAAATTTAATTTTTTATTGCACCAATTTTTATTAAATTGGCATAAAAATCAATTTATCTTAAAAAATAAAATTTCGATAAAACCTTGGCTTTGGTAAAACTACCAGCTGCGTTATCATTAGTATGAATATTTTTGAAACACATAGCTCTAGTGAAATATATAATATAATTTAAACTAATATCTATTTTTTGGGTTTATAGTAGATTTTTTGGGTATATGAAAAGTTGAATGAGTATCATAGTAAAATAAGATAACATGATTATGAAAATTATGTTTAGAAACCAAACCCTTCAACCATAACGTCTCAATTATATCCTCATTCAATTCAGTATAATCATTTTCTATGGTTCAAATAGGAATCATTGGCTTCTTATTTTATTATCTGGATAAGGTTCTACCACAATTAGTGAACACATATCTAGTAAGGGACATTATGATAACTAAATTACCATTAAAATCAATATCTATATATCCATAATAGTTTATCATTTTTAACATTTATACGACAAACTAAAAGTTCATAATAAATAAAAATATATACGCATCAATTTCTAGGATTTTTAATGGGGTTTCCATATATTGTCTATGAATCTGCTGAGTGAAACTTGAAAAATCGTTGTCAGGCCTAGTAGAAATCATATAGTACATTTAGACTCTGACAATATTGGAATAATTAATCATTGACAACTATTAAACATCTATAATATAAGTAAGGTATTGAGTTAATGATATTTTAAATTGGTGACACAAAAAGCATCAAAAGGATTGAATGTTTCATGCAGATATCCCTTCAGGATTTTTCAAAATACAATCATTTTGGGAAAATAGAATTTTTTTAGGTTATTATCTTAAAATTTCCATGCATAGAATTTTCTTTTCCACTTATAAATAATTATCTACAAAATATAAATTTATACATAATGAAATTAATTAGCTACACATTATTTCATATAATAAACTTACCATCTACATTAAGAAACATCTAAATGAAGTTGTTTTTAACGGCATTAATGTAAGCACACACATCATGATAGTACCTAGTGAATTGGTTATCAAGAATAAAATATCTAAATTACCTATACCATTGCTTATAAGCCTATTTTACACCATACATTGATTTATTTTAATTAAAATGTTGCAATGATTGAATGTGTTTTGATAACCATCAGAAGCTTTCATGTATGATTTAAAATCATGGTCACTATGTGTGAAATAAATTTTTACATCTAGATGTTATATGTGAAAATCAATAAAATCTGAAAAAAATGGTGAATTAGAATAGAAAAATGTTTAAAAATTAGTGAAAATATCAATAAAATCAATACCCTCTCATTATAGGTTTCCCTTGGCCACTATTTTTCCTTGAAATTGATTTATTTCCAGTAGTTTTGTCTTACTTTTATTTCTATGTTTATTGACATCTAATAACCTTTACATTTAGAGGTATAATAATAATCATAATACTATATTTTTTACATAATTATTTAATGTATTCATTAATGAATGTGATCAATTTATTGGAATCACTACCATTGATGTCTCTATTATTGGGTTTGGAATAATAATTAATGAGATCCTTGTAATCAGGAAGGAAAAAAGAACCCATATCAAACTTCCTAAACTATAAAATAGGTATAATGAACCTCCTAGCTCTATATCAAGTCAAATTTTAATAATTATTATCATTAAGAGGATCAATATATTAATCTTAATTAGATTATGGACTAATTCATCTTTTTTATTTTCAGATTTGGTGGAGGAGGCTAATCAATAGCCTCAAACATAGATGAATAATGAGGATAAAAAACCTCAATATGAGTTTTCCCTTGTCTACGATGTTCGAAAAATTTGGATTTAGAAGAGTTTTATTTTGGGATAACAACATCACTCTTGATTATACACATTTGATATCTGAGTTTTTTAACCAAAAATTTATATCCTTGGAAACCATAAGAGTATCCCACAAAAACACACAAAACATATCTTGGATTGAATTAATTAGTTTAAACGTTGTTGTAACCAGTACACCCAGTATCCTTTAGATGGTTATAATATGGTGTTTTACTATTCTATAGTTTAGTTGATTATTTTATTTTAATGTAATTAGAGTTTAAATTATTCATCTGGTAGACTGTTATATTGGTAGATTCTGTAAAAACGTATTTGGAAATCCAGGGGAATGAAATCATGCTTCAGACCTTCTTATAAATGGTTCTACTCATGCACACTATAATATAATTTTGTTTTTATGTTTAAGAAATATTTATGTGACTTGTTATAAACTATTAAGGATAGAACATGAAAAAATTAGTATATAGTTACTCCAAACCATTATCCATTCACATGACTTTAATCATAGTCCCATCATAGTTTCTAATTGGGGATTCCATGTTTTAATAGTTTCAAAGAATTCATTTGTAGTATATAAATCTTTACATTACTAGAGTAATAATATATTAAGGTAACATAATGAGAACCGCTAGCAGGGTATATGGTTCTTTTAGTCACCAATAAATCATATTGGATAAACTCTAATGGTATCGAAGCCTTAAAATAAGTCCTATAGAAAACAAACACTATTAAACTTGACCAAGATAAAATCACAAAAAAATGATATATTTCGTGTAGTAACATTTTATAATATCACTTATTTACTACATTGTTATATTCATTTGTAGATAACATTCCCTAAACTCTTATTCCATGATATGTTTTTATCACTATTACTCATATAAACACAACCCAACTACCTTGAATGGGTATTCCTATTCAAAAACATAATTCCCATTAACTAGGGATCCTATTAATATAGTTTCAAAACCCTTAAATGTCTTAAAGAATCATCATTTAGAGATAAATTAATATACATTTTGGTCTATTACACCTCAGAAAATCAGGTTTCTATGATGTCCACAGTCCCATGTAACATATAAGAGGGTGATGGTAGAGTTATCATCTAATCCAATAAGAAACATAATTCTTTTTCAGACCATAAACATTATATTATTCATCAATATGACATCCTTGTATACTCAATAAAATAACATACGAGTTATCTATCTAGATGGTAAAAAGTTAAAAGATCATCCTAAATCAAAAACAATGTCATGAGTGAAGTAATGTATAGATACATTTAGAATATTCATGGTGAAATAACCAAACTATACTAAAATAGATGGTCAATAGGTTCTTTATCTTTCGGATTTTTTTAAATTTTATAAACTTGGGTATTATTCTCTCAGGATTACATTATTTTTAAAACAAAACCATTTTTCCAAATACAACTTCATAGATTTGTTTTATTGATTATTCATTTTATTCATTAACATTTTTTTCTTTTTTACCCATAAAACGGGGCCTCCCCCTTGTTGATAATCTATATGCCTCAACTTTTATTATATGATTCAAAAGTAACTCCAGATAAATTAGAGAACATTGAACCACTACAAGGTTATGAGAGTTTTGAAAATACATCATATTTTCCACTAATATGTTTTAGGAATTATTAAGTGAAATTAACTGATTTATAGATTTATCCCCATCATCAATAATTACATTAATATTGGTTAAATTGTGAATTATTTTATTAAAAACATCAAAATGGGATATAATAAAAAAACAAAAATGAATTTTAAAGGTTAACATGAAATTTTTCTTATTATATATTCCAACAAACGCAGTTTTAAAATGATTTTTCTCTAATTAATGCCATATACCAGCAATGGTATGTTCAAAAATAACTGCCTGAAAGATATTTTCACCAAGAGATATCAATATAGATGTATGGGACTTTACTATAATTCCATAAGGGTAATATTGTTAAATAGTTTTGGTCTCTCCATCTGTAGTAAATGGATCATTTAGATTCATTGGGAAATGAATGGAATCTATAAGACTTTTTTCAACTAACAAAAACTTAATATTAATTCACTATAAATTAAAATAATCTTCACCATCAATAAAATTTATTTAATAATTTTTGGAACACATGATTATTTAAATTCTTGGATTCCAATATTATAGACACAATTAAAATCATAAATACAGTATAAAAATACCAGATAATTTGTTAAACACATTTATTCAATTTTGTATTGGATTTAAAAAAGGTTTATTTGAGGTGATGATAATTTGAATTTAAAATTTAGAAAAGGGTTGAAAATTTAATTATAATTTATACTTAATGATTAAAGGAAATTTTTCAATTACTCAATTGACTTAGAACTAAAACCAATAGAAAATGAAAAAAAAAATTGTTATAATGATAGTATATCAACACCAAATTTAACATGTTTCCATTCCCTTGGGACCTATTTCAATAGAAATAACACCACCCACACAAAAAAATATTTTATTAATATTAAAATAATTCAATAATAGTTCCTATCAAATGAATGTAATTTAATAGAATATATAATGCTACATTGGATTACTATCAAGCACTCTGAATCACTTCTCACAATGATCCTTAAAGATTAGTATCCATGATAAAAGATCAATGGAATAATGATCAGGAATATGAGGCCGCACTTATTCACTATTAAGGGATGAAAATTATATCCCCCAAAAATATAGAAACAAAAACTTTGTATAATTGAAAAATATAGGAAAACAAAATCACCTTCAATGAATAATGATGAAAAATTAATAATTATTCCACATAATGAACTAGTTAAAAATCATGATGAATGATTTAGTGGAGTGTCTAAGAATAAGGCTTCAGAGTGTATTTATATCCAATGATAATCACCACACTCATTCCTTCCACTAACATCTAGAAAAAAATAATATAAACTTTTATAATGTATTTAAGAACACCACTTACCTCCCTCAATCCAAGCCTCATGTTAGCATACAATTATTTGGAGTAAGAGGTAATGGTTGTATTATAAGGAATAAGAGAATAAAATTAATAAAAAAAATTAAATAGTAATCACACCTGGAAAAAAAATTTAATAATAGATATAGAGAACAATATGAATCAAATAAAATAAAACAATAAATTGATAGAGTGAAAGGAATTAGAAGAATAATAATAAAACAAAGATGAAGGAAAAGAATAAGAATGTATACGAGAAACACTTGGTTAAAAACAATATTCATGAATTAATTTTAAAAATAATAAATAAAAAACCATATTACTACAAATGAACAATGAAATAAAATAAAATAAATGGAAACAACATGGTACATGCAAGAAACATCCCACTTTGGTCATGTGGATTTTACTCTATTGTAATATGGGTAGCTCCTCCTTTTATAGGAAATGATCCCTACCATAGATTCCCCTCTAGTTCATGGATTATATTTTTTCAAATGCATATAACTATTTAAATGCCCATGGGACCCAGGATAAAATAATGAAAACAAAATAATATTATTGGTGTTTAAATACATCATGTACATTGAGGAAGTATAGAATAGATTTTTACATGAATGGGGTGGATGAAATTTATTGAGGATGTCACAGTGGAACTCAGATCCTTGTCAATACCTTTGGTCTTCATAGTCTCCAGAGGGAGCTCTCATCTTCATCTGCATTGTTAGCCTCCTAAAAAGGGCATCAAGTTAGTTGTTCTAGGTCTAGGAGGTGAAAGGTGGAAATCCCATGCTTTGGTAGTCAACAATATATCATACTCAATATTCCTATGTCATAAAAAATGTGTTTCATGGTGATATTTTGGCGGGATGATATGTCTAAATATGGTGGAATGATTTTATAGATAGCGGTGTTCGTGTGACTGAGTGGGATAGGGTGGAGAACTAAGCAGGATGAAACCATTTCCCATAATGTGAATAATAACCCGGATATTAGTATCGCACATTAAAAGAGATGTATGGACACATTATGGTACATTATACAAGGAATGTGGTGCTCAAAATAGAATCTTTTATCACGTTGGGCACTCGAAAAGACACACACTAACATGGGACATGATGCACCACATGGCTCACACGGGCATCTGGGCCACCTATACATTTTGTCACTCTCATGGGCCATGCAATGTGTACAACCTATTCAGGCTCCCCTGTGAATTATACTTGGCTAAAAAGGCCATGTTAGGTCCGGATATGAGTATTTATATCCATGTATAATGGACTACAATTCCCTTGGAGAAATTTTTTATAACAAGAAAAATGTGAAAATGATAATTCAATTACATAGTAAAATACCAATCAATACTTTATAAATAAACATCAACACAAGTTTAATCATTTTAATAAATTTTCACTCATTTAATTATAAATTCCAATATTTTTTAAATCAATGAAATATATACTATTATTTATTAAATCATTAAAAATCCTAAAAATGCTTAGAAATTTTCATAAAATATCAGTTTTTCAAATACCCAAACACATAATAGTTGTTTTTTCTCATACATGAAATCATAACAATGAATTTATAGGGCACAAATGTTTCCATTATTTAACATTCAACATAATAAAATAGAAATATTATTATGTTTAGATAAATATTTAAAAATTCACATAAAATATCAATTTTATTTCTCAAAATTTAAAGAAAAATCTATTCAAGAATTTGACTATATCCATTTTATAATTGATGGAATTTCATCATTCAACCATTCAATAAAATTAATTCAATATTATTAAGCATTTTAAATCATGAACTTCCTCTATTTTTAATTTTTGTCTCATAACTCATGATATTAAATTAAGTAGAGTTATGAACATATCATAAAAACCTGAACTTTATCCATAGTATTGTATAGAAACAACATTCTACACTTTTTAATCATAAAATAGAGATTAAATCATGTAGGATTTTCAATTAATGATCGAATAATACTAAGGATTATTTTTTGTGGGAATTGATGTTTAAAAATTAGTTCTCAGGGAGGAGGTTTATCTCTAAATTACATTTCAAGATATAAAATTTAAAATATCAATGTAATTGTCCCCTTAAAATTATAACAAATCGTACTTACATAAGTAAATGTATGGTCATTAATAATGTATTCATAATCATTTATGTCCAACTTCTTGAATTATTACATACTTTTATACCCATATTCATCAAATTAATTTTTTCATCATATTATTTTCTTTTTTTATTGTGTTTCAGGTAATAAAACTCATATATACCACTTAAACACATACAATAATTATCATATCACAAGTAGTGGGGATTTTTTGATTTCTCAATGTCACAACCAATTTTTTAATTAATATTAATAAGGTTAAACTATAAATCATAAATAATTGATCAAATTTATATTCAAAATTCAAAAATTGTCAACCCCACACATTCTCCATAAAATTCATTCCATCCTCTTTCCCATGACACTATTCACCCCACACATATATATTAAAATTTCATAAAAATACTATGAGAAGGGTCTGAATTGATAAAAATGGTTCAAAACTTGGATCAACTCTAAGAAGGCCATATGTGTTCAGTGTATTCTAAAACAATATTAATGTAAAGTTGGTATTAAGGATAAGGTTTTTCCAAAAAAATCCTCAAGCCTCTTAAATATGTTTTTTATTGTCATTTCATTGACATGTTTCAAAAAAATATTCTAGGTGGCATGCCCCATGAAAACTCAAGAAATATGATCAGAAATAAATAGTATATTCGTGGACTAGAAATCCTCTTAGGGATGAGAAATTTTATTAGAAAAAAAATCATGGAATAATTAATAATTATAAATAAATTCACAAAAATTTTAAAAATTAAAATCATGAAAAATTATTGGGATATTTCATTTACATGAATCAACTAATTCCCAAAATCATGGGTCCTCATTCTTAAATCCATGATTCTGTTTTATAATTTAATTATTTATTTTATTCATTTAATCTTATTATTTTTCATATATTAATCATGAAACCACACTATTCTTAAAAATTCATGTCTCCTATACAATTCATGAAAATGATAAATTCATATCATAGGTATGAAAACTCAAATTTAAATCTCAAAACGGGTTGATGAAAAAATGTACATAGTTTTAAATATAAAAAAAAGTGAACTCCCTTTTGAAATTAAACTTTTATTCTTCCACCTATATTATTTGGGGGAATCAATGAGCCACAATGGTCCTAAAAACTAAATCAATCAATCAAAACACAGTGATAATTCCATTTAAGCTCAAAAATAATAGGTGTATTGGTTTGTATGATGGGATAATTCCAAACACTAAAATCTTGAATAAAAAAAGAAATTAGAGATAAGTCAGTCTATAAACCCCAATGTGAGCCAGATTGTTTTACATCCTCCATTGGACAATACCACTTTTCATTCACAGTCATATGAGGGTTATATATTCCTTGATTTTAGAATACACATGCGGTTTTTCCTACATTTTACATCTTCTTTGTTGGTGAGTAATGACGCATGGATATAGTATACAAGATCTGTAAACTTCACAATTAGGTATAACATAAATTGAAGGGGTAGGATGAAGTATGGATAGACCTCTTTCTTGGTATCTACTTGTTGAACATCCTTCTCCTTTTCCAATTGTAACTCAATATAGGATACATGAATTTAATTACTAAATGTAAAGTAATAGGTATTATTACAAGAATAATATATACATATGAATAACCAAAAATGTTCATCCTTTTATAATAAGAGTTTTTGTCTTAATTTTCATAGTCTCATCTACTTGGAATTCCTTATGGGATTCCTCAAATGTATGTTTATTAAAATCATAGTGCTACATTTGTTCTATAGTTTTTTATGACTAGTTTCATCAGATTATTCTTTGGAAAAGAAAATATTGACTGAATCTAAATATTCAATGTAGTGGGGAAAAATTCTCAATTCATGTCGAATAAATTAAAATGAAATAGAGTTTGAGATAAGGTCAAATCCTTGAATTGGTTCAACATTAATCTATTCTTCAATGGTCAGTGCCTCTTGGAATTTTATGGTGGAATGTGGTAGTAGCTAATTAGGTTCCAACATCATTTATTCAAATTCTACCACAAGGGTGTTCTATTCTTCCATTGAATGAAAAAAATTGAAATGTTGATGTGTAAAATACTTTATAGGACCAAGGAGATCATTTTTTAACCCACATTCATTTAAAAATTCATCCAGATATTTTTTATCTCCAACACGTAGATCAACATGCAAGTCTTCTTCATCATGAATCCAAAATAGCTCATCATGGTCATGTTGGATCTAATACTTTAGATGGTTGGATTATGTATACTTCTCTAGAATGGCCTTAAATTATTTAATTCCCTCAATGAAATTCATTAAGACTTAGTCCCCTTCATCTAGTTCAGGTTCAAGTTGCTTGAGGGATGAATCAAAATACTGAATTATCCCATCCATTTCCTTTGAATATCATGTACCATACCATACATATGTGTAATCTCATATTGTTTGTTGTTGTTAGCTAAATTTCTAAGTATTTCACCTGGATAATTTCATCAAAATTTATGGGAGTAAACAAGAAGTTCATTCTTATGGCTTGGTTCAACCTTCCTTAAACATCCAGAAGTAATTATAGAGGTCATTTAACTCCCTAAACAATCAGTCAAACATGGGTTGTTCAAGAGTCTTTTTAAGATACTCGATTTGGAAATTGAATTCCTCCTCTTTGATGATTTGGAACTGCACTACCCATATCATTCTAGAAAATAATGAAATACCATATTCTACTAACCATTGTGAGATAATAATTTTTGTGATTTTAAATTTAAAAATGAAAAAACATTCTACAATGTGAAAATAAAAAAAGAAATAGAACTACTAATAAACTCTTCAAAAGTATCACCAGTTCTGATTCACAACTACTATAAGGAATGGAAAAAATCCTAAATTGTTTTTTAGTGAAGTACATTAGCTAACCAGGGTCATCTCACTTTAATATCATCATTGTTTTTCTACTTACATAATCTAATTAACCTAAATTCGATTTTTTTATGTTTTGATTAATTTATGAAAACAATGATAAATGTCTTGAGTTATTAATTAGAATATAAAATGATTAAAATTCATTCAGAATAAAAATTTAATGAAAAAGAGCATGAAACAGTAAACACAATGTGATTAGAAAAATAAAACTTCATCCTCAGTTGTTTTTTCATTCTATCGTTATTATTCATTATTTGTTTAAATTTATTTTAATATCACAATAATGAAATATCATGATAAATAACTATTATATAATTTAGTGTTTTGAAATATCAAATGCTTTACGAAATCTAAATCCCGTGTTCTACTATAATAAAGGTTTATGAAACACCTTAGTTGAGAGTATGGAATATTCTCAGATGTACCTTTATCATATGTTGATTCCTCCATTTATTATGTCAACTTAATCATGTAAAAACATAATGAATGTATGATATGGAAAAGAATTGAAATAATATAATGAATATAGATTTGAGTTTCTCATCTTGGTGGGGAGAATTTAAACACCAGTATATTCCTATAACATATTCCATAAACATAAAATAAACTTTAAGAAATAATTCAAAAATACCACTTACCTCCCATGATCCAAGCCTCAATTTAGAATCCTGTTATTTGGAATAATATTTAATGATGGTAAGAAGAGGAAGAATAGAATAAATATAAAAAAAATAAGGGAATAATAGAGGAAGAAAAACACATGACATCACAAAAATAAAAACAAAATAAAAACAAGAGAGAGAGAATAATAATAATAGAATTTAATAGAAATTAATTGGATAGAATGAGGGGAAGAAAAAAAATATAATAATAACAAAAAAAATAAGAAAAAAAATAAGAAAAATAACAAGAAACTGCAGATGAATAACGGATCAGGGAAACACCTAGTTAAGAAAATGGAATGAATTAATTTAATAACATAAAAATTAAAAAAAATAGAGAAGATAAATAAGTAAATAAAATTAAAATTAAAAAAATTAAAAAAAACATGGAATGACCTAGAAGCATCCTTATTAAGTGTTGGGTGTCGAACTACATTGGCAGATGGGATAGCTTCTCCTTTTTCAGGCAGTGAGCCCTTCCAAATCCTTCCCTTAGGTTCAAATATTCCATATCATCAAATATATTTTTCAACTAAAATTACCATGAGACCCAAATTTAAATAATGGATAAACCTAAAGATTTTAATTGTTTAAATTCTTGTGTGGATAATGAGCCATCGTGAACTAAATTATCACATACAAGGGATACATGGAGTGAAAGGGGTCCTGGAGTGCTACCTAAATAATCATATACCTTACTATGATTCACAATTTCCAAAGGTATATCTCCTCCACATGCAAGGTTTTGGCCTTCTTCAATGAGGATTAGGGTGGTCATCATGGTTCTTGAAGGTGATCTATAGGGTCCCTAGATACTGTAAGTCGATAAGAGATAGAAAATGATCTACTTGGATAACAAAATTTGTGTTTCTTGTCAAGATTTATGAGGTATGGCATGTTTAAGATGGTGGATATACAGTGGAGATGGTGGCCCCCATCTATCCAAGCAGTGGAGGGAATGGAGCTTAGAAGGATAACACTGTTTTGCTTAATGTGAACAGTAACTAAAAAATTGGTAACACACATTGAAAAGAATAGTATGGAATATTAGTGTATCATATAATGAAGTTGGTACTCAACTCAAAATCATGATTCATGGTGGGCCCCCAAAAACACTCTAACATATAAACATAGGTCAGGACATAGTTCCTAGCCCACGTGGTCCGTCAGCTACCCCTTGGTTTGCAGTCACTTCCACAAGCTTTTCAAACTCATCAGCCCATGTGAGTTCTCCCATGTGCTATGCCTGGTTGGTAAATCTTAGTTATTAATGTATAGTATTCTTTATAGACATTGCTGAGGCCCAACTAAGGAATTGGGTTAATTATTTACATTAAAAAAAGATGATATCAGAAATTAAAAATAATTATAAAAATACCAATCAAGATATCATAAATAAAATTTGAAATAATTTTATTCATTATATACCTTTTTCACTCCTTTAATTATAAATTCCAAAATTCTGATAAATCATTGAAATAAATAGTTTTATACATTAAAATAATTCAAATAACCTCAAACAATTATTAAAAATATGCATAAAACATGCATGCATCAAATACCCCTACACATAAACCATGGTTATCCACAAGAATAATATCTCAACATATAATTATGAAGGAACAAGTTCTATTATTATTTTAATTTAAATGTAATAAAACAATATAATTATCAATTTTAAATCATGATTTCATACACTACATAAAATATTTATTTATTTTATAAATTTTAAAATAAAAATCCGTTCAATAATTTTACATTATTCCTATTTAAATTGATGTATATTTTTCCATAATAACTTTAATTTAATTATTTAATTATTATCGAACATTTCAAATCATGATCTACCACTATTTTGAATCATTTCTCTCACAACTCATGACATTAATTCATGTACATTTGTGCTCATATCCCGAGGAAATTCTCCATATCCATGGTCCTATAAAAGAACAACATTATATACATTGTAAATTCATAATACACATGAAATCATGAGGCCTTTTACATCAAGGTTTAAATGATTTAACGTATTCTAGTTCGTGAGATTTTGTGTGACAAAATTGTGCCTTATGGAGGAGTTTTATATCTAAAGTAAATTTCACAATATCAAATGTAACATATAAATGAAATTATGCCCTTCAATATGTGACAAATATTACTTCCAAAGCTTAATGTAAGGTCATGAATAATGAAATCATAATAAATTATGTGTACAATATTGAATTTTTACATACATTTATACAATTTTTCTAACATTTATTTTTCCATCAATTAATTTTTTTTTACAATTCATGTTTGAAAAAATGATTATATCAACCACCTAACCACATATGATAAAACACATTTGTCTAGAATGGGTGTTTTTTATGATTCCTCAAAGTCACCCCCAATTCTATTTTTTTAATATTTTCCCATGAATGGGAAAATATAAATATCAATGAATGAATGAAAAATATTTCCCAATATTCAAAATTTTCACCACCAATGTTTTTCTTAATGATGAATTTCAACCATTTTCCATTTACTCTCATCGCCACCAATGTTTAACTTTAACATTACATGAAAAATACCATGAGGAGGATAAGAATGGATAAATATGGTTTGAAACATGGATCATCCCTAAAAAGGACATTCATGGTCTATATGGTATAAATAATTATTGATGTAAAGGTGATCTAAAGGATAATTAATATTCAAAAAAATGAATTAATCATTTTAATTTTTTTAATAACCTTTTACATGAAATGTTTCAATTGTTGGTCTGTGTAATTTCTTAATATCACTTAGTAAATATACCCATGGAAGAAAGAATATGTAATTTTCTTATAAATCCTCTCATGATTGTGAAATTTTATTTCGTAAAATCACTCTAATAATATCTAATATTAAAAAAACAATTAAAATAAATTTATGAAATTAATATAATTAAAAATGATTGGGAAATTTAATTTACTCAAATACACTAATTCCACCAAATCATGAGTCCTCCTTCTAATATAAATTCTCCACATTAATAATTTAAATTATAATTATACTCATTCAGTGTCATTATCATTGAAATATAGAACATGAAATCATTGGATTCTTAAAAAAAATAATGTCTCATTGATAAGTCAAGTAATGAATAAATTCAAATCATGGGAATTAAATTACTAGTTTATATAACATAATAAGTTGTTGTAAAAATTTAGGGAGTTGAAAAGATAATAATAAGTGTGAAATTACCTTTTTAAAATATAATTTTCATCCTCCTCTTTTACTGTTTGGGGGATTCCTTGTGTCATCATGGTTCTGTAAAAGTAAATCACTCACCTAAAACACAAATATCATTCCAATTAATATAAAAATGAATAAGGGGAGTGTGTTGTATGAAATACTAATTTAGATGATTTAAATTTAAAATAATATAAATAAATTTGAGATAATTATCGGAATAATATCTTATGTGGTCCCTATATTTCTAATTCTTATATAGAGTAGTACCAACTAACATCCATAGTCATATGGTGGGTGAATAATCATGGATTTGAACCACTACCTATAGATTTTCCAATCACCCACATCTTATTTATTAGTGATGACTAATCCTTGGATAGAGTGTTCCAGATCCACCCCTTCACAATTAGTTAAAACATTCTTATGGGGGTTATGATTATGTATTTATCATCCACCTTCTTTGGTTAATAATTTTGAAACATCATTTTTCTTTTCCCATTTTGGATCAAAATGTACTAAAAGATTTGAATAGTCAAAGGGAAGGTTAGAAGTCATTTTTACATGAATAAAATTTCAAAATGAAAAAATATAAATATTATTCCTTTCATACTAAATAACATGTGGCTTTAATTTCATAGGTTTAGCTATATAGACATACTTATGTGATTCCTAAAATGAATTTCCATTGAATTACAGGAGTTTCACATGTTCCTCAATATGTTTATGTTTAGTTTCTTCATCCTCTTCAAGGGAATATCAATGATTTGAAGAATTTGAAAAACAAACGAAGTGGGAAATAATAATCAATTAATATTGAATAAAATAAAATTAAATAGAGTTTGAGATAATATCAACTCCCTTAATTAGTTCATCTTTAATCTCTTATTCAATATTAATTACTTATTAGAATTTGACGGCGATATGTGGAGTTAGCTTGTCGATATCCTCAGTATTTTCATTAAATTACACAACATGGTTGGTTTCTTCATCCAGGGATATAAAAATATGATAAGGTTATGGCACATTTAATTTTTAGGGACTGGGGAGATAAATTGGTAACTAACATTCATTCCTAGAGTCATCCATAACTTCTTGACCTCCCACACATTGCTCATCATGAATGCCTTTTTAATTAATAATCCCCTCTATATCATCTTTTTAAATTTAGATATTATCATTTAGATGATTTGAATGTTGATAATACTAAATCACGACCATAATTTATTGGATTTCTTCAATGGAATTAGGGATTTCTAAGTGAAATTCATCTAGTTTGGTTCAGGTTCCTCAAGGGATACGTTGAAATACTCATATATCCAATCCATTTTTATTTATAGATAATGTACCATAAATTATATGTCATTAATATCATATTTGATATTGTTTTTATCTATTTATTACTTGTATTTCACCTATGGAATTTCATCAAAATTGATGGACAGAGATAATGATTCATTTTCTTATGGCTTGGGTCTTCCATGATAAAACTCTAGGGAGTACATGTATAATTTAGTGAACTCCTTGTATAATGATTCAACCAATTGTTTTTTGAGGGTATCTTTATGATATTGTACAGGGTCCCTGAAATCCTCAACATTCATAATTTAACATTAACCTACCCTAATCTATCTATAAAACAAGGATACACCCTCTTGTATAGAACATGGTGAGTTGATCATTTTTTTATAGATTTTGTGGAAAAATATGTGAAACATTACATAATTTTAAAATAGAAAAGAAAATCACAGTAATGATCAGATCAATATAAATGGTTCTAATTTTGACAAATTTTCATCATATGGTATGGGAAAAGAAAATCTAAAAATTGATTCATAGTGGATCATAGTGGTTGACTAGGGTCTCCTGACTTTATGACCTTATCTTTTTGTCTAAATACTTAATCCAATTAACCTAATGACTATTTATTATTATATTATGAAAACAATGATAAACTATTGGGTTTATGATTTCTTCCAAAAATGATGAAAAAACATGGAGAATGAAAATTTGAACTAAACAAACATGAAATGCTTAGAAGAATGTGATTAAAATGAATGAACATAATCCTACATTATCTTTTACATTCTATCATTATTATCCTTTATTATTTTAAATTTAGTTTAATAATACAATCATGAAATCTCATGATTAATTAATATCCTTTTATTTAGTGTTATGAAATCTTGAATGTTTATCCAATAGAAATCTGACCATATCCTATAATTATTGTTAATGTCACACCTCAGTATAGAGTGTGACATATTCCAAGACATGGCTTCATCATCTGCCATTTAATCTATTTATCAACTCAAATTCATCGTCTGAAGAGATAATTAATGGAATAGAGTGAAAAGAAATAAAATTAAAGGTTAGAAATTAATTTTAGTTACATTTCACCAGGGACAATCAGCAAACCCATGAACGCCACTCACATCTACCATACATATAAAACAAAATCAATGATAGAATTAAATAACACCACATACCTCCCTTGTTCTATGCCTTGGGTTAGCCTCCCATTGTTGGGAGTAAGACACTGTGATGGGAATATGAGGAAGAATAGAACACAAATAATAGAAACAAGAAGATCTAAAAAGATGGAGAACATATAAAATGACAAAAATAAAATTAGAAAAATAAGTAAGTGGGAGATAAAGAAAAATGAGAATAAGATAAAACAAAACAAAAATAGAAATAATGTAGGGAAGAATAATAATAATAATAATAATAATAATAATAATAATAAATGGGAGAAAAGTCGGATGAGAATAATAAGAATGAATTAATTCCATAAATGATTAATAAAAAATAAAAAATGTATATGAGAAATAAATTTATAAAAATAAAAGAAATAAAATAATGTAAAACA
Organism: Viscum album; assembly: GCA_963277665.1. Lineage (NCBI taxonomy): Eukaryota > Viridiplantae > Streptophyta > Magnoliopsida > Santalales > Viscaceae > Viscum > Viscum album. The sequence continues at coordinate 1,868,170,393 of OY728131.1, forward strand.
TTATGGTAAATCCAGAAAACCTTCTCCATCAGTGGTGGGTGTCAAAATCTGTTAGCATATGGGCTAACTTCTACATTAATTGGAAGTTTGGACATCCTTGACCTCCCCATAATTTTATATCCTCCATATCTAAAATTTATATCCCTCTGAAATAAACCATGTGATCCCTGATAAAATAATGTAAACACATAATGATTTTAGGTATTTAAATACTACATGGAAAATGAGGTAGCATGGAATAGATTATCACATTCATGGGATTCTTAAAGCACATGGGTCCATGGAAGTAGTGCTCTAATCATCCCCAAAACCTCTAATTGTCATAGTTTCCTAAGGGAGATACCATATTTTTGAAAGGTTTCAACTTTCTTAGAAAGGAATTATGGTGGTCGTCTGTGGATTAAGAGTTGATTTCTGGTGGCCCTGGGATTCTGTAGTCAATATGTGCTTGAGCTCTAGCTCCCTAAGTCATGAAAATGGTGTTTCCAAGTGATGTGTAAGGGAATAATTGATTGAATATTGTGTTAGTTTGGTAGAGATGGTGTTGCATGAGTTTCTGAGTAGGAAGGGTTACAGAGTTGAGTGGGATGACACAATTTCACTTATTGTGTATAGTAACTGTGAATTTCTTGTCTAGCGTCAAAATAGAAGTGTAGTGGCATGTTAAAATATCATAAAATCCATGTGGTGCTCTTCTTAGAATCCTTCATAAGGAAGGGATCCTAAAAATTGATGCACACACCAGCATGGGCCATGCCACATTTCCAAGACCATAAGGTACTTAATCCAACCTCTTCTCACAGTCACTCACATAGGCCATGCACTCTTGTTGGCCCATGAGGCCTCTCTCATGTGGTATTATTGGATATTAGGGACAATTTAAGCCTAAATATAAGGATTTATATCCATGGTTGAGGGCCGAATAAGACCTTAGAATGATTTCATATAACCTCAATAAGAAGACATAGAAATTTTAAATATCATAGAAAAATATCAATCAAGAATCTTTAAATAAAAATAAATATTCATCTATTTATTTCAAATATTTTCACAACATTAATTTTAAATTCCATAATTTTGATAAATCAATGAAATATATTGTATTATTTATTAAAATCATTCAAAAATACCTAAATTATGCATAAAATCTGATTACATATAAGTGTTTAAATCAACTTCATACATAGTATAATTATCTTTATTTCATTTAGATGATTATTATAGTTGATGATCAGTTTGGATGTAAGTGATGTACAACCAAAAATATTCATCTATATATTATTAATATATTTTTATTCAATTATGGTTTTCATAGGATGTAATCCAATAAATTTTTAATATGATGTGTGATTATTTGTGATAATATTAATTTATTTATTATTAAAGGAAATGATTTGGAAATTATATTCTTCCTTATAAGTTGGAGACCTCTAGAATATTTGGAGGAATATATATGGTTGGTTCATTATCATAGGCTAGTAAATATTATTTTGAGAGATATATTACATACATTACACATGAATTAAAACCACAATATATCTATATCTAAATTTAATTGACAAAACAAGAATAATTGAGAGATAAAAAGTAGATAATTATTTTTCTTATGATCCTCCATCCAATATAGAAATTTTGACATTGATGTATTAATGGGAGGTAGAGAGATAATCTCTTTTTCCCTACATCACCCATTAAATTAATTGATTTTTTTAGAGGGTGATTATTATCGGTGGATTTTTTTGGTTTTAAATGTGGTTACAATAAAATATAATCCATATAGAATGACCTTAACGAATGGTCCACATATTTGTAAATGGACTATGTCAGTATCATTATCCCGAAAATATATTTCACAATCATTGGGACAATGAATAGATAGTTAATGTCTCTTTTTAAAGTAATTATGAAATTTTAATGTACTAACATGGGCCTTTCTAGGTTATTATATTTCATTTTTTGGTTTATGGTGTGGTTGAAAATATAGTTGGGGATGTAAGGGTATATTTCTCACACAACAAAGTTTCTTGGAGGGGATTTTATGGTGTGGGGGAATGAACTAAACCATTGAAGGATGTCTAGATAGTTTTTCTAGGTTGTTCTTATCTTGGCTATAGTGTATTACGCCCTCAATTAGTTTGTTACATTTTTACATAATAGAACTTGTTCCATTATTCTTATCCCTGCACAGAATATTTTTGTCTGATTGTATGGTAGTTATTCCATCCTAGAGGACATATTATTGTAGATCATGAGCTGTGATAAGGACCCCTTAAGGATATTTTTATTGTCATGTATTATTTAGATTACACCATGACATAGAACTTTGGATTCATTCGAGTTGTTGTGTGAGTTAGATCATGATGAAAAATAAATTCTATATGGTTCAATATATATTTCACCATTGTAGTGTTGACTCCAATATTTATTCATTCATAGGTATACTAGTTTATGAATCATAATGTAATGGTTCTTATACGACAAAATAGTGCATTTTGAGTATTATGATTATTTTTTGTTTCCATTTCCATTCCACTATTGTGCTAGCTCAGTTTTTTCATAAATAGGGAACACTTATAGTGTCATTTTTAGAAATGGGGGGGGGGTAAATTAGCCAACTACAACATGACTAAACTTGTTGGATCATGGTTTTAAAAAAATTAAAACCATTGTGTGATTTCTAATACAATCTCCTAATATTTTTCTTCTTTTTCCCTCATGTGTAAAATATTTTTCCCTCTAATATCTATTATTAATAAATTAATTTAATCAACCTTCGGAGAACTCTATGGTGTTTAACAGAGACAATTTCTCCCTTATTTTATTATCATTGATAATTTCCCAAGGAGATATATTTTTGGTGACCCAGGGTGATTTATTTTAGTATCCTCCCTAGTTTCTTATTATTCATCCATAGGGAATTCTTAGGGGTAGTGTTTTTCTGATTTATAGGATGTTGTGTCTCCATTTTTTTGGAGTAATTTCTGTTATTTGTTTTCATTTGGTATCCCTCACATGGGTTTGATCATATAGTCAATTAATAATTATATTTTTTTGGGTGAAGATTATTTTAATGCTCTAATTAAAGTAGTGTATTCAAGAATTATTCTTTATTATGTATAAATTTGGGCTACCAAGATCCTAATTTAAAATATTGAAATTCATGTGAATGTGGTGTTCAAAATGTGTTTAATTTTTTTCATGTTTTAAATTTGGAAATTATTTTTCATCACTTTTTTAAATTGTAGTAGTGAAAGGAAACTATAATACCATTATTCATTTAATAGTGCTATAATAGAGATATTTCAAAACAAAAAAAACACTAAAAATCAGAGTACCTTTATAATCCCTATGCCTCTATTAGTGCTGAAAAAAATCATTATTAAAGGGACCATTTTTCATCACTTCTTTTAGTGATGATAAATAACATATTTATCCGTTCTTTCTTTTCATAGTGCTAAATCACCAAATTATCATCAATAACAATAGAACCAAAAAATAGGGACTTTTATTGGAACTATTTTAGCACTGATAAAATGGAATAGTATTGAAATGTCCCATTAAAATTACAGCACTCAGTAGTTGTAAATAATGGGAGATTTTGTAGTAAATACAGGGATAAAATAAATAAAAAAAATCATAATTTTATTGATATAAAATTTACAATACTAATACATGAAAAAAACACTTAATATAGACATTTGAAATTTCTTTTATATAATTTTATTAATATATACAATTTATCATAGATATTAAAATACATAAATAATCATTTTTCATTGGATCCTGACAAGATTTCATGCAACTAGTTTCTAAAAAATCCACCCTAGATCAATAAGAATAATACACTTTAATAATAAAATAGTTCCTATGTTAGTTATACTAAAATGAAATAAATTAAGTAAAACGTTCAAATTATAAACTAAAAAATATACATTTATTAATACCAAGAATAAAATTTATTTGATTCATTTGTGGATTATTATTATCCATCAAACCATTTATTTTTTTCAAAAAAATAGGTTTTGTTTAATTGTCTCTCATTAGTTGTGATTAAAAGATATCGCAATGGAAGTGGGTCAATTGAACATCACTTTCGTTTGATAACAAGACATAAAATAACACACCAATTCTTATTCATCATCATGAATTATCATTGTGAAAGTAATAAAAATAGGTATAAGATAAAAATGATATGCAAATTAAATAACTAATAGAATTTAAAACAATGAGACAATAAAACAAAATTGTTTTCTATGATTTCTATTTCTAATGTGTGTTTTAACTAATATGGAACATATATTTTGAAAAAAAACATTGAGTAATACCAACCAAATCATGTATGATATCGATGTGTGGTAAATTTAGAAAAATAAAAAATGAATTATGGATCATTCTCCTAAATATTAAAAACAATATGAGGTCATTTTCTTAGTTTTCTACTGAATTATGTTTTAAAATTAAATGACACCTTTACATTGAAAACTCACCCTTTGATTCTAATTGTTTGCATAATGTGTCAGATTGATGTGTGGTTGATTCCTACATGAAATAAAGGAATTATTGATAATTTTCATAATTACTTAAAACAACCTAGGACCATTTTCATGGATATGTTGGTTTGATGATTGTTTAAAACTAAAAAATGAAACTTTTGCATTAAAAACATGAACTTTGTGCCATATCGACCACAAAGAGTGTCTAATTAATATTCAATCAATTATTAAATATTAAAAAATGAATTATAGTTCATTTATCTTTGAATAGAAAACAATATGATATTGTTAGCTAAATTTTGTCGATGAGATGGGCATTTTAATTTAAAATAGAACCTTTATATTGAAAACATGAACTTTAAGGCATACCAACCACATCTTGTGTTATTTTTCAATGAGATAAATTCATACACATCACAAATGAAATATGAATCATTTTCTAATATTTTGAGAAAAATTCATGCTCATCATTTCTATTCTGAATATTTAATTTTTATTTTTAAATAAAATTAATCATTTATGATCAAAATAAACACTTCAAGTAAAACTGACCACATCATATGTTGGATACATATGTGGTGAATTTCTACACATAAAAAATTTATTAAGGACCATTTTACTAATTTTTAAAACTATCCATGCTTTGTTTTCTTAGATTTGGTGATCTGACACATGTTTTAATCTAAAAGTACACATTTATATTAAAACAATATTTTGAGTCACAAAAATTACATCACGTGTCATAATTATTTTTGGTTGATTCTAAAATGTCAAAAATTAATAATACATATTTGTACTTAATTTTGAAAATATATTGAGCTTGTTTTCCTATTATTTAATATTTGATTCATTATAGTTTTAAATGACACATTTATATTGAAAACATGTAATTAATTTCAACTCAACCACATCATCTTTCTGAATGGAATGTTTTCAATTACTACTTATAAAAAGGAATTAAGGAACATTTTTCTTAATTTTGAAGAAAAAAAATTGAGCTTTTTTTGTCTTAGTTATGTGACATGTGTTTTAATGTAAAATTGCACTTTTTATTTGAAAATACACACTTCGAGTAGTATTAAAAATACAAAGTGATCGATTAAAGCATGATCGATTACTAAAAATCAATAATTAATTATAGATAATTCTCTTAATTCTTGAAAATAATCCAATCTTGTTTAATTATTTTTGGTGACATGACATGTGTTTTAATGTAAAATAGAACTTTTATATTGAAAACACGCATTTCAATTCATACTGACTGCATCATGTTTCATATTGATGTGTGGAAAATTATGACATATAAAAAAGGTATTATAGGCCTTTATCCAAAATTTTTTAAAAAAAAAATCATTATTCGTCATTTTTGCCTATTTTGTACTTGTATTTTACTAAAATGACACTTGTATTAAAAACATGAAGTACGAGTCATATTGAACACATCATGTGTAAATTTGATGTGTGTTCAATTCCTTCACATCAATAACTAATTATAAATCATTTTAATAATGTTTTTTAAATATTCAGAGTAATATATCTTGGTTTTTGTGATGTGACACATATTTTAAACTAAAATGAATTTTTCTTATTTAATACTTTAATTTCGAGACATATCGACCACATCAAGATTCAAGAGGAAATGTGGTAAATAATGCACATCATAAATTTAATATGGAACAATCCTATACTTTTTTAAAACAATTTAATCTCATTTTCTCTTTTTTGTCTATTAGATGTGCGTTTTCAACTAAAATTATTATTTTATATAAAAAACATTCATTTTCAGTCATACCAATGGAATCATGTGTCAAATTAATTTGAATACAACTCCATCATGTCATAAATGAATTATAGATCATTTCATTAATGTTTTAAAACAATCTAATCTAATTTCCTCAGTTTTGGTGTTGTAATATTTTTTTTACTAAAATTGAAGTTTTTTTTTGAAACTGTGTATTTTATATCATACTAACTACATATTTCGGTTGGATTGACATGTGGTGGATTACTACATGTCCCAAATTAATTATGGATCATTTTCTAAATTTTTGAAAATAATATGATTTTTTTTTAGTTTTGGTTATTATATGTATTTTTTGAAAAAAAATTTATCTTGTGTATTGAAAACTAACACATCGAGTCATTCTAATTATATTGTGTATTAAATTGATGTGTGGTCGATTACTACATGAACCAAAATAATTATATATAATTTTCCTAATTCTTGAATATAATTTATTCTTTTTCTAAGTATTGGGTATGTGAAAAGTGTTCTAATGTAAAATTGAACTTTCATATTGAACACACCCAGTTTGAGTAATATCAACCACATCATGTGTTAGATTTATTTTCATTCAATTAAATCACATCAAAAATATTTTATGGATTATTTTTATATATTATGAAAATAATATGAGCATGTTTTATAAGTTTTTTCTAGTGACATGCATTTTAAAAAAAATGTGCTTCAATGATTAAGACATGCATTATGATTTATAACACCCCTCATAGGGTGTCAGATTGATTTGTGATCGGGTACTACACATCAAACATTAATTATATATCATTTTCCCCAATTTTTATCTAGTATTTTGTCATTGGATTCAGTAATATTATATGTATTAATCTAAAATGATACTTATATTGAAAACTCTTAATTCGAGTCATACCAACCACAATGTTTGATAGATTTTCTTGTTGTCAGTTCCTACACATCAAAAAAAGAAATATATATCATTTTCCAAACTATTGAAAAAAAATTGATCTTGTTTCATTGGTTTTTGTGATTTGAAATCTGTCATAATGTAAAACAGAAATTTTATACTCAAAACACATACATAGAGTCATACAAACCACACCAGGTTTCATAATCACATGTGATCGATTCATTAATGGCACAAAAAATTAAAAAAAATATTCCTACTGTTTGAAAAGAATATCAGCCCAAATAATTGGTTTTTAGTGAGTGCCTCATGTTTTAAAATATAATGAAAATTTTATATTTAAATTAAAAATTTTGAGTCATAGCAACCATATCAGGTGTATGATTATCATGTAGTGTATTCCTACATGTGAAAAATTAATTGTGGATCATTTTCTTAAAATTGTAAAATAATCAGAGCTCTTTTTATTGGTTTTTTATATATAATTTGTTTTATAACAAAATTACACCTTTATATTAAAAATATGTACCTCAATTCACACCAATAACATTGTGTGTGAAATTATTCTGCTGTAAATTCCTACTTGTTAAAATAAATTAAGGATTTTTCTTCTTATGTATTGAAAACAATGTGAGTATGTTTTTTTGGTTTTAACTTTATGATGTAAATTTTTAACTAAAATGGAACTTTTATATTTATAAAAGGTACATGGAGTCATAATCACCACATAAGGTTCCATATTGAATTGTGGTTGATTGTAAAATATCACAAATAATTTATGGATCACTCTCCAAATGGTTTAATACAATATGAGAATTTTTTCTAGGTATTCAGTGAGTGATGAAAATTTTTAACAAAAATGTCATTTTAATTGTTAAATAGGGACTATATACATAAAATAAAAACGTTAATGAAATTAACCAAAAATATTTAAAAGGATGAGGAGATTAAATAAATAATTATTATAACATACCACTTCATGATGTCTATATACATCATGACCCCGTGTATTCATCCCATTCATTTATAAAAAATTTGATTTCCTCTATTCAACTTATCATTGTGGAAAATATTAAAGATAACATATAACCACTAGGATACTAATTCTTCACATCCCATATGTATCTCTAAGGTTATATCCCATACTAGATCACAAAAAAATAGGTAATCACCTCTGTTTGATGTTAGTAAACATTATGAAACCATATACTATAAAAACTTATTTGTAAAAAATTTATTTATTCTTTTGAATAAGTAAAATGTTGGAAATCATTTTAGTACTGATAACACATAGATAAAAAAATTATGAAGAATTATTTTTAATGAAATTGTAATTACTATCAGAGATTACCTATTTGGAAACACTATAATTTTGATGGTATATGATATCTTTATTAAATTGTTTTAATGTAATATCAATAATTATTGTTTTCATCTTTCTTTAAAAAATATATATAAATTGAATAAAATGAAAAAAAAATTGAAATATGTTTTTATATTTAAATAATTATATATATACATTAATAACTTTCTGTTAAATGAAATCTCAATGATTCTTCTATTCAGATACCAGACTCATACAATTATTTAGATAATATTTATAGATCACCCTATCATAAAATGTTCAGTAACATTATGGGTGATCAATGAATTTAATAGGTTTTTATTTTGAACATTTATATTCATTTTATACTATTATTTATATTTGGTTTTTCATCCATGAAAATCAATTTTAATTTTTCTTTTATTATTATGCTTAATGTTTTTTTATTATTTTTCTTTATGGTTAAAATTATGTTGCATTTTTTTGGAGACCATAACCTTGTGAGGTTTCCTCAGAACCCATATATAGTTTTTAGGTGTAGGATTTACCTATATGAGGAGGTCCCATGACCCTTATATAGCTTGTGTCTCATGCGTATTACCCTTATATAGGCATCTATTATCTTTATGTAACTTGGTTTAACCTTACACGATAATCCATGTTCCCTTATTTAGGTTCCATATTATGCTTACATAAATACCCTTATGCATGGGTTTTACCTTTACATAAGTACCCTTATGTATGAATCTATTATGCTTACATAAATACCCTTATGCATGGGTTTTACCCTTATGCTTGGGTTTTACCTTTACATAAGTACCCTTATGCATGGCTTCCCTTACATGTAAACCCTAACATGTGGGTATTACCTGTAATGACTCATATTTTACCTAGTTTAATTCTAAAACTTAATTGGGTGAATTCTGATACTAGGTGATGAGACGACATGTGATTCTAAGGCCCAATGTTCCCTAAACATATTTTTGAATAATGTACAGTTTTCTTAATAAAGCGTGCGAGCAGCATATCATTAAAACTGGAATAACTCTTAAATAGGTGTTTGGATCAAAAATTTGAGGGAACTATTGCATTCCAAACAAAGACTTTACCATAGGTGGTTCCTAACATTGATAGGCGTGTTTTGACCATGAATGTTAGCTTTTTGGACATAAAAGTCATTAAAATATTTTATTAAAATATTTTATTTATATGCTGAGTCAATTTTATTTCAAATTTTGCCTTTTTTTGGAATCTGGGGTTATGAAATAACCTTATAAATATTCTAAGGTGAGGAGAAGGATCTCCCTATAATGAAAATAAATTTAATGGAATATCAAGATCAACGAACCTTAGATTCAATAGATCAACGGACGAGGACGAAACAGCTTCACCGATCATCAACAATCCATGCAAATCCCATGTAGGGTTTTTTTCATTGTGATTTATTCCCTGATCATAGATTTGATGATTGTTGTTGACCAAACCATGAACATGTTGTTATGTATTATGATCTATGGTGGGATGGAAGTTTTTGTTTAGGGATTTAAATGTGGGTTAAATATGTTTGATTACATTATTCCTCTTGATCCTTCTAATAAGGAAGAATCAAAGCCTACATGAGAAAAGTCTAAGATCCATCCCTTGGGTGTTATTGTTAATCTCATTCTCTCCTCTCAGTCTCGTGTGTTCTTCGTGCTTTCTTCCCCTTCGAAACCCCTTTGCGAACGATCGATTGTTGCACCCATGATATGTGGTGCAATGAACCGAGGTCGAGGATCCAGACACTCATCGGCATATCAGAGGCACCACAGTTGGTGTAGAACATTTTATCCATAATAGTTTTACAAGGTTTTAGCAAATAACGGAGGCTCTTGATGAGTCGAGCTAGGCAGTGTGGGTCCAGGGTTCCATCCCAGGAGGATGATGAGCTGGATGGACAAGGCCGCCGGCAGGGTGGCCGATGGAGGCAGAACACAGAAATAAGGATGTGTTGAGGCCGACATTGATAGCATGTGCAGTCCATGGAAGGATTCCATGATGTTGAATGAGAAACAAAATGATTTGGGGACTCATACATGGTAGTGAGGCCGCATGACGAGTGATGGGGCAATCCAGCTAGGTGGTACCCCGCATGGAACACTGCCAGCATGAGAGGCACGTGGTCAGGGAAAACTACATGTGATATAGTAAATTGACCCACAGCGTGGGCTAAACTAGACTGGATTGGGCTGGGATGGGTTTGCCAAAATAGGTGTGTTCGAATGAACCAGGATTGATGGAAAGGTTGGGTAGGACTCAAACAGGACCCAAGTAAGACATTTTTCACATGGATAGTCATAACTATCAAATGGATGGTATGTTTGATGATCCGTCTACGGAGTAGGGACACCAGATATGAGGATTTACTTTTTGAGTTGTCTTACTGGGGTTTTATATATTTCCAGTGTAGTTATATTGTTTCCCAAGCATCATTCTTCAAGGTTTCAGTGCAGAATTACGTCCACATCACTCGATAATAGTCCCCTCTAGTAGTCGAGTCCCAAATAGAATTATTGTATCCCTTCTTGGGACTAGAGTGATCCTTTATCACCCTATATTGAGTGTTTATTGAATTGAAGTGACCTCCGAGATAAATTTATTAGTCCCCCCTCTAGTGGTTCGTATCGGTAGGTTTGTTGGTATACTCGAAAAAGGACCCGCAACATTACGTGCTGCATCTATAGGGTTGTTGGTATTCTCTTAGAAGGATCCCCAAAGATTAGGGATAATACATACTGGGTTGATTTTATTCTCTAGGAATGATACCCTCACTATATGTTATGATATTTGACAAGTGTATTTCTATTGGGTTGGTGCCAAAATTAGAGGACCCTCTACACAAGAGACTCCAATTATATTTTATATCGAAGAGTGATTTCTCCCAAAACGAGCATGCCTCGAGCAGAATTATGGTGCTATGAATTTTTGTGAGTTACCTATTTACTTTGTGAATTTTTATGAGTGTACCTATATATCCGGATTATATGTGTCACAGAAATGAACCTATGTTGAGCTGATTGGACTATTCCCTTGTAGTATTTTCTTTTTGGTCACTGTGGGTTTTCCCTTGTGGTTTTAGGGTGTCCTACTGAGTAATATTTTACTCAACCCGGCATGATATTTTCCCACATGTGTTGTTTCTTGTGAATATGACCAACAATTTTATTGAGTCCTTGGTGGATCTAGACTAGGTTATTCATAGATAGATCATAAAAATGTTATTTGATTCTAGAGCTTCAGATATATTTCCTACAAATAAACTCTAGGTAGGGTTTTCTACAAACAAGTTTTTTGAACTTATGCATTCAATTTTACAAACTCTTTCATTTGGTCAGCTTGTATTCAGGTCCTATTTACATTCTCTTTTCCTAGCATCATACTCTGTGGTTGGTATCTTAATGCATTCATGAATTTTCTATATAGTGCTTTTATATTTTAGAAAATTGGGATTATAGATGTGTGTATGTGTACAGGTACATCGGAAATTGCCTCCCATTTTTTGGATATTATTACTCGGTGATGTCGACACCCCTTGTCCTATCAGAAGGGGAATGGGGAAGTCATAGCATGGGACCCTCTGGGACAGGCTGTGACAGATTGGTACTGGAGTGTGGTCGGTTCTACTATAGGACCAGGATTCTGTGTTGTTTGATTGGGTAAATAGTGTTGAGTGTTTTTATTTCATCTTTCGGGATGGGGAATATAGAGTTGGTACAATAACCCACGTATCAATACACTAGAAATTTACACTCCAACATTCTAACTAGATAGATAAAATAACTAGTTATAGGGAAACCAATGTTATGTATATCATATAGGATTTGAGTGTGTTCTCTAGTCCTTCTATAGTCTTCTCACCAAGTATACTCTATTGATCATGGTCCATATTATTTTATTTCAGGATTCCTCAATGTAGACATCTAGCCATGATTTCATTATGTGACCACAAGGATGATCCACTTTGTGATGAGGAATTGGTACATGGACATGTACTAAAGAAATAACCTCCTGGTTGTTTACCAGTGATACCACCACCCATCGACCAGTAGTTACTACCAGCGCTACCTGTTGAGGATAAACACAAGCTGGGTTCATTATATGACTTCCATAGGTAGAGAACACCCAAGTTTCGGGATGAGAAAGTGCCACGAATAGATAAGGATTGGATGTAGGTAGCTAAACATGTCTTTATCCTTGTATAGATTCCTATAAACCATATGGAATTCATAGTCATGAGTGTTATTTAGGGCTCAGTGGGGTGATGGTGGAGCTTATGGACCCATACACATAATAAGGTGACTCTCTCATGTGAACACTATCAACATATATTCATATAAGAGTTAGTTATAGCTGTGATATGATTATTTATCATTCATGAACTCCTACATCTGCATCTAGGTAGTCAGACTGTGCTAGATTACATAGCGAGGTTTTTTTATATTTCTCGCTACTCCACATATATGGTGTGAGACCCATTCTTCCAAGCATGGGCTTTTGATTTGGGGTTATGTTAAGATATTATGGAATCCATTATATCCCTCATTATTCCTGCATATTATAGGGTTACTGGAGTTAGATCTGCAGGTGGAGAGATTTCCAGCATAGAATACCCCAGCAGTGAGAGTTACTAGAATTCACCATGTGGCTAAGACATTGGAAGTGGGTATCCAATGATATTTGCAGGGACCCATGCCGGTCATAAATTTCAGGAGATGATCCCAAGATACCTGGTTAGTATTGCAGGGCTCCTAGGCTAGCTTAAGTTCGCCCAATGATAGACAGTGATACACATGTAGTGGTTAGATTAATTTCTCATGAGATTTCCCAACCTAATATACATCTGATTGGGGGACAATCAAGGGACCAATTAGAAGAGAAAGAGAGATCATCTGGATGGTCCGTAGGGCAACTGACATGATATAAGTGTTGGTGGGGGGTAAGAGGTGGGTGTAAGTTCAATGTTATACCACCACCACCCATAGGTTGTGCACCCCAGGCATAGGGAGTTGCTGGACAAGGACGAGGTTAGCTACGAGTAAGGGAGGATTATAACCTCGGTTCCCAATGGATGATTAATGGTACAATCTGTTTCTTTTTTACCCTAGATATATATTTTTTATAGACACAACTTACATTAATTCCTTTCTTTGCAAGGGAATTTTTTGGGGCTCAGATATTCCTATTGAACAATGGACTCAGCCCTTATTCTTAGAGACTACTATAGTTGGTGATTTGATTATTACATAGTAGTTAGAATAGTTTGAACATACTCTTGGAGGTGAGAGATTTGGTTGGGATCTCTTCATAGATTCATCAAGACCTTACGAAGACATTCTTATAATGGACTGGTTATCTATAATTCATGCTCATATTGGATATTTTAGGGATAGAGTACGGTGTTTCCACGTTGATGGGGTGAGGTTTTCCATTCGTGGTGAAAAGGAAATAAATGAAATGAAGAGTGAAAATAATCATAATAGGGTGCATCTGATTACCAATCAGTTGACTAGATTCAACCTTGGTGTAGTGGATGGTAGGAGTCCTCAGTTTCTTTTAGGAGTGGCAGATTATGAGTACATATTTCCTAAATATTTCTTTAGATTAACCCCCACAGGGGGGTATAATTCTACATTGATTTATACCCCAGGAAGACACCAATATCAACACCTGCATATCATAAGTCCCTCACAGGGCATCGTGAGTTGCGTGTAATATTGGAGGACTTGCAAATTAAAGGCCTCTTGAGACCCATTGTTTTACCCTGGGAAGCACCAGTGTTGTTTTCCATGAAGGAATATGAGAGCTTTAGATTATTTATAGACTTCTGGAACTTGAATCTAGAGACCATGAATAATAAATAGCCACTATAAAAGATCAATGACCTTTTTTACCATCTGAAGGGAGAACGGTGGTTCTCAAAGATAGACCTTGTAGTTGGATTTCACTAGGTTTGTGTACGGGATGAGAATGTACTAAATATGGCCTTCAGATGTAGGTATGGCCACTACAAGTACTTTTTGAGGCCATTTGGCATGATGAACACCCCAACATTGTTCTTGGGACTTATTAATGAGATCTTCAAGCCTTAATTAGACTGTTTTGTGGTGTTGTTCATTCATGACATCTTAATGTACTCATCTTTTGAGGAGGAGAATGTGATACACTTGAGGATGGTCCTAGACACAGTCCAAGAGAACCAAATTTTTGGGAATCTCTCTAAATTTCAATTCGAGATTCAGTTGGTCCACTTTCTAAAACATAAAATTTTATAGGATGCAGTTGTAGTAGATCCGGTGAAGAATTTGGTAGTTCATTCTTGGGAGATACCCAAGTGTGTTACCGAGGTGCAGAGTTTCATTGGAAAGATGGGTACTATCAAGGGTTTGTACCAATATTTTCCAGAGTACTAGCTCAAAATAATGATTTGACATGAAATGGGTATCCTTTTTTGTGGAATTATATTTGAAAGTAGTACTTTCATCAGATGAGATAGAGGTTCACGATCACTCCCATCATGTGACTACCAGAATAGGGTGTCTTTTATGTAGTGTTCTGTGATGCATCGGGTACCAGTATAGTTTGTTTCTTGATGTAGTGGCATGTAGTGATTTCTTGTGGTTCACTCTAGTATACAAAAAATGAGAATAATTATGCAACCCATGATCTTGAGATAGTGTTGGTAGTCTTTTCATTGAATATTTGGTGACACTATCTTATGGATGAGCAATTTATCGTCTACTCTGACCACAGGATTCTCAAGTAAATATTCTGTTATAATAATATAAAAACCATATGGATGTTATGTCTAGTGTTCTTCATTGATTATGAAATCTATATTTTTTATTCACATGGATAGGGTAACATGGTGGAAGATGATCTTAGTAAGAGATATATCTCATTTTTGTTGGATGACGCATCATATCATTTGGCTGCATTGCAGATATACTTTCTAGATGGAGATGGATTAGCCTACCTCTCATTGATGGATGTCACCCCTCTAATATTATAATGATTCAGGGAGCCACAACTTTGAGATATCAACTTCATAACCCAACATACACATTTATTCATCAAGAACTCCCCTAATAGAAATTTTATAGGTGGCGGCGATCTTCATTCTTTTTAGGTGGAGCATATTTATACCAGTGGCATTGCGGGAGGAGGTTTTGAGGGAGTTATACACATACACATTAGTGGTGCATCTGGGTTTGGTGAAGATGTAGTGGGACCTTTTATTTCAATTTTGGTGGTTGAGGATGAAGAAGTTAGTGGAATCATTTTTTTTCGATGCCTCACTTTTTAGTATGTGAAAGCTGAGCACCAGGTTCAAAAAGGTTTGACCAATCCACTCGATGTTCCAGAGTTGAGTACGATGATATATCGAATGAAATTGTGACAGTTTTACCATAGAGAACTAGAGAAAATTATTCCATCTGTGTGACCATTGAATGACTCACCATGTTGGCCCACTTCCTACCGATCTGGGAGTAGAGATCAATAGAGATTTTGGGAAGCCTCTACCTACTGAATATAGTTCGAATTCATATAGTTTCATCAACAATAATTTCTAACTGTAATGATAATTTCACTTCACTATTTTTGAAGGTATTGAATGAAATTTTTGGGACTCAATTACCCTTGAGTAAGATGTTTCATCCTCAGAAGGATGTCCAGAGAGAGAGGTCCATTCTGGTTCTAGATAATATGTTGTGGGATTTTATAATGGACTTTGGTCATAGCTAGGAGGATCACTAATCAATGATGAAGTTTGCATACAATGATAAATTGCACTTCATCATTATTATTGCACCATATAAATCCATGTACAAGAAACCATATAGGTTATCACTTTGTTGGATAGACATATGAGAGTGAGCACTCAGGGGCTCAGAGTTCGTGCGATAAACTATGAAGAAGAATCAAATCATCCAAGAGAATATGAGGATGAAAAAGAGATGAAAAAATATATATGATGATATAAGATTAATGCCTCTGGATTCTGAGGATGGATACCATGTATTACTATGTATCTCACCTAGATCAAGAATACAATGATTTAGATGGGGTAGAAAGTTATCTTTGAGGTACAATGACTCTTTTCAGATTCAAAGTAGAGTTGACTAGGTGGCCTACCATCAAGATCTACCCCCACAAATGTATAATGTACATGATTTCTTCGCAGTGCTGCATTTGATGATGTATGTGTATGATCAATCACACTTCATCGACTGAGGCGAGGTGGAAATCAACAATAGGGCAACATTTTTGGAGTACCCAGTGGATATCAAGGGCTGAAAAGAGTGTTTCCTTTATGGATAGTTTATTCCCCTAGAACACATTTGGTGGAAGAACCAAAATCATAATGAGATCACATGGGAGTGGGTGGATCAGATTCATGCTTGGTACCCTCATCTTTTTTCTTGAGTATCCCTTGTTTTGGATTTCAGGGATGTAAAGCCCAAAAGTGGGGAAAATTTAATGACTTGTATTTTCATTAGTTTTATTATAATAAATAAAATTGGAAAAAATACGAGACCAGGCACTAAGATGGAATGTGATTCTGAGGCTTGGTCTTCCCGAAACAATTTGTTTAATATTTTATAGTTTTTTTAATAAATTTTGTCTATAGTTTATCTTTAAAACTAGAATAACTCACAAAAAGTTTCCTAGATATGAATTTCAAAGGTACTCTTGCATTCCGAAAAATGACATTACATTATGTGGGGCAGAACATTGACCGGTGTTGGTCGACCATGATATTTAGCTTTTGGATGTAAATGTCATTCAAATAAGGAATAAAAAATTTTATTTTACATAATGTT
Source organism: Viscum album (assembly GCA_963277665.1). NCBI lineage: Eukaryota > Viridiplantae > Streptophyta > Magnoliopsida > Santalales > Viscaceae > Viscum > Viscum album. The sequence goes on from OY728131.1 coordinate 1,868,187,734, forward strand.
ATATTTATTTAAAATGATGCATGTTTTTAAGAATCCATGTTTACAAAATATCCATTTAAATTCTCCAATGCAAGGAGAAGGATCTCCCTTCAATGAACATCGACATGATGGAAAATGAAGATTGATGAACCTCAGATTCGACCGATTAATGAAATACGATGACAAAACTTCTCCCTTTGTCAAAAACCATTCCAAATACAAGGTAGGTTGTTGTTTATTTCGGATTAATTCCACGTTCATGAATTAATCAATGATCTCGGACCGTCCCAAGAATAATTTGATCCATAGTACGAATCCTTCCTGGATGGGAAGTTATTCTTTCAGGGATTTAAATGGGGGTTAAATCTATGTGATTGCATTGATCTTCCAGATCCATCTAACAAGTAATAATAAAATCTTACATGAACAAAGACCATCATTTCTTCTTCATGTTTTTTTTTTCTCCCTCTATATCATCAATCTATCGTGTTCTTTGTGTTTCATTCACCTTTGAAACCCCTATTAAATAGATCGACCATTGCACCTATGATCCATGGTGCAAGGATCTGAGATCGATGATATGAAACCTTGGTGGCTCAAAAGAGGTGAGACAGTTGGCACAACACAATTTGTCTAGAACGATGGTGAAAGGCGGTGGTCAACGAGGGTGTCTCCGACTAGTTAGAGAGAGGAAACACGAGTCGAGTAAGCTGGCCTAGGTAGAGGACATGATGGAAAGTAGTGGCCTCAGGCGGGGCAGCCGACAACAGAGAAACATGGTGTGGAAGCTATGTTGGGATGACATGATTGTGGGGCATGGGCCATAGTTGGAGGCCATGACATTGACTAGGTAACATAGCAAGGAGTTTCCACGTACGTGGCAGCAAGCTGAGATGTCGCTCAGTGCCCCATTGGAGGAACCCATGGTGGTGAGGTCATGAGGAAGACAGTGTGGCATGACATCCACATGAAATGGGTCATGACACCAAGTCAACATAGGAGGCACGCGGTTGGAAAGTACCACATACTCTACAGTGAACCGGCCCGCAGCACAGGATAAAATAGGGGGAGATGAGCGTCTCTAATATCCTAGTAAGTCGGGCTAGATCGGGCCAAATCGGACAAGACCAGGTTATGTGGGATGAACTAGTTTAGGTTGGCTGGTTGGTTGGGTCATGCCTAGTGGGTCGGTTTGGACCTATACTAGACAAGGGTGAGTACTTTTCGCAAAAATAGTTGTAACATTCAAACGGAGGATCCATTTGAAGATTCATTTGTGGTGTTGGGACCCTTTCGATGAGGTGGTCCTTTTGAAATTTCATGGTGGGGTTGTAGCTTGGAAAGTATTGGTGTAGAGTTTCCCTTTTTTTCTTTCCTAGAGGGTTCATTTCGGTATTACACCCACATCACTTGATAGTTGTCCCCTTGTGAGACTGAGTCCTTAATAGAGTTCTTTTTTTCAACCTTGGAACTGGAGAGATCATTTATCCCCTCTGTTGGTGTTTTATATGAATTGAATAGACCTCAAATCACATGTAATAATTACGCCATCTAGGGGGTCATATCGATAGGTCTATTGGTATTCTTATAGAAGGATCTGTTACATTATGAGATGCAATGATATGGTTGTTAGTATTCTCTGGGAAGGATCCCCTAAGTTGTGGGATTATAAAGATTGGGTTGTTGGTATTCACTATGATTGATTCCTTATCTATATGTTATGATCTTTGACCATCTTATTTCTCATTGGGAGGGACCCAAATTAATGGGACCTCTGGGTGAGAGTCTCTGATGATATTATGGTATAAAGAGTGATTTGTCCCTGAACGAGCACTCCTCAAGTAAAATCATTGAGTAATGATTGGTTTTGAATTACCTACTTACATTATAATTGATCATGACTATACCAGGATATCATTAGTATAAATGTTAAATACATATACCTGTGTTGAACTAACTATACTATTCACTTGTAGTATTTCCGTTTTTCCTTTGTGGTTTTACGTTGTTGTTTCATGGTGCCATACTAAGTACTATTTTACTAATCCCTACATGGGCATTTCCCACATGTATCGTGTCCTGTGCATACGATCAAGAATTTTATGGAGTCCTAGGTGGATTGGGACTAGGTGATTTATAGAGAGATTAGATGGTTGTGGTGTGCCTATACAGCTTTAGACAATTATCCTACACCTACCCTTCATGTAGGGTTTTCCTTGGATGAGTTCCAGGAACTTGTAAATTCACTTTTGTGGACTCTTTCTTTTAAAGGGATTGTATTCTATCCCTATTTAGTTTCTTGTTTCCTACCAGCGTACATTGTGGTAGGTATCATAGTTTATTTATGTATTGTCTACATAGTGTTTTTTCATTTCTACATTTTGGGAATGGAGATGTGTGCATGTTTATAGTTACATAGGAAAATTCCTCCCATTTATGGGATATGACTACTCAGTCCTAGTCACCATCCCATGATGTATCAGTGGAGATCACGGGGTATTCATGAAACCATCACCTCTAGGATGGGTCATGACATTAACCTTTTGTATCTACCATTATGGGAGGTTTATTTTTATGAGGATTCTCTTACAAGGCTATCATTATTATGGGTAATATTTGCACAGGTGTAACATTTATGTATTTACCCGTATATATCATGGATTTGGCATGGTACCTTGGAAAAGTAAGTTTATTACCTATTTTCCAAAATGGTTTTACTCTAACACTCGTTTACCATCACTTGGGTGTTACTAAGAAATATTTTATCCCTACATATATAATTGTACTGATTTATTTTTTGTTTTTCAAGGATTCAAGGAACAATCTGATTGGTTGGTCCTTTTGAAATCTGTTATGATTATTAGAATATTTAACTGCCCTTAGATCCTTTTCCATTATAGAAACAGACCAAATCCCATCTCATTGTTTTCTTTGGATCTCATTGAGGGAAATTTCATCAATGTCGAATCCAATTTCTTCCCTATCGGCATCCAAAATTTTTTTGCCACTCCATCTGTGATGGATATCATTAATATCCATTATCAGAGATATAAAGTCTCTTGTTCCCGGTCTTGAAACCACTAAGCAAGAACCCAGGAGTTCAAGAAGACAAATAAGGATTCAAAGAAAATGTGAGATGTGATATAGACTATTTGGTACCAAACATATCCAGTGAAGAAATTTCCATTATAATTATGTAATTTTTTCTATAATGATTATCATGTACCTATTTATATAATTTTAGCTAATTAAATTGTGTGTCTGTGTGTTTGGTGTTCTTTCAATTCATGTAGTTGTATAAAAAGACTGAAATATGTAAAATCTTGTTCTCTTCTTTTTGTATTCCTTTCATTATTTTTTATATTCAATTTTCACTTCTGGTGATCAAATAATATTAGAGAAATTCATGTTTTGGGATTCTATTTTTTATTTTTTATCTCATTGTAAATATTTAATTTTGTTTTCTATTTACGATTGAAATTATTATAACCTCAATAAATATTTTAAATTCTTATACAAAATTGAATAATCATGGTCAATAATTGATCATGTATTTTTAATGGAAAGGGTAATGCTTACCAATTACAAAAAAAATATTTTTCAGAGCCTTTATATTAACATGGGTTCAACATAGTATGAAATTAAAATTTTTGCAGGTGATATTGATTTTATTTTGTGGTGTATTGAGATAAGGGTCCTACTAGATCTATAAGACCTCATATATTCCTTGTTTGACACAAAGAAATAAATTATAACCCAATATACTAATTAGAAAACCACAACCATTTATCAATATGTCTCTATTGACATAATTATTAAGGACCATAGTTCAATGTTACTATCTATTGGGGACACGTTCATTGGGGATGTTTCCATTGAATATACTACTCATTGTATATTCCATAAGTTATAGATATTTAACATGAAAACTTTATTTGAGGGTATAAATTATAAGAAACATCGCATATGTAATTCTTAAAAGCCTTATATAGTTTCTATTAAATCTAATATGGATTAATTTAAAAAAATAAAGGTTTATTTTTACAAAAAAAATTACATTTGATTTTACATACTAAACTATTATTATTTTACTTTATATAGATAATTTCTACAGCACATTTGTTGAAACAACGATGTATGGTCATGAATCACTATTTATTGAAGAGGTAAAATATTACCTTCATTATATGAGGTTTCTTACTAAACCCAAAATAAAATGTGAGGTATAGAGTTTATTCACTATAGGGAGACCACAGCATAATTTTAAAAAATGAAAATAGTAAAAAATGGTAAGAGATAAAACCATCCCAAACCCTGGTCAATATCAATGGATAGTAATGTTGTGTGTTACAAATATAGAATGAATGGTAATATAATAACTGAGTGTAAAATACCCCAAAAATCCTATTTTTGAAGAATTTATTGACCAATCACATTCAATGGATTCTAGTTTTTGATAAAGCTGATGTTTTCAATGTATCTCAGCATTCACTCACTAATGAGTGTGTTCTAGATTGAGGCTAATCTATATTGTGTAACCTTCTGTGGAGGATTTACATATGTTATTTGAGACATTAGATTGATATTTAATCTTAATGAATAGTATAATGTGTATGCTTGAAATAATAGATTCTTTTTCTTATATAATTAGATAACCTTTCTGTCACCACACTCATAGATATTATTTGGTCCTTGTAAGTTCATAGAAACATGATTTAACTTGGTGTTATAAGACTTATAGTATTTTCCTTTATGTCATAATTAAGTATAAAAAATATCCAATGGATCTGTAAACAAAATAAATGGATCCCTACATTGTGAGATTTATGTGTCGAATGAGAATACATATTCAAGGAAGTTTGGCTGTGTAATATAATATTATGACATTGAAGACTAGGGCATGTTTTCTCAAAATTTATAGAAGAATGTAGTAAGAAAGGGAAATTTGATAAACAAATCCGATGAAATATCACAATTTGTGAAGATTACATCTTACATAGGTCAATCAGGGATTGTTTTGTTAGGTTATTCCTTCTTATCAACCCTTAGAGCACATCCATTCTGATTTATGGTGTCCCTCTAAAACTACATCCCAAGGTGGATATTATTATTTTGATGCATTCATAGATAAATACAAAAGGAAGGGATGGATTTTAAAACACACAAAGAAACATATATGTTTTTGACTGCATTAATACATGGAAACCCCTTCTTAAAAATAAATTTGAAAAATAGAGTATTGTCATGAGAACAGATAATGGTTTGGAGTACTTATCTATTAACATTGTATAGTTCAATCAATCCGAGAGTATATCATGAAAACATAATTTTATGAATACTCCAAAATTTATTTTCTTTTTACAATCATGATTTAGTCAATTAATTAGTTGTTTTGATGAATTATTGGAATCTTGGGGCCACATAAATATGTCTAAGAAGAAGCTACCACTATGGTAGTTTACCAGATTAATAGGTTCCCATCTAATGATAATCAATTTAAATTGTCTGATGAACCCTATAATGGTAATGAATATTCATATAAACACTTGAGTGTAATTATATATACATCATATTCCTACATTAAAACTAATAAGTTAGAACCAAGGCCTCTTAAGTGAGTTTTTGTAAGATAAAATGATGGTGTTAAAGGATATAAATTGTTGCAAAACAATATCAAATTTGAAAGTTGAATAATTAGTATGGATTTATTCTTTCAGGGGTATATATCCTAAAAATCAAAATCTATTACACATTACATAGATTTTACATCCCATGATGAGTTTGTTGATCTTTATTCTTAATATCATATTAGTTATGTGGATGAGCCTCATCCACCATTTCCTTAAAGAGAAATCAGGAATGATTCTTGTTCTGATTCAAATTCATATTATGAGACTCATAATTCTAATAGGTATTATTAGATAACATGTGACATAGCTTGGATAGTCATTAAACATCCTAATCAGTTAGATAAATGAGATATGGGTTCTTCTTTCTTTACAGCTTTCCCATGATCTGATTGATAATAATTCATGAACCTATTTTCAAGAATTATATGATAGTGATTAGAAAGAATGAATATATATCGTGAATGATGACATGAAATACCTATATAAAAAAACAACTATCCTATTATTGAATGACCCACAAATTCAAATTCTATTGGGATTAAAAAAAATGTATAAAATAAATAAACCTAACATGGATGAACAAAAAATCAAAAAATAAGGATATCTTAGATAGAGATGGGTTACCATCATAGATATTGTATTGATAATGATTTTTTTAACTACTAATTAAGAATCCTGTATTTTAATATTTTATTTTTTACTTTTATTGGTTTTCATATAGAGTAACTATATGTGAAAATTTATTTCTTACATGGTGGGTATAATTAGAAATTGCACATGAATCACCCATATGGTTATAAAAAAGTGTTAACCTCTATCAATTTTTTTATTTTACATTAAAATATTTTAGGTCTAAAATAGGCCTCTAGAGAATGTTATTTGAAATTATAATATTTTATGAAACCTGATAATTTTACCAGGAGACAACAAGATGAAGGTGTTTACATTATATGTGTTAAAAAATCATGATTTGCCAACTTTTATATGTTTATGATATGGTGGTTATGTGAAAAGGTATGAGTCTCATTAAATATAATAGGTATCAGTTAAAAACTTCTTTGAGGTGAAGTATTTAGGACCATAAAAATAGAAGTTAGGAATGGTAATTTTATGGTAAATACTTTATAAACATTTATAATTATCCTAAAATGATTATATCATTATTTCTTTAAAGAGGAAATTTCTTGAGACCATGTATACAATTAATGTATCATTTGGTAGACATTTTAATCTATCTTAAACTTAATCCCCAACATCTATTGTTTAAATTGAATATATTTCAAAAATCAAATATGAAAATAATATTGGAAGCATAATGTACACTATGATTTGAATAAGGCCTCCTAATGATTTGTGGGAAATCCAGTGAATCCCCATGAGATGGCCTTGAAATAGATTATTACATATGTAACATATAATTATGAAATATGTTTACGTTTTAGTTTAAATTAAAATTATTATAAACCAATTTATCAATTTGTAAAATATTATTATGTAGGTAATGTGTATACCAGAATGTACCTCACCAAATATGTATTTACATTTTGTAGAGGACCCATACACTACAAATAAAATATGGAATTTGTGGTTTCCCTTTTAACAACATAATTTGGGTATATTACCTTGAATGATGTTTTCAATGAGGATGTATATTTTAAGGGTTAGGTTTCTAAACTGAATTTATAAAATTACGTTACTTCTAGTTTTTCAAATATTCAATGTGCCTTGAATTTGTCAAAAAAAATTGTTTGAAAAGATAACTCTAAAAAAACAAGTAACTTGTATCATATTTTTAAATACATGATTTAATTTTGAAATAATTGTGTAACAATAATAAATACCGATAATAACCATATAGATAGTTTGACATAGGTTTTGATTCTATAAAAATGCTTGTTTTGTTTATTTTTAATGAATTTGGTTCATATTAGATGACTTTATGTGAAAGAACATTACTAATTTCTTATTAAAATTGTGGTGATTTGTGAATTTAATATCTCTTCAATTTGATTTTTCCATTTAAAATTTTTCTTCCCTTTGTACATTTTTTTACATACATGAAATGTGATTTTATTTTTCCATTTCTTATTAAACTCAATGGTTTTTTATTTTGGTTCTTAAGGGTTACCCTTACGTTGGATTTATTTTTGGTGACCTTACCCTTAAATAGATCCCCCTTCACCCCTATATAGTTTTCTATTTTATGGTTTACCTTTACATAGAGGTCTCATAACCTTTATGTAGCTTATGTCTCATTAGGATAAACATTACTTATGTTTCCCATACCATTATGTAACATGGTTTACCCTTATGTGAGACTCTTTATTCTTTTATATGGGTACCCTTACATGTGGGGTTTCCCTTACATATGTACCCATACACATGATCTTTCCTTATGTGATTACCCAAATCCTACGTATGCGTATTAACCTTAAAAAACTAAACTTAAACGGGGTTTACTTTGATGAGGACAATATTATGCGTCAATGACGCTTATCAGACTACCCTTACATAGGAATTAATTTTACATAGTTACCCTTAGGTATTGAGTATCTTTCTTGGTACCTTTACACGTTGGGTTTATTACCGTTAAACCTTGTACTTATTATAGTTTACCATCATGAGGGATTTTGATAACCTTTACATAACCATTCATATTTTTTTGTTTTAATTTATATTTTTTTGGGATTTATGGAATTCTCTGATTAACTGGGATATTAGCTTTCCATATTGATTTTCAGAGTATTTGATGAGAACCTCAACCTTATCCTTCATGATTTCTAATTAATCTCTTCTTTTGGTTTCCATGTTTTTTTGGTATGGAAAATTTCATCAAATAAGATTTATTTTTTATTCTTCCACTATCTTGTATAGTTTTTTCTACTTTGTATTCTAGGGATTTTGTCAACATCCATTCATATAGAAAATTTATGAACTCTTGTTCCCCATCTTGATGAAATAAAGAGAGCACCATGGAGTTTTATAAGAAAATTAATGCATCAATGAATGATTTGAGAAATATTCTAGGTTACCCAACATCAGACCTATCCAACTATGTATTTTTACTTTCAGATTTACGTTATTCATTTAGTATTTCTTATTTTATAATTGTTGTAGTAATTTGAGAATAATAAAACACATGTTTGTGTGTGATGTTCATGACATGAATGTTAAACCGAAGGGGTAAAATAATGTTAAAAATATATATTTTTTCTTATTTATAACTTTATTTTTGTCTTTTGAAATTTCAATTTTAATTTTTGGTGATTAGAAATTATGATTTGAATTATATTTTCTTTTTTTTGTATTGCATCACTTGTGTTAAATCATAAATATTTTCATCTGTACATTATTTTAATTATTATAACATCAAGATATAATTTTAATTACAAAAATTAATTGAATAAGTATTTTTAACCATTGAACTTGTATTTTTCATAGTGGTATACAATTCATGTTTTCCTTAACACAGTCTATATCGGGATGATCAGAAACACCACCTAGAATCATATAACTTACATCTAAATCCTCTCCCTAACACTATATATCCATATTCACCCATTACTTGATTGAAAGGGTTTGTAAATTTTAAGATAACGTTATCTGTATGCTAAGATGGTGTAAAACATTAGTTGGAAAAAGGAGATAAAATGATAAAAATGATGGAAAAAATATGATAAGAGAGGTAAATTATATAGGGTTTTTTGAATCATGTTTCATTTTCTCCATATTATTGAATTCATGATATTTATAATGAGAGATGTTTTTTGGTGGGAATTGTATATTAAAAAGATTGAACAGATTTATATGAATCATAAAACTCACATCTCAGTCATCTTTTCCACACTCATTTCATTTGTCATCCTATACCTTGGATAAAAATGGTTTAGATATTATAGAGGGGGAATCAAGAGGATATGGGAGTTCAATTATGATAACTGTTTATTATCATTTTCTATGAAGGTTCGTTCTTACACTTCTTGTATAGAAACTGACCCAATTACTGTTTCGTATCATTCATGTGGCTGGGAGATTTCACTACACTTCATCGTATTAGTGTTATAGTGTTTTTGGGATAACATTATTTTTTTTATTGATGGTAGAATATGTTTCACCATTTTCCCTTTTAGTTTTAATTGTATTGTTTGAGTTACATGTGTATGTAATACTGTCATCCCTCTTATATTTTTCTATTTTGAAAAAGGGTTATAACAATGGTCTCCAAACTCATGGAATAATATTTTTGATAAAATTAATGTATAAATATATGTATATATACAAAAAAAATTAAAATATACATTAAAATTTTAAAATTAAAAAAATTAATATATAATTATTACATAAAAATTTTATTTATTGAATTCACTAAAATTTGAAATATAAGATCATTTATGAAATTCATTTAAATATTTATATTTGACTTTTTCTCAACTACATATTTATATTTATGAAAATTTTATTCATATTTAAATGTGTGTGTGTGTGTTTGTGCGCATGTGTCTAAATTACCATACAAAAACTATAAAAATAATTAAATTATTTAAATTATTTATATATTACATATTTTACTAAATTTAATTACATAGTTGACTAAAATAAAAAAACAATATATATCTATTCCATTTATATAATAATTATAATAATGCTAGTATATAAAAATCACTACATAAAAATTTGAAATTATTATAATTTCAATTAATTAATTCATTTAGACATTAATGGAATAATTTATTCATGGAAATCAAAATTTTAAATTTTCATCTATAATTAATAGTTATATATTTTATCATCGCTATTAATAGAATTGATAAAAGAAACAATTATTAGTGATAAATAAAACTCTAAAAAAGGTAAAAAATAATAATTTACAAAATAAGCGAGGTGATAAAAATCATCTTTTGGGAGGGATTTATTTTAATCTTGATAAAATGATTTTTCATAAATAATTTCAAAAAAAATAATAAAGGCTAGTTATTATATAAACATTTCAGTTGTAGTGTCAGTTATAGACATTTCAGAATATCTATTCATGATTCTTCTACATTTTATTGTAATTCTAGTGAATCCACACTGATATCATGCCACCAAATATCTAAATAATTTGATATATGTTCTGCAAAATAGAACTCACTTAGGGGTAATGACAGATAGTGTTTTAAAGTAAATAAATTGTAATATTTCAGGGTTTCATGAAATTTATACATTGTTACATACCACTTTTATATAATAATAAATATCATATGAATTTAAAAAATTATCATTTGTGTATAATTATAGTTACATAATGTAACAATGGTGTTCCATGGTACTTTTGTGATTTTAATTCATTAATATAATGTAATTGGGAAGATATTTTTTAATTAATATACCATGATGTAATTTAGAGCACTACACATCACCGATTTTTTGGGTGATCATACATTGGATGACAGAGAAAAAACATTTGTAATTCATTGCACCCATCGGTAGTGAGACTTTATCAATTAGAATAAATCAACAGAAATATCTTAATAATTTTGTTATCTTTTATTTTATCTTCCAAAATATTAAATCATTGAGACCCATTTCACTTCATCTGTTGACATTCATTATTTTATCTCCCATTTTTGTAAATTGTGTTCTACCCTCATGGCCTTAACTACATCAGTATATGATGAATTGATTTCTAGAAATACAAGAACCCTTTTAATTGGGGACAATGTGACGTATACAGCCCTAATAAGAGTACAAGATCAATAGTTTAACATTTTAATGGAATTATATATTTTAATTAGAAAATAAATTTTTAGGTTATAATAATTTTATATACAAATAGAAAAAAGTAGTGACACTTTTCTAAGAATTAGTAATTAAACAGAAACATGAATATTAATATTAATCAAATTAATTTATACAAAAATAGATACAACTTGAGAAAAGAAAGAAGAAATATGGTAGAAATTTTATCACAACATTTAACATTCATTAGTCTAGTTATGGGATACATTCTTTGAAATAATAACACCCCAAGCATTTTATTAATAAAAAACATTCATGAACTTTCCAAATTGAATGAATGAAATTTAACAGAACTGAAAATTCTATATAAGATTTCTATCTAGAAGTCTAGATCACTAATCACATGTATATTTTTAAGAAAGTATCCCTAGTATTGGATAAACAACATCATGATAAGAAACATTATGCCACACATAATAAATCGGTAGGGAAACCAATGATCTCCTCCAAAAAACAGAGAAACTATAGCACCAGTGGAAAATGGAGGTCTGAAAGATGATATATTCACAAATAAAAAAGATGAAGAACCACTAGACCTTCCACACATAGACACATTAAAGATCGTATATTAATGATGTAGTTATCTCTTAAAGAATTAGGTTAGAGAGGGTCATTATATCCTCTGATAATCACATAAGATACTCTAACTAGCCCTTTAATCAGAGTGTTCCTCAAATCCATAAAAATTTAAAAAATGCACAAAAAGAAATTAAGGATATTTATGAGATAAGAGATACTTGTGTGATGGAAAACTCTTATAAGGTTGAAACAAGTTCAGTGTAAGGTGAATAATCCCATTTTGTAATCGTTCCAATCTAGTTACACTGATATATTATGGTAAATATATTTAACCAATACCAAAGTAAAGGTAAATACATAATGGTAATAACCATATAAGTTTCATGCATAAGTTTCATGAGGATTTCATATAAACGTATACCATGGTTACATAGAGTTTATGTCTAAACCATAAGGTTACATTTATAAGAGTATTGATCCTGTAATGGTATCAATGTAAGGGTTTCTCTCCATGTAAGGGTTACTATGAAAGGGTTTCATCCTTGCGTAAGGGTAACTTTGAAATGATAGACACATCATAAGGGTACTTACATATGGATAAACCCTCACATAAGTGTAATCATGTAATGACCCAAAGAGTCTCATATAAGGGTAAACCCAATTACATAATGGTATGGAATATCAATGTAAGGATATGGTATCCAAATGAAATACCACACAAGGTAATATAAAACCTTATTCATGGTTAAAACTAAATATCCAAAATAAATTAATGATCATAATAGATGGAAAATTGAAATTCACAGTATCATGTACATAAAAAAGGAATAATACATTGAATGAAAAATAATGAGGAAAATTCAAACTAGAAAACATATGATATTTGGGAGCAAGGGGAATCTTAGTCCATGATACATTGACCCCATTGATATCCTTTATTATAGAATATTATTGGAATATTGATTGTAACTTCAACTAAATCTATCTCATGTACATGATTTTCTCCATATATACCTCTTGATGAAGATAATACAAAAAACTCACATTTACTATATACATATGTTCTACCATAGGATAAGGATTTTTTTAATACAATGAGAGGCCAACGAATATATTATATTATAGAGAAGAGTTATATAAAATAATATAACTCACCTAGTTAATGTGTCATGGATAAACCACATGGTTGAGGAGAAAACATGGTAACCAGAAGAGGTGATGAAGCAAGAGTACCCTCACCTAACTTCACCTTTGTATGTAATATAAAAAATATTGGGAGTAATTATTTAACAATAAAATAATGTAACACCTAGGGATTTTATGTTATATTTATTTTATAAAATCAATTCTACCTCTTTTATATCTTCTAATTCATGCAACACTGTGTTCAAAAAAATATGATACTTTATTAAAATATTATTATTTAAACATGTCTGTTATAACCTATCTTTTAAGTTGGTAGATATAAATAAGAATAACTAAATTAAAAAACATAATACGTTTTAATCATTTATAAAATAAATTAAATGTTCTTTTTCTTATTAGATGAAAAATTAGAACCATTTTGAAGAACAAAGTCTTCAGAAAAAGAATATTTTTCTAAAAGGTAGCTTAGTCGCCCCATGAAAACATAATTTAGAAATAATATATATTAATTTTATAAAATTTACTTTAAAAAATGATGTTCATTTTTGAATTCATAATATAATATTTTTCTTATTATTTATTTTCTATATTTTTCTAAAATGATTCATTTTTTTTGAATAGAAAAAATCACTGTTTTATATTAGAAACTATATTTTCATTTCAATAATTTAAATGTAGTAATTTATAATGTATTTATAAAAGTAAATTTAGTCCAATTATATTTTAATTAATCCAAATTATGACATTTTATTCAATGTCATGATAAATTTTGATAAAAATCATTTTCCACTTTTGAATGTTTTTTTTTGAAAACTATTTTACGACACCTTGGTGGGTTTAATTGTAAATTAAATTATTCCAATTATGTTATTTTAATTTGAAAAAAAATATTATATACTTTTATTAATCATTAATTATTTTATAAAATATGGAAATATTAATTTTTGACTATAAATAATCGTGAAAACAATAAAAATTATTTATTGTTTTGAAGAAAATCATGGGTTTTTGGGGGGTATAGTAAATATATAAGGGATAAAAATGTACCAAAAATAGTTTTATTACTATTTTATGGTAATATTTATACCTTATATATTATAAGGTTAAAAAAATCCATTCTAGAGGCTTGTGGAATGAGAACAGCGTGGGTGGAATTCTTTCTTTTCTGAAATTCAAATTGTGTTTTATCTCCACTTATAAAAGGACCCCCCTATCCTCTCATTTCCACACATTAAAAAATAATTGGATAGGACAAAACATTAACAAATGAATTACCTAATTACCTCCCCTTATCAAAAAATTGTTTCTTTTTTCATAAGTCCATCATCGGATGGATTTTGTGGAAACCCAAAGAAGTTGTCCAAATAAGAGGTAACATCTTTAAATGAGTATTTTATATTATTTTATTTTTCAAAATATATAACAAATTATTAAAATTTGATAATATAATAAACTCATTATCTTACATGTAATGATATTTTATAATTAATTATCTGATACCATCCCCTCCTCCCTCAAATAAGAAATGAATTTTTTGATTGTGTGTTTGGAGGACTACCACCTTGTGAACCGACATAATTTGTTTTCCACAATTATTTCACATTGAAGTATAAACTTTTGTATCAAATTTTTTTAAATAATAATTATTTAATAATTGTAATTATAAAATTATAATATAATATGTAACCTATAACATTCTATTTCATTAAGAATATGATAATGTCGCCCGTGTGTATAGTAGAGTATCGCTTTATGAAGTGATGTGATTCGTTATTAATTTAAGATTTAAATGGAATAGAGTATGGAGTATTTCAATTTTAATATATTATTATAATGACATATTTAAATTTTTTTAAATGTAATATATCATATAATTCTATTCATTACCATCCATTAAAAATGATATCATCTTTTGTGTGTATGGTGGACTAGCTCCTCATAAAGTGATGTGATTCATTTTATTAATTTTCTTATTAGGTAACGACATGCACAGTTCATGTAAGGAAATTTCAATAAATAATATGAAATATATCATATTATTATATTATATTTATGAAAAAATAACACTTAACATCATTCTATCACGATCTTCTAAAAATTTAACAATTAGTCATGCGAATGTACAACATAATGTCACCATGATTGTAGCGTAGTTCATTTAAAATAACCATAGTTTATTATTGTTTTTAAAATTATAATTTATTTATCAAAGTGATAATTATTTAATGGTTAACATTCGTTATAAGTTAAATTAATAATCCATTTGACCTTACCTTTCTTACCAAATTTATTTTGGAAATTTGAGTCATTTATCGTTACAACATACAATATGGAATTAAGTGGTTAAATAATAAAATATTAAATGGTATAAATTATAATAAATGGAATAAAAATTGAAAATATTATTAATATTTTAAATATTTAACTTTTTTTTATTACTCAGGGATATAAATATTGTTGGTCATAAATTAGTCTTGTGGTAAAAGACCTCTCTAAGAAAGCCTTTACATTAGTATATAGCATTATATATATATATCAAGCATATCCTAGATTAATTTCCCATCTTATTATTGGGTAATAAAGGCCTTATGGTCATTTTCCAAATGAAATCATTATGAAAATTCCTTTGATTATGATAAAAAGTATGATTATGAATCATGTTTTCATTCTATGTGTAATTCTTGTGTTATTCCATATGATTTATTTTATTTATGTGTAACACATAGATCCTGAACATTTTATGATGGTTGTTTCTACATAGCACTCTAATGCATTGGGTAAATTGTTTCCCCAAATTTGGTGTCATGTATGAGATTACGGATTAAAACTATTCTAATATGGCACTTTTTTCACCATGTTATATTGACTAAGAATTTATAATTGGATCGTGTTTATGTTATTTTATCTGTTGTTTCCATATTTCATATCATTTCATGATATTATGATACCATAATATTTATTTCATTCATCTACATGATTATTCATGTACCTTCCCTTTTTAGATATCATGTTATATCATGGACTAACATGTTATGATTCTTTATAATGATTATTCCATTATTGGGTTTTTTATCTCACCATTTTATATATTTATTCCCTAGGTTATCCAATGTAGTTTTTGGAGGTCAATGAAATTTCAGGTGCTCACTATGGAGAATAAATTATGGATTCTATGTTTTAGTTTCATTATATTTATTGTAAATATAATCTTTAAAAGATACTTGGACATAATATCCTTGTGTTGTAATTATTATATATTTATGATTAGAAATTATGTAATAATATATGTAAAATATCTAGATTTCCATAAATTCCTTTTCATTTCTTGTTCGATTCACTACATTTTTATAATATGACCATCCACATCTCCATATTTTTATCCATACAAAATAACATACAACATTTTAGTTCATTTTTCAAAAAAAAATTATATGTTTTTAATTTTAAAAAATTGTTAAGGGAATACCTCATGTATCCTTATAAATTAATATGACCTTGGAAAGTATTCTCCAATAGAATAATTGACCAACATAATATCTAGATCATCACATGGAATAGGAAACTCATATGTTCATCTACTTCAATACCCACTCTCATGTGATATTTTAGGTTTTCTTTTTTGTATCATGTCTCTTATGATATTATTAACTATACTCATCGTAAAAGGGACGTGTACGAGTACTGATAGATAGAAATTACATACAACATCACATTGAAAATTTTTGTAATATAAATCTTTCTGACATTGTTTTATTCATGATTAGGATATTGAGTAATGAAAAATTGATCACATTAGGTAATGAATATGGTTGATGGGGATGACTAGCCTCAACGATAATGGAGTATTTTTCTTCTTTCTTTAATTATCTATATTCAACTTCTATATCTCCTTGTTCCTTTCACATATATTGGTTTTTCAAATGAAACATGCCAAAAATATATTTCATTGTATATATTTGTGCTTGGATTTCATTTATCATCTAATCTGTATTTTATTAAAACATTGTATTATCAAAATATGTTCAAGGTAACACTCAATAATCTACCCCTCTAACATGAACATATTATACTTTCCACTTCAATGCTTGTGAAATTAGTTTTTCTTCAAGTTTGGTAGATTCCAATTCCAATGTCTAAACTTTATAAAAGCATACAAACATAAGTATATATTATTATGTTATATTATAATAAAGCATTAAAAATTTCTATCATGTCATACATAAACATGATTACGATACTTATTTTATGTTTTTTTAAATATTTTACCATATTTATTTAAATGGGCATATTTCTATAGTATGTGACATGGGATGTGGGTGGATTTGAATTTTTATTCACCAATCAACATATAAATAAAGGATCATATGTAGCATCAAATCATAGTAAACATTTCTTCACTTTAAATAAATTCTTTTTCAACTATAGTAAAGGATACCCAATCATTGCTTTGTGAATAGGGTACATTGGTTTTGATTCATGTTGTTTATTTTGAGAACTCCCTTTATATTCATAATTTAAAATTTTGAATCAAATTATGCCTAAAAAATAATTTCAAGAAATATATTATCGACTACAATGTAGTGAAAATGATTTCTCATTTTAATGATTAATGAAATCATTTCATGTTTACACATTGTAATGTGTGATTAAATAACTAGCAGGTGGGGATATACTTTCCACTAAGAATCCTTGATATTATTCTTGGTAATAATTTTATAAAAGACTATATGGGATTTTCTAGTAGCTGTTGAGACATATTTCTTGCATAAATATTCTAAAATAAATGAAATATAAAAAGAATAATTAAATTTAAATCATTATTTCATTATAAATTTTTCAGAAAAATAATGAAATTA
The DNA here is from genome assembly GCA_963277665.1 of Viscum album. Taxonomy (NCBI): domain Eukaryota; kingdom Viridiplantae; phylum Streptophyta; class Magnoliopsida; order Santalales; family Viscaceae; genus Viscum; species Viscum album. Next base: position 1,868,205,642 of record OY728131.1, read on the forward strand.
TATCATAGCATTACCATAATATCTTCCCAAAAGGTTTTCCATCATTACAGGATGTACATGGAACCATGAATCTTTATAATTTGGTACATTCATTCTCATTGTAACAAAAACATAACTAAAAATCATTAATTTTTTTGGGGTAAATTGGTTGGTTGTGTTCATTCCAGTAAACCATAAATTTAATACCCTTTCTAATTTCCTTTATAATTTTTGTCAACATAGTGATGATACATAGTTCTTTTTTTTTTTTTTAAATGTTTTTTAAGCTAATTATTATGGTATTTTATAATCAACTATCAATTTTTTCACATGTTTATTAACATTATCAAGTGTATAAGTCATTATTTTCATCATTAGTCAATCATTTAAATTAGATTACATAAATATAGTAGTCAATAAATGATATTATGATGAAAATCATAGTATATTAAAAACACTATCCTACTAATTGAACTCCCTTTATTTATATTAATGGTTTATGGGATTTGTCTCTTCTATCATGAATCCAAAACCCATCATTGTGGTGTCATTTATAATTCAAGAATTTGTCTTCATTTGGACCACCATTAATTGATTTCAATCTCCCAATTACTGGTTCATTCTCAATTGAATTTCCATCTAACTGTAATGTTTTTTTTATTATATAGTGGGAGAATTTACCAATTATAGTTTGTTAGATCCAAGACATAAAATAACTGAACTAATTTTTATTACATTATACATGTATCTTATATATACCATTTACACTAAAATTCACCACCACAAACACCATTTCATCAACATTCACTGCACTTTTTTTGGTGACCCATTTTCAAATGAAAATTAACACATCTAATGTTTTATAATACAACTCATATATCCTTTTGACAATGTCAAAATATGAAATATTCACATAAATTGGATTTGGAATCCTTGGTAGCAGGTATGTGTATCACTTCCACTGTAGGCGTAACTCCACTATTTTTTATCATAATATGATCATTGTGTTATTTTGTATTGAATTTATAACCATATATTAGAAATCCATTGTAAGCTATAAAATTTTCATTTGATACCCTGGATAGACATTAAACCTAGTCCTCAATTGAATTTTCAATTTTAGATTACTCATTATAAAAATTATCTCAAAAAAATCCTATTTACTATTGATTTTGTGTACATGAAATCCATCATTATACCCATGTTGAATTAAAATTTCTATATATGTATTTGTGGGATTCAAAATATTGATCAACATATTCAATTTTTTGTGAAACATAAAGTTTTTATTTCTCCCACACTATGGTGGTAATTTTAGCAACATCTATTCTAAAAACCCCTTAACAGATAAGGAGTATGTTGTGATGATTGTTTGGGAGTACAATTAAATCACCATCTGATAGGTAATATGTAGAAAATTCAATATCCTATTCAATAGTATATCATTCTACAATACAACCTACTGATTAGTTTCTTTCTTATGGTATCAAAATTTTCATATATTGTTAAATGGCGTACATCCATATGTAATGGATAGGAAAACATATTTTAACCCCTATATCCAAATGAACTATCAATTGGACCATTATACTAATGAATGATGGGAGGATTAAAATCTCCAATTCACATAATATTACTATAAACTATTTATTAATGATTATAAACTACTCTGTGCATATAACACTATAGTATATCTCCTTTAAAAAAGAATCATATTCTGGTCAATGTATGTAATACATTTTTAAGAATAATGAAACATAATGTGACAGACATCAAATAATTAATGAAAGCATTATAGTCGTGTTATTTTGGTCTTTGTAACTTCAAATTATTCATTAAAAATACATTGTATATATTTTAATGAATACATCCTGAGATATTTTTCACCATTACAGTAAATGAAAAATTTTAATTTTTCATTTCAAGATAGAGTGTAAGCTACTAGATGAAAAAAGTCTGCCTTTTACCATTCATAAATGAAAAATATTATTTTATCCCCATGTCAATCATGACAAACATAGCCTTTTTCTGCCTCTTGTTTTTATATGAAAATTTATTATCGTTACAACAACACTATCAAATATATTTTTTTATAAATGCTTGAAATCATGAAAATTTATGATGTAGAAACAATTTAATTATGATAATTCAATGAAAATTATTCTAATATTCCAACCCAATATCATTTGATTTTTTTCAACAAAATTTATAGAAAATTGTTTCAATATCATGAACTTAATCAAATAATTTATCACTCGAAAGAGGAGACTGTGTTGAAACTTATTCAGTATTCCCATCAATTAATGTAGTCCATTATCAGTATTTATTCCACCAAGAAAAATCATTCTGATGTCTAAAACAATCTTTGAGGAATTTTTCAACCAAATTGAGTGTGTGTATTCTTAAAAAAAAAAAAGAAACCCCAACATTCCATTAACTCTATATCGTGAAAATTTTCTATAAGTACGAAAGTTGTTTATCATCCCATAAAACATGGCCCTCAATGTGAGTTATTCACTTCTGTGTGCATTATAAATTATAACACATGTATCCCACATCAATTTCTTATCTCTGATCAATGGATCCAAATAGACAGAAATATCATTAGTTAGATGTTTTTTTAAATAGAACAAGGGAAAAAATAATGTATTTTAGTTTCATGATAAATCATTATTGAATTTTATATTTTACCAACATTAATAGACATGTACTGTGAGTACTACTTTGTACCCAAATGTGATTTATTCCATCTCAATATTATGATGAAATTTTCTCATCTCATTTCCAAATTCAGTATACTGATAATCAATTATCTTCCATTTTTGGGATTCTGATAAATGATGTGGATTCATTTATTCAATTATTACATATGAGTTCTATATGAATTTTCATATGGTTTCCTGGAATCCATATTATCATCTAAATATTGGAATGATAGGAATGTAAAATATATCTTTTAAAGGACATGATTAATCTTTCATTTACCAATTCATGGCACCGATAATATATTTTATTAGTGATTTATTGTCCTTATGATACAATATTTAATAATTTGGTCATTAATTTATTTTTTAGAGAACATGACCATTGAATTTAGAATTTATTTAGCATTATCTATTTGAAAATGATTTTTATTTTTATCAAGTAAAATATCATTTGTGAGACTATATAGTTCTATAAAGATCGTGTCTCTCTCACTACTTCCGACATTATAATAATATAATTTCAATAATTCTTGTAATATCATGTATTTAGTAGAACAAGTATAAAATGGTCTCATAGAATAGATATTTAAATTATCAATCAAATTAAAAAATTCATGAAATTCTTCATCAATTTAAATTTTTATTTTTTCCATATGATCTCCATAATCATTTACATTTGTATTCATATCAAATGACCTATAAACGGAAGAATCAATCCAATTAGTGTGATGATTCATTTTATCCCCATTCTTAATCCAAAATTAATAGTTGTTATCTAGTTTTTGAATAATTAAATATCCTTAAAACACTTGTACATAAATGCTTATTGAATAAAAATAACATAAATATAGAAAAATGATTTGAGAAGGGTCTTATGTATGCTTATTGAAAAATTCATGAACTATTTTACTTCAAATTCATACTATTATTGCAAATGACTAGAATTATTACTTTTTCAACTAATATCCATCTAATTAGATTCTTAATATATTCATTATATGCAAAAAAATTACAAATACACCTAAGATATTCATAATGAAATGAGAAAGTTATATATAATTACAATAAGGGGGAACATAAAAATAGAATGTTGTCGTTCATGATTAATTAAATGTTATCATTTTTTGTAATGGAGAAATGAAAAGAAAATACCTATGGTAAAAATGTGGTTGTTTTTCTAGGTTCATGATTTGATGTTGTGTTGGAAAAAAGACAGTTATTCTAGAATAGTATTTTATCCTTCCTAGGAGGGAGTCCAACAAGATGAAGGATTTTACGTTTATTAATTTATTCACATTGTAAAACCCTGATTTGTTATTGAAATTTTTTTGGATTTAATTAAATATCATTTATGATTTCATAATCACTAAGATGAAAATTCCATTCACATGAAACCAACTTCGCATACATTACAAGAAATCCTGAATTTTACCAAACAAAAATATTATTAAATATTATATAATAAGACATAACCTTTCCATTAAGACAGTTTTTATGAATATTAATAAATAATATATGAAAAAATATGGTAAAAATATTTATAAAATTAATTCAATAGTTATAATGAACTTATTTAATACAAATAGAATATTTTTATATAAAACTATTTTTTTTAACAATGATATTTTATAGTAATAAATTAAATAATTTATAATTATTGAGTGATATTAATGTAGAATATATATTGTAAATTAAATCATTTATTTTTTATATCATCCATATTATTCTAATGGAATAAGATAAGTACAAACCAAATATTACACACACAAAAACCTATATTTTTATTAATTTTACCATCTTTTAATGGAGATGCTATTTAAAATTTAAATTTGTTTAGAATTTATAAATTTGATATGTTAATGTGAATTTCATTTTAAAAATTTAAACATAAAAATTACGATATGGTGAATTTTTGGTATTTTTTATGATGATTATATTGTAAATATTAGTGAAAATGCAGAAATTTAAATCAAAATATTTTTTTTATAAAAATTATTTGATATTGTTAAATTATATTTTAAGTTGGTTTTAAAGTATAAATAGATTAAAGTTTTATCAATAAAACCAATTAAGGTCATTGGAATTTATTTTATGTTGAAATTGACAATAAAAACATACCATACTTTTGAATGTTTTTACTTCAAAAAGCTTCATTGTTGCCCCGTCTACGAGATTGTATTTAAATTAATTTATACAAATTCTGTGAATGAAATTTTTAATAACAGACTCCATATTAGGATTCATACTAATATTTATTGTATAAAGTGGCTAACATATTTATTTACTAAAAAATTAGTGAATGTAATTAATATTCATTACAATTGTTAAGGAAAAATTAAGCATAATAAGGGACTAATCCATAATCTAAAGGAAAAAAATGACCTATAAACATTTAAAAAATACATTTTCAGGACATATTTTAAACATATAATCTATTTTATATACTCTGGTACATTATTTTATCCCATTTAAATATATAAACGTGGGAGGGGTTTTTATTTTTAAAAATATTAAACGAGTGCCACTCCTCTTCCATTAAAAAGTCCTCCTCTCCTCCAGCATCTTCACACCTCTCAAGACACAATGGATTAAAAAAACTCTGCCAAAATAGCCCCCCAAAAATCAACAAATTCCACTTTTAATCTTAAAATGGGCATAAATATTTCCATTTAATCCCTTTGGTAAAACCCAAAAGGAGTTGCCAAATTAGGAGGTATCACCCTCCCTCAAACTCTTTTCATTTATATTATTTCTCAATTTCCTAAAATATTATTATTAAATTAATGTATTAAAAAAATTATAAAAAATATACTAGGATGTTTTTAGGATATTTTTTCAACTTACACTTACAAACACTTCTATCTATTGGGTAATGAACATATTGTTTTCATGTACAGGGAACTACCGACTCACTAAATGATGATTGTTTGATTTTCTTTTAGAGACTTTCATTGTAGACATTATGATGGATAATATATTTATATATGTCATATAATATATTTATCATATTTTAAATATTATTTAATTCATTTAAAACTCATATCATTATACATTCAATTTTGTGTAATATGATTAGTTCGTTTTAGGAAGTGTGGTCTACTACCCCCCACAATGCAAAGTGATTCATTCATACAACAGGTGGAATATATTTAGGGTAAATTGAGGGAATATATATGATATATATGATATCATAAATATAATCTAATAATTATTTATATACATAGATGTCTTTAACTTTATTTCTTTAAATAGAAAAATTAAATAGTAATAGTGTCCATGCGTACATACGACTTACTGTCTCCATGACCGATGTATTCCATTTAATTATACATGTAATATAAATATACTGAATGTAAATTATATTTAAATCATGGTTTAATTTTTAGATATAATAATATAAATATAATAACCATATATATAAAAAATTATGATGCATGCAAAAAAGCAAAGCTGATATTACCTGAATTGAAACAACAACATAGAACTGTTAACAAGAATGTGAAATAAACCCACAAATAGACAATTTATTGTATTATATATAATAATATCATTCTATGGTAGATGTATAGTAAATTTATAATTATTATATATGAGTTTGTATAGTGTAAGATGAGATTCAAGACATAATGTATGGGAATTTCATCTTACTTTTTATATCTGTTAGATACATTACACACCCACCAATTTTTTTCATAGTGCATATAATAATCATGAATATATTTTATTATTTTTATCATTATATTCATGGGTATTTATATATCCCTTGTATGACATTTATTTAATGGGTTTTATGTATCAAAATATTTTTAATGTTGTTTTATAATTTCTCCTATAAAACTGGTTTTAAATGGTTTTCAATCTTATTTATAAATTTTATGGGAAATGGTTTTAAACATATTTTATATTTCAATATAAATTTTCAATTTTATTTTCAATGAAAATATTTTCCAAAATTTTTTATCTTTTAGAATTAAATTTTTTAAAGAAAAAGGATATTTTCATCAAGAAATGTTTTTAAAACATTGGTCAAAATTATATCACATCTAATATACCATCCATTAGTGTTACTCATTCCTTTATAGTGAAATGATTCAATTTTACCATTCATATTATTTCTCTTAATGGATTTGTTTTATGGAATGATGTTTTTGAAACCTATTTCTCTTTTAGGAGATATTTTCATTTCAAACCTGCTTCTTTTCACCAGTTATAATTATGATGAAATGATTTTGAAACCGTCATTTTTTCATAGGTTATGATATTTTTACATGTTTATAATACCCATTTAGATTCATGGGTTATGAAATGATTATTTATGAATATATAGAACATGTATATATGATTTAGTTATAAGATGGATGGTACCTATATCTCCCAAGAATACATTGTATTATGACTTGTATCTCATGGGATAAACATGGATGGAATGTGGAGTGAACATGGTTTAGTATTAAAGGGAGTGAATGAAGATTGAAATTAGTTCAGTAATACAGGGCTGGAATGGGGAGTGATCCCAGTTAAGTAAAGGACATATTCCACTAATCTGTCCTCAACATTCATGCCTTGACTACTATGTAATTCATTATATATTCTTATTATTCTTCCATTATGCTATGTTTTATTCCTATGTTATGCTTTCATGGTACATGTTCTTTATTTTCTTATGATTCATTAATTATGAACTTCCAATCATTATTCTATGATTCATGTTTATGATCTTTGATATATAGTGAATGATCTTCTATTTTAATGATCATGTTCTCATACCCTTATGGTTAGGATTACTCTTATGTACCAACATTTTTTACCCATATTGAGTATCTGAGATCACCCCTTTTTATGTTTCCTTCCCCCATGTTATTAAGATATGTTTTATATTTTATGTTTAGAATAAGGTTTATAATAAAGAATAACATAGTGGGTGGTGATATAGCTCATTTATATACCTGTGTCTATATTTCCATATTTCTGAAGGAACTAGACTTATACTGTCTTTGGGCATCTATTTTGGTAATGTTTTCAGTGTTCCTCAAAAGTTATATAATGTTAATGTATGTCAGGAACAATTTATTATAGTTGGTTTTACTGAAAAAATTCAGATATATCTGGTAAGATAGGATGATAATACATATGTGATAACCCTAAGGAAAAAATCTAAAGATATGTCTAAGTATAAAGAAATATATAGGGACATGTCCTAGAATTTTGGGAAATGATAGAGTGAGTGGATTCCTATAAATAAATACATGCCTTTATACTCAATTTGGATGTTTCTAGGACACATATTTACCTAGGGTTTATAACTATGACATGATGTTTTGGTCTAGACTCAGTGTAATCTGCTACATAAAAATGGGCCTTATTGTACACCGGGTTTGACACTCCTTGCGTATATTCTTTGGGATATTTATAACTCTTCATGAGAAATAATTAAGTATTTAAATATATTTTATCTATGGAAAACCTATGATAATCCTAATTTGTCATAGATTAACGATGTTTTAATAATTTAGAAATACAATAAGTAACTTTTAATTATTATGTGGTTTCTAAATATGATAAATACTTCTTACTCAGTAATTTTTTGTTATATTATATGGTTGGAACCTTAAGTAACTATTTCAATGATGATTCTGATAAAAAAATCAATGATTTTCCTCCCAAGAAACCAAATTTAATGAGATATTGAAAGAAAAACATCATTTCAATGCTCACGCCGATTTCAGAAACTATGAATCATGGTGGAATTCGAAATGACCAATGAATGGAATAATATTCTATTGAGTATTTCATGAGGAAATGTCCACCTTAATTTAAAGGGTCTTCTTTTAAAATATTTACTGAATAATGAATTAGTAATTCTGAAATTTTATTCTCTATTATCCAGTGTTCATAGCTTGAGAAAGTAATTCTGATTGTTCGTTAGCTAGATGATTAACTAGACTAATGGTGGACTCTAATCAAGAATATAGGGTAGCCTAAAGAGATTGAATCCCTGAATTTGGACATGTTCAATAACTTATTTTTCAACAAGTAATTTCATGATATCTTTCATATCATGATGGATAAAGAGTTCTTTGATTTGAATCAAATGGATGATGAATCTTGTGTTACCTATGATGCTAATTTCTGAGACTTTTTAGGTACGCTTCATGAATTATAATACAACATGAAATTAATGTTGATAGGCTCCTCGATTGATTAAAGGCATGTTTCAGAAGGTATATGGCTATAAGAGACTTTATTAGCTACGATGATATTGTGCAGTGTCCAATAAAGTTTTAAATAAAGGTTGGATTTGTGTGCCAACCTCATGGTTTTGAAAATAAAATGAATATGGAGTTTAATGGAAACTATAAAAATCATGGAGAATTGAATATGAATTTTTTGTTTTCCTCCAAATATAGGAAGAAACATGGATGAATTTTTCTTAAGGGGTCTAGTAAATGTTGTATGCTTGTAAAGGAATGACACTGTGAAATTTATTACTGAAATTATGGGATGAAGTTATCTCAATATTCTCCTATAGATAAAGTTATAAAAACTCACCTCCATTTATTTAGTTCTACAAGTGTATGAATGATGGTAATTATTCTAACTAGTTCCAAAACCTAAGGGCTGGTGATGATGATCAATTCCATCAACCTATTGAATTGAGAGATAATTGGAAAACCCATGAAATCACTATTTCTAATTATGGGTGAGATAACGATGTGGTCAAAGGTATACTTACCAACCACTATATAACGTCTAATGTCATATTAAATTTTGGATCTACCTACTATTTCATATATAAGTAATTTTATAAGGGTGTTAAGACTCCACCAAACTTTTTAAGTGTTTAATTAATAGTTCAACCCCATAATTGTATGATTATTGCATCACATGTCTATAGGTCCTCTTCGGTTGAAATTTGTGGGAAAGTGCCTCATACAAATATTTTCAATCATCCTTCGGTTGAATTTGATGTCATATTAAAATTTTAATATCATTCTCTACATAAATCCAATATAATTTTTTGATGAAGGTATGTTATGATTGGTATTTCAAACCATCCAATGATCATACATCAATGTAACAATAAGAATTAAATTCATGTGGGTATTAAATCTAGTGTATGGGTCTTAATACCCATTCAAAAGTCTTTTTTATCTCAAATGGTTGGAGGAAAATTAATGGAGATGATATTTATTTCATGATTTTTTGGATCACTTTTCGAACGAGATTCCTAGCCTTCCACCAAAATATGAATTTGAGATCTCAATAAAATCCTACCAGGTTCAAAATCAATTTCGAAGTCCCAATACAGAATGATCCAAATTGAGTTGTAGTAATTGAAGAATAAACAAAAATAAAACCATGAAAATGGATTCTTTCTACCAATTAGGTCACCTTGGGGTGATCCGATTTATTATTTGAAAAAGAAAGATGTATCAATGTGACTCGGCATTGATTATTTGTAGTTGAACAAGATCATAATGAAGAAAAATTATTCTCTTCCCCATATTTATGAAATGTTTTTTCAACTTTGTATAGGTCAATAATTTTCTATGGTTGAACTTCATTCTATATTTCATCAATTGAGGGTCAAGATGCAGAATATACCAAATAAGGGATTCAAAAAAAGGTGTGGAAACTATGAATATATACTAATTCCATTTTGGCTTACTAATTCATCTATTATCTTCATGTATTTCATGAATAATGTATTTAGATATTTCCTAGACCAGTTTGTGGTAGTATTTATTGATGATATTTTTATATATTAAAATAGAATGGAAGATCATGAATACTACATGAGAATTTTATAGATACACCTAATGAAGGATAGACTATATGAAACATTTAAACCTTTTTAATTTTTTTTAAAGGTTTTATTTTTGGCTCACAGAATCTCAATATATGGTATAACATTATATCCATCAAAGATGGAGGATTTCAAATGCTTGAATAGAACAACCACGATGAATAATTTGAATATATTTCATGGGATAAATAAATATTATCGATGGTTTATAAATATTTATGATGAATTTATAATCCATTAACCATGTTAACTCAGAACAGTGTCACGTTCCTCTGGACAGATGAATTTGAAGAAAATTTCAAAGAACTAAATATATGGTTAGTTTGTGAACCTATTCTAACATTATCATATAGTATAGAAAATTTTTAATATATAAATATACATTCAATAATGGATTGGGATTTTTTATTATGAAAACTAACATGGTTATCACTTATGCATAATGTCATTTGAATATTTATGACAAAAAATACCCAACTAATGATTGTGTGATAGGAGTGGTAATTTTTATATTAAATATTTTGGGGAATTATAATTATGGGGAAAAGTATGATATATATAGTGATCATAAAGGTCTGAAATATATATTTACATCTAAATAGATGAACATGCGTCAAATAATACGGTTGGACGGGATAATGGATTATGACTTCTCAATACATTACCACCCAGGGAAAGTGACCAATGTGGACGATGATTTATGTCTAAAGGATAATGTAATCTTCTATATGATGAGGATCACAAAAGATCAATTATTTATGGATTTTCAATGGATGGATCTTGAAATCCTAATGTAATGGGAAAACATATCTTTCTTAAATAAATTTTCATCCCTCTATCAATGTGAAGATTAAGGAGGCACATAATGATGATGTAAAGCTGAAAAAGAACGTTTTAAGTGTTCCTTATTTTAACCAATGTCATGATGGAATGATATGGTTTCGAAACTATTTATGTCTTCCTTCTATATCATATTTGATGAATGGTTTATTTGAGGAAGCTCATAGTTCATAATTATCTATTCATCTAATAATTATGAATATGTATAGGGATATTAATGAATAATTCTTATGGGTTATCCTGAAGAGAGATATCATCGAGTTTGTATCACAGTCCTTGGTATTCCAATAAGTTATGTTTGCATGAGAAAAGTATAAAGGGATATTGAATCCATTACCCATACCATAATTGAAATGGGAGAACATGACTATGTGTTATTTTATTATACTACCCAAAGAATCTAAAGGGTTTAATTTATATGGGTGTTAGTTTATCACCTTATTATAATAACACAAATCATCACTATCATAGAATAATTCTCTCTGGACCATATTTCTAGTATATAAATTAAGGAAGTGGTAAGGTTTCATGGAGTACATAATTCTATTGTATCAAATCAGGAACCGAGTTTCACCACCAATTTATAGCATTGTTTGTAGAAAGAACATGATATATAATTGGGTTTCACCTCAACATATCTTCCTCATACAGATGGTCAGATTGAAAGAACAATTTAAACCCTAGTGGATATGTTGAGATATTTTTCCTTTTATTTCAAAGGTGGTTGGGTTTAACCACTTACGCAAGTTGAGTTTTCATATAATAACATATTTCACTAAGGAATTCAGATGGAACCTTATGAAGCCCTCTATGTGAAGAATTTTGAAGCTCTAACCTATTGGGTGAGGTTAGTGAAATAGAGCTATTGGGAGATAAGATCATTGATTAAATGGAAGAGAAGGTAAGATCCATTCAGTATCATATCAAGGCAGCTAAAACTTAGTAGAAAATTTAGGCTAATAACCATCCTTGTCATCTAGAATTTGATGTATATGAAAAAGTGATTATATGAATCTCACTCTAGAAAAATATATGATATTTATGCAGAAATGTAATCTAATTAATATTTATATCAGTTCCTTTGAAAATTTTGATTGTATTGGGATGGTATCCCAGTGATTTAAAATTACTTCAAATCTCTCTCAAGTCCATGATTCCATCCATTTATCACTCCTGAGGATGTACAAACTTTACTGTTAACAAATACGGAACATTGAGGACATACTGTTATAGAAGGATCATTCAAATGAGGATAATCAAGTTTAAATGATACATTATATAGAGAATTTCTTATAGAACAATACCACTTACATACCTATGTTTTTGATGAAATCACCAGTTAGATGAAGCTACATGGGATCTTGAGGATATGATGGAGCATAATTATCCACATTTAATTATACTATAATGATGACTTTCAATGGATAAATTCTTTTTAAGGATGTTAGAATTTAACAACCCAAGATTTTATCGACGTTTTTTTGAATTAATTATTTCTCATTAATGATTTATAATGCACTATGTCAAACATTCCTTTCACACGGCACTGACATGGTGTACATTACATGGAACACTGAGTTTTACTAGACATTACTATTATTAAAATATTCTATATCATGACCAAATATATACATTATGTTAGAGGTTATGAATATTAATACCTAATTTATAACAACCAATGGTTTACCCAAATATAAAATTAATTCATTACTTTCAATGAACTAAATCAATATAAATAGAATATTTGTATAGAATACTATTGTAATGTTCACAAATTTATTTTATCATAATATTTTAAATTAATTACATTTATCAAGTTATATAAATTTAATATATATATATATATATTATTCGATAAAATATTTTTTATATTGATCAAATATATTTAATAGGAATATGATAATAAAAACCCCAACTTTACACAAAACCCTATATTTTTATTAAAATACTTTTAATAATTTTATATGTTCAAAATATGTTAAATATAATATTTGGAATTTTTAAAAATATTATTTTTAAAATAAAACATTATTTTTTAATGTGAAACATATCAATTAGGTTATGGTGAATTGTTTTTATTTTTCTGTGATATTTTACTTTTTTAATGATAAGTGAAAATACAGAAATTTAACTGAAAAGTAATTTTTAATCTAATTAATTTATGTCTTTAAATGAAATTTTAAGTTATTTTTAATTTTATATTAAAAAAATTATTATCTATCAATCTAATTTATGTCATCGTAATCAATTTTACATTGAAATTGACTATAAAAACATAGAAATCTTTGGAGTGTTTTTACATTAAAAACGTGAATTTTCATCTCACTAACGAGATTATATTCAAATTAATTTAGGCCACCATTTTGTTTTTAATTTGTAAGAATTGGTTACCTATTTATAACCATTATAATTTATTATCTCTAATATGTTCAATGTGTTTTTTTCCATAAAAAATAGAGAATGTAATTAAAATTAATTACTATAATAATGGTTAAATTAAGCTTAATAAGGGACTAAACCATTCCCTTATGGAACAAAAAGACCAATAAACTTTTCAAAAATCTTATTTAATGACATATACTGACCCTATATTTCTATCTATCTACATTGGACCATTATTGGGTCCAGTTGTATGAAAACATGGGTGTGGTTTCCCTTTTCAAAAATACTGAAAGAGTGGATCTCCTCTTCCACTATAAAAGGCCTCCTCTCCTCCCACTTCTTCATTCCTCTAAAGACACATTGGCTCAACAAAAATCATCCCATATTTCTCCCCAATATAACTCACTACCACCATGAAGCCTTTATTGGGCAAAAATCCTTCCAAGGAATCCCTTCAGTGCAAACCAAAATAACTTATCTGATTAATAGGTAACGCACAACCTCTAATTCCTTTATATAATTTTCTTTCTCTACTACATAAAATATTTTTATTCCATAATTGTATAAAAAACAATAACCTTACTATACTAGGATGTTTTTATGCTATTATTTTATCAAACCATATACACACCACAATCTATTGTGTAACAAACATAGTGTTTATGTGTACAATGTACTACAGCCTCACAAAATGATGATTGTTCGTTTTAACATTACCACCTCTCATGGAAGAAATTACAATGAAAAATATATTTATATAGGTTATATATTAATTTTATTATTTATCTGTTATTCTGTAATTCTATTAACAAAAATATATTTATACTTTCCATTTTGTTTCAATAAGATAATTTCATTTTAGGATGTGTGAATTGTCACCCCTTAAAGCAATGTAATTAGTTTATACACTATATAGAATGTATAAAGGATAGGTTTACTGAATATATATGATAAAAATGATATAATAAACATAATTTATTATTATATATATACATATATATACATATCTATCTTTTTCATTCTTTCTTTCATTGTGACAATTAAACGGAAATAACATTTATGTGTATATATTTCTTACAATATAAATGAACAGTGTAATATGTTTCATAATTATATATTCTATACATGATTATAGTACACATATCCTTACTATATCTAGAATGTAAATCATGATCTGAATATAATTTATAGTAAGGATATGAGTATTATAATAATCTATATAATATAGAATTATGAAACACAATACATTGTTCATTTATATGTTAAGAAATACATACAAATAAATGTTATTTCTAATTAATTTTCATAATGAAAGAATGAAATAAACAGACATATATGTATATATATATGTATATATATAATAATAAATTGGGTATATTATATCATTTATATTATATATATTCAGTAAACCCATCCTTTATACATTATATGTAGTGTATAAACTAATCACATCGCTTTAAGGGGGTGGTAGTCCACACATCCACAAACGAAATTATCGTATTGAAAAAATAGAATGTATAAATATATTTGAGGTAATAAAATTACAGAATAATAGATAAATAATAAGTTTAACATATAACATATATAAATAGATTTTTAATCATAATTTGTTCCATGAGAGGTGGTAATGTAAAAATGAACAATCATTATTTATTGAGGCTATAGTTCATTGTGCACATAAACAGTATAGTTAAATTTATTCCCTGCCTAAGAAAACATTTGTTGGTGTTACTCAACAATTTTGCGGGAAATGATTCAATTTTTCCATTTATATTCTTCGTCTAAATGGATTATGTTTTCATGGAATGATGTTTATGAATCCCCTTCCTATTACACGTGTTATATGCTTTTGAAGCCCTCTCCTTTTTCATGAGATGTGTTTATGATGAAATGATTATGAAACCTGAATTTTTCTATAGGTTATGATATGATTACATTTTTATAATACCCATTTAATTTAATTGGTTATGATATTATTATTTATGAGCATACATGACATGTAAGTATGAATTAATTATTAATTTTGTGGGAACTATATATCCATATAATGAATTGGGTAATGATTAAAATCTCATGAGATATACATGGATGGAATAATGAGTGAACTCTATTCAGTCTTTCAGTGTTGGAACGATGATTGAAATCAGTTCATTAGTATAGGGTTGGAATGGGGAGGGATCCTATTTCGATAATGGAATTTCTTCATTAATATAGCCTTAGCAACAATTCCTTGACTACTATAGAAATTATTATATATACTTATGTGTATTCAACAATTCTATTTTTGGTTCCTATTTTATTCATTCATGGATTATGTAAATTTTTCCTTATTATTCATGTATTATGAAACTCAAAGATTTATTCCATTATTTAGGTTTATAATCTTTGATGTGTATGGTATGATCCTATATTTTTAGGATCATGTTTTCATACTCTTATGCTCGTGATTTTTCCTATGTATCAACCTTGATTACCCTTACTAATAATTTTAGATCACCTCATTTTATGTCCCCCCCCCCTATGTTATGATGATATGTATTATATTTTTTGTGTCAAAGAATGATTATAGTTAATAAGGACCCAGTGGGAGAGGATGTAACTCATTTATATGTCATTTTTTTTGGTTTTATGTTTCTAAACGCACTGCCTAATACAACCTTTGAGAATCTATTTTAGTAATGTTTTAATTATTCCAAAAAATTTATTTAATGTTAATATATGTTAATACCATTTTCTATACACATTTTAAATGGTGTTCCAGGTAGTTTCTAATTGACATGGTGTTTAGGAAACAAATTTGAAGATATTTTATCAAATAATGAAACTACCAAC
This sequence comes from Viscum album, assembly GCA_963277665.1. Classification (NCBI taxonomy): domain Eukaryota; kingdom Viridiplantae; phylum Streptophyta; class Magnoliopsida; order Santalales; family Viscaceae; genus Viscum; species Viscum album. The sequence goes on from OY728131.1 coordinate 1,868,222,187, forward strand.
ATAAACTCAAGTTTAAGAATTTTGAAAATGGTATCAGAAGAAAGGGTATTTTAAAAATAATGATTAGTGTATAAGCCCAACTACCTTGGGTCAGCTTAATGAATAAATAAAACTCAATTGAACCAATAGATATAATAAGCATTGAATAAATATTAGTGTGGAAATAGGGAGTGAAGTTTAATCGAAATGAATGAACATATTTATCTTTTTAATGTTGGTCATGATAAAAACATAGGGACTGAAATAAAGTCTTAGTGGTGCATTAAATGGAATCCTAATCAAAAACTAATGATTCCCATAATTAAAATTTTTTATAATAATATATGTATTCATATATCTCAATAAAATAAATGTTATATCAACAATATTACCATTATTTATTCAATAAATCTCATATGGATTTTTTTTATCTTTACTAATTTAGAGTACAACACGGTGGAAGAGTTTATTTTAACTTATCTTTTATGGTCAATTAATTTTTTACTTTCACATTTTCATTGGATAACATTATAAATTTTATAAATTTTATATATGTAATGGGAGGACTGGATGGTCTTATTTAATAATCATGTTTTTTTTTTGTTATAGCCACAACATACACTGACACTTCTTTCAACATAATCTTCTTTTAAATTATGATTTAAATACATCAATGATTCTATCATACTCTTATATTTTATAGAGTAATTAAATAAATTTATATTGTTTTTTATATTTTTCATGTTTTTATAATTTAAAATTATTATTTCAATCCATAAGTAACCTTCTTTTTTATTACATTTATGATTTTATATATTTAAACTACTACAAAAATGGGTAAGGGAAACGCCACCTTATATCAGTGCTAAGCAAAAACCGCTGATAAAGAAACCCTATATAAGTGCTAAATTTTTAGCACTGATGCTGGGAATCTTTATCAGTACTTTTCTAGTGCTGATATAGGGTAACCTTTATCAGCACTATAAAAGTTCTGATAAATAAACCCTTTATCAGTGCTAGAAATGTGCTGATAAAGAAGGCATGTATTAGTGCTAAAATGTTATCGCTCATACAGGAAGGATTTATCAGTTCTTTTTTAACGCTGATAAAGAGGCCCTTTATCAGGGATAAAAAAGTGCTGATAAAGGCTACCTTTATCAGCTCTTTTTTAGCACTAATAAAATCATAGTCCCATATTTTATAGAATAGTTAACACAATGCCCTTGGTTTATCACAACCTAATGCTCTCGCGGAACTGTAACCATGTGACTCCCCTCCGCCGCCCCCAAATCATCGTGTTGTCGGACATCATCTGCCCCCGATCTTTGCATTTTCGGACCTCCACCTTCCCAGATCTTCGTGTTTCTGGACCTCCACCACTATCCCTTCTCTTAATCCTCCCCCTCGAACCCCTTATGTGGATCCTCCTCCCCGCAAACCCTACTTATCCTCTACTTTTCTCGACCCTAATCCTCCATTTCTCTTCGGTTAGCGGCTCCTCCCGTGTACCTCCTCCTGTGCACCTCCACCTCTGGTAGTTTCCAAGTGTGTGGTATGTGATTTAATGCTTTTACATTATTATATCATTTTGATATGCTTTCTTAGTTTCATTAATATGTTCTATTTATTACTTTTTTGGTGCGAAATATGTTTTGGAAAGGTTTTGAGATCCACATGTGATGAAATTTTTTTTCTAAATGAAAGTTTTTATGTTTCAAGTAATCTTTGTTGAAGTGATTATTAAATATATTTTATGTCTTGTGTGAAAGGTGTGAAATGAAATGAGTTTTCAAAGAGAATTAATGGTTTGAATGTGTTAAATGTGGATTTTATAAGAGAAATTAATTTTTACTGCATGTTGTATTTTTTTTGAACCTGATATGTGTCTTTAAATTTTGAATGTGATTTGAAACATGTTATAAAATAAATTTTATATTAGTATGAATTTAAAAGGGGATTTTCACATGGAAATGGTTGGATTCCATATGTGTTCTTCTTTTTGTGTTTCCAAATGTTTTTCATAACTTTTGAAAGTGGTGTGAAATGTGTTTCTAAATGTTTTTAGTGTGCATGTGAAATGGAAATTGGATTTTTGTGTAAAATACTGGTTTTGGTGTAAGATTTTGATCATGGGATCCATGGGAAAATGTGAAAATGTGAATGTGGTGATATACTTATGTGATTATGATGCTTAGAATGTGTATGTGAGAGTGGTGATATAGTTATAGTTAAGCTAAATGGGGTCTTAGATTGAAAATACTTCAAGAAATTTATTATGGAGCAATTATATCTAGATTCGATGGTATAGGGTAAGTCCGTGGAGTTTCTCAACCACATGTAAGGTTATTATACATTGACTCAATATACTAATAATTTTTCTAAACTTTCTCAGTTTTCACTTAAAGTGGTGTCAAACAAGAATCTTAAGTCCCAGAGGTTTTATATGGTTCTTCGATCATATATCCAATATCAAGTATTTATGATAAAGTTTACCCAAAATTTTTATGTTCTAAATAGAGATGTGATGGAATAAATTGGCATGACTATTATGTCAGGGTTAACTAGAGTTACTTATATTCCCAGTGGTAGTTTTAGTGGTTCTTATAAGTGGAATAGAAAGTAGAATGGGCCTCATAGTGAAAATAGTGGTGGTGGTATTTTATAGAAAACATCCTCCAGATCATATATAGTGTTTGTAAAGGCCAAATGAGTTTTTCCAATGTGGAAAGATTTAACACTCAAAGCATTATTGCATGGAATCATTGAATATTTACATCTCATACAGACATTAATCCCACTTGAAGAGGGTTTTACATGTTTTTATTACCCTATGTATTGGAATGGAATCATAAATATTAAGAGGTACCAAATCATAGTAATATTATTTAATAACAATGGGATTCCTAGAAACATGTATTAGAAATGAAACAACTTCATGCAGAGGATTAATCTCTAGTAGGAACTGATGTGGGTCATGCGATAGTGAGAGGCACAATTTCAATTTATTTTTCTTTAGTGTATGTTTTATTTGATATTGGTTACCATCATTATTTCATATCAAACCTCAATATAGAACTATTGAAACTTATAATAGATCTCATGTCTTATGTGATATAGGTTGTAACATCCCTCTGGATAAAGAGGGTGTAAGGTCTCTGATTCCCCTCTCATGCTTTCTCTTTTTTAGATATTTAGATAATTTGATATTTTTTGGTTCTTAAAATGATTCCCCTATATGTTATTATTAGAATGGACTAACTAGTTTATAATAAATCTTGGATTTACTATTATCATCGGTGGGTGTCCTTCACTGCCCCCGATGGGGAATTCCATGTTTTCCATAGAGAATCAGACCTGAGGTCTAGTCGAGCTAGACTTCTTCATCCAGAGTTGAGTGGGATGATATCCTTTTATGATATTTAACTAGAGTAAGAAGCCTATTATAGTGAACATCCCCTAGTAGCTATTGAATTTCCAAAAATGTTTCCTTTAGTCTTTTTTGGTCTACCACTAGAGAGGGAGGTGGAGTTCTCTATCAACTTGGTGATGGGAACAAAACCAATATCTATTCTATCTTACCATATAGAACTAGTTAAATTGAAGGAACTAAATAATTAGTGGGATGAATTGGTTTCCAAATTATTTATTTAACCTAGTGTGTTTCCTTGGGAAGGACTGGTGCTTTTCACCAAGAAGGTCATTGAATCCCTTTGCTTGTGTGTTGATTACCATAATCTCAATCGGGCTATGATCAATAAAAAGTATATATTGACCTCTATTTATGATTTATTAGATCTTCTAAAGTGGGGGATTGGTTCCCTAAGATCGGTCATTAGTTTGGTTAACCCCATATCAAGATCAAGGAGTTTGAGATTTATGTGTGACTATATACTTATTATATTTTTTTATTATTTCTTAAACACCACCACTTGATTTGAGTAACCTAATTGAAATCCATATGGGTACTTTGGTTCTGATGTGGATATGGTTTTTTATGTGTTTGTGACATGTGTATGTGTGGATATATGGTTATTTAGGCATGATGATATTGAATGTAGGGCAGAGATCTAGGAGTGGTAGATGTATCATTCTTGATTATTCTTGTGTTTGGACTGGGGTGATTTGAGGAAACTATAATGAATCTAAAGTAATTATATTTAATGAATTTCATATTGTAGAGATTATGAGAGTCCTTTCTTTAATTATTGAGTTGGATACTGGTTTTCATCCATATGTATTTTAGGTTGGTGAGGTTTAAAAGGATGGACTAGTTGACCATAGAAGGGTTGACTCGATAGAGGAGGATGAGCCATAGAGGATGATTTCGTGTGATTTTTACCATCTATGAGACAAGTGATTATCCATGTGAACCCCTTTGTGTTTGGAAACTGTGTTTATTTTTATGGGGGGTCCATCCTGGTTCTGTTGATTTCCATATCTTTATTGGAAATGTTTAGGCTCTATTAATCTCTATTTTTATAACAAATTGGTTCTCTTATTCTGTATTTGAAAGTCTTGTTTTGTGTACTTAAACTATAAATAATAATAATTGAGATTCAAATAGGATGGAGATGAATAAAGATTGGATGGATGCTAATCATTTGAAAATAGAGTATGAGAATGGAGTGAAAGAGTTCACCAAGTTTTCAAAGGATCACATAAAGTATCCTTCTCAAATCTGTTGTCCATGTTCACATTGTTTTTATTCTAGACTACATACTCCAGAGGAATTGGAAGAATATTTGATATGTCACAGAATAGATCAGAGTTATAAATGTTGGAATAAACATGGAGAAAAAGTGAATGTAGCAACTTGCTGGGATAAAACTACGTTTTATGGATCAACATATATGAATACAAAAATGGATAATAAAGAAGACCATATGGAGGATGTGATTACAGCTGTCAATGATGATGAAGATCGTATTGAGGAAATGAAAAAGACAATTTAAGATGAACTCCATGATTTCCCAAAAATGTTTGAGAAGTTAATGAGTTATACAAAGATGCCATTGTATGCTGGTTGCACTAAATATTTAACATTATAAGTTGTATTAAAGTTTTATAAATTGAAAGCAGGAAACAGATGGAGTGATTTCAGTTTTACAGAACTACTTGCTCTTTTGAATAACATGCTCCCAGAAGATAATGAGCTCCCATTCCGGACATATGAAGCTAAAAGAATGATACGCTCGATGGGTATGATTTCTAAAATAATACATGCTTGCAAAAAATATTGTATATTGTTTTTCAAGGAGAAAAAATCACTTACAGAATGGAAAAAGTGTGGTGCTTCTCGATACAAGAAAGATAATTCCAATCCTACGAAATTTGTATGGTACTTACCAATCATTCCAAGGTTTAGGCATCTATATGGAAATGAAGAAACTGAAAGACAATTGTCGTGGCATGTAGATAAAAGAAATAAAGATGGGAAATTATATCATTCAGCCGACTCTCCTCAATGGAAGAAACTAGATCATGAGTATCCTGAATTTGGAAAAGTGTAGAGAAACCTTCATCTTGAGTAATCTACAGATGGAGTGAATCCTTTTGGTTTTCAAACCATCACTCATAGTGCATGGACTGTTATGTTGGTAAATTATAACTTGCCACCCTAGTTATGCATGAAGAAGAAATTCATCATGTTATCTATGCTTATATCAGGACCAAAACAACCATGTAACGATATTGAGGTTTATTTGGATCCTTTGATCAAGGATTTGAAGTTATTGTGGGATTCAGGTGTTATGTTGTATGATGCTTATAAAAGTGAATATTTTACGTTGAGAGCGATGTTGTATGGGATAATAAATGATTTCCCTACTTATGGAAATTTTTTAGGCTATAGCATTAAAGGAACTCAAGGGTGTCCCATGTGGGAAGAATATACAGAATCAATTAGGTTGAAACATTCATCAAAATCTGTGTTTCTAAGACATCATAGATTTCTACCTCATCGGCATAAGCACTGATCTTGGAAGACATCATTCAATGTTAGTTCAGAACAACACGCATCACCATCTCCACAAATAGGTGATTAGTTTTTTGAGAAATTAAAAGATGTGAACACTATTTTTGTTAAATAATTTTCAAAAAACCTTACGAAAATTGGTTGGATAAAGAGATTAGTTTTTATTGATTTACCATACTGGAATTTTTTGTACATCAGACATTTTCTTGATGTGATTTATGTAGAAAAAAATGTATGCGACAGTGTTATCAGAACATTGCTAAATACCCCTGGGAAAATAGAGGATTGAATTAAGGCAAGGTTGGACATGGTTGACATGGGAATACGAGAAGAGTTGGCTCCCGTGAAGGGTGAAAATCGAATGTTTCTTCCTCCAGCTGCTTATACTCTTTCTAGGGAGGAGAGATATCAGTTTTTCAACTTCTTCAATGAAGTAAAGGTTCCAGAGGGGTATTCATCAAATATTAAGAACAATGTGTTAATGAATGATTTGAAGTTAAAAGGTTTGAAATCACATGACTGCCATGTTTTTATGTAAGATCTAATTCCTATAATATTACGTTGCATTTTTTCCAAGAATGTTCATCATATGTTAACCAAATTTTGTTTCTTTTTCAAATCTATATGTAGCAAAGTTTTAGACCCGGCAAAATTTCCAGCTATGGAAAAAGAAATTATCATCATATTATCTATATTAGAAATGTTCTTCCCGCCAACATTCTTTGATGTGATGGTTCATTTGATGATTCACTTGGTGAGAGAGATTCGAATTTTTGGTCCTATTCACTATATATGGATGTATCCTGTTGAAATGTATATGAAGATTTTGAAAGGGTATGTCAAAAATCGAAGTCGTCTAGTGGGTTGTATAGTGGAGTGATATATTGTTGAGGAAGCCATTGAATTTTTTACCGAATACCTATCTGATTTGGAAAGCATTGGTCTCGTGAAATATCGCCACACTAGATGCATTGAGGGTGAGGGAATTTCTAGAAGAGGTGTTGTGACAATCAGTATTACAGATCGGGATCAGACCCACCTTTTTGTTTTGCATAACAGTTGGGAGGTTGCTTCATATATTGAAACTCAAAAAGAAATTCTTAAGCAGTTGAATCCATCATGGTTTGAAAAATGGTTATCAAATACACATAATCACCAGTTTATAGGATGGTTTTAGGACCATATTTTTAAGTAGTTCAATGAAAATACAAATTCATTTTCAGAACGACTTCAGTACCTAGCCACTGGACCAAGTGTGTATGTATTATCTTACATTGGTTATGTAATTAATGGTTATACATTATATATAGATGAACATGATGAAGATAGTACCATGAAAAATAGTGGAGTTACACTAGTGGCTGAAGCGATGCATGTTTCTAGTAGTAAGGACAGAAATCCAATTTATGAAAATATGTCATACTTTGGCATTATCAAACAAATATGGGAGTTGGATTATATGACATTCCAATTTCTGATTTTTTAATAAAAATGGGTTGATAACAACAGTGCTGTTAAAATAGATGAATGGGGATTTTTGAAAGTTGATTTTAGTAATGAAGGGTACAAAGACAAATAGTTTATAATGGAATCACAAGAGGTACAAGTTTTTTATGTTCCAAATCCCACAAAGCGAAAGTGGATGATTGTTCTGTTATCGTTCAAAACTACTGAAGGGTCTGATGAAAATTTAGTTGAGGACGATCCTTTCAGTGGTATGTCGCAATCATTTCACAGTGGTCCCAATGTAGATGATGTTTTGTATGTTAGAGGAGACCACAATGAAGGGATTTGGATAATCGATAGAGGTGTCAAATCCCTTCAGCCTCTGAAAAAAAGAATGCGAGTTCAATAAATAGGTTATATTTTATTTGTAATATAGATCTTATTATCTCATGCTATTATCTTATCATTACCGAATTTATGCAATCTAAATTAACTGCTCAACCACTTTTGTAGATAATGACTTCGTCACATTCTGGTGATCCTAACCTTGAGGCTGAACAAGTCTATCAAGCTGCAGTTGTTGCTCCTGCTGCGGCTGCTCACAGTGCAGAGCAACAACAAGTTTCTAAGCCCGTTGTTGCTCCTAGTGTTGAAGTCCAACAACCATCATCACATTCCGTTGCTAAAATTTCAGATGAACATATAGATGATTTTTCTATCGATGAAATCGTCAGGAATGAAGGATCGACATCACAGAAAACACAGGTGCATCGTAGTTTGATGGTGTTAGCCAAAGTTTTTAAGGCGAAAAGCAAAGGTATCAAATTTTATATTGGATGGAATGTACGAGGCCAACATGTGAATCCCAATAAGTCAATTTTTAGTAGTTACATTGGAGTTTTCACTCAGCAATTCATGCTGATTTACATAGATTCATGGAACCATGTTGTGTCTGGGATGAAGGCTGTGATCTGGGAATAAATTATGGTAACATTATTAATTTATTTCTTTAATTTACTGGAAAATAAAATAATGAAACAATGTCTTAATCTTCTCAATATCTTTTATAGTACATTTATATTAGATGATTCACACAAGGATTATGTACTAAGGCTTGCATGAAGGATTCGTCGAGGTTTTCTTACTATTTTAACAAGATGTCACCTAAAAGATTCTAAAAGTAAAATAAACCTGCACCCACCCATTGTCTACACTCACCTGATATCCCAAGAATCATGGGATGCATTTATTGGCTGTTGTGGGGATGACAAGTTTCAGGTACATTGTGAGTGCTAATATGTTGTTTAAGTATACATGTATTCATCACTTTTATTGTCAATATTTAATTTATGAAAAAGAAACTCAATACTGAAAATAAGGAACGTGCATCAAAACCAAAAAACCCATATCATAGAGAAAGGATGGGGTATGCTTCACTAGAAAAGAAAATGGTACGTATTTTAAATTTACAGTAATATTGTTAGGTGACAATAAACAAAATCATAATTATTTTTCTACGTTTATATGTAGATTGATGAGTCTGAAACCAAAGACGCTTCCATCCCACATCATGTGCTATGAAAGGAGGTATGTATAAATAAGGAATGGAATCTAGTATATGAGAACACACAAAAAGTGTGGGAAATATGTGTAAGTATGAAACGATGATAAAAATATTTGTTTTAAATTTCTATTACATAAAATTAATCAGTTATATTATTATATCCTACAGTCATAGGAATCAGATACTCCTATAGTAGATGCAAACCTATTATCGACGGCTTTGAAGCAGCAAGAACAATACAGTCGTGTCAGAGGTGTAGGGTTTGGGGTGACACCCTGAGTATATTTTGTGAAGAAAAAAATAGATGATAGAGATGAAAAATTGAAACAAATGAGCGAAAGAGTAGAAACCCTTGAAAAACGATTGCAATGGAAAAGAAAGATTCTAGCAACTTTTATGGGTGGGAAGCAAGGATAAGACACAACCCAGGAACAACCAGCATGTGAAGATCCCCCCCCCACCCCCACCAGCTTTGAGATGATCCATTCCCCTCAAAGAGCTGTCTTAGCTATGGTAGTCAATATTCTAATAATTGTTCTCATGAAATGTGAATCAGACAAACACTAATACTTTTCCTATACTGATATTCTACAGGGTGATTATGATTGTGATTTATATCTTTCAACACCCACCTATCACCTTGTAGTGAGGGCTACAGTGTTCAACATCCCAGAGGACACGCTGCATAATAGACCACTTCCGAAAGATAATCTGAAAGTGACGATTACTGTATCTCATGAGCCAAATGCATAGATACCTATTCCACTTGATGATGATGATATTCATATGGTCGAAAAGGCTATTGGGACATTCATTGCATGCCTGTCACAACTTTTAAGAGTACATGTGGACAAAGAGGCATTTATTTAGTTTTTTTCATGCTAAACCATTAACAATTAATGAAAAAGGATCTGAACCAATGAATTTTATTATAGATAGAGAAAAGGAAGGGGTTGAAAAATGTTGGCTCAAAACCATTTAAAGGATTGACCAACCAATCCCAAGGAGCTACTGAAAGCACAATAACACCACCTGTTCTCTATCCACATTTACTAGAATTAAAGACTCATGTGGATACAAAGCTAAGAGGTGGTAGTAGTCATATAGTGGTTTTCGAAAAGAATATATATGGAGAGGAAAGTCAAGATTTCGTTGCTACTAAAAATGTAAATGAGATCCTTGAAAAGAGTTGCTAGGTGTCGCAGTTGTAAATATATATATGAGGTATGTTTTCATGAATTTATTTTCTAAAAGATGATCTAATGTGAAAATTTTGACTAAATGCATTTTATATTATTGACAGACATATATATGAAAAAAAGTTGAAGGAATTTATACATGAGCCAAAATTCGGACTCATTAGTCCTCATACGACATCAATACATCTAAAAAAATTAGAGAAATAAAAAAAGAATGAAATAGTGAACAACTTTCTAAAAACATTTGAATGCAAGATTAAAAATGACAGACACTTCCTAATACCAACCATGCATGGGTAAAACTCTACGATTAAAGAATATCAATTATATTTTCACTTCTTTTATTACTGATTCCTTTTTGTGTTTTTAGGCAACATTGGATGATAATTGTGGTGAACTTGGATACTCCAAATATTTATTTTCTGGATTCAAAGAAAATATATCTATCAAACTGATCACACAAGATGGAGTTTGTGAATCTGTAAAACACTACATCGTACGTTTTAGGTCTAAACATTAAGTAATGTAATTTATATTATCTTTTATTAAGGATTATATTATGATAGGGCGGTGTCTCATTATCTTCTAAAAAAATAAATGAGGACAGGGGCTAAGCATAAGGAGGCGAACAAGTACTACGTCTGAACAAATATCAGGGTATATATAATAAAATTTAACTATCCAAACACATCTCAACACAAGTTACTTATTCTCCTAATGAATAATTTTTTTCAGTGTCCAAAACAAAAAAACGATAGTGATTGCAGTTATTATTTTTGTAAATTTTTGAAAGAGATCATTTTTCATCAACAAACTAGCATCCCTAAAGATATATTTTCAAAAACAACTACCGGTTCATTTAATTTATTTATTAATTATTTATTTTTATATTTTTCAGTACTACTCTGACTATCAAAAATCCTTATACTCACAAGACAATATAGATTTTTTCAAAAACGAGTGGGTCGCATACCTGATGGAATATTGTACACAAATAGCATGAAGATCTGACTTGGTGATGTGTACAATTGGCGGTCATTTTTTAGAGGGGTTAAGGGGATCAAAAAATGAAACTTTGTTTTATGTAAATATTTATCGGAAAATTGTAATTATTATTAAATAAAACAGCCTTTCTCCAATAAGTCATTTTTTCATTTTAACAGATGATATGCACCAGCAACATGCAATAATGATGAACCACTCAAAGTGTCTCACTTTTGTTTAAAATGGACACAATTTTAAGTGAAAACAACAAATGGCCTACGGGAATCTGACCAAACACATTAGGATTGTGTTGATTAATTAGGATAACGATCCATGGGTGTGTTAGGAACATGTAAGAGTCAACCTCACCTCAATCTGAGGCACGGTGTGGCCGGTATCACTCAAAGTGTAACTCTTTTGTTTAAAATTGACACAATTTTAAGTGAAAACAACAACTGACCTATGAAAATCCGACCAAATTATTTCATATTATCTTGATCCATTGCGAGAATGATACATGGGTCCTTTTTGATGTGTATGAGTCAACTCGGCCTCAATCCGAGGCATGGTGTGACTGGTATCACTCAAAGGGTCTCTCGTTTGTTTAAAATAGACACAATTTTAAGTGTAAACAACAAATGGCCTACAAAAATCTAACCAAAATAATTCTTATTGTCTTTATAGATTCGTAGAATGATCCATTGGTGTATTGTGGATGTTTACGAGTTAACCCCACCTCAATCTGAGGCCTGGTGTGGCTGGTATCACTCAAAGTGTGTCTCTTTTTTTAAAATGGACACAATTTTAAGTGAAAACAACAACTGGCCTAGGGAAATCTGAACAAACACATTTTTATTGTCTTGATACTTTATGAGAATGATACATGGGTTCTTTGTGACATGTACGAGTCAAATTCTCCTCAATAAGAGGCACGGTGTGGCTGGTATCACTCAAAGTGTCTCTCTTTTGTTTAAAATGGACAAAATATTAAGTGAAAACAACAACTGACCTACGGAAATCCGACCAAACACATTCTGATTATATTAATCATTTAGGATAACAATACATGAGTCCTTTTTGATGTGTACGAGTCATCCCCACCTCAATCAAAATCCCGGTGTGGTCGGTATCACTCAAAGGGTCTCTCTTTTGTTTAAAATGGACAAATTTTTAAGTGAAAACAACAACTGACGTACATAAATCCAACCAAAAAATTTCAGATTGTATTGATCCTTTAATAGAATGATCCATGGGTCCTTTGAGACATGTATGAGTCAACCCCATCTCAATCTGAGAAATGGTGTTTCCGGTATCACTCAAAGTGTCTCTCTTTTGTTTAAAATGGACACAATTTTAAGTGAAAACAACAACTTACCTACGAAAATCCAACCAAACACATTTGTATTGTCTTGATCCTATAGTAGAACTATAAATGGGTATTTTTTGATGTGTATGAGTCATCCCCATATCAATCTGAGGCACGGTGTTACCGATATCGCTCAAAGTGTCTCTCTTTTGTTTAAAATGGACACAATTTTATCTAAAAACAACAATTGACCTAAGAAATCGAACCTAATGCATTTGGACTGTATTTTTCCTTTAGGAGAATGATCCATGTGTCCATTGTGACATGTAATAGTCAACCCATCCTCAATCCAAGGCACAGTGTGGCCGGGCTCACTCAAAGGTTCTCTCTTCTGTTTGAAATGGACATATTTTTAATTGAAAACAACAACTGATGTACGGAAATCCAACTAAATGCATTTGAATTGTCCTGATCCTACAGGAGAACAATCCATGGGTCATTTTTGACATTTAAAATTCAACACCTCCTCAATATGAGGCACAGTGTGGCTGGTATCACTCAAAGTGTCTCTCTTTTGTTTAAAATGGACACAATTTTAAGTCAAAACAACAACTGACCTATGGAAATCTGACCAAATGAATTTAGATTGTATTGATATTTTAGGAGAACTATACATGGGTCATTTGAGATTATTATGATTCAACATCACCTAAATATGAGGTCTTTTGTGGCCGGTATCACTCAAAGGGTCTCTCTTTTGTTTAAAATGGACAAATTTTTAATTGAAAACAACAACTGACCTACAGAAATCTAAAAAAATGCTTTCAGATTGTATTTATCTATTATTAGAATGATAAATGGGTCTTTTGAGACATTTAATAGTAAATCATGTCCCAATCCAAGTCACGATGCTTCTAGTATCACTCAAAGTGTCTCTCTTTTGTTTAAAATGGACCCAATTTTAAGTGAAAATAACAACTGACCTACAGAAATCTGACAAAATGCATTCAGATTGTGTTGATCGTTTATGATAAAGATCCATGGGTCATTTGAAACATGTAAGAGTCAACACTACCTCAATAAAAGGCACAGTGTGGTGGGTATCACTCAAAGTGTCTCTCTTTTGTTTAAAATGGACGCAATTTTAAGTGAAAACAACAACTGACCTACGAAAATCCAACCAAATGCATTCGGATTACCTTGATCCTATAAGATAATGATCCATGTGTCCTTTGTGACATTTATGAGTCAACCTCGCCTCAATATGAGGCACAGTATGGCTGGTGTCAATCAAAGGGTCTCTCTTTTGTTTAAAATGGACAGATTTTTAATTGAAAACAACAACTAACGTATAGAAATCTGACCAAACGCATTTATATTGTCTTGATCCTATAGGAGAATGATCCATGAATTCTTTTTGATGTGTCAGATTCAATCCCACCTCAATCTAAGGCACGGTGTGGCCGGTATCACCCAAAGTGTCTCTCTTTTGTTTAAAATGGGCACAATTTTAAGTGAAAACAACAACTGACCTACAGAAATCTGACCAAACGCATTCAGATTGTATTTATATTTTAGGAGAACGATCCATGGGTCTTTTTAGATGTGTAAAATTCAACCTTTCCTCAATCTGAGGTTTGGTGTGGCCGATATCACTCAAAGGGTTTCTCTTTTGTTTAAAATGGACAGATTTTTAATTGAAAACAACAACTGACCTACCGAAATCCAACCAAATGCTTTTAGATTGTATTCATTATTTAGAAGAAAGATCCATGGGTATTTTGAGACATGTACGAGTAAACCTTTTCTCAATCTGAGGCACGGTGTTTCCGGTATCACTCAAAGTGTCTCTCTTTTTTTTAAAATCGACACAATTTTAAGTTAAAATAAAAATTGACCTATGGAAATCCAACCAAACGCATTATTATTGTCTTGATCCTTTAGTAGAACGATCTATGGTCCATTAAGACCTATAAATGTCAACCCTTCCTCATTACGATGCACATTGAGGCCGATATTACTCAAAGTCTCTCTCTTTTGTTTAAAATGGACACAATTTCAAGTGAAAACAAAAAATGAACTATAGAAATCAGACTAAACGCATTAGGATTGTCTTGATCCATTATAAGAACGATCCATGGGTCATTTGTGACATTTATGAGTCAACCCTGCCTCAATCCGAGGTACGGTATAGCCAGTATCACTCAAAGTGTCTCCCTTTTATTTAAAATGGACAAAATTTTAAGTGAAAACAACATCTGACCTATGGAAATCGGAAAAAATGCATTGTAATTGTCTTGATTATATAAGAGAACGATACATGGGTCTTTTGTGATGTATTAGAGTCCACCCTGCCTCAATCCGAGGCACGGTGTGTCCGGTATCACTCAAAGTGTCTCTCTTTTCTTTAAAATGGACACAATTTTAAGTGAAAACAACAACTGACCTACGGAAATCCAAACAAACGCATTCTGATTGTATTGATTCTTTAGTAGAACTTTCCATGGGTCCTTTTTGAAGTGTATAAGTCAACCCAGCCTCAATCTGAGGCACGGTGTAGCCGGTATCACTCAAAGGGTCTCTCATTAGTTTAAAATGGACACAATTTTAAGTGAAAACAACAACTGACATAAGGAAATCTAAAAAAACACATTCGGATTGTGTTTATCCTATAGTAAAATTGTCAACATGTCTTTTGATACATTTAAGAGTAAACCCCGCCTCAATCTGAGGAACGGTGTGGATGGTATAACTCAAAGTGTCTCTCTTTTGTTTTAAATGGACACAATCTTTAGTGAAAACTACAACTGACCTATGACCTGGACACCCCCCACTCCTCTGGACACACCCACCCCCTGGAAAGCCCCCTCACCCCCATGGACACCCCCACCCCCCTAGACACGCCCATGGACAGCCCCCCCCCCCCACCCCACTGTGGAAAGCCCCCCCCCAGACACCCCCCACCCCCGGACACCCCCACCCCCTGGACAACCACCACCCCCTGGACGGCACCCCCAACCCTCCTAGACACCACCCCACCACCTGGATACCCCCCACCCCTTGGACACCCCCCCCCCCACCCATGGAAGGCCACCCCCACCCTCTCGGACACTACCCCACCCCCCTTGGACAACCCCACCAACCCCCTGGAAAGCCCCCCCCCCCACATACACACACACACTGGACACCATCCCACCCACGGACACACCATAAACACCACCCCCCACCACCTAGACACCCCCATCCTTGGACACCACCACCCCCCCCCCCTGGACAGCCCCCCCAACCTCCTGGACCGCCCCAACCCCGCTGGACACCCCCCACCCCCTGGACACCCCTATCCCCCCGGACACCCACATCCCACTCTCCTGGACACCACCCCACCCCCCTTGGATAGCCCCACTAACCCCCCGGACCGACCCCACCCCCCAGACACCCCCACCCCTAGAAATTCGTCCTGACACTCGGGACACCAGCCCACCCCCCCACCCTGGACACCCCCATGAACACCCCCCCCCCCTCACCTGGACACCCTCCCCCCCACCCCCTGGACACCCCCACCCTCCTTGAACAGCCCCATAACCTCCTGGACCTCCCCCCACCCCCCTGGACACCATTTCCCCCTCGGACACCACCATCCTCCCGGACACCCCTTACCCCCCATGGACAGCAACCCCAAACCCCTGAACAGCCCCCCCAACCCCCTGAATTCTGAATTGAATTCTTTAGGTACTTAATTAACTTATGAATTGTGTGTTAATGGTGTATGGGTATACTTTTTGTATGGGTATACTTGGTCTAATTAGATTATAATTTATGTGTTAATTTTATATGGGTATACTTTGTCTAATTAGATTAATGAGATGATAAATTTTTTGCAGGTGTTTGGGTGTGCTGCTGCATATTTTTTTGTAGCAGCAGACATGGAATTTATCAGCGCTGATAAAGGGGGCCTTTATCGGCGCTAAAAAAGAGATGATGAAATCCACCTTTATCAGTGCTAAAAAGGTGCTGATAAACTTTACCTTTATAATCACTAAAAAACACTAATAAAGGATTTGTTTATCAGTGCTAAAAGAGCGCTGATAAAACACACATTTATCAGAGCATTTTTAGTGCTGATAAAGGGCCTTTTATCATCACCTTTTTAGTGCTGATAAAGTCCCCCTTTATCAGTGTGTTTTTGGAACTGATAAAGTACCTCTTTGTCAGCTCTCAATAAGAGCTGATAAAGGTGACCCCCCCCCCATTATCAGCTCTGAACTTTATAGTGATTTTTATCGCTGATAAAGCCTGTTTTGAGCACTGATAAAGACCGTTTTTGTAGTAGTGTTACCATGAGAATTTTTCTTTGTCCCATTAATTATTTTTATAAAAATATAATCTAAGGCTACTTCATGTACAATGGTTAGGGGAAATTGACAATGGCAGCTAGAAGGAATTCGTGTGGGAAAAACTAGACAGAGTAAATAGAAAGAACCTCGTACTAATTGGAACTAATGTTAAAATGAATGTGGATGGAATCTTTAAAGGGGCCATCATGGGGATGCAACTTCTACGAGTGATAATTTTGAGATTTGGGGCAATACGAATGAAAAATCACACAATTATTTCTACAGAATAATGATCTAAATACTTATTATAAAATTAATCAACATGATTTTATAAAATAATTTTCATACTATTTAATAGATTAAGAAATTTAAATTGAAGAAATAAAAATTTTATGATAATTTTTTAAAAAATTATGATGAGTTAATCAATAATTATTTTAACTAGTATAAATTACATTAACATGATAAATATAATAGTTAGAAATATTTACAATCATGATTAATATTATATATGTTCATATAGGATTATTTATTTTTTTTTAAAAATATATTAATAGTTAATGTACATAGTAACATATTAATGAAATTAAAATAATGAATCAACTCTTTGGTTTAATCTCTCTCTAGTCAATATTTTTTTTTAAATAACATCCATATTTTGAGGGAAAATTGGAATCATATAGAGATACAGGTTTTGGACAAAGGGTATGGGGGATTTTTGAGAGAGGAGGAATTATATAAAAATCTATTAGAATGGGAGTGTTTTCATATTTAAGAGTAAATAAATTTATAAATTAAAATTTTATTAATTTTGTAAAAAATAGAAGAAAATATAAAATTAATAAAAATAATTGGGGGCAATAAGTAACATAAAGATCGATATATAAAGTGGATAGGAATAGATAGTGTAGGAGGAGTTAATAGAGGAGAAAATTAGAAGAATCTTTTATAACTATAAAAACAAATAATATGACTAGGTGTGTGGTATAACCTATAAAAACTATGGTAATGGGATAGTGGGATGGGTAATAAACCAGTCCCCAGACATTGAATGAAGTTAATGTTGGATCGTTGAATTCTATTGTAGATCAAGGAAAAATTAACATGAGGTTGTGGTTGAGGGATATTGAGAAGAAAAAAATGGTTCAAAATGTTCAAACCCTTTATAAATATTAAAAATTGTCAACTATCAAAAAAGTAAGATCCATGCATTTTTTGAGTAATATCGGGCTTGTGTTTAGGTAATTTTTATGTTATTTCAATACCTTGGGGTTTTTGTACGGCTTCAGGTATGTTTGGGTGATGTTTTTAAGAAACAAGGGAAGACATTGGTTGTGCACAGTTAGCGAAGGGTTAGGGAAAAACGTGCACAAGATAACCATGCAGAAAGTGGAGGTCGGCATAGTTGGCACAATGTTTTATTAACCATGTTTCATCAGGTCTTAAGTGCAGTGGAAGACTACATGGTTGGTGCATAGTTATAGCCTAACCGTGCAGACTCTATGTTGAAACTATTTGTGCGGAGAAGTTTAATCCTAAAATTGGTTTTAGAACTAATCAAACCCCCAAAACACCTATAATTCGACATTGGATTGGGCTGTAAATCTTCTAGGTGTTCCCAAATCCTTTCGGAGGGTTTCCAAGGCAATCCAAAACTCGTTCATTGAGATCGAATGCCCGGATTGAAGATCATCTCTCCTCTCGATAAGTGGATTTCATCCTAATTCTTCTCAATTCTTTATCTTATCCTTTCTAGATATTTTCAAATAAAATAAACCCCATTTTCATAGATATAAACTTATGATTTTATTTCTAGATATATTATTGTCGATCTAGATCTAGTTTTACATGATCTTGATGTTTTTATCTTAATTTTGGCCTAGGGATTCAGATTTCAAGCTTGAGAGGCGTCATTGTCCCATCTGGATTTTGTGGATTTCTGTTAGGCTAGCATCCATCAATAAACTGTGGTAGGTGGTCTAAATAGAACTCCCATAGTCATGATTTATGATATGTTAATGCGAGTTTATGATTTTTATGATTACCTAGATAAATGATTTTCTAAATTCGAGTAATTAGGGAAGTGGAATTTAATTGTGTTTTCCTTGGTGGTTAATTGATAATTGAATCATTGAAAAAATGAATAGGGTTTCCCAAATTGATATTTTGAGATTTTTTATGGTTTGAGATATTGTAATTGAGATATTGAATTGTTGTGTCCAGATAAATAATTTTGGGGAATTAATTATGAAATAATGATGTTGGATATCTATGAAAATTAATTGTGATATTAATTATGTTCCATGGTGTTTACCAAAGATAATAAATTGAGATAATTAATTATGTGTAATGATTTGATCAAAGTTAATTAATTGTGATAATTAATTTTGACATGTTGAGATTTGATATGGATAATTAATTGTGAAGAAATCATTATCGAATGAGAATCATGTTAATTGATTAATTATTTTATAAATTAATTAGTGTGTTATGTTCTACGTTAATTATTAAATTAACTAATTGGATTTGAAATGATTAACTAATCATTGGGTTAGCAATTTAATGATGTGGTAAATTCTTGTGAATTAATGAAGGATTAACTGGATGAGATTTTTGTTGTTCTGAACATGGTGCTCTAGATAGATTAGAATTTGGAACTTTTATATAGTGTTCCTCCCAAATTGTAATTCAAGAGGTATATTACGGGGTTCTATGAATGATGACCGACACAGAATAAGAAAAGGACTAGTGGGAATGATGAACTACCCTCAAAGAGATTTTAGTGTGTTAAGAATGACAACCTACACTCAATGATATTTTAGGGTTGTATGAATGGTGACCTACCCCAAATGAATGGTAATTATGAATGATGATTCAAACGAGATTTAGGGTTCTAGGAATGATGACCTACACCTAATGGTTAATGATATTGAATGATGATTCAAATGGGAAATATAAGTTGAACTCTGCCCAATGTAATGATTAATGATTAAATGACAATGTGATAACTGTTTAAATTATCCATCATGGTTATTGCTTTATAAAACATCATACAATACCTTTTGATTGGACTCTTCTTTGACACCATTGGTGGTGACCTACCATGTTGTACTCACACTCTATTTGGGTTGCCTGATCAACACCCAATAAGAAATTTTTGTTGCTCGACAAGATAAGGGAAAGGCCCTGGGATAGGTTGTTGTTTGGGATTAGAGAATAGGAGAGGGAACCTGACATGGATTGGCCCCCACATGGGGGTCTTTGTGTTATTAAATTTAGTTTCATTATAGAAATTTGACCTTTGTATTTTCATATAATTTTTTACCTTTAAGTGGAGTATTGTATCTTCATGTTTTTCATATCATATGACTTGTATTTGTTCTACTTATTTATACACTTCCGCACTTGGTTATTGTTATTTTCTTATATTGGTGTTTTTTATGATAAAATATGGTATTGTATCTCTGTGACTGACATACTAGACCCTTGCCGCTATTTATAAACCTCTAAAGTAAGGGGGTGCTTGAGGGAATGCGGCCAACCGGGTCGGGGCATCGATCAGTGGCTCCCAGGTTGGGACATCAGAAAGTTGTATCATAGGAGTATTCATGTATTTCTTCTTAATTTTTATTAATAATTTGGGAATGGTATATATGAGACTAGAAAGAGTTGGGGCTTGGTAATGAGCTCATGCATGGGACTTACCAACCCATGTATGGGGGGAAATCCCAGTACTCTCGGTGGGATTGATGTGATTATTGTTTGTGGTTACAGTTGGATATTATTAAACCTTGTGTGATGAACATTTGGTGTGTTGTGATATTTGTTTTAAAAATTGTTGGATTTGGATTTGTGGCCTAAATAGGGATGATAGTTGAGTCTGCAGGCATCATCCTAGGAACTTAGGGTTGTTGTGACAAGCATATTCTAGGCACTCACGGGAAAACAGGTTATGGGTATGTTGTTGAACATGAAATATTTCCACATGTAGTGAGACTGAAATAATGATGAAAACTGAGAATAAATGGGTTTATAATGAGAACCTTGATTTATTGAATGATTTTGGTAAATTAATTAATTTTTTAATTAATTATTTTTAGATAATGTGAATAATTAATGGTTTAATTAATTAATGAGAATGAAAGTACCCTTGTAAACCAAGACCTAGGATTATGATGGCTAAGGGCCCTGATAAGGCCTCCTTTTTTATGATGTGGTGATAAAAATGTGGAAAGGACATGTGGAATATTTTTGGGTTTGTTTCTTCTTTGTCGTTAATGTTATAATGTTTCATTATGAAACTTGAGATGTGTGTTTGGATTTATAGAGATTTGCATCCACGATTCTTTTTGGGGGACAGGGCAAGGGGTATGGGTCAGAATAATCTTCTGGACATGTAGAAGGAGGCACCATTGGTTCAAGATGAGGAGAAAGTAGAACATTTATGAGATTAAATATCTCATTTCATGCAGTTCGTTGAGAGGGACCTAGGGCGAGTTCAGAAAAGCATGTTTGAGTTGAAAAGAGAGTTTTAACTACAACACCCTCTCATATTTAATGGAGAGGTTGGACCTTATAGAGATAAATTTTAGATTGAATACAAAGAGAGGTTACATGACCATTTAGAGAATTGGGATTAGAGGAGGTTCATGTTGGCTACTTATATGATATGGGGTTCTGTGAAGCACTGGTGGGACATTTAGGTACGATCTAGACAGACTGATGAGATGTTATATAAGGGCTTTCTAGAGATTTTCATGGAACAATTATATCAAGATATGGTGAGATAAGAGAAGGCATCATATTTAATTCATATGACCCCAAAAATCATGTCTCTAATGGAGTACGCTTGACATTTCACAGATTTAGAGCATTTTTCTATAGCTTTGACAGCTGATGAGGCTTCCTGAGAAAAATAGTTTCAAGATGGATCTAATTTTCAAATTAATTTACATTTGAATATTATTATGTTCAATAAATTCTAAGAAGTGTTTAGTCATTATTTTATTTCAGATGGGAACCTAATGGAGGCTTCCAGTACTGGACAGGTTACCGGACGATCAGAGAGTGTGCCTTCTAAGAGAAGGAAGAATTGTCTGAAGAATCTTAGTTAGGGAAGTGGAAAGCAAGGTGGACATTTAGGAGGAATAGTAGCACCATATGTTACACATGTGATTTTATACTAAAGCGGTATATAGGGAAACTATCATAAATATTATACTCGACTACCAGGGGAGTGCCATTTTTGTGGCAAGATTTGGCAACTATTGATGTTCTGCAGGAAGTAGTGACAAGATGGTTCTAAGTGAGAATCTTCTCAGAGTTATAGTGTGGAAAGGGGGTTTTCTATTCCATATAGGTATTTTAGTTGGATTTCTACTGAAAGAGGAGGCATGGGTAGTGGACGCGGTGCTTCATGGTATTATCACCCATATCATTAGGGTGGTGCTACTCATGGGAGTTAGACAACACTACATGGTATAGGGGAAGGACATTTACATGAAGTGCAGCCTACACATGTGGAGAGAGAGGCTATTCCATCGATAGTGAGAGGTACTATTCATGTTTCATTTACTTTAGCTCCTAACTTGTTAGATACCAGTTCCTCTCATTCCTCCATATATTCAAATCATGTTAAAGGATTGAACCTGGAGGTGGACTCCATAAATAGGATGATGAATATCGATAAACCATTGGGAACATGGACTGGGGATATCATTTTATGCAAATGATATTCTATAGAGATTAGAGGGTACGGTTTCCTTTTGGATATTTATGTCCTTGATATAACAGGATTTAACCTAATTGTGGGTATGGAGTCGCTAGTCTCATACTGAGCCCACATAGATTGTTACCGCAGGAGAGTGACCTTTGTATCTCCTAAGGGTTATTAGTATGTTCATCATTGGGAATGGGATATCCATGCAAGCCCATATGATCTAATTACCCAGCAATTGGGATAGATCACAACCTAATTTTCTAGTCTTTTGTTGGATGATGGTAGTGGTAAGAAATAAGTCCTTCCATCGGTAGTATTGATACTTTAGGATGTCTTTCCGGAAAAATTTATAGGGTTGGCACTTGAGAGTGATGTGGAATTGACAATTGTGCTCATTCTAAGGGCTAATCCAGTATCTATTCCACCTTACAAAATGGTACCGACTGAGCTTTAAAATCTCATAGTGTAGTTGGAGGACATGGAGGACAACGGATTTATCGGTCCAAGTACGCCACCTTGGGGATATCCATTTTTTTAAAGAATGAATATTGGAGTTTAAACTTGTATGTCAATGTAAAATGATCGTGAAGAACCGATATCCTCTTCAGCATATCGATGATCAGTTTGACCAGCTAAAGGGGGATTCTGTGTTTTCAAATATTAATCTGAGATCAGGGTATCATCAAGTGAGTTTTCGGACC
Organism: Viscum album; assembly: GCA_963277665.1. Lineage (NCBI taxonomy): Eukaryota > Viridiplantae > Streptophyta > Magnoliopsida > Santalales > Viscaceae > Viscum > Viscum album. Next base: position 1,868,245,393 of record OY728131.1, read on the forward strand.
TCTAATATAATAAGAACTACTTTCAGAATAACGTATGGCCTCTCTAAGTTTTTGAAAACTTTGTTTGGGTTGACAAATGCTCCCACTTTTTTATGTCCTTGATGAACAGATTTATTCATCCATACCTAGATCATTTTTTCATGGTGTTCGTGGACATCATCTTTGTGTATTCTAATACTCATGACAATCATTCCCCACATCTTGATAATATTATAGGTAGACTGAGAGAATATCGAATATACGCCACTCAAACTAAATGTCAGTTTTGAATCGACATGGTACACTTTTTGGGGCACATCATCTCAGAAGAAGGTGTGGTAGTGGACCCTGAAAAAGTGCGGGTAGTGATTTCTAGCGAGAAACCCAATAATTTCATTGATATTTGAAGCTTTTTGGGATTAATAGGTTATTACAGGAGGTTCATCATAGACTTTTCCCATTTAAAAGCACCACTCATATGTTTGACAAAGAAAGGTATAATGTATGATTAGATAGAATCATGTGACAATTCATTCTAGGACTTGAAAGAGCGTTTGACATCAACACCAATTTTGATTCTTGATTCGGGTGAGGAGTATGTGGTGTATAGTGAATCTTTTAGGATCGAACTTAGAGCATTGTTGATACAAGCGGATCGAGCCTTTTCTTATGGGTCACAGTATTTGAGGCCACATGAACAGAATTACCCTACACATGACCTCGAGTTGGAAGTAGTGGTTTATTATCCTATTTTTAGGCTAAACTATCTTTTAGATAAAAAGTTTATAGTTTTTACAGATCACAAAATATTGAAGTATATATTTTCACTGCATGACATGAATATTTGGAAGTGAATATGGGTATAATATAGGTAGTCATTTGATATTGAACCGGGATATACACCTAGAAAAGGGAACTATGTGGCTGATGCCTTGAGTAGGAAAAATAAGACTCAGTTGGTAAATGAGTCGAGTGTAGTGTGGATGATGATGATTTTGCTTGTGGAAATGTGTTTGGTAGTTCAGGAGAGTCAGTAGAGGATGAATTTGGTTTCTATAGTAGTGGAGTCTACATTCATAAGACGAATCTTGGAAAGATAGTATGAGGATCTATAGTGTTTAGCCTTAAGGGAAAGCCTTGAAGGTGGGGAGATACCTTCAGATAGAATAATAGACAAAGATTATATCCTCTATGTGAAAAATCTGGTTATTGTGTCTATTAGTATGTGGTAATAACTCATGCGATAATTACATTCATCATGTTGGGGGGTACATCTAAGGGTGATAATAATGTACTATGACCTACGACCACTATTTTTATGTCGAGTCATGAATAAGGAAAGATCAGGTCTCGTAGCGGGATGATTCACCAGTTAGTAGGTGATGGCAGAGCATCAACAATCTGGAGGCCTATTACAACTGTTACCTATTCCGGAATGGATGTTGGAGGAAATTAATATGGATTTCTTGGTAGGACATTGATAGACTCTAAAAAATAATTATGCTCTTTGTGTCATTTCGGGTCAACTAAATAATGTAGTATGATTCTTTCTTATCAGGGAAACATTTACTATAGAGCAGTTGGGAGAACAGTACATGGGAGAAATATTTTGTTATCATGGGGTGCCACGGTCTATAGTTTCGGATCTTGATTCTTACTTTACATCATTCTTCTTGTAGGGATTACAGAAGGCGTTTGGTATACAGGTTCTGTTATGTATGGCCTTCCACCCATAGACAGATGGGAAGTCAAGGCTTACCATATAGGTGCTACTAGATATGATGTGAGCATGTGTTCTTGATTTTGGTTGTTCTTAAGATAAGCACTTATAATTATTGGAGTTCACATATAACTACATTTAGTAGTAAACTATAGAGATGGAACCATATTATTATCATTATATTGACCTTCTAGATCACTAGTATATTGGTTATACATGGGTGAGTTAGAGCTGTTGGAATCGAGTCTCGTTCAGAAGACATCAATGAAGGTACAGATGATTCGGAAACATTTTTCTATAGAACATAGTATACAGAAGTCGTATGTTGATAGATATAGATGACCCCTATATTTTAAAAATGGTGATTACGTATTCCTTCTGGTTTTACGTAGATTGGGTTACCACAAGATACAGAGGTAGGGAAAGTTGGCACACATGTTTGTTGGACCGTTTGAGGTGCTGGAGATAATCGGGTTGTTGGTGTACCGATTAACACTTCCATATAAATTTAGTTCAATGAATGGTGTTTTACATGAGTCACAACTATGATGGTATCACCACAATCCTTCTCAGGTGATTGATGGAGAAGAGTTTGATCTCGAGATAGATGCATCCTTTGAGGAGTATCTGAAATGTGTGTTGGGTCGCAGTGAGAAAGTTTTATGGGGAAGGGTCGTGCCTTCAGATCATGTGTTATGGAAACATGGAAGTTTTAAATAAAATACTTTGTAAATAGAAGTAGACATGAGGGATCAATGGAACAATCATTTTGGCTCAAAATCATAGAGAAGGTTGGGAGTGGAGCTCAAGAACGAGCTGATATTAGGTGTGGAGTTTGTAAGATCCCAAACTTTTCTAGATAAATCAAGGGGTTGTTCTTAGGTACTTTTTGTTCTTATTTTTTTATCATTGGGTTAGTGTAGAGCTTGGGGTGTGTTTGGTTGATCAATGTAAGAAACTCTGTGTTCGGTTAACTTTAATCTGAAATTTGGTTTTAAAACCTCCAGACTCCCCCACCCAACCCCTATAATTAGATCTAGGATAAGGATGGGAAATTTCTAGGTGTTCCCAAGTCATTATGGAGGGATTTCATGGGGATTCGAACACCATTCTTCGAGATCGAAATCCCGAATTAAAGTTCATCTCTCCTCTCGGTAAGTGAATTTCATTCTGATGATTCTCCAGTTCATTATATTATCTTTTCTAGACCTTTTCATGGAATATATCCCACATTATCTTGATATAAAACTATGGTTTGAGACTTAGATTTTAGATTGTGGATCCAGATCTAGTTTTACATGATCTTGATGATTTTTATCTTAATTATGGTTTAAGGATTTAGATTTGAATCTTGATAGATGATGTTTTTCCACTTGGGTTTTGGGGATTTCTTATAGGAAAAATTCCATCAATAAACTAAGGTAAGTAGTTTAAATCGAACTTTCATAGTCAATATTTATGATAATTTAATGTGATTTTATGATTTTTTGGATTCCCTTGAAAAATTATTTCTTAAATTGGAGTAATTAGGAAAGTGGAATCGAATTGAGTTTTATGCTATTGTTAATTGATAATTGAAACATGGAACAACTGAAGGGAGTTACCCAAATAGATATTGGGATATTGGTTATGGGTTGAGATAATGTAACTGAGATATTTAATTGTTATGTTAAGGTAAATAAATTTGGGAATTATTTATGAAATAATGATATTCTCTATGTAAGAAATTTAATTTTGATAATTAATTATGTTCCATGGTGTTGACCAAAGATAATTAATTAAGAGAAATAATTATGTTCGATGACGTGATCGAAGATAATTAATTATGATAATTAATAATGACATGTCGAGACATGTTATGGATAATTAATTATGAATAATTAATTATGGAATAAGAATTGTGTTGATTGATTAATTAATTGGTGAATTAATTAATGGTTTATGTGCTTAGTTAATTATAGAGTTGACTAATGGACTTTGATATGATTAACTAATTGTATGGTTAGTAATAGAATGTTTTGCAAAATTATTTTGAATTAATGACTGATTAAATGGATGAGATTTATGTGGTTTTAGATATGGTGTTCTAGACTGATTTGAAGTTGGGACATGGACATCGCATTCTTCCCCAATACTTATCCAAGAATGATATTATGGGGTTCTAGTCATGAATACCTACACAAAATGAGAAAAAAAGTGCTAGGAATGATGAAAAACACTGAACTAGATTTTTAGGTGTTAAGAATGAAAACCTACACTCAACAGGATTTTAGGGTTTAAAGAATGGATAATTACACCAAATGAATGATAATAATGAATAATGACTCAAAAGAGATTTTGGGTGATATGCATGATGACCTACACTAAATGGTTAATTATATTGAATGATGATTTGATTGGGAAACATAAGTTAAACATGGCCTAATGTGATGATTAATGATTAAATAACAATGTGATAACTATTTAAATTATTCATTATATATATTAATTCATAAAACTACATGCACTATATTTTGATTGGACTCGTTTTATACACCTTTTATGGTGGCCTACGGAGTTATACTCACACCCTATTCGGGCTGCCAGATCGGCACCCGAGTAGAATTTGTTATTGCAGGACCTGATAAGAGAAAGTACCTAGGATAGGTTGTTATTTGGGATTAGATCATGGGAGAAGGAACTGGACGTGGTTCATGATCGGCTTGGGTGTCGTTTTTCCTTTTCATTTATTTTCATTGTAGAAATTTGACACTAGAATTTTCGTATCGTGTTTTACCTTTCATTTGAGTATTATATGTTCATGTTTTGGTTATCACATGACATGGATTTTTTATGGTTATTTATAGGCTTCCACACATGGTTATTGTAATTTTATTCTGTTGGTTTGATATTATAATAAAATAATGTATAGTCTCCCCTAGACTGACTTACCAGAACCTCACTTCTTGTCAGCACCCTCTGGTGTACGGGGAGACATGCTTGAGGGCATGTGGCCAACCGGGTTGGGGAACTATTTAGTGGTTCTCGGTTTGGGAAATCACAAAGTGGAATAAGAGGAGTTTTCCTTTAGTTCTTCTCCATTTGTCTTACTATTTTGGGAATGGTATACATGAGACTTGGAAGAGTCAAGGCTTGGTAATGAGCTCAGGCATGGGAGTTGTAAACCCATGTACGGGGGAAATTTTGATTACTCAGGGTGGGATCGTTTTCATTGTTGACTGTTGTTAGAGTTGGATAATATTTCACCTTGGTTCATTCACTTATGGTGTGATGTGATATTTGATTTGTAAATTTTTGGATTTCATTTAATGGGATAAAAAGGCACAATAGTTGAGTCTGTATGCATCATCCTAGGATCTCAGGGTTGTTGTCGCATGCATCATTATAGGAACTCACCGTAAAATAGGTTATGGGTATGTTGATGTACATGACCTATTTTTCCTTGTAGTGAGATTTAAATAATTATAAAAATTGTGAATCAATGGGAGTCTGATGAGAACCTTGATTGAAGAAATAAGTTTGGTAAATTAAGTAATTGATGAATTAATTAATTTTAGATAATGTGATTAATTAATTGTTAAATTAATTAATGAGAATGATAATACCCTTTTTAACCAAGATATAGGATTAGTATGGTTAAGGGTAGTTTTATGGCCTCAGTGTTGACTGTGTGGTGAGGAAAAGGGGGAACAGACATGTAGAAACTTGTTGGGTATGTTTATTCTCTTTCGATAATGTTATAAGTTTAAATTATGAAAACTGATATGTGTGTTTGGATTTGAAGAGGCATTCATCCATGATTCTTGTTAAGGGAGAGACCGAGGGGTATGGCCCAGAATGAACTTCCAGACAGGGAGCTTGAGGCACCATTGGTGTAAGATGAGAAGGAAGGGGAATAGTTCTGAGATGACATTGCTTGTTTCATGTAGTTCAAGGAGAGGGACCCAAGGTTGATTCAGAAAAACATGTCTGAGTTGACAAGAGATTTCCTGCTGTAGTACCCTTCTACTTTTATTGAAGAGGGTGGACCTGATGGAGATGAATTTTGGATTGAATCCCTAGAGATGATACTTGACCATTAAGGGACTTCAGGTGATAAGAGGGTCAATTTGGCTTCATATATGGTGTGGGGTTCATCAAAGCATTGGTGGGACATTTAGGTACGATCTGGATAGATTGATGAGATGTTATGGAATGACATTACGGAGAAGTTTGTGGTACACTTATATCTAGACATGCTAAGATAAATGAAGGCTTCATAGTTTTTTCATCTGACAAAGGGAAGAAAGTACACAATGGTGTATGTTGGGTGTTTCACATATTTATTTCATTTTAATCTAACTTTGGTTGAATATGAGGCTTCTTTAGAAAAAAAAATTTGATGGACTTAAATGTGAAATTCTTTACCATGTGAATATATTTAGGATGAATAAATTCTCAGAATTGGTTAATAAGGATCTCATTTCATAATTGAAGATGAAAGAGGATTCTAGTACAGAATAGGTAACTAATTGATCAGGGAGGGTGCCTTCTAAGAGTAGGAATCTTCGTCATGAGAATATTTGGTAGGATAGTGGAAAGCAATGTGTATAGCGAGGTAAAATAGTTTTACCAAATCATACTCATGTGCTTTTCCACTAGTGCGGTAGGTAAGGACACTATTGTAGAAATTTTCCACAACCACCAATGGAGTGCCAGTTTTGTTGCATTATGGGGAACATATAGAAGTTATATAGGAAGCAACCACATGCTGGTGATGAGGGAGCATCTACTCATACTTAGAGTGTGGGAAGGGGGACTTCTTCACAATACAAGTATGGATGTTGGAGTTCTTCTGACATATGTGATAGAAGAAGTGGATATGGTGCTTCAGGGTACAAGGACCAGTATTAGAAAGGTGGTGTTCCACAAGGTAGTCAGACGACCCCCAAGTAAGAGGGGTAGGATAGTTACATGCAGATAAGTTAGCACTTGTAGGGGGGAGAGCCTGGTCCATCTACAATGATAGTTATTTTTTGTTGCATCTATGTTATATACAGTCTTAATAGATAATGGTGCCTTTCATTTCTTTATATCATCAAATCATGTTAATGGATTGAACTTGGAGGTGGAGTCCATATGTGGGATGATGAATATTGATACACCATTGGGAGCATGGACTAGTGATATCAGTTTATGAAAAGGATGTTCTCTAGATATCGGAGTGAACCATTTCCTTTGGGATATTAATCTTCTATATATAACAGGATTCGACCTGATTATGGGTATGGACTGGATAGTCATATACTAATCCCACAATAATTGTTACCATAAGATACTGACCTTTGTATCCCCTAAGGTGACCAGTATGTTCACCATGGATAATGGGATATCCATGCAAGTCAAGCTGATCCAATTACTCCGAAACTAGGAGAGCTCACAACCAATGTTATCATATTTTTCTGGATGATGGGAGTGGTTTGAAATATGTCGTTCCATTGGAATTTGAACTATTTCAAGATTTTATTCTTGAAAAAATTTCATGGTTTCCACCTGAGAGTGATGTGGAATTCACAATTAAGCTTGTCCTAGGGGATTAATGAGTATCTATTACACCTTATGGGATGGAACTGACTGAGCTTCAACATCTCAAAACATAGTTGGATGATTTTAAAGATAAAGTATTAAGCAGTCCAAGTATGATTCCTAGGGGATCACCAGTTTTGTTTTCAAAGAAGGCCGATGGAAATTTAAACTTATGTGTCTATTATTGGAAGTTTGATAAAATTTCCATGAAGAAATAATATCTTCTTCTGTGTATTGATGATCTAATTGGAAATAAAAAGAGGGAATCTGTGTTTTTCATGATATATCTGAGATTAAGGAATCATCAAGTGAGAGTTCGAACCAGTGATATACCAAGAAATATTTTTAGAGGAAGTTATGGCCACTTTGAGTTTTTCATAATTCTATTTTGGTTTACAAATTCTCTAGCAGTTTTAATGGAATTGATGAATAGGATATTTCATCCATACCTATATCAGTTTTTGGTGGTGTTTGTGGACATCATCTTTGTGTACACTAAGACTCATGATGATCGTTCCCAACATATTGACATCATCATGGGTACACTGAGAGAACATAATCTATATGCCAAGATATCTAAATGTCATTTTTGGAATCATAGGCTAAAATTTTTAGGTCACATTATCTCAGAAGAAGGTGTGATTATGGACCTCGAAAAAGTGATGACAATGATTTCGTAGGAGTATCACAAGAATGTATTTGATATTCAATGCTTTTGGGGATTATATGGTTAGTAAAAGAGGTTGAACCTAGACATTTACCATTTGGAAGAACCACTTATAGGGTTTACAATGAAAGAGATAAATTTTTATTGGACAAAATCATGTGATAATGGTTTCTAGGATTTGATATAGTGCTTGAATTCAGCACCAATTTTGATCTTACCCGAGTCAGGTGAGGAGTACATGGTGTATTGTGACACTTCTGGGATCAGACATGGAGCTTTGTTGATGATAGGGGATCAATTCATTTCTTATAGGTCTTAGTAGTTGAGACCACATGAATGTAATTACCCTACACAATACCATGATTTGGCATTAGTGGTTTATGATCTTAATTGTTGGAGACGCAATCTTTTGGGTGAATAGTTTACAGTTTTTGTAGGCCAAAATAGATTTATGTATTTATTTTCAAAGCACGAATTGAATCTTCAACTGTGAACATGGGTAAAATATATGTATTATATTGATTTTGAAATGGAAAATACACCCGAAATGGGAAACATTGTGGATGATGCCTTAAGTTGGAAAACTCATACTCAGTTGGTACATGGCAGAGTGGACAATGATGACTTTTCCTATGGAAATGAATGTGGTAGTTTAGGATAGTCAAGAGTGGATGACTCTGGTTTCTATAGCAGTGGATTCTACACTCTTGATACAAATCAAGGATAAGCAGTAAGGCGATCTAGAGTGTCTATCCCTAAGAGAAATCCATAAAGGTGGGGAGACACCTTCAGATTAGATAATAGATGATCACGAGACCATCTATTTGAAAAATTGTGTTGTTGTTCTTATGATTATGTGAGAGTAACTCAAGTGAGAGTTTCATGATTCAAGGTGGGCAGTACATCATGGTGTGATAGAAATGTACCATGGCCTACAATGATTGTTTTGGGGGGTAGGCATGAAAAAGGAAATAGTAGGGGTCATAGCGATTTTTTCTACCTATTAGTAGGTGAATGCATTGCATCAAAAACCTGGATTCCTATTGAAACTATTACTGATTATATAATGGATGTGGGATGAAATGACTCTAGAATTCATGGGAGGTCATTCAAATACTCTTAGGAAGAATTATTCCATTTGAGTCACTAAGGATTGACTAACGAAGGTAGAACACTTTTTTTCTATCATAGAAACCATTATAGTAGAGCCGTTGGGAAAACTATACATGAGAGAGATAGTAAGTTTTCTTTGGGTTCCAAAGGATATCGTTTCAGATCATGATTTGTGCTTTATTTCATGATTCAACCAAGTCTTATAGAAGGCGCATGGCATATAGGTTTTTTTATGCACAACCTTCCACCAACAGAAATATGTGTAGTCATAGCGTACTATATAGGTGTTAGAGGATATGATGCGAGCAAGTGTGCTTTACATTGGTGGTTATTGGGAGAAGAAATTAGATTTAGTGAAGTTCTCCTATAATGACAGTAATCAGGAAACTATAAAATTGGCACCATATGAAGAACATTATGGTATAATTTTTAGATCACAACTATATTGGTAAGAGGAGGGTGAGTGAGATATTTTGGGACCGAGTCTCATTCCAGAGACATCAAATAAGGTATATTTGATTTAGAAATGTATGGATATGGCTCAGAGTAGGCAGAAGTCGTATGTTGATAGATGGAGATGACCCCTAGAGTTTATGAAGGGTGATTGTGTGTTCCTTCAGGTGTCTCATATATTGGGTCGCCGTAGGATATGGAGGAAGGTAATGTTGGTTGCCAGGTTTGTGGGACCGTTTGAGGTGCTGGAGGGAATCATTCCATTGGCGTACTGATTAGTATTTCCTTGAAAATTTAGTGATATTCATGATTTTTCCCATGTTTCACAATGACGATGGTTTCAATCTATCCCTTCTCACGTGATTGATATAAAAGAGGGTGATCGTGAGATAGATGTGTCCTTTGAGGAGAATCTGATACATGTGTTGGGACACAGCGAGAAAGTGTTTTGGGGAAAGGCCATGCTGTTAGATCATGTGTTATGGAAACATGGAAGTTTTCAAGAGGAAACAATGGAACAAGAAAAATAAATGAGGGTTGAATGGACAAAATTGTTATCTTCGAATCATAGGGTAGTTCGGGAGTGCAGCACGATGATGAGCTATTATAAGGTGGGGAGAAAATATAGATCATTTACAGAGAAATCTCGGGCGTGATTTCAGGAATTTTTTTTTGTTTTTATGTACCTTTGGGTTGATCCATTACCTAGGTTGTTTTTTGGTGATGTTTTGAGGAGAAAAAGGTATACATTGTATGTGCACAGTTTTCACACGGTTTGGGAAAACCATGGACAAGATAACCTTTCAGATAGTGGACGTTAGCACTTTTGGCACATGTTTTCCCTAACTATGAACCATCACAACATGTGGGAAGTGGAATACCACATGGTTTGTGCACTATTTGGACTCACAGTGTGGACACCTAGGTTAAACTATGTGCACGGAACAGTTTAATCTGAAAATTGGTTTTAAAACCACCCAAACACACATAACCCCTATAATTAGACCTAGTCTTGGGCTTGATAATTTCTAGGGGTTCCCAAAGCCTTCAAGAGGATTCCAAGGCGATCAAAATACCATTAGTTAATATAAAATTACTTAATTGATTATATTCTCTCATTTAGGTAACTGGATTTCATTCTGATGCTTCTCTTTCTCTTTATCTTATCTTTTCTTGATCTTTTCATAGAAGATATCCCATGTTTTATTGGATATAAACCTATGTGTTGAGATCTAGATATAGTACTGTGGATATAGTCCTAGTTTTAAAAGATCTTGATGCTTTGGATCTTAATTTATTTGTTAGGTATTTAAATCCTAAGATTGATCGATGACGTTTAGCCGCTCAGATTTTAAGGATTTCTTCTGGGCTAAATTACATCAACAAACCAAGCTATGTGGTCTAAATAAAACACCCATATTCAATGTTTATGATATTTTATAGTTAGTTTATGATTTTCTAGATTCCCTTGATAAATGATTTCCAAAATTGGAGTAATTGGTAAAGTGGAATTGAATTGAGATTACCATGGTGGTTAATAGATAATTGAATCAGAGAACAAATAACAGGGGTTTCCCAAATAGATATTTAGATATTTTTAATGGGTTTTGATATTTAAAATTAGATATTGAATTGTTTAGTAAGAAAAATTAATTAGGGGTGATATATTATGAAATAATGATGTTGGATATATATGGTAATTAATTGTAAAAATTAATTATGGGACATGGCACTGACAAAATATAATTAATTGAGATAATTAATTATGTTCAATGATTTGATCAAATATAATTAATTGTGAGAATTAATTAAAAAATTGATATTTGATATGGATAATTAATTTTGAAAAATTAATTATGGAATTAGAATCATGTTGATTGATTAATTAATTGATGGATTAATTAATGGGTCATGTACTTAGTTAATTTTTGAATTGACTAATGGAATTTAAAATGATTAAAAAATAATTGAGATAGTAAAGTAATGATGTGGCCAAATCTTTGGAATTAACGATTTATTTAATGGATGATATTTTTTGGTGCTGGACATAGTGTTCTAGGCCGGTTAGATGTTGGGACTTGGACATGGCATTCCTCTCTAATAGTTATCCAAGCTTGAGATTATGTGGTGCTAGTAATGATAACCTACACCAAATGAGAAAAGGAGTTCTAGGCATGAAAACCTACACTCAATGATATTTTAGGGTGTTAGGAATGATGACATACACTCAATGATATTTTAGGGTGTTAGGCATGGAAACCTACACCAAATGAATGATAATAATGAATGATGATTCAAATGAGATTTGGTGTGCTAGGAATGATTACCTACACCAAATGTTTAATGATATTGCATGATTTTTCTAATGGGAAATATATGTTGAACATGGCCTAATGTGATTATTAACGATTAAATGACAATGTAATAATTGTTTAAATTATGCATCATGTTTATTACTTCATAAAAATGCATGCACTGTCTTTTGACTGTACCCATTTTATACATTGTCAGTGGTGGCCTACTGAGTTGTACTCATATCCTATTTGGGCCTCCGGATAGGTACCAGAGAAATTTTTTTTGTTGCAGGACACGATAAGGGAAAGGCCCTAGGATAGGTTGTTATCTGTGATTGGTGCATGGGAGCGGGAACTGAATGTGGTTTGGGACCCACTTGAGAGTCATTCTATCAATACTTTTAGTTTAATTATAGACACTTGACACATTCATTGTAATAGTGTGTTTTACAATTCTGTTATGTATTGTATCTTCATGTTTTGGATTTTATATGAACTGGGTTTGTTCTGGTTACTTATACACTTATGCACATGGCGATTGTTATTTTATTCCAATGGTGTTTTATTCTGATAAAGGAGGGTATGTCTCTCCAAGACTAACTTACCAGACCCACACTACTAGTTGAAACCCTCATGTGTATGGGGAGGAACACATGAATTCATGTGTCCAGCCAGCTCGGGGCACCGTTTAGTGGATCCTATGTTGGGACGTCACAAAAAAAGATGAAACAATTCATTATCTTGAATGACAAATCCCAATACGCATACATTGTGTTTTGAATGTGATGATTTTTTTGAGATGTTCGATGGGAAGAAACAACAAAGCATCAGTTCTATGAGATATTGAATGATATATGGGATGGGGAACCCTGTTTACATTGTATTTAAAAAATCATAAATCTTTTAACACTTATATCTAAAAAATATGAAAAAAAGATATTTTTTCAGTGGAAAAATAAAAAGCGCAGACAAACCCTATTTTCCCGAATTCCTTTTTATCATTGATAATGATAGAAATGAATGGCCCTAAAATTGAACTAATAAAGACCTATATAATAATTTTTTAATAAAATAAATAATATAATAAAAAAAATATAAAGTAGTAAATTATTTTAAATGTATATAATTAAAAATAAATAAATATATAAGTATAAATATATTTAAATAATTTTAAATATGAATTTATTAATAAATATAATTATATATAATTATACATAAATAATTATTTATATAATTCTAAATATCTTTTATGATCTATAAATATGTATTTATAGATATAATTATCTGTATATGTTTATAATTGTAGTTTTAAATAAATATATTTTTAAATATATTTATATATTTTTTCATATAATTATATAAAAAAATAGAGTTCTAAATATATTGAAAATAGTTTAAACCATGGAGTAAACCCATGATCCCAAATTTTTTTTGAAAAAATAATAAAGTACATGAAGAGATGTCATGATGAATACAATGTCAAAAAACTTCCACCAAATAGAAAAAACTGTGTTTCTAGAAACCAAAACATATGAGTTCGTCTTTTGAATCAGCCACCACCCCTTCCTCTCGAAAGGAATCACCTCTTCCATGTCTTGGAATTTTTCCTTGTATTTTCATCATTATCATGGGGTACAAGGAATCCATTTATTATTGTGGGATACTAATGAGTTGAAGATACGTCCCACCAGCCAGACCTATGCCCTCTAATAAGGATAATATATTAGTGTTGTTCCTTTCCTTGACTGCCTAAACACCCGAGGATTGCTCTGCATCACAAAAATCTATATAACCATTTCCATATTCTTTATTTAATTCCTCTTAACTACTTGTTCTGTTCAATATTCCATGCAAACTAGTAGATCTAGCAACAGATGCATCCTCTGTAACAAATCCGTTGGCCCCAAAATATTTTGGTTGATGCACATCCACAGGCTTCTTATTGACATCTCATGTCATAGGCTGCTTATAAATGATTGGGCATTGAAAAACACATGTACTGTAATTAAAACCAACAGAGCCCACTATATTAGGTGAAACCTCGTCACAGACAGTGGTTTTTTATTACATTGGGGTTTGAGGTATTGCCTTCAAGGACACTGAAATATATGAAATAGGAGTCCGAACAACATGTGATGTCTGGCCCTCATTACAGTCCTTCATTTGTACAATATGAGACATAATAGTATGGGTGATGTTTTCAACCATTTATTGGTACATGTGAGCATAGTTGGAGGGTGATCCATCCAATTGTTTTGACACCGAATCATTCGGTACGAAAGTTATTTTAATTGAACTGTCATCATCCTTAAAACAAGCCTTAGATAATCTAAGCACGAGCTAACCATATGATAGAGTGGACATCCCAAAATAATTATTCCCTTCCCTAGAGAAGGAGTACAGGTACATGTAATCATGATCCTCCGTAGCGTCTAAAAATTCAGATGTATCCTCAGAATCTAACACAGAATAAGAATTCCCAATAATGGACATTCTAATGTCTAATTGGGGTGAAATTATTTTTGATAATCAGATTTTTCATCCTCGGCAATATTAATATTGTGACCTGTCATATCTCTTTCTTCATGCACCTTATTGTACATGTATTTTATTACTATATGAGTAGATGTATTCTCACTATCTTCTAATTGGTATAATTCTCTTATATCACAATTCTAGGAACCATATTACCCTATTTTCATAAATAATGATTGAAATACTTATCATTTGAAGCGGATACCTTGACCAATGGAGGGCTGAAAATATTTGATGATGTACTTTTCACACAACATCAGTTTCAAACATGCCTTAATCTGAATTTTTCAAATGCATGTTCAATGTTATGGAAATCTATAAAAATGTTAAGAACTTTTTCAAAATCAATTGTCAGGCCAAACCAGAACTCATGAGCCGAAAGAACTATTTTTATTATCATAGGATTTGATAGCTCAACCTCTATAAGAAAATGAGGAAAATGTAAATATCTTTATTTTTATGACTCGTTTCCATATTAATTAGAAAACCAATAGAAAAGTAAATTCCCCATAATATTTGATGGTTCCATAAAAACAAACTCAAACAATGAATTCACATCCAAATTTGAGTATTCTAGTTCTTGACATTTAAAGGATTAGAGGAGTGGTCCCCCCCTTGTATCCCAGGGAAACTAGGATTTAGTTTTATAAGACCAAACCCTCATTCCCTAGATTTCATAGAACTATGCAGAAAGATAAGTTCAAAAAAGATCTTCCACAATGATGAAATCATTCAACCATAAAACCGCATATTTCAAAAATCATATTCCTAATATTTGATAGACTCCATCAATTCTCTTTAGCTCGTAATGAAAAAAGTACAATGATAGAGTGCTAACAATTGATTAAATCCTATTTCAAAAATGAATCAAATTGAATAATTAAAAATGAATAATCATTTAAAATATTTAAAAACGAGATAGATTTTATTAATTATAATTATTTAAAAAAAATTAAATATGTATATATATTAGTGCTAAAAACCTATATTTATCCACCCTTTTTTGAAAATTGATGCTAAAAACTATATAAAACATATTATAATATTAATTGAATGTGTATTAAAATGATAAAAATTTTAAAAAATTATTATGTAATTAATAATCCTAAATGCATTAATGTTATAATTTAATGAAATTTGATAAATAAAAATGAACAGGCTTCAATAATGTTTAGAAAATGATTGAGTTTTATAAAATTTATTCTTGGTTAAGAAAACATGAAAATGAATATATATTATTGAAAGAAGTGATTTCATATTGAGTATGTATATTAAAACAATATTAAAAACATAAATGGTAATGAATAGATATGTATAAACAATTATTAAAAATGAATAAATTATAATAATATCAATAGAGTAAATATTAAAATTGGTTAAATAATAATGAGAACATAAAAATAAATAAAATTATTAGTGAATAAATAATAATAAATGATAATAAATGATTGAAGGATATGAAATAGTTAAATTTAACAATAAAAAATCATTATATTATAAAAATATTACCAAAATAAATAACTGATATTAATTATATTGATTATTTTCAGAAATTATGAATTTCTATATATTGTAAAGAAAATGAATACATACATAAATAAATTAAAAACATATTAATAACATTAAATTTTAATGAATAAAAATGTATAAAAATTATTTAAAATGGATAAATTCACAAAAAAAAAATACAAAATAATGAAAAAATGAAAATGAAAAAATTATGAAAGTATTTAAAAACAATAAAGTTTCATTATGATAAAATAATATTAAAATTATAAAATTGCTTTTTTTTAAGTAATAAATAATATATATTGAATAAAATATAAAAAATGGATAAAATTTACAAATTAGATTCATATTAAATGTTAATAAATAAATATAAATACATAAAAAAATTAAATATAAATAAATAAAAATAAAATATATAAAAAAAATTATATATATATCATTAAAAATCAATAAATAGGTTTGGTTGTGTGTGTGTTTGTCAATATATATTTTTATATCTGAAATAAAAATTAAATTTTGAATAAATATTAAAAACGTAAATAATTTAGAAAATATTAAAAATAATGAATTTAATATATACATACATACATATATATATATAATTTAAATGAAAAAAATATTGTTTTTTATCTTTGTGTGTGTGTTAAATTTAATCATTTTTATTAATAATAATTTAATTAATAATTTTTTTATTATTTTTTTAGATTATTTATTATATATATTTTTTTATCATTATTATTATTTATTTTATATGTGTATATTTAATATATATACTAATTTTTACTATTTCTAGTATATATAATAAATTTCCTCAATTATTTTATAATTAATTAATTAATATTGTTTTTAATCGTTTTAAAAAATTTTCATTTTTTAATTTTATTCTTTGTTTAATTATTAAATTTTATTCATTTGATATATTTAAATTTAATTTTTAAATTTAATCATTATTTTATATATATATATATATATATTAATTTTTATTTATAATATTTTTATAAATATTATTTTCAATATTTTTGAAATTTATTCCTTTATAATTTTTATTTATTTAATTGTTACATATGTTTAATTTTATATATTTATATTGTATATACACTATTTATTAATATTTATAATATATATATATAATTTATTCATTTTTCTTAATAATTATTTCATTACTAATTTTTTTATATTATTGGTAATAATTTTTTTTAATTATTATTATTTTAGTTAATTCAGTTTTTTTATATCTATTGGTTTATATTTCTTTATGGGAGTATACTAATAATTAGGGGGGAGACTTGGTTGGAGAGCTCTATATAGGCCCGCATGTGGGAGGCTAGTTGTATATGGGCCGATAATGCATGTTGGGACTGTGGGTTGGCACCAGTAGGGGTCGACCCGTGAGGCCTATGTGTGGTATAATATATGAGGGTGATGATCCCCCATAGCCATTATATTTAGTGTTATTGGAAGACCCATGGTTTTAACGAAATTTTTAGACAAAAAAATATTATGATGTGGGATAAAACCATCTAGAAAAACCTGTTAATAGTTCTACAAAAAAATTGGTCATAAATATCACCCCTTATCAACCCTTTTACCTAACGCTGATAAAAGACAATGTTGTTTATTGTGGTTTTTTGTAGTAGTGCACATTTGAATCCTCATGATGATTTCTTAAAGATTCATTAGGTGTTCACCACCTATAGAGAAAGGGAAGGTTGTCCATGAAAAAAAATTAGAATCATAGAGGGAAGGGGATCTTGTTGTCAATCGAATTGAGGTAGTGTACAAGGATCCCCCTATCAATTCCAATGTCCAAGTCACAATCAAATAAATTATTTTATAATCTAATCCATCTAAATTTTAAGCAATGCCTTTATTTAGCAGCAACGGAGGAATCCTTAAGAGACCTTTGTGAGAGATTGGGGCCAAGAATCCCAGATTGATCAGTAGTGATATAATTGGTAATGTATGAGGACCCATAAAAGTATGATAGCATAATGAGTAGAAATATTTTTCATTGTGTGATAACTTTAAATTTACTGAACATCGTTCATGCATGAATAAATGTTTATCAAACATAATATGAGTAGTTTGTTTATGGGAGATCTGCGAATTTACAATGTTTTAAATTTGATGTTTTCTTTATAATTATTTCTATTATTCTTACATAGCTTTTATAGAAATGTAGTGTGATTTTAATTTATCTTTTTTAAGAACATATTTGGTTTTTTTTTGTTTTTTATGTTACCCTTATGTGGGGTTTGATTTTGGTGACTTTTCCCTTATGTGGTTTCCTCTATATCCTTTTTCCCATTCTATAGGTTATGAAGAGATAATCATTGAATTAATTCGAGGGTAAAAATATCTACATTTACTTTGTTTAACTTTTTATTTCCAATGAAAAATTTTAATCTTGTATGTATCTAGATATTCATGGATTCTTGACTATTTGGTAAATTGGTATGTGATCATTTCTATATTTTCCCAATATAATATAGTAGACAACATATATGAGTTACTGTAGTAAATGTTTATACAAAAATAATTCATCATGAACCCCAATACTGATGTGAAAAATGAATAATATCCCCAAGTAAACAACCCATGATTTTACTTAATCATCAACCCACAATACAAAATTATATCCACATTTATGAAAAATACATGGAACTATATCTTCTAGAAACCGTTCTTCCAAAACTCACTCATTGATTTTCTCAATATCTATTGAGATTCATTTTCATACAATAATAATAGAATGAATGTCTAGTTCTATTGGATTTTCCTCTACTAACATAACTGTACTTTTTACAGTTCTTACATATGAACACCTTGTTGGGTGATCATCCACTACATTATACATTCAATGTAATGGAGGTAGATACTCAGAAATCCATCTTCCAATGCTCTCTATTCAGTCTAAAATATTTTACCTCATTAAAGACTTTTTACTTTTCTGATGGAATTAATAATAATATTGAGCATCACTTCCCAACTTCTCATTAGTGAAAACCAGATAAGAAATTATCATAAGTTATAAATAAATTCTACCTTAAATAATTGAAGATGACAGTAGATCATGATGAAGTAATTGACATGGTCTCAATATAATCCTACATCTGAAAATCTCATGATTATAATCCTAGTCATCATAAAAACTTCAAAAAAATTCTTAGTATTTAATTCACATTTATTAGGTAATCCATTACAGCAATTGTATTTTTCCTCTCTCAATGGATGAAAAGAAACATTCAATTACAAATTAAATTCTAGTATCTTATAGTTACTTACAGTCCAACAATTACCATTTATATTAAACCGTATTCTTTGGTATAACTCAAATTAATATAATTTCATGGTTGTTCTATATAAGATAATATTATATATAAGTCTTCTAGAATCCAAGGACCCGCATATTGAACATATCAATCCTAAAATTTCCATCTAGCATTTCCCTTAATCTAATGGAGTAACTTATATATACTCAAATAAATTCATTGAAGAGAGTAAAAATGGAAATACCATGGTAATATTGGTGAAATAAAATATTGTGAACATTTATTTTCTACCACATTATAGGTCTACACATGCATAAATAGTGAGTTTACCAAAAGTTAATCAATGGGAAGTAAGAAATTATATCCATTAGAATTTCACCTTAACAAGACATCTTTCCATGAAAAATCATTAACCTCCCAAGACTAGAATCTCCAAAATCCTAGAATCATGAACGAACCATTAAACCCGACATAGAAATTTTATTGGTAGGGAAACACACAAATATTAAAACATGAAAATAATATGGAAAATATTAAAAATGATTTAGTTTTACATGGTTCAAATATTAATATAAAGTCCATGGGAGGACACTACAATGATTTTTATATCTCTAAAAGTGAAATGATTATATAGAGAAACATTTATAATATGTATATAACTTTAAATTATTATTATGGTGTATTCAAAGTCCACATTTTCAGAAACCCCTATAAAGAGGGTTCCAAATAGTAAATTAGCTCCACAAATCTTCTACAAATGTGGGCCTCCATGTGTTTATAGTAGTTACCTCATATCTTCAATTTCAATCCTCAAATTGAATGGTTAATTATGTTAAACTGAGCACATCACAATTCCCCATGAAAACCATTTCACTATGATCCAACATTTTCTGAACTCATCACATATGTTTGAAAATCCTTCCAATCAATTTATCCAATATTAAAGTCTTTCTTTCATATATATCATCAGGAAAAATGAATGCAAAAAATAAAATAAATTGTGTTTAGAGAAATAAATATTAATACAAATCTATAAAATATTCAACCCACTATTTATAAATTTCATCCTTGAAAAATGTAAAAAACAATCCACTACATCCAAGGTCTTGAGTCAGTTATAGTGATTCTCAAACCATATGACACCATAAATTTTTATTCAATATTAAATATTCTTTTCCATAATAATAAAATTATAAAATAAATAATAATAGTTTTCATTTTATAATATATTTTTAATATAAATTATACCTTCACAAGAATCCCCAATATTCAATATTATGCCATTCCCATAGATAGAGATTCCATGTAATACCAAAAAAAATTAAAACATTTTCAAATTAATGCATATATTTTTCTCATTTAGAATTTTTACAATGATACATAAATTATTAAAAATGATTATGTGATCTTTTATAAGTTATAATTATTCCATGCATTTTTAAAACATGTAAATGAACATGATTTTTTCAAAACAATCTGATAGATTTTGATTTAAAAATTTAAGAATATAGTTCATTAAAAATATCAAAATAATCCCAAAAAAATAAAATTAAACACTATAATATGGAAGAATGTACCCCTCATATTTTACATCATTAAATTCATTTTTTATGGTGCACTTATAAAGTGTGACTTTTTTTAAATTCCATAATGATACATTCCAAGTAAAGAGATGTGAAAAATATTATATTTTAGAATTTAGTGGTTTATATGAGGAACCAAATTCTTTATTTCATTGTAACATGTATTTAACATTACCCTACATGTTCACCCTGATGCGTGTGTAGAACATATGTCTATTATGTAGGTCTGGTCATATATATTATATTGGATTAGGTCCAAGCAGCACCAAAAGGGATTTGATATGGGTATAAAGTGATTCTTTATGTGGTATGTTGAGACACTTATTATATTTTATAATTTTATTTATTTCATGTATTGGATTAGTATAGTGGATGCTTGGTTGTGATGTTTGTAATGTGAAACAAAAAATATTAATCTATATATCATAATATATATTTTCATTCATTTATTGTTCACATAGGACATTAATCAATACAGTTTTACTTTGATGTGTGACTATTTAGGATATTTATTTAATTATATGTTATTGAAGGATATAATATTGAAATTATAGTCTTCCTAATGACATGGCTGCCTATAGAATACATGGAGACATATCTAAGGTTATTTGGTTCACTATATCTGGCCAAAAAATATGATTTTAAGAAAAAATTACATATATGGACCAATAATAAAATCTCCAATATCACTATGTCTAAATTAAATAGATAAAATATGAGTAAGTGAGAGAGAGAGAGAGAGAGAAAATAATGTTTTTTCGTAATATCATCCATCAAATCCAAAACCCGTGCCTTTCATATGTTTTTCGGGGTATGTGGATCAATATATTTTTCATACATCACCTATTAATTAAAGTTGTTTGGGGTTCAGAATATTTTTTTATTTTTTGGGTTTTAAATGTTAGTAATATGAATCATAAACCTGATATCATTATCAAAATGAATGGTTCTCAGGTTTGTACATGGACTATGTCAGTGTCACTACACCAATAATATATTTCACAGTCACTTGAATACTAGATAGATTATGAAATCATCTCTTAAAATATATTATTATCATGCACTACAATATCTTCAGCTATTATATATTAATACTTTGCTTGTTTTGGGTGATGGAGAGGTTGAGAATATTTTTGTGGAAGGGTAGAGTTTTAGAAAAAAATTCATCTTGGAGATGGTGTTATGGTGTTGGGGTGTAACATGCACCATGGGAGGATAACTAGATGGTCAAGAGGTGGTTTTGTTGTTTTGGATATGGTGTAGTTTTTTACTATTAATTTTTTTTTATTTTTTACATAATAGAACTTGTGACATTGTTCCTTTCACTTTATTGTGGAGTTTTGGGTTATGGTTTGGTATTTATACTATCCTAGAGTCCCCAATAGTGTGGCCACTTGGCTGCATCATATAGCCATGAATTCTAGTTTAGTTGGAAAAAAATTTTAGATGTCACCATTACATGGCCTTTTGGATGAATCAACGTTGTTTTATGGGTTTGATTGGGATGAAATGGGAAGCCCATGTAGTATATAATAGACTTCACTATTGAAATATGGAGTACAAGATTGATGATCTCACAGTTATAGCATTTTGAGCATCATCGTTTGGTGGTTCTTATACTACACCATAATTATGTATGAGGACTTTGATTCTATAGTGTTGGTAGGGCCATTTCAATATCACCCTTCCCCATTTAAATTGAAACTAGGGTGGATATGTGGAGATATATATAGGTGGGATTATTAAATTTTCCTGGTAGATGATGGATGACTGTGTTTCATAAATGGTAGTAAATAAATTTTAACCATTGTGTCATTTCTTATAAAAATTACTAATATTTTTCAATTTTTTAGATCAGCTATAAATCTGGTTGTCCCAATAATATCTATCATTCCAATGTTTATTCTCTAGAACATGGGTGATCTTAGGATATTTCTTTCCCTCCCCTCCTTATTTTCTTCTCATTCATCCATTGGGAATCTTTAGTGGTTTTATTGGTCTGATTCGGAAGATGTTGTGGCTATTTTTTAGGAATAATATCTTAGATTTATGTTGATTTTGGGTTCCCTTATAGCGGTTTGTTCTTAAGGTCCTTTACTCATAATTTAGTGTATTTTAAGGATCTGATTTAAGTAGATGATTCAAGAATTACCCCTTCTTATATAAAAATTGATAGATAAAAATATCCTAAGTTGACATAAATAAATTGATTGGATCGTGTTGTTCCAAAGATGTTTAGTTTTGTTTCATGATTTTGATTTAAAAATATTGAGTATGATATTTTTGATATTGGACTTGTCAAAGGAAACACTATTACACATGAGGACTTTAATAATGATAAAATAAATCTTTATTACTGTAAAAAATGATGGAAATCATGGCACCTTTCAAATCCATATAAATTTATAAGTGCTAAAAAATCCTATAAAGGGGCCCTTTATTTTCACTTTGTTTAGTGAAGATAAAGGTCATCTTTATCAGTGAATAGGGCGGTTGGTGCGAGTGCGGATGCTTTGGCTGGTGTGAGAACAGCAGCGATGATCTAATCGATGGCTATGGCTGGTGTGAGTAATCCGGTGAACGGGTCTGTGAATAGGGCAGTCGGTGTGAGAACTTCAGAGAATCGATCTGCAGTTGGTGGCGTGGTGGTGTTTGGCGACCAAAAATCTATGGATCCATCACCAGTTGCGGGTGGTGTTGCATCTATGGTTGTGATGACTGATCCGGGTGGTACAAGTGTTGCGAATAAGGCGGCGGTGATGACCGGTCCGGGCGGTGCAGGCGACGCGGTTGTGGGTGGAGTGACTGCAGCGGCGGAGAACGGTTCAGGTGGCGTGGTGAGCAGATCAACTATGGTGGATGAAATTACGGGCACAAATTTAACTAGAGTGTCTTTGGTTGGGGAGCACAATTTGGATAGCAAGGTTGCAGCAACCAAGATGCCTCGCTAAGGTGAGGTTAATGGAGATTTGAAGGCTGATTGTAGGAATTTCGACAGAAGGTATTTTGCGCAGGTCAAGGATGCTATTCCGGATTGAACAATCAAGAAGGGAGACATTGCTCGTGTTACTTCTAACAAAGAGGCAATTCTTGACAGGTTTAAAATCTGTGAATATTCCATAATTTCTAGGATTGTTCTTCCTAGTGGAGGGAAGTATTGGAAAGTTGTAGACATAGTTCAGAAGTTGACTCCTATATGGGGTTTTGCTGGGTGGAGATGTATTCCCCTGGGTCGGGGTTTCTTTCATATTTTTTTTCATCAGAGGCTCTTAAGAGGAGTGTGTGGGGAATCGGTTAAATTGCCTTGAAGCTAGGTATGATCTGATTTCAGGAGTGGGATTTTAGTTTTAATCCTTTTTCCATAAAAAATACTTGAGCACAAGTGTGGATTAAAATTAGTGCCTCAATTGGATTTTGTGGCATCCTAAAATATTATTTGATATTGCATCTTCTATGGGAATTCCTATTAAAATGGATAGGAATACTGAGATTGCCAAATTTGGTCACATTGCACAGGTACTGGTGGAGGTTGATCTGTGATGTTTCATGATTCACAATGTTGTTTTGTGTGCACTGGATTATGATATTTCTTTAAAAGTAGAATATGAAAGACTTCCTGAGTTTTGTTCGGAGTGCCATGTTATTATTCATTATAAGACGAAATGTATTCGGAATTATTTTTGCTCTTCTTGTTCTTCAAAGGGTCATCATGAATCCTCTTGTAGGAAGAAAGTGAGGAAACAAGACTCAAACAATAATGCGCGACAATTCACTCCTGAAAAAGACAATGTGCAGGTCAGAGATGGTTCCTCTTCGGTTAGGGATTTGACACTGGTGACTCATGAGCCAGAGAATATGGCACTGAGGATTATTCCCAAACTCAGTGAGAGTGCTCAAACAGAGGGTGGCCTTATGTAGGGGCATAAAAACTTGAGTAATGAAGGTAATCTTTCAACGATCCAAGAGGAAATTAATAAATTAAGGTAAACTCATGGAGCCCATGGAAGGTGGGGTGACATCGAGGATGTCTCCCCAAAAAAACCATCCTATAGTCAGGTTTTGTCCAAAAGAACAAATGTCATTGTGGATGATGACGCATCTCAATCTGTTCCTCCCAGGAAATCCAAAAGTAAGAAATATTATTCTTATTTGAAGCCAACTATGCTCACCAGGTCTCATGGTCCCACAAAATTTGATTCTGATTGGTATAGTGATTATGATGATTCATATGAGTTTGAATATGATGTTTGATCTATGTTGGGACTTCTTGGCATGAGGGCATTATGCTTGTATGACCCCATATTTTTTATCTTCTTGTACTATCTTTTCCTTTTTTTTAATAATAGGTATTTGCCTGATCTTTTGTCCTATTTTGTGCTAATAAAGGTTTAATTTATCAGTGATAAAAATAGAAAAAAGGGTGTACATTAACATCACTAGTTTAGCATTGATAAAGGGATATTTTATCAGTAATATTACTACTATTGATTAATGGGCATACCACTACAGTGTGCTATAAAAATTATAGCACACAACAGTACTAAATACATGGAGCTGAAACAATAGATACATGGAGAAAATTTTGGAAGAAACTCTCTAATTTAATTGAAATAGTATTTATAAAAAAATACAAGATAAATGAAATATATTATATAAATTTCAATCATTATTTTTTACAATTACATTAATATGTAAAATTTATCACATAAATTCAAAAAAAAAAGAATGTTCCCTAGTCTTTTTCCCCCAGCAAATAGTCAGGCAATTAGATTCTAATTAAATCACCCCAAATCATGTAATAGAATGTATCTGTATAAGAAAATAGTTCATATGTTAGTAATAATATAAATAAGGTAAATATACACAAATAGTTAATTTTAAACTATAATATTTTACTTTTAGTTTTTCTAGGAATATCGTTTATTAGAATGAGTTGAGGTTGATTCTTATACATTAAACCATTTATTGTTGTTCTCCAATGTAGGTTCTCTTGTATGGGATCTCATATGTGGTTATAAAAAACACTTTCTATAGATTTCATCCATCTCAAGAGAACGTTCTATGGAGAACACACCTTCATATATCATACCATTTCTATTCCATATTCAAGCATTATCTTTGTGAAAATTTACCAAATAAGTATATGACCAAAATGCTAAGGAAATTAATTAACAAATATAATATAACATTATGAAAAAAAAACTATCCAATATTTTTTTATCAGTTTGAATTTGTCATGAGTGTTTTAATATAATACGAATCTTATATTTTAAAAACACACACTTAGAGTCATACGAGACACATTATGTGCAATACTAATGTATTTTAAATTTCTAAACAAATGAATTATGAATCAGTTCCCTAAATTTTGAAAAATCCAAAAGTACATTTTCTTGGTTTTGACATGTGAAGTGTGTTTTAAACATAAATTGAAACCTTTACAGTGTGAAAACACATATTGATTCATATCATCCACATCATGTATCAGATTGACATATGGTTAATTCCTACAAACAATAAATTAATTATGGATCAGTTCCCTAAATATTTAAAACAATATGAGATTGTATGATCAGTGTTTTCTATTTGATGTGTTTTAATCTAAAATGGATATTCTATATAGAAAACTCAAACTTTAATCCATATCAAACACATAATGTGTCTTATTTTTATTGATGAATTCCAATAGATCACAAATGATTTATAGATAATTTTTAAAATTGTTAAAATAATATGAGTGTTTTTTCTAAAAATTTTTGTGACATAACAGGTGTTTTAAAGTAAAATGGAACTTTTATATGGAATATATGGACATAAAGTCCTACAAACCACATCATGTGGTGTTTTGATTCACATTTAATCCCAATACATCACAAATGAATTATAAATTATTTCATTAATTTTTTTAAAAATATACAATATTTTTTCTCAGTATTGGCCATTTTAGGTGTGTTTTGTAAAAATATGATTATTTTTTGTTGGAAACACGCAGTTTGAGTTGAATTGACCACATCATGTGTTAGATTTATGTGTTTTGAATGAATACACTTAAAATTTTATAATGAATTGTTTTCTTAATGTTTGAAAACAATTTAATATTTTTTTATTATATTTGGTGATTTGATAAGTTTTTTAAAGTAAAATAAATCTTTTTTTTACTAAAAAAACACATTTAGTGTCATATAAGTTTTGAAAAAAACATGTTTTTATCAGTTTTGTAGACTGATTCATTTTAAATAAAAATGACACTATTATATTAAAAACACATACATCGAGTCATATTAACCACATAATTTAACATATTGGAATGTTGTATATTATTAAAAATGAGAAAATAATTATCAATAATATTTGTAGAGTTTTGAAACAATTTGAGCTAGTTTTATTAGTTTTGGAGATGTGAAGCATTTTTTAACGTAAAAAATATAACTTTTGTATTGAAAAAATGCAATTCAAGTCATACAAACCACATCATGTGTCGAACAAAACTGAGATCGATTCCTACATGACCAAAAATAATTATAGATCATTTTAATAATGTTAGAAATCAATCATATATTTTTTTATAATTTTTGGTGTTGTGAATTTAATTTTAATTTAAAATTAAACATTTATATTAAATACACTCACTTCGAGTCATATCAACCACATTGTGTGAATTTTCATTTTTTAAACACATTAAAGTCATTTTACCGTTTCTGTGAATTTTAAGTGTGGTTAATATGACTCGAAAGAACATTATTTTAACTAAATAAAAATTAGGGTAAATCTCACTACCTCTTTAATAGGATAATATAATTCATGATAATTCTCATTACCATATAAAACACTAACTTTGTTATAAAAATTCCTACATCCGTGTTTTATATGAGATGGGTCAACCCTTGGGGGTGGAGCCAGAAGATATTTCATCCTTTGTGGATACATCATGAAATATATTTATTATTACCATAATATATATATAATATTTATTCAATTTTTTTAATAATTATTTCATTAATAATCATTATAATTATTTTGAAATTTATCCCTTTTCCATTTTATTTGTTTAATGAACTTCAACAAGTCATGTACATTTAATACACATACGCCCACATATACACAAACATACTATTTATTTCTTTTAAATTTAGAATATATATATATGTGTGTGTGTGTGTGTGTTCAATATTATTTCAATATTAATCATTTTTAATATTTATTTAGAATTGAATTATTATATCATATATTGAAATATATATTGATACAAACAGAGAATATTTATTTCTTTTTAAGGATATTTAAATATATATTTATTTTATTTTTAATTTTCAATCATTGTATTTTTTAAAATTTATATGTTTTTAATATCTATTTATATTTAATAATTAACATTTAATTTTTCTCTAATAAGTAAATTTTATTCTTTTTTATATTTTTTTCAAAATATAGTATTTATTACTTTTTAATATACTTTTTAAATTTATTTATTCTTAATATTATTTATTCACTAAAAATCTTGATTGTTTTTTTAATATTTTTCTAGTCTATTCATATTCAATTTTTTTGTTTTTAATATTTTATATAATTTTATCCATTTATAATATTTATTTAATCATTTTTAATCATTAACATTTAATTTTTTTAATATGGTAGTAACATATATATATATATATATTCATTTTTATTTTAACATATATTCATTTTTAACATTACTTCACTAATATTCATTGATTAATTATAATTTAGTATTAGTTATTCACTAATAATGTTACTTATTTTTTACTTTTCATTTTAATTTAATCAATTTAAATATTTATTCTTTTAAATCATTTATAATTTGTTAATTTTTAATCTATGTTTATACTTATTTATTGATTAAAATTTAAGGTTTTTAATATGGTTATAATGTACATATTTAATATGTATTCATTTAATTTTAAAATATATTTTCATTTTAATCTGTTTTAAAAATTTATATAATTTATAAATGTAATTCCTTTTTTGATCATTTTTAAAGTATATTAATTTATAGTTAAGAAATTTCACTCAATTATAACAATCAAGAATTTAAGATTATATATTCAGTAATTTTTTGAATTTATCTTCTTAATTATGTATTTATTAATACCTATTTGTTTAATATTTTTAATGTATTTTATAGAGTTTTCATCATTAATTTCAAAAGGGAGTAGATAAATATTGGTTTTTTGGGCACTAAAAAATATATATATTTACTTTTTTTCAATAATTTCATGAAATAATTAAAAAATATTCATTTTGTAAATATTTAAAATGTTTATTCATTTTTAATTATTCATTTTCATTCATTTTTTAAAAATAATTTCTATTATTATGAATAAATATATATATATACTTAAATAATTGAAATTATATTATAAATATATTTAAATAATATATTATATATATATATATATTATAATTATATAATTATATAATTATATTTATAATTATATAATTTTTTTATAATTATATAAAATTATTGATAAATATATTTAAAAATATATTTTTTTTATAATTATAATTATAAATATATGTGTAAAATTTTATCAATATAAACATATTCACAATTCTTTTAATATATATATTTCTATATAATTATTTATTTATTTATAATTATATTTATTTACAAATACATATTTACAATTCGTTGAAAATATTTATAAATAATTATTTATCTATTTATAATTATTTGAGTATAAATTTATTAATTATTATTTTAATATAATTTTGTAATTATATTAATTAGCTTATTAAATATTAACTATATAGGTCTTTATCTGTGATTTTTTAGCACTAATAAATACGATCTTTATAAGCTCTAAAATGATAGCACTGATAAAACATAACATTATCAATGTTAAAAACACTGATAAAAATAGATGTTGATAGTGGTTATTATATTTTCATTAAAAAACTCTATTTACTAATGTTTTTAGAAAGCACTATTAAAACCATGATGGTCTTTTAAATAGAACCCTAACAGGGTCCCCCACATCTCACGACATTCAAGATCTCATGGAACTAAGGCATTCCTATTATTTCTCATCAAAAAAAATTAAATAAATCATCACTTTCAAAACAAAAGGAATTCAACTTGTGATATGTCATTCAATATCTTTCATTATTTCTACATTTTTAGTTCTTTATTATCTATTTTTAATTTTTACAATGTTATTAGATGCCAGAAATGTTTATTGATTCACCCTCTCCCTCACCCTCACATTTATTTTTACTCGATCTACTTTCTAATTTCCTAGTCATATGTCAACTTTCTTCCATGTTTGGCTACCATTTGATAAACCATCATACAACTATTGATTTAATAATTATTTCCATATAACTTTTCCATTCCTTCATACTTAGAGGAGATTGTTGAGTTGATAAGGTTTCCTTATGACTTTACCATTCCTTCTTGTTTTGAAAATCACAAACACGTTATCTCAAGGAAAATTTCATTATACCCTTTTTTTACTTCTATAAAGAAAAAATTTCCTTCCCTAAGGAAATTTATCCTTACCATGTTTTTCATTTTTTTCATTATCTTGTCTAAGTGTAAAATTCAGTTTCATATCTAAAACCTTGGAATCATATAATACTTAGATAAAGAGTATTTTGTTTTCGGACTCCAAATTAAGACTCCGAGTTCTCTAAATTCAGACTCCGAACTCTTCTGAGTTCTGACTCCGAATTCCAATGAATTCAGACATTGAACTCTTATGAGTTCTGACTCTGAGTTCTCTGAATTCAGACTTTGAACTCTTATGACTTCTGACTCCAAATTTTAATTAATTCAGACACTGAACTTTTAAAGTTAAAACTCCGAACTCTTATGAGTTCTGACTCTGAATTCGAATGAATTTAGACTCTCAACATTGAAAGATTAGACTCTGAATTCTCATGAACTCGGACTCTGAACTTTGTATGTTTAGGTTTCAAATTCTTGTGAATCCAGATTCCATATTTCCTTGAAATTTAGACTCCGGAAATCGATAGAATTCAGGTACTGAATTCCTTAGAAAACAGAGTCTGAATATCCTTGTATTATAAGACTCCGAATTCATTTTTGGTTAGACTCCAAAATTTTATTTTCTTACAATCTGAATATTTGTTTTTGGTTATGTAACTATATTTTTTCTTACACTTTTTTTTGTTATAAAACGTTGTCTTGCATTCAGTTATTAACCGTTGTTTGAGTGACACATGTATAGGTCCCTCCAAAATTCAAGGAGAAATATGACCATTGGAGGAGGGAGCCGATCGTTCGTGTTGTTCCTATAAATAGGATCTCATTTGATATATCTCACAATAAGTTGATCAATCTAGATATTACATGTTGCTGAAGTGATTTCTATAGAGAGGATTTATTGCTTTGTGCATACTAAACTTCTCATTCATTTTGCTTTGTGTGACTCTGATTATTGCTCTGTACAAGCGAGGGATTCCGGGGATTGGAAGACAGAGGTACCAACTACCTTGAAGTTGAGGGCTTCCTTGTTGAGGAAGATAGAGGTGTCGACTACCTTGAAGTTGAGGGCTTACGGGGATAGTAAGACAGAATCCAATCTTCGTATTGAGGGCTTACCCTGGTGTGGGTAAGACATACTTTCTTGAAAGAATAAATCAAGGGACCTTTATCCAAGGTTGTTGGATACGCTTCTCTTTGGGTTAAAAGATTTACTACTTGTTTCTTGTTTTGTTACATGTTTTCCGTTGCATTTTATTTGTTGAGGAAATTATAATTATATTATACTTCCTTATACTTGTACTTTAATTAGTAAGATTCTATATGCTTTATGGTAGAATCTTTATCATTGTAAACTTTCATTAAGTTTCATTTTATGGAACCACCTTTCCAGATTCACTTTCTTGGAATCATATTTCCAAAATCTAGATAGTTTGTAGAACTATAGGTTTTGTGAATTACCTTTTTTAACCTTTTTAAACATAACCATATTTAAAAGTTCCAAATGAATTTTTAAAAGTGTACAATTCACCCCCCCCCCTCTTGTATATTGAGAATCATTAGATACTACAAACATTATCTATATTATTTTGATCCTAAATTTGGTTTTATAGAGTATATCATACTCACATACCATCTCAACAATTGGTATCAGAGGATTGGTTCAATATGAATTAATCTCACGATTAGATTCAGTAGAGAACCCATATTATTATTTCTCAAAATCAGTTTTTCGGACTCATAAAGTTCGGATTCATTTTTTCTTAGAGATACTTTTGTTCTATCTTTTTTCCCTGCTGAGGAATATTTTCTTTGTTTACAAACATGTTCAATTAACGAGTTTTTATGGAAATATTTTTCTTAAGGATGGAAAGAATCACTGTTGGTTCTATAGACAATATCAATCCAACAAGAAAACCTATTTTTTATGGGAATGATTATGAATATTGGAGATATCTCATGAAGACTTTTATTATTAATACTGGAGTTGATAATTTTGTTATGATTCCTAGAGTATATAAAATCCCTCACAAGGAAGTTAGTAATTTCACCAATCAAGAAAAGCATGAATATCAACTGAATTATAAAGTACGCAATACATTTCTTTGTTCCATGGCTATAAATATATATATCCAAATTTCATCTTGTGAAGAAGAAAATTGTATTTGGAATAAAATTGAAGTTACACACTTTGGAACATCAAAAGTAATTGAAATAAGAAGATCTATTCTAAGAGATGAATATCATGGTTTCTGTTTTCCTTATGGAGAACCCATATATAAGGTACAACAAAGATTCATGACTATTGTGAATAGTTTACAATCCATGGGTGAGAAAGGATTAGATTTTAAATATCTTGTTGATAAGATCAAAGATATTATGCCAAATGAGTGGGAATCCAAGAGGACTGTTATTGATCAGAACTGAAAGGTTACTCAGATTTCTCTTGATGAACTTTTTGGAACTCTTCTTCAACATGAGACCAGAATCAAGAGAGATGTTGATAATGTAAAGAAGAAGAATGGGAATGGTAGTGTTGCTTTTACTACAACTTCAAATCATATGAAATCCAAGACTCCTGAGAGAGTTACTAGATCCAAATCTAATAAGTTTGTTATTAAATCCAAATCTAGTGGAAGTGAATATTCAGAAAATGAGTTAGCAAATCTTGCTCGAAGGATGAACAAGATTTTTCGACAGAAGAAATTTCAATCAAAATATAATAATAAAGGAAATATAATAAAGATTTAGAAGTTACATGTAATGAATGCAAGAGAGATGGACATATAAGACCTGATTTTCATATTCTTAAGATAAAATAATAAAAGGAAAAGCTTCTTGAGAGAAACAAAAATAAGTGCTACAAAGCTAAAGCTGAGAAATTCTTGATAGCTAATGACACCTGGAGTGCTAGTGGTGGTGACTCTTCAGCTAAATCATAAAATTATGAATCTTCTAGATAGAATAATTTTGGTCTAATATCCAGAATACATATTAACAATCATTGCTTATTGGATAAGGTACACAATGCTGAATCAATGACCAATGTTTCTTTGAATGAAAACTATAGTGATAGTAAATACTATAACTCTTCTGATGAAGAATCTTCTTCTGAGGAATATCATATTCTACCTACCTATAAAGAAGTTTCTAGGTTTTCTAAGCTTCTTGAGATTGAGAATTCAAAACTCATGAAAAATCTTCATAAAGAAAATTCTAGGAATACTATTCTTACTAAGGAAATATCAGATCTTTCTAAATATCTTGATAATAAATTTGTTGATTTTGAAAGTATTTCAAAAAATCTTGATAAAGTAAATTCTGAGAAGAATAAACTTTATAAGGATCTAGAAAACATAATTTCTAAGAAAAATATTTTCGAGCCTAACTCTAGTTTAAAATCAAATGTTTTAGAAGACAATAACTTGGTTATTAAACTGAAATCCACATTTTTTTCCTTGAGGAAATTTTTTTCAAACTTTACCTTAGGTAAAGAAAATTTTGATAAGATGTATTCTCAAATCCAACCTCTAAGGAATAATTCTGGTTTTTGTTATACTAGTTCTAAACCAATTTTTAGCAATAATTATTTTGTTCCTAAAAGTGCTCCATTCTGTACTAAGTGTCACTACAATGGGAATTGGGGAAAATAGTTCCTTAAACAAAACTCGGTCTTTAGGATTTCGTAAAGCCTATTTTTATAAGAAAATGTGGGTACCTAAAATTTTTCTTTCTGAAATTTCCTGATCTAAGAAAGTTTGGGTTCCGAAAGTCTAACTCTTTTGTTTTCGGTAAAATAGAGAGAGTACCAACAACAATACTTGGTACATGGATAGTGGTTGTTCCTGGCATATGACTGGTAACAAAAACTAAATAGAAAAGATTATCAAAATGAAAAGAGGAAAAGTAGATTTTGGAGATAATGCTCAGGGAGAAATAATTGGTATATGTAACATCGTTATTCTTGGAAAAACATTGATTTAAAATGTTTTATTTGTTAAAGGTCTTAAGCACAACCTCATTAGTATAAGCCAATTATGTCCTGAAGGTTACCTTGTGAATTTTAGGAATGAAAAGTTCTAAGTACACAATTCCATGGAAAAGTTTATTCTTTCTGCCCATAGGCAAGAGAATGTATACACAGTAAACTTAGAAGACCTTAGGTTCCAAGATCTACCTTGCCTTAGTGCAATGGAAGATCATTCAAGGTTGTGTCATAGAAGGTTAGGTCAATGTAACCTTAAGAACCTTTGCAAACATTCTAATAAAAGATTAGTTAAGGATCTACCGGAGCTTAGATTTGATTCTTCAAAAGTTTTTGACCCTTGTTAATATGGAAAGAAACATAAATCAAGTTTTAAATCATTCGGTGAAGTCTCGAATACTAATTCATTATAATTAGTGCATATGGATCTTTTTTTTCCTACACAAACTAGAATCATTAGAGGCAAGTATTATGTATCTGTTTTATGTTGATGACTACACTAGATTTACATGGGTCTATTTTTTAGCAAAGAAGTATGAGTATTTTTCATATTTTAAAAGTTTTAGATCCCAAGTAAAAAATAAGAAAACCTTCCTTTGATAACTATTCATAGTGATCATGGAGGAGAATTTCAAAATTCTGATTTTGAAACTTTTTGTAGTATAAAAGGCATTACTCATAACAGCTCAGCCCCAAGGACTCCTCAACAGAATGGTGTTGTTCAAAGAAGAAATATAATTCTTCAAGAGATAAAAATATTCATGTTGAGTGAATATTCTTGTATCCAAACATTTTTGGGCTAAAGTTGTAAGTACTACTTGTTATACTATAAATCGAGTTTTAATTAGACCTTTTCTTAATAAAAATTTTTATGAGTTATGGAATGGTAGAAAACCTAGACTTTCCTACTTCAAGGATTTTGGTTACAAGGTATTCATCCTGAATACTAAATATAATCTTCATAAATTCGCACTAAAATATGATTAAAGAGTTTTCTTAGGCTACTCCACAACTTCTAAGACTTATAGAGTTTTCAATAAAAACACATGTACTATTAAAGAGACACTACATGTGAAATTTAATGAAACTGATCCTTTTGCTTTTAAACAATACCAACCTACATATTCGGATGTGAATTCAAAAATTGATTATCAACCTTTGTTAGAAGATCCTTCTGATAAGGAAAATTCCTAATAAAATGTTTTGGAATCATTTACCCCAGAATGTTTTCTGCTCTATGTTGATGAATAGGTTTTACAAAACCAAAATCAATTGTTTCTAAAGAATCATCCTATTGATAGTATCATTGGTGATGTGAATAAACCTGTAAGGAATAGAAGTTCCTTATGAAATGAAGTAGAACATCTAGCATTCCTTTCCCAATTATAATCAAAAATCACTCGTGAATCTTTAAGTGATGATGATTGGATAAAAGATATGCAAAATGAACTAAATGAGTTCAAAAGTAATATAGTCAGGATCTTGGTTAAAAGACCTAAGGAAACTTATATTATTGGAGTAAAATGGGTGTTCATAAATAAGTGTGAAGAAAATGGAATCATAGTAAGAAATAAAGATAAATTATTTGCTAAAGTCTGTAATCAACAAGAGGGAATAGACTATGAAGAAACCTATGCTCTAGTAGCTAGACTTGAATCTATTTGTATCTTACTTACCTCTGCAGCATTCTTTAATTTAAATCTTTTTCAAATGGATGTGAAATGTGCTTTCCTTAATGGTTATGTTCAAGAGGATGTTTTTATTGAACAACCTCCTGGTTTTGAAGATACAAAACATTCTGATCATGTTTTTAGACTTACCAAAGCTTTTTATGGACATAAGCAAGCCCCTCGAGCCTGGTATGATATACTTACAAGATTTTTGCTTCAAAATAATTATGTTAAGGGAAATGAAGATCCAAACATTTTTATAAAGAAAGATAATAAAAATATTTTGATTGTTCAAATTTATGTTGATGACATTATATTTGGTTCAACTCAGCAATCTTTAACTGATTCCTTTGCAGATCTAATGAAATCGGAGTTTGAAATGAGTATGATGGGTGAGTTAACATTTTTCATTGGTTTTCAAATTGCTCAAAAACCAGAAGTAATCTATATATCCCAACATAATTATATTAAATATTTTCTTAAAAACTATAGATATGACAACTCTAAGAGTATAAGTACTCCCATTGGTACCTCAAACACACTTGATATTGATGAAGCTGGAAAACCAGTAGATCAAACATCTTTTAGAGGTATGATAGAAAGTTTAATTTACTTAACAGCTAGTCATCCAGACTTAATATTTTCATTATACTTATGTGGAAGATATCAATCCAATCCTAAGGAATATCATTTAAAGGTAGTGAAAAGAATATTTTTCTACTTAAAGGGAACCATGGATTTATGACTCTTTTATACTTCTGGAAATGATTTTGTTTTGAAAATGTTTTCAGATGCTGACTTTGGTGGATGTAGAATGGATAGAAAGAGTTCATCTAGAACTTGTCATTTATTAGGATATTCATTAGTTTCTTGGTCATGCAAGAAGAAACACTCAGTATCACGTTCCACTTCCGAAGCTGAATATGTAGCAGCTGGAAGTTGTTGTGCTCAAGTGTTGTGGATGCAACACACACTCACAGACTATTGTATGAGTTTTACCAAAACACAAATTTTGTGTGATAATACAAGTTCCATTTCCCTTAGTAAAAACCCTGCACATCACTCTCGTGAAAAAACACATAGATATTAGGCATCACTTTCTTAGGGATCACACACAAAAAGGAGATACCATTCTTTAATTTATCAAAACACAAGATCAACTTGATGATATTTTCACAAAATCCTTACCCTTCGATAGATTTGAATACATTAAATAGAAGTTAGGAATGATAATTTTAAGTTAATCCTCCTTATTAAGTTCCTATTGAAACCAATCTTTTTACAGTAATAAAATCCTTTTCATAGTGGTAGTATATTTTCTTGTTTGTTTTAAAAAAATCGTAATGAAGTTTTTTTCATGTTTTTCGTAATTAATTTTTTCAAAAATTTCGTACATTGTTTCTTTGCAGATTTTTCATAATTAAAATTTTCATAATGAAGATTTTTGTAATGAATATTTTCCTAATAAAGATTTTCATACTCAAAATTTTAGTAATGAAAATTTTCGTAATGGAGTTTTTTTGGTTTTCATTTTTTTTCATAATCAAAATTTTTTGGAATCTAAATTTCTTTAAGAAGAATTTTTTCTCTATATCAAATAATCTTTCTAGAAACCCTAAAGGGATGTTTTCTTTCTTAAGTTTTCATAGACATCATTTACTAGCTGGTATTTTCTTTTTGTGTTTTAAATTTTTCTGATTCTAGTTTCCTTAAATCTGAATGTTTTTCTTTAAAAACCTCAAAAGATCAGATTCTATAAATATTTCCTTGCGGCTATCATTTTAACCGTCATATCTAATCAGAATATTTCTCAACCATTGGATTGACTTTTTATGTTCAACTGTCACTTCTAAAAGCTATATAAATGACTATTGAAGGGTTGTCCCACATTGGATTTCAATCCTTTACGTGTCGAAGCTCTGCCACCTTACAAAATCCCATTCTGAACCTCTCAAATCTTACTCAAATTCAAATTTCTAGTGAAGTTCCTTCTCAATAGATGTCAACTGTCAAGTCGATTTCATAGTGGATGATTTATAGAGAGAGGTTGGTGCATCTGAT
This sequence comes from Viscum album, assembly GCA_963277665.1. NCBI lineage: Eukaryota > Viridiplantae > Streptophyta > Magnoliopsida > Santalales > Viscaceae > Viscum > Viscum album. The sequence continues at coordinate 1,868,283,265 of OY728131.1, forward strand.
TTCCTTTTACAAGTACGATTCCATTATATCCATGAAAATCAGGTTGAATAGATGGGAAAGCATTTGCATATCAAAGCCAGGAGCTCAAGATTTGGTGTATCCATATCTTCTTATTAAGTTCTATGAATCAGTTATTTTCATTAAGTAAGATGGTAGAGTGAAGTTTTTCTTTTAAAATCCATTGTAAAACATATTCTCTATCAAATACAAAGGCAGCTAGTTGGGTTGGAGTTCCATTTGATGGGGAAGCTAAGTTTTGTTCCCATAAATTTTAGGGTGTACAAGGAAGTTTTGTCAAAGTAAAAGCTATGGAGTGTCTTGGACTTTCAGATATTAAGACTTCAAAGATTGCTCATTTGACTACAAATAATCAGATCCTTGAATTGTGGGTTCAAGGTTTTATCATTCCAAGAAAGGGTGACAAGGAAACGTTAAAGAAGAGTGATATGTACTTTTTGGACTTCTTGGTAAACCAAAGTAAGATCAACTTGATGAATCATGTTCTCATTATGATATAGAATATTAAGAATGGGAACATAAAAGCTCAAATAATCATGTATCCAGTTATCCTCTCTAAGCTAATTTTTCGGTGCCTTGAGTATTTTAAGATTATTTGTAGTTTCAAGATGAGGAATTGAAAGGTCATGATAATCAGTGATGATACTCTCAAGAGGATGAAAGTTGGTTTTTATAAGGAGTTAGGATAATTCTATGACATACCAGTGGAGGAAGCTGAAGCTGTTCTGAAGGAACAAGAAGTTTCTGAACCATCGAAAAAGGGAGGAAGGAAGAGGAAGATTAATGAAGTAGAAGAAGAAGAGAAAACCCCTAAAGATAAGGAAGCTCAATCTGCACCTCCAAATCCCTAGAAGTAGAAAACCTATACAGATGAGTTTGTACCCAAGTGGACGGAAGACAAGAAAAATTGGAAGGAATGAGAGCCACAGATTGGATTAGATCCAGCAGAAGCTAAGGCTTTGAAAGAAAATATAGTTGATGAGCGTGATAAGAAATCTAATGAGAAGAAACCAAACAAGAAGATGCCTAAGGCTGAAATTGTTCAATCCCTTCTGAGGGATACTGAGAAAGATTCCAAGAATATTCTAGTTCCAAAATCCGTCCTGGTAGAACCCTTACCTGACGCTACAGGAAAAAAGTTCATGACTCCGGAAAAATACCAAGATAAGGTTGTTGAACTGAAAGAATTTGTGGAAGAAGTTCAAGAAGAATAAATCAGTAGTGATATAGAATATATGATTAAGCAGGTGGAGGACTTTCGTGATAAGGAAAGCGTATCTGAGAAATTTTTAATCCAGACCTCTCAATCCGGATCTTCAAAGCTTGCCACTCCTGGGTTAGATGAAAAAGCTGAATATGAAGTGAATAAGCTCTCTGAGGAATAATTTTATCATCATCATTTCATTCACCCTAAAGAAGATGAGGTAGGATCTGAGAAGAAAAATATAGATGAAGATAAAACTGTTTAGCTGTCTGATAGTGAACAAGAGTCTCCAGATGAGGAAGTTGTTCTGAGAACTGATAAGGGGAAACATGTGATTGAGGATACACCTACTAAATTTGTTTTAAGGAAAGAGGAAGCTGGTGGATCTTTGAAGAGGAAGCTTATCGAGCTAGAGAAAGAGTCCTGACCAAGCAGAGTCTCAGATTCGGAATCATCAGCCCTAGGACATGATTTTGTCATTCAATCACTAAAGAAGCTTGTTGACACCATTTCGATCTTTCCAAGCATTGACTCAAGATGTTATATGCTCCAACACAGCCTGAATCAAAAATTGGATTTAGTGTCCATGGTGATGGACAAGTGTGTAAATCTTGAGGTTGATCTTAAGAACTTCTTCATTAACTATGATGCCCATAAAAAATATCGTAAGAAAGTGATTAGTCGTTCAAAGAAAATAGTAAAAGGTTTGAGAGATCTTGATGAGTTTCAACATGAAGTTAAAGAATCTTTTGATAATGAAGATAGTAAAATCAAAGATCTCACGACTAGAATTAAGGAAAAGCTAACCCTTGAGAAGAATACTCAAATTCAAGAGGTAAAGTATTTGAATGGGAAGCTATATTTGGTTGCCCAAATTTGGAAGAGGTAAAGGGATCTTCGGATTGAGATCGAAGAGAAGCTATTTAAGAATTATGGGTTGTTGAAGGCTCAGGTAGAGGATCTGAAGGGTCAGGAATAAAATATCAAGGATTTAGAGAAGAAACCAGAGGATCAGGATTAGATCCTAAAGTAAGTAGAGGAATACCACAAGCTACTCAAAAAGCTGAAAACCATAGTGAAGAAATTGATACCCAAGTAAAATGAAAGAAAATAGATCCAGTCTGATCTTTTTTTGTATTTTCCTTCAGGTAAAAAATTATTCCTATATTAATGAAATTTTTGGTTGCTCATTTTTGGATGCTTTGTACTAATATTTTAGGTACAATAATTTCTTTTCCATTCCCTCATTTTTTTTTTGAAAATCAAAAAGGGGGAGAAAGAAAAAAGAATACTAAGAAAAGAAGAAATGTCCCTAAGGGGAAGTTTATCTAAGGGGGAGTTTTCATTACAGAGATTTTCGTACTCAAGATAATAAAAAATCTCATTATGGAAATCTAGAATATGATCCTTAGTGTTCCAAAGACTAAGGGGGAGTTAGTCGTATTTATCATTGTCCATGTGAAAAGGGAGATAAGTTTTTTTCAAAGTCTATAAAAATATTGTCTAAGTCCTTTTATTCTTTTTCGTAAGGTTGTTTGTGCTTTCCAAAAAGGGGTATATTATTGCATCAATAAGTTTTCATTATGACTTTTCTATTCCTTCATACTTAGGGGATATTTTTGAGTCAATAATGTTTCCTTATGACTTTACCATTCCTTCTAATTTTGAAAATCACAAACACCTTATCTCAAGGAAAATTTTATATTACCCATTTTTTTACTTCTATAAGGAAAATTTTCCTTCCCAAAGGAAATTTATCCTTACCATGTTTTTCATTTGTTCATTATATTTTCTAAGTGTAAAATTTGGTTTCATATCTAAAACCTCATAATCATATAATACATAGATAAAGATCATTCTATTTTCAGACTCCGAATTCAAACTCTGAGTTCTCTGAATTCAGAGTTCAAACTCTTATGAGTTTTGATTCCGAATTCTAATGAATTCAGACTCCAAAATCTTATGAGTTCTGACTCCGAGTTCTCTGAATTCAAACTCCTAACTTTGAATGTTCAGACTCTGAACTCTTCTGAGTTCTGACTCCGAATTCTAATGAATTCAGACTCTGAATATTGAAAGTTCAGACTCCGAATTCTCAAGAACTCTGACTCCGAACTTTTTATGTTCAGGTTCCGAATTCTTGTGAATCCAGATTCCAAATTTCCTTGAAATTTAGACTCTGAAATTCTATATAATTCAGGTTCCAAATTCCATAGAAAACATAATCTGAATATCCTTTTATTAAAAGACACCAAATTCATTTTTGGTTAGACTTCAAACTTTTATTTGCTTACATTCCGAATATTTGATTTTGGTTATGTAACCATATTTTTTTTACACATTTTTTTGTTACAAAATGATGTCATGCATTCATTTACTAAATAACCGTTGTTTGAGTGACATGTGTACAACTCCCTTAGAAATTCAAGGAGAAATATGACAGCTGGATGAGGGAGAGGATCGTTGGTGTTGTGCCTATAAATAGGAACTCATTTGAAAGAGCACACAACAAGTTGATCAATCTAGAGATTACATGCATCTGAAGTGATTTCTAAAGAGGGAGTCTTTATTTCTTTGTGTGTACTGAACTTCTCATTCATATTTTCTTTTTGTGACTCTAATTGTTTCTATGTACAATTGAGGGCTTTCGGGGATAGGAAGACAAAGGTGTCGACTACCTTGAAGTTGAGGGCTTCCTTGCTGAAGAAGACAGAGGTGCTGACTACCTTGATTATGAGGTCTTGCGGGGATAGAAATATAGACTCCAATATTTGTATCGAGGGCTTACCCTAGAGTGGGTAAAATAGATTTTCTTGAAAGTATAAATCAAGGGACCTTTATCCAAGGTTGTTCGATACCCTTCTCTTTGGGTTAAAAGATTTACTACTTGTTTCTTATTTTGTTACAAGTTTTCTATTGAATTTTATTTTTTGAGGAAAGTATAACTATCTTATACTTACTTATACTTGTACTCTGATTTAGTAAGATTCTATACGCTTTAAGGTAAAATCTTTATCATTGTAAACTTTCATTAAGTTTCATTTTCCAGAACCATCTTTCTAGATTTACTTTCTCAGAATCATATTTCTAGAATCTAGAAAGTGTGTAAAACTAGAGGTTTTGTGAATTACCTTGTTTAACCTTGTTAAACATAACCATCATTAAAAGTTCCAAAAGAATTTTTAAAAGTGTACAATTCACCCCCTCTCTTGTATATTGAGCATCATTAGATAATACAAACAGTATCTATATTATTTCAATCCAACATTTGGTATTATAGAGTCTATCATACTCACATACCATCTCAACAACAACATCCAACTATTATGGTTTCTACTGGTCTTATCAAGCGCATATTCGTATATTTATTTTTTTCTGTTGATCTATGCTTATGATTTTCTCCTCTATTTACTCCTCCTAAACTAGACACTCTTTTGTGGTTCCCTTTTTTTAATTTATGTCACTTCTTTCCCCCACATAAAATATATGTTTTCATTTTCTATTTTCAAATTTTTTATACAAAATTAATTAAATTTGAATATATTTATTTCATTCCTTTAAAACATCAAAACAATCCCCTTCTAATATTTTTGTATTTACTGCCTCCCTACTCTACAGTCCCCCATACCCACCTTGTTGGATTCAATGCTCTATGTGACTCCAATTGACCCTTAAAATTGTGATGTTTTTTCAATATATAGAAATTATGGATTATAGATAGATTAATAAAAATATGTGATTCATTCAAAATTGGAAAATTCACTTATATACATGGTAAAAAATCATTGGATATAGAGGAAAAACTGTTGGTATAGCTCATAGCCCTGGTCTAGCTAGTTGTGGCTCTTATTTGGATGGTAATAGGGGTCAAAGGTATATACAAAGTTTTGATGTCTATATCCCCCATTTTCAACTATAAAAATAATATTATTTCCATGGTTTCATAACCATGGTGATAGTTATATCGGTATTCTACAATGTCTAAAACTATTTTAAGATGTGGCTATAGGCTTCTAAAAAATGGGACCAGTCTAATTTCTACACCAGGCCTAAACAATCGGAATCCAACTACTAAATCACTTCCCTAAAATCGGTTTTATATATATATATATTGTTATGTATACTTTTATAAACCATGGAAACGATTTTTACCATGCCCTTCCCATTAGAACCCCCCCCCCCCATGCCTGCGTAGAAAACCTATAGCCACAACTTACAAGAACCATGTCTATAGTTGTCCTCTATAGCCGTGGTTTTATAAATTCAGGGATATAGCCTCTAAAATAATTCATATTTCTAGGGTTTTCTAAAACCAGGGATATAGGTGTATCATATAGCCATGAATTTTTTTAAACATGCCAATATGTCTATATTTTATATTTGATTTTAGTTTCCTTAATATTTTACTATGTTCTTTAACTATTAATATATTTATAAAAAAGTTTTACAAAATCCTATAATAACATATATACAATTAATCATTTTTATCAATATTTATTAGTAATTTATTTATCAAATTAATTTAATTTATACAATTTAATGTATTTATTGATTACCCACAAAATATTTTTTAAATATATTTTAAATTTTTATTTTTCTAATTTATATTAATTTGACCATTAAGTAAAATTAAAAATACTTTTTAAAATCATGATGATTAATCTTAAAATAATGTTTCTAATATATATTAATTAGGTTAATTAGAATTATTTTTCATTCGTAGTGCACTAGTTCTATAAATTTTCACTTGTAGTAGTTACTTCCCCATTTTGGCCCCATTGAGGACTAATTCCACTTTCATTTAAATATTGCTTCCAATTAATAAGTGTGTTTTTTATTTTCAGTGTGTTATTTCGATTTTTTACCAATTTAATTCATTATAACTATCATTTTTAATTTCTCACTGCCATTAAACAAGAAGTAGCTTTGGATGAGATTTGTAGAAATAAAATTCTAGGGAACAAGACAAATTGTGATGTTAAATTTTGAAAATCATAAATAAAATATAAAAAGGAGGATATTAATGGATTAAAATAAGATGTCAGAGTACTAAAAACATGATAATCTAAAAATAATATAAATTTTTTTAATTAATATAAAATAGGCATGTGTATGTTATAATTTGTTTTGTATTTACATAAACAATGAAAAAAGTGTATATAGAAAGAAGTTCCAAGGTATGAGTGGATATGAAAAGAATAAATTATTGTTATCTAATAATTCCTTATACTCTTCTCATGGAATATATAAAATTTATATAATTTATAATTTTGTTTATTGAAAAGGTGAATGTAAAAAAAATAACGGATCACCAAGGATACTTTATAGAGAAATATTCTATTTTATTGTACTGTAATATATAAAAGTTATAGAAACACATTTAGAGTTATTTAATCTATAATGGAAATATTATTTTGATATATTTGATATGATTGATGTGAAGGAATACATACATCCATATAAAAATAGAATCATGAGCATCATTAGTTTTAAATGGAGACTCCCAGAACTCTAAAAAAATCACCACTCAAACATCCCATAACTATATAAATATTTATCTTGAATACCATTGATAATATCCATATCTACTTCCATCTTATTTAAACCTCTCTCCCGGTTTCCACTCAATAATTATTTTAGATTAGATTCTCTTTATTGGTTCTACTGAGGTTGAGTTTTGTTTTTAGGTAATCCCAGGTAGTTGGTCTTATACTCCAATAATTATTTTTAAATGATCATTTTTAATTATACCATAAGGACACATCTTAAAATTCTTTAATGTTTATTGATTTATCATTTTTTAAGAGACCGTAAACATCAATTCCTATGCACTGAGTTACGGAAAAACCAATGGACCACCACATACCAAGTGAAGAAAAGAGTAAACATCAACTCCTCCATCTTGTTATACTACCACAAATAAATGTTACAAAGACCATTCAAAAATTTAACCATTCGTATCCCACACAACATTATGTAGATTACCTAGAAGAACAAACACATGTGTATCCCAGCTATTTTTATTCATGTCACCATTATGATTAATGATAAATTTTTAGGAGTCAATACAAATAACATTGAAATGTTTGGATACCCTTATTATAATAATATATAACTTTATCCATTGATTATTAATATATATTTTTTAATTATTTTTTTCAATAAAATATTTTATGAACCTTAAAAAATGGATATAAATAAAAAAATTGATGCATGCTAATAAAATGGAAAAAGAGTATGAAGATGGAGTTATATAGATCATCATTTTTTTCAACAGAACCTAAATAATAACCTTAAAAAATACTTTTCCAATGTTTATATTATTTTTATTCAAGATAAGTTTGTTTGGGATAGTTGTAGGAACATTTTATTTGTCATGGAATAGATAAAATCTAATAATGATAGTCCAAACATGGGTAAAACTATATGTTCAAACTGATTGGGATGATACTTGAATTCATGGATCATTTGATATTAATATCAATGAGAATAATAGTGGAGATTATAAAGACGAAATGAAAATGAAAATTGATGATGACTTTCATGAATTCTCAATGTGGATTGAGAAGCTAAATAGATGTTCTAAGAGACTATTGTTTACCTGTTGTACAAAATACAAAACATCATATACTGTATTGAATTTATATAATTTAAAATTTTATATTGGAGGGAGGGAATAAGATTTATATAACTAAATTGTATCTCAAATGATATTATAAAATAAGAAAGTGAACTTCCTTTTCCAACATATAACACTAAATAAGTACTTTTTTCAATGGTAGTAATCACTAAAAAACACAAGCTTGAAAAAATGATTGAAAATTAATTTACAGGGCCTATGAAACACTCATAAAATTATGTAAGTTTTGTATGAATTTATACATGAAATATGAATTAATACAATAGAAATATGTATTGTATATTCTTATCTTTTTAAATTTTAGATGAATATATTTATATCAAGAAAATGAACGATAGATGACATGGAATGCATATGCAATAATTGAAAATGATAAAATACATCATCCAATAGACCCTCATTAGTCGAATAAAATTTATTATGATTATCCTTAATTTTGAAATTAGATAAGAAACAAAAATCTTTCATTAACTACAGATGGAATGATTCCCATTGGTTTATAAAGTAAAACACAAAGTACAAGGATAAGTATGTTGGTAATTTATAACTTGCCACCATGGTTTTGTATAAAGAAAAAATACATTATTTTTCTTTTCATATATCTAGAAAAAAATAACTTAGTAATTAAATTGATGTCTATTTGTCTCTACTAATTTAATATTTTGAAATTCATGTGGGATAAAATTGTTACAATGTATGATGTTAACAAAAGATAATAATTCACAATAATGGACATATTATAGAGGATTGTAAATGACATTATTTCTTGTTGAAATTTTCAAGGATATAGAACTAAAATAATTTTGGGGTGCCCTATTTTTGAAGAATACACACACATATTTTAGTTGAAACATTCCTCAAAGAATTTGATTTTAGGAAAAAATATATTTTTTCCTCAAAGACATAAAAATATATCGTAGATGACATCATTTGATGGGAATACCGATCATGTTACGACACTATATCCATTGATAAGTGATCAGATATTCTAAAAAGAGAAAGATACTATCAATTTTTTAGATAAACCATTTTTGAAAAATCATACGAAATTATGTTGGAAAAAGATAAAAAAATTCATTGAATTACCATACAAGAATTTTTTTTAACATCAAAAAATTTATTGATGTCATGCATGTAGAAAAATTTAATTTGATTTTATTATTGGCATGTAACTAAATGTTCCTGAAAAAAGATGAAAACAATGATATGGTAGACATGATCTACATAGGGATAAAAAAATAGTTCATCTAGATGAATGGTAAAAGGCATACATCTCTTCCTCCAGCAACTAACACACTATATATATTAGAAAATTTACAATATTTCATTTTCATTAAAATTGTAAACATTATAGTGTGGTATTCATAAAATATCATCAATTACATTTCAATTAATAATTTTATGTTATAGATGTTAAATTCTAATGACCGTCATGTTTGGATGCTATATTTTGTGCCTATCACATTATGATTCATTCTACCTAAAAGCATATGACATACATTAAAAAACTCTTATTCTCTTTCAAATCCATATATTATATTGTTACAAACCTAGAAAATTATTCAATCATGAGTAAAGAGGTTGCAGTAATATTATATTTATTATAGTTGTTCTTCACCCCATTATTATTTGATATAATGGTCCACCTAATATTTAAATTAGTTATAGAGGATAAACTATATGGTATTGTCTATTATAGATGTACCTACTACATAGAACATTATATTCTGATTTTGAAATGGTATTCCATTAATCAAAGTCAAATAGAATGTTGTATTATAAGATGACATATTTTTGAATAATTTTTTGATTTTGGTATCGATAACCTATCATATAGTGTTATCATCAGAGTCGTAAGCCTTCTAGGTGAATGAATTTTAGGAATAGGTTCCATTATAATTACCATCATAGAATAGGAGAAATATCACCTATACATTTTTCATAATATTGATGATGTTGATCCATATGTTGAATCCCAAAAATCGGTTATTAGATTATGGAATTAACTAGGTGATGAAGGATTAATATACAACCAACATAATCAACAATATATAATATAGTTTAGAGATCATATTTATAAGGAGTTATCTAATAATATAAATTCAATTTATGAATGACTTCAATGTCTATCTAGTGGAAGAAATGAATATTTTTTATCTTGAACATGTTTTTTAATTAATAGTTATAAATTCTTAACAAAATAACATTATAAATACATTATGAAACAAAATAGGTGATTTATTCTTGTGCTCAAAGTAAAGCACATATCTTGTTCCAAGGATAAAAATATAATTTAAAAAAATATGAAATACTTAAATATCATCCATCAAATATACAATTTAGGTTATACAACATTTAAAGTGATGATTTTACATTGAAAATGGGATGAAAATAAGAGTATAGTAAAATTTAATGAAGTCGGCTTCACAAAGGTTAATTTCAGTGTTGAAGGGTATAAGGATGAGTGGTTCATAATGGAATCACATGTAGTTCTATTAATATATATATCAGATCAAGAAAACAATAATTGTTCAATTTTGAAACATGAAAATAAAAAAAATGTAGGGTTAGATGAAAAATTGATTCAGGATGACCCTATCATTGGCGATTACAATCATCTCATGATTGTCATAATGTAGAAAATTTCAAGTATGTTTGAGGGGACCACATATAGGATATTTGGATTCCTGATAGAGGAGATGAATCCCTTGATCCATTTATAAAAATAAAGAGAGTTAAATTAGTAGGATAAAGTGTAATTTAATATACTATGATTTCATTCATAATATTATGTGTTATCTACTATATTTAAAAAATCTAATATAAATCATTGACAAATTGTGTAGATAATAAATTCTATACTTGATGATGTTTCCAATCATGGGGAAGAATAAATAGTTGATGCTGAAATATAAGAATTATTAGGAGTTAAATAACATGTTGATGAAAAAGAATATGTACCATCATTGTGTTGGCTAAATTATAATGGATAGAAGAAAGGGTATAAATTTTGAGGTTGGATGGAATCAATGTGACCAGCCTATTAAATGCAACAAATAAATTCTCATTTGTTATATTAGGGTCATGATGATGAATAATTTTTTAATTGATATATATTTTTGGTTCAATTTCCGACCTATAATGAAGGAAAACCTTTGGGAAGCTATTATGGTTATGTTACAATATACTTTCTCTTTTTTACTAAAACAAATATATAATAAATGGTTCATTTACCTTTCATTATCCACAATAGATTTCATTTATTTTAGATGATTTCTATAATAAATTTTTCTTAATAGTTGTTTTAAAATATTATAGAGTAATTCATGCCCTTTTTACCTAGATTCATATTAGGGATGTTAAGGGGAAAGTAAACCACCACCCACCAGTTATGTAGGAACATATTATAAAGCAGAAAATATATAATTATTTAATCATTCATCATGATGAAAAATAATTTCAATTGTAATGCAGTTGAAAATATATTATTTAAAATTATTGATTTTATCCAATTTTATTCAAAACTATAATATTTTAAACAATAAAATATTTCTAAAAGTATAAAACATGCATCAAAACCAATGAACACCTATCAGAAATCAAGGATGGAATACGCTTCACTATATTAGAAAATTTTAGATATTTTAAATTTATAATAATTTTTTTCTATAATATGAAGAAATATATGACTCTTTATTTATATACATATTGATGAATCAAAATATGAATCCATTTTCATCCCACATCATATACTACAGAAAGAGGAAAGTGTAAAGAAAGAGGTTAAACAAGTAGATGAAAAAAATTGGTATGTGAATCATGTGTAAGTATGGGATAATAATAATTTGTCATTCTTTATAATAGTATTACATTAAAATATGTATTTATGTTCATCTATTGTTTATATGGTTTAAAAACAATAACCTACAATGATGTACCTGAAGAAAAAAATTCACTATCTTTGAAGCGGATAGAATAATATTGTCATTTTAGAGTTATAGGTTTTTGTGTTTTACCTCATACATGTTTTTAAAATATAAATCAACAATAAAATATATATTAGATGATTAAAGAATAATGTAATAGATAAATGATTTGAAAGATATTGTCGTTTGGTCTGGTAAAGAAAACTAATATATGAGAAATAAAAAATTAGAACTAATAGTGGAAAAAAGATCAGCATATGAAGATCCAAATAACCCCTCTATCATTGAGGCTAGTCTTTACCCTCAACTGCATACCTTACTCTAGGTGGTCAATTTTCACACTACTCTTTCCCCTAAATGTTAATCATGTAACTTTTGATAAATTTATATTAATACATTTTTAATGGGGAAGTTGTATGTGATTTCAATCTACCAATACTCATGGAATGTCTTGTTGTGAGGTGAATACTATATAATATCTCAGGATACATTCAAAATAAAAAATAACTCATAAAATATCACGTAAGAGTGGGGATTGAAGTAGCTAAAGAGCCAAGTTTCTTATTCTACTTGACAAATAGACATTACAACGGATAATTGTTATATTTTAAAATTTATATAATGGTCATATTATCTTATAAAGATACCTTATTTTAGTCCTTTAAATAAAATTCAAATGAAAACCCTATAAAAGAAAATTAATAAATGTCTGAAATGAGGTAGGGTGTAATAAACATATAAAATGATGGGGAAAGGAATGTCACATTAAGAAAATATAGTGAATCGACCATGAAAAAATAGACCATATGGAGAACCATGCCTTCTTCACATTCCATTCTTTAATTCTTAAACATAAATACCAAATAATTACAACAAAAAGATCATAAAGGTATAGTGTCTTTCAAAGACTAAGATTCTAATATATCTCTGAAACTAAAAAATTTAATCCTTAATTTATTCTCTATAGTGAACACCTAAAATCCATTTTAGCTCTTAAAAATTCATGGGATAACCTATGGAATGAAAAATTAAAGGGGTGAGCTAAAATCCCTCTGAAGTAATAAGAATGATAATGAATAATAATTTGTGAGTCAAAGGTATAACATGATTTCATAAAAGAGAAGGTACATTATTAATCATGTAAAATGAAAAAATAAATAGCATGGTATCCTAAGATCATGGCATCATATCAGATTTGGGAAAAATATATTGGATGAAATAAACATGATTCAAGATTATGTTCCTATACAAAACCACATGGTGGACAAAGTCCCTTAATGTATTATGTTTACTCCCAATTACCATATATAATGCGTCATGATACTAAATCATTAACCAATGAATTCGAGTGCTATCTGGATTTACCCATAATAAAAATTTTATGATCCATGTGTCACATAAAAAGGAAGTAAGTCATAATTCACAATATATTAATTACCCTTATAATGAAAAAATGATCTATAATCTTTCTTCATGTCATAATCAAAATAAATTTGATAATAAAAGAATTTTTTAAATGGTAATAAGTCATGTATTACCCCATAAATGCATGGTATAATAAGCTAGGTATATTCTTGATAACCATATACACATAATTTATAGGCATTACAGAACATTATATGAGATATATAAAGTGAGTTAGAGAGAGAATTTTCATAACCTAATGTAAAGTGTGGTTTAGAGAGATCTATAACATCAATACTTATTTTTCAAATGCATTCATCATATCCATGAATAATAAACATAAGTTAATTATTTTATTGAATGAGAAAATTTTTCATGTTTTTTAATCCTTTAATTTTAATTTTTACCATGTTATATTTAATTATTTAACAAATTAATTCTGTGTCGAACATTTTAATAGAAATTGAATGGTATTTCCAAAATCACTTTGGTATGATAAATAATGTCAAAGATATTTTTAACTAATCATATGAATAATATAAACTAGGAAATAATTGTTATATTTATGAAAAAAATATATAGTTTTTAATTTTACCACAGAATAAGGATTTGAAAAATGAACTGCGTTACAAAAATGGTGTTGAAAGGTTGTACATATGCATGAGTAACGGTTCCATTTTTCGAAGATCCTGATGGAATGAATATAAATGTCATTTTTTCATTATAGGATGATGATTATATCATAAATATTAATATTTTTTCTTTATATACCCTTACATATACAATCTATGTGATTCTATAATTATAAAATTTAAAAATAAATGAATCTCATCACATCATAATGTAGTAGTCTGTTGTACACACGAACATCATTATCATATTCATTGGATCATACTGTATGAAATTATATGATATATTAATTTTCAATAATGTTTAATATGTCATTAATACCATATATAAACATTAAATTTAACCTTATTTTCTTCCACATAAATTTTATTTGTTGAAAGAATCATATCGCTTCGTGAGGCGATAATCCATCGTACACATAGGTGACATTATAGTATTCTAAATGGAATGGAATTTAAGAAGGTATATATATGATAATATAAGTTCATAAGTATAATTATATCATTAATTCCATATATTGAAATTTGATATGACATTATATACATCCATGAGAAGTGATAATGGAAACCCAATTATGTCAATCTATGAGGTGGTAGTCCACCATACACATGATCAATAGTATAGTTTCCCATGTGTGGGAGGAAGTGATGGATTTAGTTCATTGCCTTAAAAAATAAACATATAATTATTTTTGAGATACAATTTTTTTTATATCATGAAGTTTTATTAATAATTTAATGTCTTGGATGAGGAAATAAAATAAAACACTCAGATAAAGAGGTTACAACATCTTATGACATCTTCTTTTGGTTTTCAGTAACATCCTTCCTTGGTTGGATTTAAGAAAAAAAGGACTCAAAGACTATGGGAAGAAATTAGGGATTTGATTTGTTTTTTATATTTTCTGAAATAATTTTTTATAATTGGGTGGAAATGAGGGTATAGGGGAGGCCATTTATAAGTGTGGAAGAGGATACAAATAGAATTTTTTTTTAAAAATAACTCCACCCACGTTTTTATAATGAAAAATGATGAAAGAATATAATTCTGAATATTATAGTATATATGTTCTAAAAAATACCATATACATTTTATGGGGCATTTTTTACTCTTATCTTTTTAGTTTATCCTCCGCTAAACCTGTTTTAACTTTGAAAATGGTAAATATTTTTTACTGTTTTAATAATTCATTATAGTCAATAATTATGTTGAACCTATTGGATAAAATATATTATTATAATTAAAAATATGGAATCAATTTATTAATATTTAACTAATATAAGTGGATGAATTTAGCTTATAATTAATCTAGGAGATGTGTTGAAAAATAGTTTTCCAAATAA
Source organism: Viscum album (assembly GCA_963277665.1). Lineage (NCBI taxonomy): Eukaryota > Viridiplantae > Streptophyta > Magnoliopsida > Santalales > Viscaceae > Viscum > Viscum album. Next base: position 1,868,298,430 of record OY728131.1, read on the forward strand.
AAAGTTTCAAAAGTTGAAAATATTTTTAGATCAAAATTCTATTTGAAATTAATTCAAATTATGTAAATTATATTAATTAATATATAATTGTGATTATTTTAGTTTTAAAACCACAATAAAATGAAATAGGGAATGTAAATTCTTTAAATGAAAAGTTAGTTTTTAATAAAAACCTATATTTTCATTTATTCATAGAAAAATGAAACATTCTAGAAAAATGAAAAATATTTACCTGAATATAAAAGTTTATATGGTTATTTAAAAATTCTGAATTTAATTTAGTAAAATAAATTTTATAAAATTAGTAAAAAAATATTTTTAAATTTTGTATTCAAATCATGACTAAACATCCTTTTAAAATAATACTATTTTTCATATAATATTTATTTTTCCTAAAAAATGTTATTATATTAATTTTAAGCAACAAAAAACCATTTAATTTATTTTATACATGTTTAAGTAATATAATTTTTGATAATTTATTCAGTTCTATTCATAACATCAAACATAACTGCTAGGTTTTAATGGCCATGTCAAAATAATAGCATTTTAATAGAGTATCATGTCTATTTTGAACCTAGTGTTGTGTGAAAAACAGAATATCTAATATATAATATTTATTTGAAAATATAATATCTCCTAATGTCTTGGGGTTTCAAATTCATTCCCACTTAAATAATATCTCCTTATGAATTTCATATTACTTTCTTAGGTGAAAATATGAGAGGGTAGTCTTGCTTTGTCGCTTCTTTTGGTTCCCAAGTTGCTTCATCAAACTTGTGGTTTCACCACAACAATTTCACCAAGGAAGTTGTCTTGTTCAGTTGATCATTTTTCTTTACAATAAAAGATCCTCAAAAGCTTATCCTCATATGAAATCTATTTCTCAAATTGAATATCTTTTGATGTCATTACATGTGAGGGGTCAAGTATTTACTCCCTTAAGAGGGATACAAGGTGCATGCTATGTAAAGTAGGTAGGTTAGGTGGGAGATCTAATTAGTAATACACTAATCTAATGTGGAAAATGATATAAAATGGGAAAATGTATATATGAATAATAATTCCTTTATTACCAAACCTCATAATGTGTTTTCAATTTGAATTATCCTTGTTAATTTTTTATTCCATTTATTCTCCATTTCTATATACATGCGATTGTATATAGAAATTTTCCATCCATTATTCTGATATATTGATTTTAGAAGTATAGTTTTAACCCTATGTATGATTTTCCTTACAATTTTCAGGGTTTTTATTTGGTTACCTTACCCTTACATGGGGTTTCCTTACATTTATGTAACTGGGATTTCCCTTACAAGATACTCTTGGTTCCCATACATGGATTACATTATTTATGGGTTTATCCTTATGTATGTACCCATACATGGGTTGTACCCTTACATAGATAACCTTATGCATGGATATAAATATTACATATAAACCCTTACATTAGGTGATACCCTTATATAAATAGCATTACGTAAGGAATACTCTTACATAGGTGTCCATATGATTTAGGATTGACCTTTATGTCACCATTGTATACATTTATGTGCGAGCCTTAATACACTTATGATTTAACCCTACAAATTTATTACCCTTTAGGACAAACAATTTGGTATTAAATATATGAAATTACCTTTATGTATTAGTGGAATTATCTTAGTACCTATATGCAATGGTTTTATTACCCTCACACCAGACTACTTTCACCCTAACACTAGTTTTCCATCACACGAGTATCGCCTAACCCTTACATATGATTCATATATTTTTGTGATTTGTTTAACTATTTTATAGGTATTTGTGGAAAACACTAATTCATGGGTAATTTAGACTATCATACATTATTTATAGAGGATATGATGACCCTCTATGACCATATTTATCGAAACATGACTAAAATGTTCTACTCAATTTTTTTATCATTCTAAGTGTCAAATCCCAAGTGGTTATTCAAGATTTTTCTTCAATTAATGTCTCATTAGATAATATTCATAAGATATATGGTCAAAATATTACCATAAAAATTGAATTAGACTTGTTTTGGGACATTTTTAACCCTTGGAATTTTAGTTTCACCTTCATTAATCAGGTTTTTACCTTAAATGTGGTAAATATTATTTATTGTTTTCGCTATTCATTATAGTCAAAAAATATTTTTACCCTATTAGATAAAATAAATCACGATGATTACAAATATGTAATCCATTTTTTAAAATTTATCTCATAGAAGTGGTAGAATTTAATTTATACTTCAATCAAGAGGGGTGTCGAAAAATGGTTTTCCAATGAAAATCATTCTAAAGTGGAAGTGTTTTATATCAAAATTCATGTTGAAATTGATTAGGATGACATGATTTTTATTAATTAATATAAATTTCACTAATTTTACTTTTAAATTCACATTAAAATAAAATGTGTCTTGTAAATTCTTTAGATGAGAAGGTATTTTTTAATAAAAAAACTATATTTTTTATTATTAATAGAAAAATTAATACTTTTAGGAAAATGTAAAAGATTAAACATAATATCAATATGATATGATGATTTCAAATATTAGTTTAATTTAGTAAAATATTCTTCCAGAAACTAGTATATGTATTTTTAAAATTATTTTTTTAAAGAGTTATAATGCTTCCTTTTATAATAATACTATTTTCCCAAAAACATTTCTTTTACTATCAATTTATTCTTATTTTATTTTTAAGAATTATAAAACAGTTAAATTTTTTTATAATAGTTTACCAAATATAATTTCTCATAATTCACTTAGCCATTTTCATACCTTAAAACATTATAGCTATGTTATAATGGTCATGTTTAAATAATAATATTTTAATGGAGAGTCGCGTTTCATTAGAACCTAGTGTTGTGTGCATCAAAAGCTATCGAATATATTGAATTTATCTAAAAAGAAAATGTATCTGAATTTATTTGTGGTTGGAATTATTTCCCCCTTAAATAATTTTTTCCACTAGATTTTATATTACATTCTAATTTGAAAATAGGTGAGGGTACTCCTGCTTCACCACCTATTATAGTTCCCTAGTTTATTCCTCATACATGTTATTTCACTAAAATACTTTGACTAGGGTAGTAGTATTTTTTAATAGAACATTGTCTCTATGATCCAAGATACTCACTGGATGCTCCTCGTAAAAAATAACATTATCTTATAGAATCAAATATGGATTCATTTCATGTGAGGGGTTGGAATGTACATCCTCAAGAGAGATACATGGAACACATCATGGACATGAGATATATTAAGTGGGAGTTCTAGTTTATATGCCATTTATTTTTTTGGTTAGGGATAAAAAAATGTGCTAATATATCTTGGACTTATATTTCCCTTCTTCCCAAATATAGTATGGTGTTTTCAATTTTAATTTTCATTGTTTTTTCTTTTTATTTTTTATTTGTTTTTATATTCCTGTAATTGAGAATTTAAATTTTCTAGTTATTATACATAAACACTTGTTTTGGATAATTAGTTTTAACCTTACATTTGTTTTCCCTTACCCTTACCTGGGATTTGATATGGATACCTTACCCAAAAATAGTTATTTTATACCTTAATGTAACTGGGTTTACCCTTACATGAGAAACCTAGATCCCTTACACAAATACCCTTTTGTGTTGGGTTATCCTTATGTAAGTATCCATACATGGGGTATAGCCTTACATGGTATCCCTTATGCATTGATGGAACCCTTACATAGGAACCCTTATGTGGGGTTATTACCATTCATAGATACCGTTAAGAGATTTTAACTCTTACATTGGTACCATTATACTTTAGAATTGACATTTACGTAACTATGTTAAACATTTACATGTGGTCCATGGTAACAGGAAATGAACCAATGCCTAAATACCATGAAAAAATGAGGTTTCAGATATTACAATTAGAAATATACATGACAAGAATTGATACATTAAAGATCAAGTGTAGGGTGGTGTGATAGGCATGGAATATGGAGAGAAAGTGAAAAACTGAGAGCTAAATCCTCATTATATAGAAGAAGTATAGTAAAGGACTACTAAACATAATTTCCCAAGGGAGGATTTGGACAAAATTTTACAATGAGAGGTGCATATTGTTATTATCAATGACCAAAGGGCCTAGATAAATAAAAAATACATGATCTATAATGGGGATTCAATGGAAGGAAGATAAACACAAAGGAGTGCATCCATATTTGGGACAATATGGTCACTCATTTTAAAGGATTAATTCATGGATACCTGAGTATAAATATTAAATCATTTCAATGGGTACTTTATCATGTCTGGGATTCTAATCATATTAGATTTTTTTCATGACAATGTATTTTCCTTATTTATTAAATGATCTTTGGCGCTAAAATAAAGTGTTTCCCAATTTTCCCTAAAAAGTTATTTTGAAAAAAAAAAAATTTCTGGTCAATGGGACAAGCTTGGTACATGTACGAAATGGGTTTATTACCCCTACACCACATTGGTTTCACCCTTTCACTAGTTTTCCATTACATAGAAAATGCATAACTCATACGTTCAGTTAATATATTTTTGTGCAGTTTTTTTATCTTTTGTATGGATTTGTGACATACTCTGATTCATGGGTACATTTGACTATTTTATCTAAATATTAGAGGATATTATGACCCTTTATAAACTCATTATTTGATACTTTAAAATAAACGTTCCTCTTGATTTTTCTATGGTTCTCAATATATAATCCTTAGTGGTTATTTATCCATTTTCTATGATAAACATATCAATTTCTAGACTATCATTTTACATATGAGTTTTAGTTTCTCAATTTTTTTTGGAGATCATAGGTGTTCCTATAAAGATAGGAAGTATGGCCTTATTTTTTAGATCATGTAGTTGTTGGGACAATACTAGGGAGATTCACCTTCAATGAATAGTGCGAGAATTGATCTGGACAGCTGGATAAAAATCATATACTACATTATATTTCTTTTCGATTAAATTTCATTAATTTTGGGCAGTTCATGAATCATTTTTTATATTAATAAAATTTGTGGGGTTCTTGTTCTTTTAATTAATTTATCCACTTAAGGGACCGAATAATGGTAAAAAAGTTTTGATCATTATTCCTTCTTTATTATTTCTTTTTTCGAGCAATCTCTATTTTTCCACAAATTTGTTTGAAAAATATTAAAATTCTAGATTTTTTTTAATTCACTAATCTTGTTAAATCGTAACCACAATTATCTATTTGTATGTAAAATTATTATTACCCAAATGATTATTTTTCTATTTGAATTATTAATTTAATAAAAATATTCAATGGTTGATTTTTTATTTTCTTGGGGGTGTTCACTACACGTTTCCCCCTACAGAAACGGTTCATAAATTTCTAAAAATAATATATCATCTAATAATTCCATTGAGACCATAAATGTAGAACAATAGTCTATAAAATTAGAAAAAAATTATTGAAACAAATAAAATTAGATACATGGGTTTCAATTATTCATTAAGGTGGAATAAAAGCAAGAAGATAGAGAAATTATAGGGATATTTCCCTGTTTTGATTCCATTGGATAAAGGCTCACTGCGGGTGGGTATTATGAATTATAGTAGTGTTCTCCCTATGTTCATGTATAAGATCACCAAAATATTTGGTGATGTTAATTTTTTTAATTATTTAATGATATATAACTCCAAAAATACTCTCCTCTTAATTGCATCATATGAATCTATGTAAATCACCAAATTATATGGGCACACCATTATTACATTAGGTATCAAGCATTGTCTAGAAATTATAATAATTAAAATTCACATGAATTTTCTTCCATTAATAAAATTAAATGAATCCATGAATAAATGGAATTTCTCCTGGAAACATTACTCTTTATTTAATTTTAAAACTATCCTTCATGACCCCAATATTTTTATATTTTCCAAAATATACATTATATTACTAATATATTTTTCGGAATTATATCTATGAGGTTTCAAAAAAATTACAATTAATTATTGAATAATCTCAATTAAAATTTTGGAAAATTCTATGACTCACACTACTAAAAATATTTTAAAAAATATCAATCCTTTTATATAAAATTTTAAAATAATTAGAGAAAAATAATTTTTCAACTTTAAAAAAATCCCTCAGAAAAAATGATTTTTATTACCTCACTTATTTTATACATGATTAATGTTTCAGATTTATTTGTGTTTTATTTATCACTCATAAACTTTTTTTTATCAATTAAAATAATACAGATGATAATGTATTTATCTATTAACCATATAAAAAATATTTTAATTTTTATTACAATAAAAATATTATAGCATTGATTTCTAGTTTAATTATTTATTTTAACCTTTAAAACATTAAAAAAATATTTTGGAACATTTATATACTAGTAATATTATTATGAAATACCAATAATAAATATATATATATATATATAGTTTTTAATATTATTTAAATAAGTAATTAATTTAATATTATATAGAAATTTATATAACATTAATTTTATGCATTAATTTGTATAATTTTTTATATACAACCTTATGTATTTTATAAGGTTATTATGAAATGTTTTCATTCACATGAACATAAAATTATATATGAATAAAATTATCATATATATATATTTTAAATTGGGAAAAAGTGTAACTATCAATCATTAAATGAATTTTGAAGATGAACGTGTATTAATAATTTCACTAAATTTAATAAATAATGTTTTTATATAATATTATTATGTTAAAATAATTAATTGATAATTATTAATTATTAATTTATATTTTCTTTTTTATATAATTTTGTATTTAAAAATTTAATAATAATTTAATCATGTTAAAAATATTTTACCATGAGTTTAGAGACCAAATTCATGGACCTTTATTGAAAATAGAAATTACAAGAGGGGTGACAAGATTACATACACAAGTAACTACAACAAAAAAATTAAAACTGATAGAAAAAATAGTTGTGCATATTCTACCACTAATATAATAAAGTCATGAATCCCTAAAAACACTAGAAAAATAATACTGAGAAATGTATTGAAATATCACTACCAAAAAAATCATAAGAAACTATCCTCAAAATATACCTCTCTTATCACATTTCATCTTCCCTCTATAATATTTGAATAATTTTCATCCAACCTAGAAGAATATTGTTACAAATACTATAGGGAAGACGATTGAGATAATGGTCATAAGGGCAATAGAACCTTTTCCCATCTTATTGATATATATTTCCCACCTATATATTGATCTATTTATATGTAATGCATTCAAAAATATAGAGAATACGCCACTATGGTTCTCAATAACCCCACGAATTTCCCTCTCTTCTTGTATTTTTCCTTCATTTTTCTATTTTTTCTCTCTTATTCATGACTCATGATTTTCACCATCAAGGATTTTAGGTAATGTTATCTAAAAAATTATAAACCCATTACATCTTTGATTGGGATCATATGGATATATAATTATGGGTATAGGATTTATATGTGGGTTATATGATTCAAGTTAGTGGTTTCCATCTTCCGGATGTCGATTATAATGTGGAAAACATGAAGTGAATTCCAACAAGATAATTCCATGATAAATTGATCAAAATTTTTATTCAATTAAGTTTAGGAATTAAAAATTTTAATTGTTGTTATAACAATTTCAACTACAAAAATAAAAAAATAGTGATGATTTTAGAGAATTAATGTAATAAAAAAATTAAAAACAAAAATTTAGTTCAATAATTTTGATCACCAATAGTATAAATTGAATTGATAAAGGAAAGAAAGAAATAAATAAATAAAAACAAAATATTTAAAATTATTTTATCCCTTTAGGGATTAAATTCATGGAAAACACCAAACACATGAACACATGGTTTTTATTAATCCCCAAGAGAAACAGGTATAAGAAAACCAATCAAGAACTAATCACATAAATATGAAAAACAATTAAAATTTTGGGTCATTATACTATTTGGAAGTATGAAAAACATTTCATAGTGTTTTTTGAATCCTTCTTCTACTAAAACTCCCTAGTTCTCTCTCAATAGAATCATGCTCTAGAATAATAGGTCTCACACTTTCTATATTAAAGGATTTTGATAGTTTCTAAAATAGACAAAGTAGCAACAAATATGGTAGACACTGGGAGACAAAAAATTTAATCTTATTTGTATAAAAATTCCATGACAAAAAATAAGGAAATATAGGATAACATGTTTATACAATGTAAAGGAGTATGTGTATCCAGTTCTAGTTCAGTCCTATGATAATCATGCATGCTAGCTAACAGCCCAACCAATAAGAGCATTCCATGAATCCAAAAAATAGATAATTTAAACAAAAAAATTATTTATGAAGGGATATGTAAGGGTTATTAAATACCCACATGAGTGTAAACTTAGATAAGTGTAAAATAATTATGGTTCATGGTTAATGATCCCACTATGTAAAGTTACCAACACAGATACCCAACACATAAGGGTAACTATGTAAAATTAATTCATGTGTAAAGGTAAACTGATAATGGTAACAACCACATAAGATTATCTACATGAAAGTAAACCCCAAGTAAAGGAAGTTATGTAAGGGTCAGTATCATATATAAGGTTTCACATGTAATGTAATCTCTCTGTATAAGGGTACCTATGTAATGGAAAGACCCAAGTAAGGGTACTTGGGTAAAGGTACCAACCAGGTATAAGGGTAACCACATAAAGATAGACCCCATGTAAGGGTACTTATGGTAGGGTAACCCCACACATTAGGGTACCCATGTAAGGGTAAAAAGAGTCTCATGTATGGGTAAACCAAGTTACATAGGGTAAGGGAAAATTATGTAATGGTTAACCACATGAGAAAAAAGCAATATAAAGGTCATTGGACATATACATAAAGGTAAACACCAAAATAGAAATCTATATATGTTATATAGGAAACCTTGTAAGTGTATGTTCACTAAAAACAAATCACATATAAGGGTGACCTTTAATTACCATGGTCAAATAACTTGTAGCATAAATAAGTAAAATAAAAATAAATTTTTATATATAAAAAAATAATGTACAAATGTCAAGAATAATTATAAAGGAAAAATAAAATTGAAAATAAAATAAATTCACAAATCTCCACCATCATAATTTGAAATTTGATATGTTCTTCCACCTACAATAATTAAATTGGAACCAATTTCATTTTAAATAATCTAAATATGAATATTTATTTAATTACAACTTTAGTCCAAAAAAATTTAGGGTTATTATCAAAATATATCTTTGTGGAACATTCAGTTTCAGATTTAATAATGTCTCTAATAACATGAAACCTTATTCCCATGTGTTTGGATTTATCATGAAAAAATTTTTGGATAAATTCATAGTACATAGAATATCATAAAAAACGAAAGAAACATAATTGTATAAATTGAGTTAAAAAACCTAACCCTTAAACCATAAAGTCTTCTTGATAACCTATTCCAAGTAAATATAATCAGATTATGTGGTGTAAAGAAAAACCATGGATTACATATTTTATAAATTGGATATGGATTCTCCGAACTATTAAAGTCATATCGAGTTAATGAAGTTTTTGTATACGCATCACCTACATAATCATCATCTACATATCCAAAAATTAGTTCATCATTATTTACATTTCTACCAAAACCAAAATATATTATAGGCGTATATTTAGAATATATAAGAACCCATTTCAAGGTTTTCCAATGGGGTTTACCTATATTTTCCCTGAATATTCATCATGCCTATTGAAAGTAATTGAGAAAAATAGGCTATCAATGTTATTTTTTTAATGGATTTTTGACATATATTCAATTTCAACAATAGATGTATGGGATTTACTTAAATACATATTAAAATTTTCACCCAAGGGAAAATTAACTATCTTCATAGTTTCAAGAAATTATCCCTTCAAAAAATTCAAAATATAATCATTTTGAGATAATATAATAGTTCACTAGGTCTGTATAATCGCGTGTCTATTATCTATTTGCAGGAGTCTAGTCAAATTTATAACTCAATTTTTAATAATGGTCTTCTATGTTTTCAAAATTTATAAAACATTTGAGTCTTTTGGTTATGTAAATTTATAATCTTCTAGAGTATTCCTCTATGAATTCTAACAAATAAGAACATTCACCATGGGATGTGGTTCTAGATGGAACCCATAAACCATAAATGATGTGCTCAAACCATTGAGAATAAAGGAAGACCTACCAAAACTACCGATTTTAGTATTACTTAAGATGTAATCATCACAAAATGTGATATATCATAGTGAAAAACTTTCTAACATCCCTTGTTTAATATGTTCTTCTATGACCATGTTGAAAACTTGCCCCAATCTCTGATGTCATAACACGATATTACACAACCTAACTACCTTGAATTGGTCTTACCATTCAACACATAAATCTCTTTAACTAAGGATACATTTATTTTAGTAATAGAGACATGAGATGTTTTATTTTATCCCAATTAATAACTAAAGACAAATCCTATTTTTTTTATAATGCCATGGGAAACTAGGTGGCTACGAAGGTCTAAGACCTAGGTAACTTCTATGAGGGTGATGAAATAATGGACCTATAGTTTTATAAGAACATAACCAATTATATGAACCTTACACTTCAAAAAATTCCTTAATACTGCATCTCACACTAATCTCTCAACTAACACTGGGGAATACTCTCTATAAAGGAATATATTAAATGAAAAACCTGAATATAGAACCTACTCATCAGTGACTATATTTAGAGACACGTTTATAACAATAGCTATATCAAAAACTAGAATTCATTAAAAAGGGATTGTTCTATAGGTTCCTAAGCCTTATAATTTTCTTTAGGTATTTGAAACTTTTGTTTTATGTTCTCGGACATACGATAGTTGTAACCCAAAACATTCTTAACCCTGGACATTGACCTGGATTTATGATTGTTATATATATTTCTTTTTTCTATATATTTTTCATTATTTTAACACTTATGTTTTGGACTCCACCTAGTGAATGGAATCTCAACCTCACCTTTTATTTAGGGTTTAAAATGTAAATACTTAGAAAATAGGACATAATTTACCTCTTCAATGATTAGTGATTCACAACCATACATCATAGTTTCTACTATTGTTTCATATAAATTATCTAGAAAAAATAAAATAATCATAGATTGATCGTTAATATTAATAGTCACATTTACATTGTCAAGATCAATCCATATTTTCTGAAATTCATACAAATTGGACTTAATAAAGACTCTAGAATGTGTTTTAAAATAAAACATGTTATGTTTATTATAAATTCTACCAAAAAATGAAGTTCCCATGTAATTTTTCTCTAATTTAAGTCATATACCAGTACAAGTATATTCAAAGAAATCATCACAAAAGACCTTATCACCAATAGATAGTAATACAGAATTATGGTCCTTAACAAGAATATCCACAGAGACATATTGATAAATTTTTGTGGGTTTCTCATTATAATATTGGGTAAAAATAAAATGGTTTGGTTTATACCAGGAATCGATGAGGCTTTGTTGATATAATAATTCCCATATCTTAATTCCCCATAAAATAAAATCAATATCACCATGGAAATTTTTTATTTCGTACTTAGTTGAAACATAGTTTAACAAAAGGCTATGATACAAATTTTTAGGGAAAACATAAAGCAAGAACCCAAATAAAAAATCCATGATCAATGGATAAAAATGCATATTCTATTAAGCATAGGAAATAAAAATATCTCTTGACGTTATAATATTCTAAATTACAAAGAGATGTGAAAAGTGACTATTTAAGACAATTTTAAAAATAATGAATAGAATCCAGAAACTATATTTTAATTGAAAATATTTAATCACCAATAATGAAAATTGAATCTAACAAATAAAGGAAGAAATACCAAAATAATGAAACAATATTTCACATATTTTTTCTTTTAGGGGCTACTTGCATAGCAATAAAACTAGACACACATAAACAAACATTTTATTAAGCTCAATGAACATAGAAAGGAACAAGATAAGTATTATAGAAAAAATCATAGAATTATAAATGAACATACACCACATGATAGTTCTACAACCCATTAATCAAGATAACTACTCACATGGTTCTCTAAATCCTTCACCTTCTATAACTCTCAAGTTCTTGTATGGTGGTTGCATGATAAGGATCATAAGGACTCTCTTCTCCATGAATGGATACTGATGATATACAACACAAAATAAGTAGCAACATCCCCAATGGACAATAATTGTCTAGAAACCATATTCTTATTTGAAGAACATTTCCACACTTAGAACCAAAGATAACTATAGAATATATTTGGTAGATATCTATGAAGGACAAGGTTGCAGGGGGAATTAAATCCTCTAAAAATCATATAGAAAAAATAATTTCCCATTTAAATATAGCATTCCTCAAATCACTAAGAAACAAAAAATAAATATGGGAAACTATATTTGAAGGACTATTTTAATGTTAGGTGACACTCACGTAATGGTAAAATAGTATCAGTGAAAACCATTACAGCATAGTGGTAATAATCCCTTCATTTAAAGGTACCAATCCAGATCCCTGATATGTAAGAGTAACTATATAAAATAATTCCCGAGTAAATGTAACTCATAAGGGTAATAGTTGTGTAAGAGTTCCAACATAAAACTAAACCCCTCATAAAAGTAGTTAAATATGGTTAGCACACACATGTAAGGGTTCACTTGTAATGGTAGTTCCCCATGTAAGGGTACCTCTATAATGGTTAAACCCATGTAAGGGTACGTAGGTAAATGTATCAGCCACATTTAATGGTACTTATGTAAGGGTAATAGTGTACCCATGCATGTGTATAAGGAATCTCACATAATGTTAAACCATGTTATTTTAACGTTAAGGGAAGTCTATGTAAGGGAAATCCAAATGAGGCACCAGTAATATATGGTTCATGAGACCTCTTCATAAAGGTAAATACAAAATGAAAAATCTATATAAGGGTAAACTGGAAACCATGAAAGGTTAAGGTCACCAAAGACAAAGCTCATGTAAGGGTAACCATTTAGAAAAAGAATAAAAAAACATGGATCATAATAATAAAATAAATATTAAAATCACTTTTAATGTATTTAAAAACAATATATAAATAACATAAACAAATATTAATACAATTTAAAATTAAAAAAATATAAATTCACAGATCACTCACAAAGATACTACCAATGTTATGATAAGGTTATCTATAGATGTAAGCTAAATATTGAAATCTGGTCGGTCACAAAACATAAGAGTCATACAGCTCTATTAAAATTGAAACAAATTAAAGTATATATATAAATATTTAACAAACAAAACATATTTTAAAATAATTTACATATTTTTTTCAATTTTTTCATAGTTTCTGAAGCAAAATGGCGATAATGATTATGGATATTATGTAATTAATTTTATGAAATATATCATTTATCATCAAAATAATACCATACCTAAATAGGTAGTTTCTAAAGGTACTTAAAATTTAATTAAGAATAATTATTTTCCATTATTTATATAAATTTTTTAAGTACTACTAAGATTATCAACATTATAAATGCTCAAAAGAATAAGTAAAACTATTCAGAGATGAGTGCACATAGCATATGGTTTTAGAATGATTGATGAGATTAAATTTATGTGATTAACTATTATTTGTGATCAATTATGAAATATTAACCTAGATATACATTTTGTATGTGAATCATTAGTATAATAATTAGTATATATTGTATTTTTTTATTTTCTAAAGTAGAAGTATAATGGAGGAAATCATTTTGTTTAGAATTTAATGGGCATAATACAAGGTGATAGATTGTATATAAACATCATGAAAAGGTCATTTCCTACTATTTATTAATTTAATTCTATCATTATTTTAAAAATAATTTTTTATTTAATTACCTTATCATTTTTATTTGTTACATAATGTTATTGTTTGTAGATTGAAATATAATCTTAGTTAAAAATGAATGGCACTCACTAAAAAAACTATAAAACATGCTCATTATTTTCTCTAAAATTAGTATAATTCTCCATAATTTATTTTAGACATGTAAGAATAAACTACACTTCAATATGACACCTGATGTGGTCATTATGACTCTAAGTACTCGTTTTCAATATAAAAGTTTTATTTTAGTTTAAAAGGAAAAATATATATCCAATCCCAAGATAAAAATCTTGTATTTTCTTCAAACATTATATAAATGATCCATAATTTATTATTCACAAATAAAAATTGACCACACACTAATCTGGAAACTGATTTTGTTAGTGTGACATTAAGTACATGTTTCCAATATAGAATTGTCATTTTAGTTTAAAATGCACAAGATATCCAAAACCATGAAAAACATTTTGGATTATTATCAAATTTTAGGAAAATGATCCCTAATTAATTTTTGACATGTAGGAATTTACCACAATTTAATATTACACCTTATGTGGTTTCAATGTATCAAAATTCATGTTTTAAATATAAAAGTTTCATTTTTTAATAAAACATGTGGACCACACTAAAAACATATAAAATTAGATCAGATTTTTTCAAACCTTAGTATAATATTTCATAATTAATTTGTGGCATGAATAAATTGTTCACACTTTAATATTTAAACCATATACGTAGAGTCAATTTTCATTCCTTTTCAAAAATTAGAAAAATAATATATAATTCAATTTTGATGTTGAATAATTGACCACCAAACTATTTATCACATGATATAATCAGTATAACTCGAAGTACATGTTTTCAATATAAAAGTGTCATTTTTGTTTAAAACGCATCATACAGCCAAAACCCAAAAAAAAGAGTTTGGATTATTTTTATTATTTAGTAAAATAATCCATAATTAATTTATGATGCATAGAAATAGGTCACATGACAATATGACACCCTATATGGTTTATATGACACAAAATCTATGTAATAAATATTACATACCATTTTATATTAAAACACATATCACTATCCAAAAATGATTAAATAGTCTATTATAATTTTCAAATTTTAGAAAAATCTATATATATAATTAATTTTGATGATATTTAATTTATTGAACATCAATCTAACACAAGATTTGGTAGATATGACCTGAAGTGTGTGCTTTTAATATAAAAGATCTATTTTACTTTAAAATGCATTTCACATCACAAAAATAGAGAAAACAAGATAATATTATATTAAAACATTATTAAAATTTTAAATAATTCATTTGGGAAATTTAGGAATCGACCACACATCAACCCCAGATATGATGTTTTCAGTATGTCTTGAAGTGCATATTTCTAATACAAATGTTCAAATTTTGTTTCAAACATATATCAAATATCCAAAATCGAGAAAAATCTCCTATTAATTTCCAAATTTTTAAAAATGATATATAATTAATTTATGACATGTAAGAATCAACCACATGTCAATATGACACCCGATGTGGTCAGTATGACATGAAATGGATGTTTTCAATATAAAAGTTCCATTTTAGTTTAAAACATGCCACATCACAAAAACCATGTAAATGATCTTATATTGTTTTTAAACATAAGAAAAATGACCCATAATTCATTTTCACTTTTTTTAATTGACATCACATAAATATTACACACAATGTGGTTTTTATGACTGAAAATGCTTGTTTTCAATATAAAATTGTAATTTGAAATTAAATAAAACATTTAATATCAAAAAATGAGGAAAATAACTTAGATTGGTTTGGAACATTATAAAAATGATTAATATTTCATTTATGATGTGTATTAATTTACCACGTGTCAATGAAACACCTGATGTGGTTGGTATGACTCAAAATTCGTGTTATTATTATAAAAGATTCCTTTTAGATTAACAAACATGTCTTGTCACTGAAAATGTGAAAAATTGATTGGACTATTTTTATTATTTATTATAATTATACATAATATATTTATTATGAATAGTAATTTAATCCACATCAATATGAAAAATGATGTGGTCAGTATGACTTGAAGTGCAATTTTTCCACACAAAAGTGTCATTTTTTTAAAAAAAAGAATCAAATAAAAAAACTGAGAAAATTAAAATTGGAATTTTTTTCAAAAAAATGTAAACTGATCTATACACTAATGGAAATTCACCCTTTACCAATGGTTTCAAACCGTTGGTAAAGGCGGGATAACCATTGGTATTATATATACCAACGGTTATCCAAACTGTAGGGAAGTAAGCCGTATGGAAATACATATGCCAACAGTTTCTGGAAAACCATTGGTATATGTTATGAAATCAACATTACACCAACGGTTATGCAAAACCGTTTATATAACTTTTCACCAATGGTTTGAAAATGTTGGTAAATATACTATTCTAATGGTTTCAAACTGTTGGAATATAGTTTTGTATAGATTTTTACCAACGGTTTTTGTAAACCGTTGGTAAAGGCTGGAAATTTCACTGTATCCCAATAGTTTTTAATCCATTTGGAAAGTGTTTTTACTAACGTTTCTCTTAGAACCGTTGGTAAAAACCCATTCACAACCCTATGCCAATGGTTTTGAACCGTTTTCATAGGCTTTGCTATGCAATTCAGGCAGGAGCCTGTTGCAAGTTTCCCTTTCTCCATTTCTAGCTTCCCAACTCCAATTACCTATAATAACCACCTATAACACATACATATACACAATTAATTCATATTGATTTAACAAATAATGCACCAAGAAACTATACAAGTGCTGAATTAAAACATAATTTATAAGGTAATTATAAACATATATAATTGATTTAGAATTCAATTCAGAATTGAGATAACAATTACATGTGCAATCCGGAATTCAATTCATAATTGAATACTAAATTGAATACATACATAATTTAATTATAAATTATGAATACATTACATAAAAAACTGAATACATAATTATATGTTTTATACAGAATTAAGAATACATACAAAATTTCATTTTGTATAACACATACACGATTGAATTCAGAAATTAGAAGCTAATAACCCCAAAATAAGGAAATGGATAAATGACTTCAATCGAAAACAAATATAATGTCCCATGGTTTGGGGTGGGTGTCTTTGAACTTAGTGATGATTACAATGGGTCTGTATCAATGAGCATGTGTGACTTAGGGAATGTAGTTGTCCTTGGCGTATTAAATGTCATGTGTTTTAGAATAGGGGTATGAGTTCCTCACATGAGAAGTGTATTGTGTGAGGCTATACCATGGATCCTTGTGCAAAAGTATAAACACAATTTGAATAGGTTTGGTCAGTTTTTTGTATGACAGTTTTTTTACATAAGATGACGTCCATTTTAAACAAAATACAGACACATCGAGTGATATCAGCCACACCGTGCCATGGATTTAGGTGGGGTTGACTCTTACACGTCACATATAACCCATGGATCGTTGTCCTAAAGTATCAAGACAATCTGAATGTGTTGGGTTGGTTTTCCGTATGCTAGTTGTTGTTTTCACTTAAAATGTTTTCCATTTCAAATAAAAGTGAGACACTTTGAGTTGTACCGACCACACCATGCATCGGATTATGGCGGGGTTGACTCGTACACATCAAAAATGACCCATGGATCGTTGTTCTAAAGTATCAACATAATCCGAATACGTTTGGTCAGTTTTCCATATGCTAGTTGTTTTTACATAAAAGAGTGTCCATTTTAACCAAAATAAATACACTTCAAGTGATGCCAGCCACATAGTGCCTCAAATTGAGGCAGGGATGACTTTTACACATCACAAATGTCCCATGGATCATTGTCCTAAAGTATCAATAGAATCCTAATGTGTTTGGTCTGTTTTCTGTATGCCAGTTGTTGTTTTCACTTAAAATGTTGTCCATTTCAAATAAAATTGAAACACTTTGAGTGGTACTAGCCACACCATGCCTCATATTTAGGTGGGGTTGACTTGTAAAAGTCAACAATGACCCATGGATCCTTTTTCTAAAGTATCAAGTCAATCCAAATTTTTTTGGTTGGTTTTCTGTATGCCATTTGTTTTTACTTAAAAGGGTGTCCATTTAAAAAAAGACACAACGAGTGATACCAGTCAAACCATGCCTCATATTGGGGCGAGGATGACTTGTACATGTCACATATAATAGAGGAGTCGTTTTCCTAAAGTATCAACAGAATACGAAAGTATTTCATCAGTTTTCCGTATGCAAGTTGTTGTTTTCACTTAAAATGTTTTCCATTTCAAATAAAAATGAGAGAATTTGAGTGGTACCGGCCACACCATGCCTCAAATTGAGGTGCGGTTGACACGTACACGTCATAAATGAAACATGGATCCTTGTTCTAATGTATCAAAACAATCCAAATACGTTTGGTTAGTTTTTCGTATGCCAGTTGTTGTTTTTACTTAAAAGGGTGTCCATTTTAAACAAAAGAAAGAAACTTCGAGTGATACCGGCCACACCGTGCCTCGGATTAAGGTGAGGTTGACTCGTACACATCACATATGACCCATGGATCATTTTTATAAAGTATCAACACAATCCAAATGTGTTATGTCAGTTTTCTGTATGTCAGTTGTTGTTTTGACTTAAAATGTTGTCCATTTGAAACAAAAGAAAGAATATTTGAGTAATACCGACCACACCATTCCTCATATTGAGGTAGTGTTGACTCATACACATCACATATGACTCATGGATCATTTTCCTAAAGTACCAATAGAATCCGAATGCATTTGGTCAGTTTTTTGTATGTCATTTATTGTTTTCACTTAAAATGTTGTCCATTTCAAACAAAAGTGAGACACTTTGAGTGGTACCGACCACACCATGCATTGGATTGAGGCGTAGTTGAATCATACTGGTCACAAATGACCCATGGATCATTTTTCAAATGTATTAACACAATCTGAATACGTTTGGTTGGTTTTCTGTATGCCAGTTTTTGTTACTAAAAAGAGTGTCCATTTTAAACAAAATAAAGACACTTCGAGTGATACCAGCCACACCATGCCTCGGGGTGAGGTGGGGTTGACTCGAACACATCACAAATGACCCATGGATAATTTTCCTAAAGTATAAATAGAATAAGAATGTGTTTGGTCAGTTTTCTGTATGCCAGTTGTTCTTTTCACTTGTAATGTTGTCCATTTCAAATAAAAGTGAGACACTTTGAGTGGTACCGACCACACCGTGCCTCAGATTGAAGCAGGGTTGACTCATAAACATCAAAAATGACCCATGTATCCTTGTTCAAATTTATTAACACAATCCTAATACATTAGGTTGGTTTTCCATATGCTAGTTGTTTTTACTTAAAAGGGTGTCTAATTTAAACAAAAGAAAGACACTACGAGTGATATCAGCCACACCATGACTCGGATTAGGGTGGGGTTGAATTTCACACGTCACATATGACCCATGGATTGTATTCCTTAAATATCAACATAATCCGAATGCGTTTGGTCAGTGTTCTGTATTCCAGTTGTTGTTTTCACTTAAAATGTTTCCCATTTCAAATAAAATTTAGACACTATGAGTGGTATCTGCCACACCGTGCCTCGGATTGAGGAAGGGTTGACTTGTACATGTCAAAAATAAACCATGGATCCTTGTGCAAAATTATCAACACAATCCGAATGTGTTTGGTCAGTTTTCCATATGCTAGTTGTGGTTTTTACTTATAAGGGTGTCCATTTTAAACAAAAGAAAGACACTTCGAGTGACACCTAACACACCATTCCTTATATTTATGTGGGGTTGACTCTTACACTTCAAATATTACCCATGGATAGTTTTCCTAATGTATCAACGCAATAATAATGCATTAGGTAAGTTTTCTATATGCCAGTTGTTGTTTTGACTTAAAATGTTGTCAATTTCAAACAAAATAAAGACACTTCGAGTGATACCGACCACATTGTGCCTCAGATTGAGGTGGGGTTTAATCTTAAACATTACATATGACCAATGTATCATTTTCCTAAAGTATCAATAGAATCTAAAAGCATTTGGTTGGTTTTCTGTATTCCAGTTGTTGTTTTCACTTAAAATGTTGTCAATTTCAAATAAAAGTGAGACACTTTGAGTGGTACCAGCCACACCGTGCCTCTGATTAAGGTGGGGTTGACTCATACACGTCAAAATAGAACCATGGATACTTGTACTAAATTATCAACACAATCAGAATATGTTTGGTCGGTTTTTCACATGTTAGTTGTTTTTACTTAAAAGGGTGTCCATTTTAAACCAAAGAAATACACTTTGAGTGATACTGGCCACACCGTTCCTCAGATTGAGGCGGAGTTGAATCATATGCATCACATATGACCCATTGATCATTTTTCTAAAGTATCAACCCAGTCTGAATGTGTTCGTTCAATTTTCAGTATGTCAGTTGTTGTTTTTACTTAAAACTTTTTCCATTTCAAATAAAGGTGAGACACTTTGAGTGGTACTGGCCACACCTTTCCACGGATTGAAGCGGGGTTGACTCATACACATCAAAAATGACCCATGGATAATTTCCCTAAAGTATCAACACAATATGAATGTGTTAGGATAGTTTTTCATATTCCAGTTGTTGTTTTGACTTAAAATGTTGTCCATTTCCAACAAAAGAAAGACACTTCGAGTGATATCGGCCACACCGTGCCTCAGATTGAGGCGGGGTTGACTCGTACAAGTCACATATGACCCACGGATCATTTTATTGAAGTATAAATAGAATTAGAATGATTTTGGTTGATTTTTTGTATGCCAGTTGTTGTTTTCACATAAATTGTTTTCCATTTCAAATAAAAGTGAGACACTTTGAGTGTTATCAGCCACATCGTGCCTCGGATTGAGGCGGGGTTGACTCGTACACATCAAAAATGACCCATATACCCTTGTGATAAAGTATCAACACAATCCAAATCACCCAAGAGCTCTTAATGGTGGATATCCTTCGATCCTTGGGTGGTTTGAGTGTTTTCAAGTGCAGATTGAAGATCCGGGTGAGTCTAATCCTCTCTTTGCTTCCGCTTTTAGATTAGGGTTTTCATTCTTACGTTATCTTCTTCCGAGGCTCTAAAACTATCTTTTTCATTGGGATTTAGGGTGAATCTTGAAGAGAGAATAGATTTGCATCTGAGATGCTAAATTAAGAGTGTGATTGTCTCCAGAATCAAGGTAGTTGGTCTTTAGCCTTTCGTAAATTTTCATGATATTTTATATATGCCAAATCAACCCTCGCCCAATGTTGGGGTGTCATGTAGGGGGGCTGTCCGGGGTCGAGGGAGGAGGGTGGGGGCTTTCTGGGGTCTAGGAAGGAGGGTGGGGGCTATCCGGGATCCAGGGAGGTGGGTGGGGGGTTGTCTGGGGTCCAGGGAGGAGGGTGGGGGTTGTACAGGGTCCAGGAAGGAGGGGGGTTGTCCGGGGTCTAGGGAGGAGGGTGGGGGCTTTTTGGGGGGTTGTTCGGGAGTTGTTTGGGGTCCAGGGAGGAGGTTGGGGGGCTGTCCGGGGGGTTGTCTGGGGGGTTGTTTGGGGTCCTGGGAGGACGGTGGGGAGGCTGTCTAGGGGGGCTCTCCGGGGGCTGTCTGGGGTCCAGTGAGGTGGGTGGGTGGGGGATGTCTGGGGGGATGTCTGGGGTCTAGGGAGTAGGGTGGGGGTTGTCTAGGGGCTGTCTGGGGGGACTGTCCGGGGGATATTCGGGGTCCAAGGAGGAGGGTGGGTGGGCTGTCTGGGGGGGATATCTGGGGGGCTCTCCAGGGGATGTCCGGGGTCCAGAGAGGAGGGTGGGGGATTTCTGGGGGGTCTATTAGGGGGGTTGTCTGGGGGGGCTATCTGGGGTCTAGGGAAGAGGGTCGGGAGGCTGTCTGGGGGGCTGTCTGGGGGGCTGTCTGGGGGGTTTTCTGGGTTCCAGGGAGGAGGGTGGCTGTCCGAGCAGTTGTATGGGGGGATGTCTGGGGTCCAGGAAGGAGGGTGGGGAGGCTATCTGGGGGCTATTTGGGGTCCAGGAAAGAGGGTGGGGGGATGTCCGGGGGGCTGTCCGGGGTCGAGGAAAGTGGGTGGGGAGGCTGTCTGGGAGGCTTTATAGGGGGATGTTCGGGGTCTATGGAGGAGGGTGGGGGCTATTTGGGGGGCTTTCCATGGGGATATCTAGAGGGATATCCTAGGTTCATGGGATGGTATTTACATATTTTTTAAGAAAATTCCTTCATTGTTAAAAAATAATTTTATTATATCAACTTCTAATCTGACCACCAATTTTCTAAATTCCACTAAAAAATATAATTTCATTAAAATTGGGGGATTTCACAGCAAATCATCAAGTCAGGTTTTATTATTTATAGATAAAAATTAAAGATAATGTGACTTTACACATATATTCAGGCACAACAAATCAATAACATAAAATGTCAATAATATCAGTCAAAAATTTAACGGATCAATTTGTCCTTCATCGCCACCACTATCATCACCATCATCTTCACCCTCACCCTTGTCCTCATTGTCATCCCCATCGTTTTCCCCATCATATTCCCCGCCCTCCTCGCCCTCATACTCAGCCTCATCCTCCTCATTGGCCTCCTCCTCCACCTCAGCATCCTCCTCGCTCTCCTCCACCTCGGCCTCCTTCTCACCCTCCTCCTCCTCCGCCTTGGACTCTTCCTCGCTATCGTCTCGACCACCACTTTAACTACCACATGGTTCTCTATATATAGAATGCATCAATGACATATATTTATCATAAGTAGTGTTGGCCTTTGGTGGAAGTTTTGGACGTAAAACTTCCATCAGTTTCATAAATGTAATGTTTCCCCTAGAAGACTATTTTGCCGTATCTATGGCCCTTTTCTCAACCTTTTATTCATGTTCCTTAACTTGCTGAAACTTGGTGGCACTAAAACTCATACCTGTAGAGAGAAAATACCTCTTCATAGCTATACTCTCTCAGGTCGGCAGCGTAACCCAAAATTTTCAGGTTCTTGGGAATCAAGGGCCTTTAAAATACCCTGTTAAAAATATAAATACATTATTAAGTTACAAAATACAGATTAAAATTTTAAATCTACAATGTAAAACTTACAATCTCCTGCTGAGTTGTTTCATTAACTGCACTTACATATTTTTTCTTTCTACTCGAGAGAAATATTTTTTCTTGAGGAACAGGTCCTTCTATATTCAATTTGTTCCTCTACAATGAAATTTAATGTATGAAACCATATTTAAAAATAGGATACCAAAAAAACAATAATTTTATAACTATAATTATATAACAACTTTAGCAATAGAATAAATTATGGAGGAAGAAATAAAAAGTGCAAGTCATAAAGAAATGTTATAAAATGTCATACCTGTTGTCTCTCTTGATCTGGCATCGTAGTACATCCCAATGTGTGGATGTATTTCTTAGGGTCAATGTTTTTATATTTCTTCCAGATTCATCCTAAACAAAATTTAATAATTTATATTAATGAAAATCATCAAAATTTACATTCAAATACCTCTAATTTTATTAATACAATAAATTGGCTAGTCATCCAATGAGTAATCATCTGTCGGTACTATTATAATGGAAAATCATCCTTGACAGGGACTACCTCTAACTCTCTACCCACTCTAGCATGCCAGTCAATGTACAACTCATGCTTATAAGCTATCCAAAGCTTGCCTAAATCATTTTGACGTGTTGGTCCTGCACCCTCACCGTCGAGGAAATTAAACCGCAGTTGACACCAAAATATTAATTCAAATAATTGGAAAAATTAATATATTACATTAAATACAACAGATTTTTGTACACATATCTCTGCCCAGGCATAATCCTTGAATTCATTTGGAAATTGTCTCCATGGGAACGGGCTGACATGAATGATGTCGGAGTATTTGGAAAGCATCACCACAAAACTCTGACATTGATACCCTGATTTTTCAATCATATGACTCTTATTATTGTTGTCAACCATCAACTGTGTGTGGCGGTTCCACACTACACACATGCATGTACGCCCACGCCCCCACCTCTTATCTGTAGATTTATTTGTTATGAAATAAAAACAAATATTTTATCAATACATGTTATAATAAAAATACATAATGGTGTAACAATTTTTTAGGGTTGTATAAGTATACACGTGGTAGTTTTATCAATGGGAACCATTGGTCTTCCAAAACTGAAGAAAAACCCAGTACAGATGGATTGAGTCCCAATGAATGCTATGTAGGGATAGACTCTGGTGGAGCAGGAGTCGAAGAAGATGGAATATAAAATCCTGGAGAGAATGAAGCAGAAGTAAAAGAAGATGACAGGGATGACTGGCCAAATGTAGGATGGGGAGTGGGAATCATCATTGGATATGGTACATACGGGAGAGGAGGGTAAGATGTAAAGGGAGGTGGAAACATGGGAGGCCTAAATATCCCATGTGTCCCTAATGGTACACCAGGATTAGAATCTAGGATTGATGGTATGTCAGTGTGAGGGGCAGGGTCTAATCGGGTACACCGACCAGATCGTCTAGCTCTCGTACCCCCCCCCCCCCGTATGAACACCCCAAGTATGGGGACCACTAATAGGATTCTCATCAAATAATTGTCGCCTAATAGATGTATCCTAAAAAAATGTGTAAAAAAATAATCACATGACATTATATATTATTTAAATAAATATATTTGAAATAAAAAACTCACAACAGGCACTAGTGGTGGAATTCCTAGCTCATTCATGCGGTGATTGTTGTCCATAATCTATTTTCATCACCTCTATTAAATTGGTTTCATTTCATTCATTTGAAAAAAAAATGAAAGTAAATAGAAAAGGATAAATAATGTGTAACCCAAAAAACAAAATAAATGAGAGGGAATAGGTGTATTCATGGATAATTTAACTAACCATTGTTTTAGGTGAGCATTAACAAATATATAATGATGTCAATAAATTTTACAAGAGGTAATAAATAAATTTAATTTTTAGTAGGATGATTATTTACTAAGTGTCAGCATTCTATTAAAATCAGGGAACATTGATTCTACCAGATTCATAAGTGGTAAATCAATTGTCAAAATTATGGAAAAATTTAATTTCCTTAGCTCAGGTAGATGATGCAAGTTTCAATACATGTTTTGTAGAATAATACCAAACATCATGTTTATTAGCTAGTAAAATGTTAAAGATATGACTTAGAGTTATAATAATTTTATACAAATCACATTGGAAGCATTGAAATGTTCACCAAGATAGAAATGTTGGTTTTGTAGGTTTAAATACAGTTCAATTCCATTTTAGAAAATGCAATTCAAATAAAAATTTCAACAAAGAAAAATTGAAAATTCACATAATGGTCATGTAAAATAAAACATATTTGTAATCAATATTAAATCAATTTTATTAAAACCAACCTTAACAACCCAAATCCATGTAAACCAAAATAATTGAGAACATGAATGAATGATTTTATATAATTCCCACCACAACTTCAGGTTCACAATCAACTCTGAAAATTGAGCTATTGGAGTCATAAAAAGAAATAAATGGATTGGTTCCAATGGCAGTAGGGATGGTGTCAATTCCATAATCGCCATCATCAAAAATATGTCTTCTAATTACTTCAACACTAACACAAAATTCAGTTCGAAGTTGGTCTTTGACATAAAAATCGTGTTTAGCCATTGATTCCAATACATATGGTTCTATGGTAGGAAGAGTGTGAGTCTTATTAATTACTAGAAATCCAAAATCATCAATAAATGTTCCATGTCTCATCATTGAATTAAACCAATGTAATTTTATCATTGTGACTCATCCATGAGATTAATAATCCTATATTATTAGTTTTTCAACGACTCCATAATAACCCACATTTTCAAATCGTGGTCTACTATCTGATTCACTGGTATAACAATCTATTATGGAAGTAATATAACAACATCATTTTGGGTTCTCGTTATCTTTTCTCATTCAGTGACAATAAATTTGTACCCATTGATAACAAATGATTTACAATCATGAACCATAGTATTAGGACCAAAATCCAAAGCTCTTATTTCCTCAGAGACAGTGTCAGCAGGAAAACTCAATACCTGCTATATAAATGAATATTAAACATAATTAAATATTGATTTAATTATTTTAAATAGTACTATTTTTAACATCAATTTTAACCAAGAAGAAAACTTTTTACTATGCAAAGTCTCCCTCCTTCTCAAAGATAAAGAACGATGCTTTCAATTTATCATTGTTTTATGTTCCCTGTAGATAAAAAATATGAATAGTTTAACAGATATATATGTAAGATATTAATATTCAATTTAGTTACTTGATGTAGTCATAGAATAAATCTCAATAGAACAAAACTATGAGATGTTCCATCTCCCGCTCTTTAAGGATTAATGTCTTCAATGTAGATGATCTAGGATTTCCTCCTGTTTGAGGAAGTGATGGAAAATGGGTTCAATTTTCTCATACTATTCTTATTCATTTTTCATTGTTCTATTCATTCCTGTAGTAAGATCAGACAAACACAATGAGCAGAAATCTATACATTCTTGATCCAAGTAAAATTTCATGATAGATCCTTTGGGATGATTCATGTTTCAGACATAAGACTTTAATGTGTACATATTTCTTTCAGTTGGATACATCCAACAAAAATAAATAGGTCCTCCAATAAGTATTTCAATGGGAATATGGACAGTCAGATGTATCATGCATGTGAAAAATGATGGAGGAAATATTTTCTCCAACTCACACAAAATTAATGGGGAATATGTAAACATTTTTTACAAGAAAGACTTGGACAACTTCTTATCACAAAGATCTCTAAAAAAATGGCACAACTGAATAACAGTCACCATTACATTATTGGACCAAAGATGACGGATTTCTATTGGAATCAACTCATGCAGAAGAACGTGATAATCATGAGTCATCAATGATTTTATCTTCAACTCTCTTATGTTAACCCATTTAGATATGTTGCTTTAATATCCATCAGGAACTCTAATAGTCTCTAATACTTCCAGAAATTAGTTTTTCACAGGTGTCGTCACATAAGAAACACATGGGACTTGCCATTTATTTTCACTGATACACCCAGGATGTAATTATGGTTTGATGCCCCAATCCACCAAGACATGATGAGACCGTAAATCATCTTTTGTCTTTCCCTTAACATTTAGAAGTATTGAAAGACAAATTTATCATATATTTTTTTCAATGTTCATTATGTCTAAGAAATGATGTAACAAATTGGTTGACCAATAAGGCAAATAAAAAAAGATACTCCTCTTCCTCCAATTGTAACATGTTTCAGTGGAAACATTCTTTCTCATTCCATATTTCATTTGACCCTTCCTGAATGAAATACTAAAATCTTTCATGTCATTAAGCTCGTTAGTTCTAGACATACACTAAGGTGGATCATCGGTCTCTATGGTATTATCAAATCTTCAACGATTATTTTTATATAGATGGTCCATTGGCAAGAATCATTGATGTCCCATAAAACTGAAACTATAGTGATGTTTTAGTCTTTTGGATCATGTATTCTTCATAGAAATAGGACATGACAGTTTTCCCTTCGATCTCCATCCATACATCATTGTATAAGCTGAAAAATCATTGATCATCCACATAAGCGTAGCATGCATCTGAAATATGTCTTTCGAATATGCATAGTATGTGCGCACACCCACATTCCAAAGAAGTTTCAACTCTTTTATTAAAGGTTGCAAGTATACGTCAATATCAATGTCGGGATCAGAAGTTCCATATATGAGTATACTCATGAAAGTGAAAGGTTTTTTCATACAAAACCATGGTGGAATATTATAAATGTATATAAAAACTGGCCATGTGTTGTGTGAAGTAAGCATCTGCCAAAACAGATTATAAATGTCTCCTGAAAGACCCAGCCTCACATTACGCACATCAGCTGCAAAATCAGGATATCAAGCATCAATTCTCAACCATGAAAATCCATCTGTAGGGTGAACCAACTCATCATTAGTCTTCTTTCTCTTCGTATCATGACATCTAATTTTTATTGATATTTCATCAGACATAAAAAGATTCTGGAGTCTAAGGATCAATAGAAAGTTCCAAATTACTTTTTTTGGCACGCGGGATGGTGTTCCATCAGATTTTTACTTTCATCAGGATGTGCCACATTTTATACAATCATTTTGTTTAGCAGTTTTCTCCCATAATAAACTAAAATCTTTCAGAAAAGCTTGAATTTTGTTTCATGAAAATCCAATTTCCTCAACTAACTTTCATGCCATAAAGTGGTTTGAGGGAATATCAGCATTATCTAGAAGTAAATCCTTAAAGAAGGTAAGAATGTAATCAATTTCTGTATTAGAAATCCCATACATATTTTCCCATGAAACAATTTGACTAAAAATTCCAGCTTTTTCATTTTATCACACTGTCGATATACTAGAGTTGTGGCAACATCATTCAATTTTTTAGCCCAAAAAATATCATCATTTTCATTATATTCATTATCTATCCTTGTATCTAAGTCTTCTTGAGTAGAAATCCTTTCTTTTTCATGATGAAGAATAAACAGAAATCGGTCATCTAAGAAATTCTCCAGTCCAGTACTTTCATTTCGATCATCAGCAATTTAATATTTCATTTTCTCCCCATTGTGATTCCACACATAGTAGTTTTCTTGAAAAACATATTTGGTTATGTGGTATCTGACTTCTTCACAGCTCAACCATGGTCTACCAACACCATTGGAACATGGGAATTGTATGCAACCACTATCTGGAGCATTGTGAAATGAAAAATCTAAAAATCTCTTCAAATTATTTTTAAAATTTCTTGGCATACGATCGGTTTCATAAATCCAACTTATATCCATTATGTAAAAAGAATTGTTATAAGACATTTTGTTATAATCAATTCAATAAAATTGAAGTTTAATCGAAAATATATTTAATTAAATGATAATGGAAGGAGTTTCTAGTTGATGTAGTGAACTATTAAAACAATGTAAAGATATACTAATTCAGTTATGTGTGCCTAAATTTGAGGTGAGATGCGTTTTGTAATATTTTCATTTATCACATACAAGAACACACCATAGACTTAATAAAACATTGTTCAAGATATTACAAAGTGAAGGATTTTTATGAAAGATGCAGAATATGTAAAGAGTGTTTTTTAAATAAGTTATTGATGCTAAAAATGGAAATATTGTGAAAAGTTGGTACATTTCATAACACACAAACTAAAGTCCATAGAATTTACCATATCACCCCACAGAAAAAAGGAAGACCGCCCACCCCACTACCCCAACCGTCCCCAATCCCTTCACATGGATCATCCTTATATCCATTACCCACCTAAATAAAATATGAATAAACAAACCATTTACCATCTTTGAGTGGGGATACATCTCACCAGCACCTCCATTAGTCAATACGATTCACTAACTACATAAAGGGAGTGGCTATGAAGACTTCAAATTAGGTTGATTCATATAATCATGAAACATGAATTGTAAAACGAAAATAAAAAACAAATCTATCTGCACTTATTGGGTATGTCATGCCACACAAGTCACCACATGGTTTAGGTCAAATCAAAATAGAAAAAAAGAATAATAGATTAAAAACATTAAAACTGTGTTAAGCCTTACAGATTTGGAGTGTAGAACTAAAATATTTATTAACTTCAGATGGATTTATAGAGAGGAAGGAGTTCCCAGACAATGTAAAGAGAGAGGCCTCTAGTTTAGAATCCAAGGGGGTCCTCCCCAAGGCTTTCTAAATCATAATCACTATGAATCCAAGGTATATTTCCCCATGGTATTCTAAACCAAATCATCATGAATCCAAGGGGGTTTCCAAATGGAATTAAAAGCTATGTTTTTAACATGATTCCTTGGTTAAGTTATTCAAGGAATTCCAAATCATTAATCTAATAACAAGTACTCAAAAATTAAATTAAAAATTATTTATATTCATGTTCAATAGGTCTCATATATGAGGAACATGCCTTAGGTCCCATTATGTGTTATAGGCATCCCAAATCATTAACTCATGTAAAATAACTCATTATTGGAACCCCTATTGTCATACCTTTCATTACCCAATTAGTTCCCCAAGTCAAGCGCACCCCATGGGTCGATAAATTTTAGGATTCTATACTAATAGGTTGTTCATGGATCGTAAAGAGGTTTATTTTCATAAAGTATGGACAAAAATATTTATTTTTAAATTTCATATTAATAATAAAGTATGTCAATGATACTACACATCCTAAAGAACACAAAACAGTGATACATTTAAAGGATAGTTTATAAAACATCTTCTATATACTCATATACATCTACCAATCAAGTATTAGTCATTAATTCAATATCAAATAGTGTGTATCATAAAATTTTCCAAAATCCAAAGAAATAGGGAATAATGATAAGATCTTTTTAGATAGTGGAATAAATGGATAATGGTTGAGAATAAAAGGATATCTTATAACTAGATCGTAGTTGGGATGAACAACACTAGAAACAGATAATATACCTCAACTCACTGTGTTAGGTCAGAGAGTTTGTTAGGCCACACGCCAACCATGGAATTTATCTCAATGATGTCTTCTATGTATGTATTTGGGAGGAGGTTGAAGGAGTCTAACCTTGATGGGGGAGTTGCAGCCGATCGGATGGAAGCCCTCGGGTTAGGGTTCACCTATGCGGGGGCTTCGGGAAATTGGGGGAAATACAGAGTTATCTGCTTCTGTGTAATCGGGGGCGGGTTGTCCACGGGGGTGACGGGGCTGTCTAGGGGGGTATGGGGTGTCCAGGGGGTGGGCGGGCTGTCTACAAGGGTGGCGGGGCTATCCGGGGGGGAGTGGTGTCCAAGGGGGTGGGTGGGCTATCCATGGGGGTGAGGGGTTTTCTATGGGGTAAGAGGTGTCTAGTGGGGTGGGGGTGTACGGGGGTGGGTGGGAGAGTCCAGGGGTGGTTGGGTTGTCCATGGGGTTGGGGGCTGTCCAGGGGGTTAGGGGTGTCCAGGGGGTGGGCGGACTGTCTACAGGGTTAGTGGGGTTGTCCGGGGGGTACGAGGTGTCCAAGGGGGTGGTTGGACTCTCCATAAGGGTAGCGTGGCTATCCAAGGTGGTAGGGGGTGTCCAGGGGGTGTGGGTGGGCTGTCCACAGGGGTGTGACTCTGATATATGAGATTTAATTGGGTTTTCATTCAGGTTATGAAAAACAAATGATGGGTGTTAAAGATTTGAATAGTATTTTTAGTGAAAATCCAATTTAGTATGATTAGTGACTTGATAACATGATGGTATCAAGTTTTCAATTGGGAAAATGTTGGGGCATTTGATTCTAAAAGGCTCCCACAACCGTCCAAGGATATATTATTTCTAGAAAAATGTGTTGTAGGAGAAGTAATTCATCCTATATAATTGATGTCACTTTTAGATTATGTGATTCCTTACTCATCAAGATGACTAGACAAGAACCAAAACCAAAGAGGCCTCAAACCTAACCAAATATCTATAAGTGATGAATTCTCAAATCTTATTGGTGAACTATGGAAGTGATGAATTCTCACCCGCACAGCCCCCTCCCGACCTAACCCTTAGCAGAATCCCCATATACAACCCCCTCCTATCCACCGACTACACAACCCCCCCCCCCCATCTGCACCCCCCCCCCCCCACCTGCACAGCCCCCCTCCCATCCACCCACTGCACAATCCCCCCCCCCACCTACACAGCCCACCTACCCCTACCCCCACCCCACTTTTACACCCCCCACATCACCCCCAAACATACTCCCACCTACCCAACCCCCCCCCCCAACCTGCACACTCCCCTTCCCCCCACCCTCTTGCCCAGCCACCCCCACCTACACCCCCACTTGTATAGCCCCCCCCCCCTCCCCCCCCCCCACCTGCATAGTCCCCCTCTCCCCACCGACACCTATACACCCCCCCCCCCACATCATCCCCAATAGACTCTGACCTGCCCAGCCCACCCCCCCAACCTGCACACTCCCCCCACCCACCCACTTGCACAACACCCCCCTCCACCTGCACCCCCCACTTGAACAACCCCCCCTCCCCCCACCCCAACCTTCACAACCCACCCCCCACCTATACAACCCCCCACCTCACACCCAACATACCCCCCCCCCCACTACACACCCCCACCTGTATACCCCCCTTCACTCATTTCACCCCCCCCCCCACCTAAACACCCCCACCAGCACAACCCCCTCCCCCACCCATTGCACCTCCCACTACCTGCTCCCCCTCACTTCGAATACATTGATTCACACATGACAGCAGAAAAAAACATAAAACAAATCAAATTAAAATCGTTGGGTATAGCATACTGCACGGACCTTGGGTTTAAGCCAAATCAAAACTGAAAACAAAAAAAATAGATGCAAAACATTAAACATAAGGTACTACTTACAGATTTGATGTGCAGAACAAAACAACTTTGTGATTGAAGATGGATCTGGTGGAATGATTTTCTGAGAGAGAGAGCTATTAGGTCTTAGCTTTAGCACTTCAATCACATGGATGGGAGATCAGGTTCGCTGGAAATTTAAGGGAAAATTTTCCCAACAGTTGTAAAAAACTGTTGGGAAAGGTAATATTTACCAACATTTTAGACAAACCATTGGTAAAGATTTCCTAAAATTTACATATCCCAACAGTTTTATCAAAACATTGGGTAAAGTCATCTAAAAACTCATATATCCCAATGAATTTATAAAACCATTGGGTAAAAGTCTCTCCATACCTCTATTCCAATGGTTTATAAAAATTGTTGGAAAACTTCCATTGGTATATCCTCCATTTATAGTAGTGATAATTTCATTTTTTTCATTTAGTAATTTACTACATTTCAATTGGACACACGATGTTGTTGGAATAACTTGAAGTGGATGTTTTCAATATAAAAGGTCTGTTTTAGTTTAAAATTCATGTCACATCACCAAAAATCAGAATATAATATAGTATTTTTTTCATAAAAAATTAATTTGATATATAATTCATTTAGGATGTGTAGAAATCACCCACAATTTAATATAATAGATTATGTGTTTTTCATGACTCAAAGTGATTGTTTTTTAAAAAAAGTTCTTTTTACTTTATGAAATGTTTCACATAGTGAAAACTGAGAAAATGAGATCAAATTGTTTTCAAAATTTTAGAAAATTGTCCCTAATTCATTTTCATGTTTACTAATTGATAAAATTTCAATCCAACACATGATGTGTTCTACATGACTTGAAGTATGTGTTTTCAATATAAAATGTTAACTTTAGTTTCAAATGAATGACATATCCAAAACTGAGAAAACAACATTGTATTATTTTAAAAATTAAGAACAGATATCTATAATTCATTTTGGGTGTATAGGAATTAATTACACATGAATATGACACCTGATGTTGTTGATATGACTTCAACTTCATGTTTTTAACATACAAGTGTCATTAGAGTTTAAAACACATTTCAAAAAACCAAAACCGGGGATATAAATCTTATATTGTCATTAAACACTATGAAAACAATCCATAATTAATTTTTTATGAGTATGAATTTTCGACACATCAATCAGACACACAATGTAGTCAATTTGACTCTGGGTGCCCATTTTCAATATTAAAGTTTCCTTTTAGTTTAAAACAAGCATCAAATATCCAAAATAGAGAAAATGAGATTGGAATGTTTTACAAAATTAGGAAAATGATCCATATTTCATTTTTTATGTTTTTGAATTTACCGAACATCAAAATGACACATGATGTGGTCGGTATGACCTGAAGTTTGTTTTTTCAATGTAAAAGTTCCACTTTACTTTAAAAAATGTCAAATAAAAATAATTATAAAACAAAATCATATTTTTTCCAACATTAGATAAATGATATGTAATTAATTTGGGATGTGTAGGAATTAAAGTAACATCAATTTGAAACCCGATGTGGTATATAGGAATAGAAGTGTGTGTTTCCAAGAAAAAAGTTCCATTTTAGTTTAAAACACACATTAAATATATAAAACCGATAAAACTATCTCGGATTGTTTTCAAAATAATAAAAAAAAGATTCAAAATTCATTTATGTCATGAAGGAATCAACCATACCTAAATTTGACACCTGATGTCATTGATATGAATCAATGTGTTTCTTTTCAATTTGAATGTGTCATTTTAGTTTAAAAACACATCACTAGTCAACCCATGAAAATGATCTCGGACTATTTTCAAAATTTAAGACATCGATCCATAATTTATTTGGCATATGAATAAATTCACCTCACAACAATTTGACACTTGATGTGGTTGGTATGAGTTAATGTGTGTTTTTTCAAAATATAAGTACCATTTTAGTTTAAAACACATGTTAGAAATCCAAAACATATAAAACAAGTACATATTGACTTTTCATCATTTTATATAATATTAAGTTATTATTTTCCTTATAATTTTGTTATAATATATATTTTATTAATTTTAACAATGATAATGTAAATATAGGAACAATAAATTGTGTGATAGTAGAAGGTTTTTTCACCAAATAATCTTCTCCTGAATTTCCTCACATCCATTGTGTGATTTTTTATCCTCAAATATGAGATACAATTAAACTACACCTATTTTTTAGAACAAAAAGAAATGTTGTGAATTTTAAGAATCAAGCACAACTCAATCTGATGCATGGTAATCCTGGTATGACTCAAATTATATGTTTCTAGTTTAAAATTGACACTTTGTGTTTAATTTATTTCTTTATTGTATTAATAACTAAATAATTTATTTATTATACATTTCATTATTCCTTTTATGCTGGGGTGGTTTGTTTATAAACTAATAGCATGAATTCTATTCTGAGGCCAAATACAAATAAATATTTATGTTTTTAAATGTATGTGATAAATTATACTTACTAATGTAATTTCACAACCCAATTTTGGAAATGTCTACAATATAGTGTTTTTTTCTTGAATTTGTATTGTAAATTTTATTTTAATTAATTTATGTAAATTCTAAATATTTTTATACCCTATATTTACTTTTCTATGTAATGTATTTATATCCGTAGTGTTTTTTAATTTTAATAAGAAACTATAGGAGTATTCCCCATTATCAATAATAGTAATATAGTTAAAAAAATATCCATTAATATCTATTATACTAGTTATAATAATTGAACCCATTTTTCATCACTATTTTTATTTTTGCTAAGTGGGCCCTTTATCAGTGCTGAATAAAATCATTGATAAATATTCCATTTATCACTAATATAATAAGAACTGATAAAGCGTCCCTTTATCATAAATTTTTTAGACATTGATAGAGGGATGGAGATTTTAAAGGCACTTTGATTTTCAATTATTTTTTGCGCATAATAAGATCAATTATGGTTTTATTAAATTCCTCATGTGTAGTTATGATTCCATTGACTACTTCTCTTTTAACAAGAGTCGACCCAAAATACACAATTCCAATACATGAGAATTAATTAAACACATTTAGAACATCAAAGTAACATCAATTTCATTATTTTGACTACAGATCTTACTAGTCCACAAGCTTCACATAGAGAGGGTAATTCTTAATTCCCCTACTTCAATAAGATCATTAAAATACACTACACATGAAAAATATGACTTAGAAAGGACCACAAGACTGAACCCACATGAGGGAAACCAATATAAACATAAATCACAGATATTCCTCATCAAAAATACAGCCACAACATCCTCCAAATCATGCCAAGACATTCACTATGAATTCCCAATGGATGAATGAGAAGAAACATGGGAGGATAGAGGAATTACACAAATTGTATCACCAATAATTTTTCTCTTAGGAAAATGTTCAAATTCATGAAATTAAGGGCACATAGTTCTCCCAAAATGGCCTAAATAGGTCACCCATAGTTGGGAGAGTAAATATTAGAATAATATATATCAAAGGGACAACTAGATTTATAACTGAGATAAAAAAATTAACATTATTGTAATACGGTATATGAATTCACATAATGGTTATTATTTCATTAAAACCACGATGCAACAAGGTTGGTCAAGATGTAGCTTTCTAATTTAACCCCCCAAGAAATAACACTATATATCTAAACTAATTATGATAAAACTAAGGAAGGTCCATAGAGAAATGTCCCAGGCCATTCCACAGAATATAAATCCTCAAACATAACCATGAAGTAGTATAAGAAAATTAAAAGGATGATGCCCAAAATTTTAGAAAAATGAAACCACCAATTTTGGACCCCATGTTGGAATAGTATGATATACTTTTTACCTGATGTAATTCCCTTTTCATCCCATGTGAACCCAGAAAACAACTTTGTTGAATCCAAAGGTCCATTACATGGTGACCTATATATCAAATGGTCCATATAAACTATCATTCAAGGATCCATTGTCTAGCTCAGGCTTCACAATATAGTGGGATCTAGGATGAAATAACTACCAAACAATCACTAAAAATTCCACTATAAAGGGGTAAGAACAATTGAACAAGTTTATATTCTATAAAAATAAGTCAAACTCAAATAATCCACACTAAACTGTATCCAAGATAAGAACA
The DNA here is from genome assembly GCA_963277665.1 of Viscum album. Lineage (NCBI taxonomy): Eukaryota > Viridiplantae > Streptophyta > Magnoliopsida > Santalales > Viscaceae > Viscum > Viscum album. The sequence goes on from OY728131.1 coordinate 1,868,335,028, forward strand.
CCATATTAAAACCATCCATCTATCCTACAATGGTGTAGGCTATGACTACACATGATAACACCAGCTCCAAACTATAATTATGGATGGAAATATACCCTCACTTCCACAAAAATATTCTTAGAATCATCATCACCAAAAACATTAAATGTAACAAGATAGAAAGGCACAATATGTTACAATATTTTTGAAAAATTTAATTATAGAGAGACTTTAACAATCTATGTATTGTCTTAGTGACTGTGAAATCTATTTTGGGATCATGAGGTTGACAAAGTCCTTGTACAAAACCAAGGATCATTCATTATGATCATTAAATATTGTTAATGTTTTAGAGTAATCACATTTAGAAACAATAACTCCTCCAAATTTACTCATTCCCACAGAAATATTTCATTAATTTCATGGGTGATGTAGAGAAAATGTGATGATCTATCGACCTCTCATTATTGTATCAACCAAACAGTTGTTGCATTGGATGATAGATCTTAGGAAAAACATTGATCAACTTTCTCTCTAGAACATCCTCATTTTTTATCTATTGAATTTAGGCATAGTGTTATTGGAGCATTGATTCTAGGGTCATGAATGTAATTTGTGGCTCAAATAAATATTCTTTAGACTGAGATAAAGATCCACACAACATCATATACACTTTTCTGTATCATATAGTTGGAAAACTTATTAGGAATACTATAATTTCAAAATAATTTCCTTTAGTAATAGATATATAACTAAACATAATAAATAATCACTCATCATGGTAAGAATGTATTGAATTATGTCCAAATAAAATGATAACTAAATAAGCATATATTTGTACAATATAGAATATTATTGTTTGTTGTACATTACACACATCCAAACCGACCATCCACTAGGCCAATAATTTATATGAAATGAATAAATTTATACAATATATTAAGTGTATTCCTACAACAATATTTAATTCATATTTTTAAGCATTATTTAATGATTTTGGAATTATTTTAATTAATTAACCGTGTATTTAAATGATTTATAAAAAATTTCAAACTTATAGTTATTGTACTAAAAAAGAACTAACATGAATAAAAGGATGTTTAATTTTATTTATGAAAACATCATTGATATATTAATATGATATTTAAATTTTCTCAATATTTTTTTAGGTTATAAAAAATTGATCCAATTCAATAGAAGGCCCTAAAAATTTTATAGAATACCTCATAGCTAGGCCTAACTAGGCCCGACTGTACAAGCACCGCACAAGTGAGAGCCTGATTGGGTTGGAGACTATGCATGGCAAGTGGTAGTGACCACAAGTTGAGGTGGGATGAATTCCCCATTGGGCTGGGCATTGTGGCATGGACCATGTGGGTGTGTTCATTCATTTCCAAGACCCCACCCTGATACAAGCTTCAAATATTAGTACCACATTACTTGTATGATATAATATTGTTCCTCTTATCTTTTATATCAATATGGGAAACGAATATCCTATTTATTATTCACATTAAGTGTAACATCATCGTCCCACTCAGATCTGTGACCCTACTCACTCAGACACATGAGCACAACCGCCTTTACCAAACTTCCACCATCTTCAACCTACTACACCCCCTTTAACATTCTAGGAAACATTATTACAACACCTCATGGAGATCTTTCTCAACCACTTGTCGTCTACCAATACTCGATGTCACTATGGATCACCTCCTCGATCTCAGATGACCACCTAGATTCCCTTTTGAATAATTTTGACACCTTGCATGAAGAGGAGAGCTCCCTCAATCCACAGTGATAGTAAAATTGGTTGAGGAAGAGTTAAGAACAACCTCCACATTCCCCTTGCACTCTGTGCATCCCATGCATCTAATAATCTATTCCACATTTCCTTGATGTCCATGTAGTACTTAAAAATCTAAAATCATCAAGTGTTTCTATTATTTTATTATGGGTTTTGATCTCATTTATAAAAAGATATATATTTAAATATATAGAAGCCTTAAATAAATGTGTAGGATAAGGAAGCCCAAGATTCTAATAAAAGGAAGATCTATCCCATCTTCTAGATGAGTTTGACACCCACCACTAAAGGAGGAGGTCTCCCAGCTGAAACATGTTATTTCCCTTTATTTTATTTCATTAATTTTAATTTCTTTACTTTACTTCATTATATTTTATTTTGACTTTTTATTTTATTACTATAATTCATGAATATTAATTATAACAAAGATTTCCCACCATACTTTATTGTTCTTATCCTTTTAATTCTTCTTTTTATTATTTTTCTACAGATTTTCTTCCCTCCATTCTACCCATATCATTTTCATTGTATTTTAATATTATTTTATTGTCTGTCCCTCCCTTCTTTTTCTATTTTTATTTTTTTCCACATGTTCTTAATATTTTATCATTCTCTTATTTTTATTATATTTATTATATTTTTCCTCTTCTTACCATTATGACCTCTTACTCCCAATAATTGGGGGCTAACCTGAGGCTTGTCCTAGGGGAGTTAAGTGGTTATCTTGAGTTTTTTAAGGATTATTTTAAATTTTTGGTATATTTGAGTGAAATTCATGGGTGTGGGGATTTTCCCCAACAACGTGAAATTGAAATTCATTTATTCTATTTTATTTTAGTTCATTTCTCTATATTCCGTTGATTAGATCTTCTCATGATAAAGTTTAATATATCAATGGATGAAATTAAATATGATAATGGCATGTCCTTTATATTTCACACACTTTGTTGAGGATTTCCATTAACCCTAATTATATTATAGGGTTGAATTTAGATTTATTAAACCATTCAATATTTCACAACACTAAATAAAAGGATATTAATTAATCCAAATATTTCATGATTATATTTTCAATATAAATTTTAAAAAATATAGTATAACAGTGATAAAATTAATAACCAAACATTGTTATATGTTCTTTCTTTCTAATAACATTCTATGTTTCATTTCATGTTAGTTTTGTTTAAATTTTAATTATTTATGAATTTTAATTATCATAGGAGGTAATAAAAATCCAAAAAACATATCATTATTTTTATAAAATAATTAAAACAACAAAATGAAATAGTTTTTACTTGAATTGTATTATGTTGAAAAAATTAGAAGCTCCTTAAGTGAGAAAACCGTGGTAATCAACTATGGTACACTAGGAAAAAAATTATAAATTTAATTTTTCCACACTCTATGACATACATGTTTCAAAAATGGTGCCATTTCTAGAGATACAATCTGTATTTTTAATTATTTTTCTATCTTCTTATTGTATATATATTTTCATATTTATCCTAAAAATCAAAAAAACTTATCTCAGTATGCTACGTAGAAGATGGTGTTTAATAATTTTCTAGAAATATAAGGGAATCCTAGATAAAAATTATAAATATGTAAGAATTAAAGGACCTAATCTAGTCTCTTGAATATATCTTCAACCAATTAGTGGTTTATGGATTTTCATGGGATTTAACTGAACTTTATGAGTACTCACTGGTGTTTTATCTATGAGGATTCAAGCCATAAGAAGTGAACTTATTGATTCCTCCCATAATTTTTGAAGAAAATTCCCTGATGAACTTATTGGAAGAAGAAGCTAATAGAGATATAAAATATGAGAATTAACATATGGAAGATATAGTATAATATCTAAAAGGAAAAATGAATTGGATATCTAAATATTTTAAAGTATCCCTTGAGCAACGTGAACATCAACTATAGGAAGTTCCGATAGTATTCCCTTGTATCATAGAGTACATGAAATAATTTAAGACCATGATTGTGGACTATCAACTTCTCAATATTCTATAATATCATATCCTAGATGACCACGATGAGATAGATTGGATTCAAGGTGAAGAAGATTCACCTTCGGCGGTATGTGTGGGAGACCAAATTGAACTGTGTGAATTCTATAATGGATGTGAGGTGCATAAAGATCATTCCATTCCATACAAAGTAACATATCCTTTAGCATTTCATAATTTTATATCCATGGAAGAAGACACCACCTAGGTGGTGGAATTTGAAGTTAATATGGAGGAACCAGACAACCTACCCCACATTCCACCATCTAATTCTAAGAGGCACTAAACATTTAATAAGAGGTTGAAGATGAACCAATTTAAGTATTGGATCTTAGATAAACCTCTATTTGTTCTATTTTATTCAATTTTAATTGAGTATTAATTCCCACTACTTTGAATTTTCATATTTGGAAAATATTTTTTTTCCCTATAAAAGGATGAAGAAACTGAACATTCACCAACTGAGGACCGCATATAGCTCCTTGATTTTAATTAACAAACATTTGAATAAGCCCATATATAATTTTATGTATCTCATCCTATGGAAATAAAGAAACAAGATTCAAATTATTAAAGTATTAATATTTCTATTTTTATGTTTAATTTTTATTCAAGTAAAAAGGTCTGCTTATTTTACCTTTAATCATTCAATTAAAGAATCCCATATTGTGGGAAAACTAGAAAAAAAACTAAATATAAAAAGTATAAACCAATAATGGGGATGATCCATAATTCCTTCTACCCCCTTTATACGAGCTATACATAATTCTGAATGGTATTTATCTGATATACTCTATCTATTGATCATTCCTCACCAACAAAGAAGATGTTGAAATTGAGAAAAGAAGCATACAGTGGTTCAAAACCAAGAAGATTCACCCACTATGTAAATATGATGATAATTGGTATATACCTCCAGAGGCAGTAATAATATAGGACCCACTTATGGGATTATACCATGATTTATCCCTTCATTATTTCTAGTATCATTAATTATTGTCTTCAGAATTAGTCTACCATGCAAATCAATCCCCCTAATAATTTTGATATTAAATTAAATAATCCTTATTTTTTGATTAAGTTATTTATATTTATAGGACCATGGTAAAACAAGGAATCCCCCAAATCATAAAGATGTATGATTAAAATATTTCCTTCCAAATGAAGCTTACTTTTAGGTATATCTTTTAAACTCTCTCCATTTATTCCAAAAACCTATTATGATCTTTAAAATGGAATTTTAATGCCCATGATTTGAATTTATTCCTTACTTGACTTATCTAGGAGACATGACTTTCTTAAAAATATTGTGATGTAATGTTTTATATTTTGATGATAATGAGATTAAATGTGTAAAGTAATGAATTAATTAATTAAAGTATAGCATTGATATTAAAATAAAGAATGATGATTTTGGGGAATTATTTAATTAATTTAAATTAAATTTCCCAATCATTTTTGATGAATTAAATTTATTAAATTTAAGTGAATTGATAATTTATTAATCTTAATTCCATGAGTTATTTTCTGAAACCTAATTTCACACTCTTGATAGTATTTTTACAAAATTTACATCAAATTCCATTTTGGGAATATTTCTTGAGTGATATTAGGTCATTCCACCTACAAAAACATGCATTAGAACTTATTAAAGCTATGATTGTGAAAAAAAATCATTTAACTTTATTGATAAGATTTTTCAAAGTAATTTAACCTTGATATCACTTTTACATAAATCCTTCATTATCCCATAGATACCAAGAATGAATGTGTTAGGGATGATCCATATTTCAACACAATTTTATCCATTCCTACCCTCATCCTCATATTTTTCATGGTTTTTTAAATATGAGAAGTGTGGATGAAGGAAATCATTATAAATTGGTTGAAATTTATTGTAAGGAAAATTTGTGGGTGATAATTTGGGATATTGAAAAAAAATTGATTTGTTCATTATGCTTTATAGTTTACCATTATTGGAAAAACATAAAAAACGGGGGTTATGACATGGTGGAATAAAAAAAATAACCATTAAAGGACCAATTTTTTATCATATTTGTTTAGGTGGTGAATTTGAGGTTTATTCCAAACATAACATTCAAACAAAATAAAATGATGAAAATTTTACTTTGAAAAAAAGGGTATAAAATTAGATGAAATTAAAAAGGTTCACATCGTTCATTATTTTTTCATTATTCATAACCTTACTTTTATCTTGGGAAGTGGGAATTATCCAAAATTTGAAGGGAAATATCATTGAGATTTTAATTTTGATATCATTCATTATACATTAGATTTAAACGTCTTACATGTGGATTAATTTAAAATATAAATTCATTCCAACCTTATGCCTTATAACCATTTGACCCTTGATTGAAAATACATCATGATTTCTTTTTTTCTATTTAATCTGGAGTAGATTGATCATATACAATAATATTTATAAGGAGAACGTTCTGATGATATGAGCATAAATGTACATGAATTAATATCATAAGTGGTGAGAAAAAAAATTCAAAATGGTGGTAGATCATGATATGGAATGTTAAATAATAATAAATTAATGAGCTTGAATGGATGAAATAATATGTTCATTCAATTTAAAAAGGGGAAATGTAAAATCCTTAAACTGATTATTTCATTGAAAATTGATAACATTAATTTTTATAAATTACATATTTTTTGAATATTGGTTTAACATTGATAATAATTATGTTTTTTTACATTAATACTTAAATAATGATTTCATTTTTTCCATAATAATTTATGTTTAGATTTTATTCTTAAAAAAAATTATGGATTAAGTGTTTGTGAATTTTAAATACTTATATATCATGCATATTTTTAAGCATAACTTATATATATATGAATTATTGTGATTAATAATACCATTTATTTCAATGAGTTATCAAAATGTTTGAATTTGTCATTATACAAGTAAAAAGGGATTAAAATGAATAAAATTATGTTTAATTTTATTTATGAAATCGTTATTGGAATTTTTCTATGTAATTTAAATTTTCCCTATCATAATTTTTAGTTTTAAAAAAAATTATTCCAAGGCCTTAGCAGGCCTTCAACCATGGCTTTAAATCCCCCTAGGTAGAACTAACTAGGCCTTTACATCTAGGAATAGCCCATGGGGGAGCTCGCAAGGTATTGTGAGAGTGAATAGACTACTGGAAGGAATGTGAGTAGAGGTTGGTTGAAGGACCTTATGAGATATGTGGTGTGTCCTAGCCTAAGATGTATTCTAACGTGGTTTCCAAGAGACCGCATTGAATAAAGTTTGTAAAAAAAGTACCATAAGACATTAATGATAGACCATCATTCCTCTACTCATATGTTTCGATGTGGGACACTAATTTCATTTTTATTGTTCACATTAGGCAGATCAATGTCTTCCCACTCAACTTAATTTACCTTCCTATGTGGTCACATGAGTGCCACCATATCCACCATAATACCACCATTTTAAACATGATATACCCACTCCATTTATCTAGGAAACACAATTTCCATAGAATAAAAAAAATTATTTTAGATCTTGTCGACTACTGATGCCCAGGGTCACCACAGATCACCTCCTAGACCACAAATTACCACCCTAATTTCCCTTTAAAGAAGGCTGATACATATAAGAATGAAGATAGATCCCTCCCACAATTTTAAATCCTATATGGGTGGAGGAGGAGTTAGGTTCCACTCCACAACCCCTTGTTTTCCATGTAGTCCCTTCATGTTAGAATCGTGTGTATGTTTCCTCACTATCCACAGAGTATTTAAACACCAAAAATATTTGGTGAATCAATTATTTTACCATAATTCTCATGGTAATTTGAATATATATATATATATATATATATATATATATATATGGAATCCTCAAACTGAATGGGAGGCCGAGGGCAACATCACTGACTATAAAAGGAAGAGTGAACAGATCTTCTAATGGAGTTCAGCACTGACCGCAGAAGGAGGAGTCTTCTAAGCCGAACCATGTTGTTTCCAATTATTTTATTTATTTATTTTCTTTATTTCTCTTCAATAAAATTTCTTTTAAATTTATATGTTATTAAATTTACTCAGGAATATTTTTTTTAACCAAGTCCATCAATAATCAATCAATTTTTTTCTTCATCTTATTTTTCATATTCCCTCTATTATTTTGGTTTCATTTTTATATTGTATTATTCTTATTATACTCTATCTATATCTTTTATTCATCTATTTCTATTTTTCTGATTTCATGCATTCTTCTTCTTTTCTCATTCTCTTATTTTTATTATTTATATTCCCTTTTTTCTTCACCTTAACATTTTGACCTCTTTTTCCCAATAATAGGAGGTTGAACCCAGTCTTAGCCAAGTGAAGGTAAGTGGTGTCTTTGAGTGCTTTCTTAATGTTTATTTTATATTTCTGGTAGATATGAGTTGAATATAAGAGTGTGATGATTTCCCCCATCACATGAAACTCAAATCTATTTATATTATTTATTTAATTTCATTTCACTCACATAAATTTAAAATCACTTCACATTATGAAGTTGAGATTATCAATGGATGAAACAATATACGATGAAGCTAGAACCTGGAAGATGAAACACTATGGACTAAAGGGTTCCATCAACATTGATTATAGGGGAATGGGTAATTTATATGACAAAAAAAATTTGATTACCAAAAACTAAATAATATTAGAGTGATTATTAATGATACTTCATGATTGTATTATTAAACTAATTTTTTGAAAAAATAAAGGTAAATAATGATACAATGAAAAATCATACACAGAAATATGTTTTTTCTATCTAATCTCATTCTGTTTTTCATTTATTGTTAGTTTTAATTAATTTTCATTGTGCATGACCTGTCACCATTTTATAATTTTATAAATAAACCATAAAAATTATTATTGATTTCATAAAATAATGTACGAAAAAGAAATATTTTTTATGTGAATTAGATTATGTAAAAAACTAGAACGCTCCTCAACCAAGATGGTCCTGGTCAACCACTATGTTGCACTAAGAAATTTTATTGAAATTTTCTTTTTACATGCTCATGATAGTTGTGAATCAAAACTGAATCCATTTATGGGGATCCTATTAGTAGGTTTAATTATATTTATATTTTCTTACTGTAGATAGTTTTTAATTGTTATAATTAAAAACTAAAAAAATATTTCACTTACCCTGGTCTATAAAAGATTGTGTTTCCTTATTTTCTAGATAAGTCAAGGGATTATCTTCCCAAATTCACAATGGGGAGGAATTCAAGGACCTCATCAAGTATCTAAAAGCGACCCTCGAATAATAGGGGGTTAAAGGATTGGATAAAGAGTTAACAGAACTCCATGATTACTTTTTGGAGTTTTATCAAGGATGATAAAGGTCATAATAAGTCACTATATTTTTTCTTACCAAAAGATTTAGAATATATTCCCTATGTGAAATAAAAAATAGTAGCCAACAACAATATAAGATATGAGATTCAACAGATGGAAGAGATGGTATTTGATCTATAATGAATATTGGATTGGATAACTGAGTATTTCAATTTATCCCTTGACCAAGTCAGACCATGTATGATCTTAATGTATATGTAGATTTATCAATTACAATAGGTGTGAATTGTAGGTTTAAAATCCTTCATTTTTATCCTTAATATAATATAGGTTTAACAAGGTTATACAAGATGGATTCACAAACCCTCTTTAGTTATTAAAAATGAAACGAACTTAATTAGAATACAATAATATAGATATGATAAAGAAACATAATACATGTTTACTTGGGGAAATATTATACCTTAAATCACATAGAATATTATTTATATTAGAGTGTACAAATATAAGAATGTGTATGAAAGTCACACATCCTAAAATTAACAAAATGAAACAGAAATAAATCTTGTAACAACAATAGGTAAACAAGTATAAGAAATATTTTATCCCAAATAATAGGGTACCCAACAACCATGGATAAAGGTCCCTTGACTTATACATTTAAGAATGTATGTCTTACTCACACCACAGTAATACCTTGATAATAAGATTAGTAGCTGTCCTGATATCCCTACAAGCCCTCGATCCCTAAGGAGATCAGAACCTATGTCTTCTTATCCCTAAAAACCCTTTGTTGATAACAGTAACAATCAGAGTCACACTAGGAAGGTTTAACATGTTCTTCATGGCTGAACCAGATGTTTACAGCATTCTCACAAAGAATATTTGAGTAGATCTCTCACATAGTATCACTTTATTATAGAGTTAAACTCTCACGTTTTATTGGTTTGAGCATTGAAATAGCTGGGTATTTATAGGCATGAATTCCAAATGTCAAAATCTCCTCCAGTCGAAATAATTTTCATTAAATATTGGATAGACAAGTACACATAGCCCATAAGTAATGGATAAGTTAAAACATATTGGAAAACATTGTTGTATATAAAAAAATTATGATAAAAATTACTATTTTTAAGAATAATTATCACATTTCAGATCTGATAAAATGAAATGTTACACAAATGAAATTTGGTAACTCTAAAAAAATAATTTAATCAGGTTATTATGATAATAGAAACTAGGAATCTAGAAATACTAATAATTGGTTTCTGAAATAATATTAAATTGGATTATGATTTCTATGGAAATTAGAGTCTGAATTCTGATGAGTTCATAGTCTAATTTCAGAAGAAAAAAAAATCAAAGTCAAATTTTAGAAGAAATCACAATCTGATTTTAGAAGAAATTGTTGTCTTGTTTCATAAGAAATCAGAGTTTGGTTTTTGAAGAAATAGGATTCTGATTTCAAAAGAAATGATATTATGATTTCAGAAGAAATCGGAGTATGATTTCATAAGAAATTAGAGTCTGATTTCAGAAGAAATCATAGTAGGATTTCTGAAGAAATCAGATTCTCATTAATGGTAAGGTTTTAATTTAGATAAGAATCTGATTTTTTGCATAAGAAAAATATGGTTAGACATAGTTTAAGAAAAAATTGTATGAGGCATTAGAAACCATATGTAAGGTCAAAATCATTCTTAAAGATTGAAAATTTTCTTTAATAAAATATTTCTTAGAGAAAGACATTTTTTCACATAAAAATGGATTTTTGATTTTCAAAACATAATGGAATGGAAAAGTCATAAATAAAATTATTGAATAAACAATCTCTCCCATTATGGAAAGCATAAACAACTTTTCATAAAATAATATGAAGGACTAAGGTTTTCATTTTTAATCTTAAATGAAATATGTATCTCCCTTTTTTTTACATCTCATAGTAAATATAACTAAATACTACTTTGGTTATGAAATCCCTATGGATTGTATTATTATATTTCATTGAGAAATAACTTCTTCCTTACCTAAAAATTTCTTCTTTACGTAATCTAACCCTTACATAAGAATTTTCTTCCTTTAAATTTGAAAATAATATTGAACATTATTTTCTCCCCCTTTGTGATTTTCACAAAGGAATAGAAGGAATGAAAAAAATTGTACCTGAATGGTTCAGAAACAAAAAAGATGAAACAATATAAATATAAAAAAAATTCATTAATATAACAAATATTATTAATAAAAAAAATCAGAAAAAAAATTATTCATCATTCTTTTTCTCCTTCGGTATCACCTTTTTCAAGGTGGTAAGAAAATTATTCAATTCTTTATGATCATCTTCAAACTTCTTGATAAATGATCCTAATATTGATTTTTCTTTTCAATATCTTTTACTATTTCTTCCTAAGAATTTACTATTTTAGATTGATACTTGATCAAATCATCCTTATCTATGAGTTTTTCAGCTATCTTTTCCCTGATTTCCCTTTCCCTTTTAAGATTTAGAGATACATAATTCAATTTATCATTAAAATAATTATCTTCTAGAAGGCGGATATCTTGCTCTGTTTTCATATTCTCTGAAAAAATCATTGATAAATTCTTGATCATGTTATCAGACGTATTAAAAGAATCATTAACTTAGTTAGTGTAATAATCAAAAAAAAACTGTGATCATCTATAAATGACATCAGCAAGTTTGTAATTTCTATTCATGATCTTCTATGATAACATAACCTATCTAAATATTCTTGAACTCTTCATAAAGTTTGATGAACTTTTACATAAGGATATTTGTTGAATCTGATTTCTGATTAATTGTTTCCTAAAGTAGTTGACATCTGGAATCAATACTTGGAAAGTAAGGAATGGAATTCACAAGCTTCCCCAAGGATTGAACATCAAAATCATGTCATGACAAATATAAACATTTGGAGATAGATTCTTTTGTTGGTAAGATAAATTTATCTTTCTCATCTTATTTCCTTTTTAGTGTTCCCTGAACATCCTTCTTCAATTTTTCAAAAACAACATTCTTTGGTGAGTCGACAATAAAATTCTTACCTTTCTTATCCTTAGAAATTATCTTTTCAACATTGTGGGTCTCATGCTCATTATCAGATACTTTGACTATTTTATCATCATAAACATCAACTTCTTTATTATCACCTTTATCATTAGTTTCTTTATCAACCTTGACATCCAAAAGTTTTTAAACAATATAATCATTACTACTTTAATTATCCTAGGAAACAGCATCTTTATGAATAGATTGACCCTCTAAAATTATCATGGTGGATTCAACATGGGATGTTCTTGTTGAAAATTGGTCAGAAGCTCTCTCATTCTATTCTTATTCTTTAATCATCATTATCACATCATCATATTCCTCCTCCTTATCTTCTTCTTCTTATTGCAGGATTTCTTCTTCTTCAACAATTGGTTTTGGAATTGAAATATATTTCTTTCCTTTAACTAGTGTCAGAGTCACGATTATGGATGGTTCATGTAGGAATGACTTTGGTACTTGAACTTGTTTAGATTCTTTCTCAGTATCTCTTCGCAAAGATTCAATAGTTTCATCTTCTAAATTTTTCTTCTTCAAATTATTTTTTTTAGATTTCCTCTCAAGATCCTCAGCTCCATGAATTTTTAAGGCCTTATCATCATCACAATCTAATCCAAAATCTAAATATATTTCCATATTTTTCTATTTTACCTCTCTTTATTTGGTAAAAACTTCATCATAAAACACCTTTTTCTTCTCAGGATTGAATGGAGAAGATATCGATTCAGCAGTTGATTCTTATCCTTGTAGTTCATCCTCTATATCTCTTCTTTTCATAGGTTTTGTCTTGGTTACTTCCCCTAATTCAACATTATTACTAGAATCTTGGACGTCCTATTCAGAAAATTCAAATAATTCTCCTAACTTAACACTAAAAGTAATCTCCATCCCAGTCAGGATATCATCATGTAACAACATGATCTTGATGGTTTAGGCCTTTGAGTTTCAGGGTATTTTGAATGATTCTAAGTATAATAAAATGATATTAGACCAGATCATACGGTACATAATTATTTGGGACTTGATAGTGGCATTATTAATATTGTGGATGGTCAAAATAATTTGCATCACAAGGTTTATCTTTCTTACATTCCCCAATAATTCAATCATTAAGATATCACATATCTTCAAAAAAATCCTTATCCCTCTTCAATTTAAATAGAAACCCTTTCATCCATAGGGATATCAATATATGGTTTGTTTAAAGATGTGAGAACTTCAGTTTCATGACTCCTCTAAGCCCAAGGAACTCAATAGCCTTAACTTTCTCAAAAAAACCTTCCTTATTAGGTAGTTTGTGTGAGAAAAATATTGATTCTCCTTCATAGGTTATGTCCGAGATACTTGAATATTTATTGTAATATAGATAATAAGTCTTTCTATAACTATTATAAAATAAAATCTCCTTTCTACCTTGTTTATAGAACATAAAGGTATCATAAAATTCCATAACTAAATCGGCATACACTAGATCCTGATTCTTCTCCTTGGCTATTAAGAGGCTTTCCTATACATTCTTCTTTATGATTTTTGAAATAAAGGATTTATTAATGGAAAAGAAATTTAGGTGCACTAATCTTTCCTTAAGATTATCTGATCCATGGAATCCTTGTTATATTCCATCAGAGTTTGAGATTATACCTCGAGAGACATTCTTATTATAAATAGAATGGATAACTAAATGGAAAATGTGATGGATGGCAAGGCTTCATCACCGAAACTCAGAGAAAAATGATGTGTGATGCAAATAGGGGGTTCCCTTTATATAGGATTTACAACGATGTATTATCTTCCCACATCAATCCAATGGTTGAGACTAAAATAATCTAATCTAATGGTTTATATCAATTCTAAATAAGGAATGGTAGGTTCCTATCTTTTGAGGTTTCAAGGAAAAATCATATTTAAAGGAACGTTAATCAGATAAGGTTTTCTTAAAAAAATATTGAAAATACTGACAAAAAATTGAAATTAAGATGATATTAGCAGGGAAATATACTCTTGGATTTCTCAGAAATAATTTTCATTATCGATAATGTTCTTATTATATAACTTATGTTCTGAAATGTTTTATTTGGGAATGAAAAAAATTAGGATCTGAAAATTTTATGTTCCGCAAAAAAAAATTAAAAGGAATTATTAAAGAATAAACATATATACTCCCCATTTTTAAAGAAGTATCTTAATGTTAGGAGATAGGTTTCAAAAAAATGTTAATATGTATGATTAATTTAGGGTTATCATTCCTAAATATTTTTTACTGTATTAAAATATATCCAAGGGTAATATTTTGGTAAATATGTTAGCAAGTTGATCTTGTGTTCCGATAAAGTGAAGTATGATACCTCTTTAAAGTGTTTAATCCCTAAGAAATCGATATCTAATGTCTATGTGCTTTTCACAAGAGTGTTTTTTATGTTTATTATTAAGTAAATGGAACTAATATTATCACACATTATCTATGTTTTGAAAAAACTCATGCCATAGTCTATGAGTGTTTGTTGCAACCACTACACATTAGCACAACAACTTCCAGCTGCTGCATATTCAGCTTCTGTAATGGAAAGTGCTATTGGGTGTTGTTTATGGCATGACCCCGAAACTAGTGAATCTATTAATAAATAAATATTTCCAAATGTGCTTTTCCAATCCATTATACATCCACCAATGTCAGGATCTGAATTTTTTTTGAAAAAAAACTTTCTAGAGGAATAGAATAGTCCTAAATTCGGGGTTCCTTTTAAAAAGATAAAAATTATTTTCACTAGTTTTAAATGGGATTATTTTGTATTAGATTTATATCTTTCACATAAGCATACTAAAAACATTAATTTTGGATGACTGGTTGTTATGTTTAATATAATTTCTATCATACCAATAAAAGATGTTTGATCAACTAGTTTCTTACCTTAATCAATATCAAGAGTGTTTGAGGTACATATTGGAGAAATTATACATTTAGTGTGTCATATCCATAATTATTATGAATATATTTAATATAATTATTTTATTATATAAAAATTCCTTCTGGTTTTTTAGAAATTTGAAAACAAAAAAATGTTAACCCACCCATTATACTCATTTAAAACACATTTTTCATTAGATTCTCAAATTATTCAGATAAGGATTGCTGATTTGATCCGAATATATTTTAATCAACATAAATTTGAGCGATTTAAAACATTTTATTATATTTATTTATAAAAATGGTTGGATCCATTGTTCCCTTAACATATTTTTTTTGTAACAAAAATTGTATAATTTTGTCATACCAGTATCTATGGGCCTATTTAAGTTCATATAAACTTCCTATTTAATATATCTATTAAGGGAAGAACACTTCACATCCATTATAAAAAGTTTTAAATTTAAAAAAACTACAAAGTATAGTTGAATATGAATATATTCATCTCTATATACTGGAGCAAATGATTATTCATAGTCTATTTCTTCTTATTTATTTTTGCCTTTATCAACTAATCATTATTTATTTCATACAATGATTACATTTTCATCACATTTACTCTTTAAATGCCCAATTCAATCTAATAATAGATGTTTCTTTAGTTATTTCAACCAATATCTAGACATTGTTCCTTTCGAATTAATTTAGTTCATCAAGCATAGATTTAATCCAATCATCATCACCTAAAGCTTCATCAATACTTTTAGGCACTAATTTGGAACTAAATGCCAGATTCTCTACTTAATTCTATAGATAACATCTAGTCCTTGATGGTTGATTTATATCTCTAATGATACTATCACTAGGATGATTCTTAAGAAACAATTGGTTTTGGTTTTGTAACACATATTCATCAACATGAGGTAAAAAATCTTCTGGGGTAAATACTTTAAAAACATTTTCTTGAGTATTATCCTTATTTGAATAATCTTCCTTCAAAGTTTGATAATAAGTTTTTTAAAACACATATGAAGACGTTGGTTGGGGTTTTTTAAAAAAAGGTATGAGTTTTATAAAATTTAACATGTATGATTCTTCAACAATTAATGAATTTTGGATAAAAACTCTATAATACTAAAAAGATGTGGAATAGAATAAGAAAATTCCTTCATCAGATTTGGGTGTGAATTTATATAATTTATCATCAGTATTTAAGATGAATACCTTGCATCCAAATACTCCGAGGTATGAAAATTTATGTTTTCGACTAGCCCATAACCCAGAAGGTGTTTTATTAAAAAAATGTCTGATTAAAATTTAATTTAGAATATAGCATGTAGTACTAACAACTTCATCCCAAAAGTGTTTAGCAATATAATATTCTCCAAACATGGTTCTTGCTGTATCTTGAAGAATGTGATTAATTATTTCATAAAGACAATTTTTTAGGAGTTCATGGAGGTGAGAACTTATGAGTAATAACATTTTTACTATAAAAGGTTTCAAAAACTGAATTTTAAAATTCTCTCCTATGATCACTACAAATAGTTTTCAATGGAAGGTTTTTCTCATTGCTAACTTTGGCTAGAAACTATTTAAAATAATAAAAGACTTCATATTTATTTACTAGAAAATAGAACCATTTTAATCTATTGTAATCATAAACTAAAACAAATATATAGTATTTTCCTCTAATACTTCCAGTTTTTATTGTACCAAGAAGATCCATATCTACTAACTGTAATGCATCAGAAGTTGAGACTTAACTTATTTATTTAAATATTGACTTATGTTTCTTTACATATTATTAAGGATCACATACTTTTAAAGAACCTAATTTATGCTTTGGTAGATCCTTAAAAGTTCTTTTATTTGAGAGTTTAAATAGTTTGGTAAGGTTAGAGTGTCCTGGTATTCTATTCCATTACCATGATTGATCTTAAATTTCACTAATTCAAGGTAGGTCTTTGCTTATATGATCTTCTAAGATAAGTTTATAAACATACTCATTCCAATGGGAAGAGATAATAAAATATTACTTTGAATTGTGTACTAGGAATTTATCATTCCTAAAATTTTCATGGTGAACTTCATTACATAATTGACTTATGCTTATAAGGTTCTTCTTAAGCACTTTAACAAAATAAAACATTTAAAATTAATGCTTTTCAAAGAAGATAAATACCACCTATACCAACAATTTCTCCTTGAGCATTGTCTCTGAAAGTTACTTTTCCACCTTTCATATTGATAATCTTATCAAAGAAGGTTTTTTTACAAGTCATGTTTTGGGAACATCTAATATTCGTGTACTAAGTATTTTTGTTGGTACTTCCTTTTTTCATAAAAATAAAATAGTTAAGTATTTGGAAACCAAAATTTTTTGGATCCAGTAATGTTATAAAATAAAATATTATGTATCCATATTTTCTTAGAAATGTGGGATATATAACACTAAGGATTGGATTTTATTCAAAGAAGAGAATTTCTCCCAATGTCCACCACATTGAAAAATAGTAAAAAAATGTGTAATTTGGGGAACAAAATAGTTGTCACTAAAAATAGGATTCGAAAGATAATAACCAAGTCTAAAACAATTCTTTAGAGGATGAAGTTGTGAATAAATTTTATCAAAACCTTATTTTCCTTAAGTAATGTTTGATAAGGGTTTCTTTAAGGAAAATATTTCAAATTTTATTCTGATAACTAAATTCATATAATCATATGCATTAGTCTTAAAATTTGAGTTTTTCTATAAAACATTTTTCATAGAAATATATTTTTTAATATCCTTAGAAATTTCTTCCTTTTCAGAATTTACTTCCTTAAGTTTTTTGAAAATATTCTAAAAATCAAGGGTTTTTTTATAAAGATCATTTGAAAGATTTGATACTTATTTTGTTAAAAAAGATATTCAAGAATTTTTCTTATTAAGTTTCTTATTGATCTCACTATTTTCATTCTCACTTAACTTGTAAACATAGATTATTATTCAAAAAAAAGTTAAGTACTATCTTATAATGTGGAATATTCTTTATCTGAATAATCTTATTATTCTTCAATATGTTAATTAGAACATAAATAAATATTGTTTAATTATTCAGCAGTGTTTACCTTAGCCCTCAGACAATGATTTTTAATAGTAATTCTCACTATAAGACCAATATTCTTCAGTCTAGAAAATTCAATATCCAAAGATTCATCAGAAGAGTCACCACCACTGGAACTCCAGGTTTTATTATATTTCAGTACATTCTTAGAATTTGACTTGTAGAACATCTTCTTTTTTTTTCTTTTTGAATGCATATCCTTTCTTTCATTCATTTTAAGAATATGATAGTCTAATATGACCTTCTATCTTTCATTCGTTACAAGTCACCTATGAATCTTTCTTATCCTTTATGTCTTTATTCCTATATCAGTATTGGAAATCACTCATTCCCAAAATCTTTTTTATTCTTTGATCAATATTGTAATGTTCATTATCAAAAGGATCACTATCACTTTATTCAGATATAATAGTTTATTTTTTATCTTTTGATATAGTAACTCTTTTAGGAGTCTAGACTTTTATATGATTTGATGTCATATTGAAAGGAACACTTCCATTACCATTCCTTTTCTTATTGATCATTATATATATATATATTTATTCTAGTTTCATGCTATAGAAAAGTCCTGAATAACACAACAATAGTGATGTTTAGAACATTCATATTCTCATCAATCACTATTCTTTTGGATTCCCACACATTTGGCATAAAATCTATTATTTTATCCACAAGAATATCATCATCAAGTTCTTTTTCACCCATAGACCGAAGGCTGTTGATGATAGTTATATACCATTTTTCGACTTTGCATACATATTCTCCATAAGGAATCATAAAACCATGGTATTCATCTCTATGAATAGATCTTCTTGTTTTAATAACCTTGGATGTGTCAAAATTTGTATCTTTTAATTTCTTCTAGATTCTATTAGTAGCTTCACATGTTAAAATATAGCTATATATATTTATATTCATAAAACAGAATAAATTACTATGTACCTTAATGTTACTCAGATATACTTTCTTTTCCTGATTGGTGAATTTTCTAATTTCCTTGTCTGGAATATTGTGGACTCTAGTTAACATTACAATGTTTTCTACACTGGTATTTATAATAAAAGTCTTCATCCTATCTCTCTAGAATTTATAGTCATTTTCATCAATGATTGGGGGTCGCGTAGGATTTAAATTGTCTATTTATCTAATGTTCATTCATAACATTCCTAAAATAAAATCTTTTCCACAAAAAGGATTAGTAGAAAAAGTTTATCATCAAGGATTTTATAATGAAAATCATTAAGAAAAACATGAACAAGTAATGTTAAGAAATAATGGTTGAGAAAGTAAACTTATGTACAAGTATAAGTATTTCAGATAATTGATCTGATGAAAATTGTAGGATCAAAATGTATATATAGATTTCTAAATAATAATAGGGGTTAGTTTTAGGTTTAAAAACATTCATTTGTATCCTTAATAAAATTTTTGTTTAACAAAGTTAAACAAGATAGATTCACAAACCCTCTTTGGTTATTTGCAAAGAATATAACTTGCTTAAGATCCAATAATATGGATCTAATAAGTAATATTATAAAATTTTAATTAGGGAATGATTCTACCTTAAAGAATATATAATGCATTTATATCAGTGTATACATGTATAAATTTTTTTAAGAAAGTTACACTTTCTATCTTTAACAAAATGTAGTGGAAATAAAACTAGTAACCACAACATGTAAATAAGAATAAGAAATATTTTAAACCAAAGATAATGGTATCCAACAACCTTGTATAAAGTTAACTTGATTTATAGTTTCAAGAAATTATGTCTTACCCACAGTAGGGTAAGCCCTCGATATCAAGATCAGTATCTATCTTGTTATCCCTACAAGTCCTCAATCTCTAAGTTGATCGTCACCTCTACTTTCATATCCACAAAATCCATCAATTGATAAAATCAACAATCTATTTTTTTCACTAATCAAGTTGAAAAAGTTCTTCATGGGTGACCAATATGTTCATAGTATTAACACAAGACAAATTTGAGTATAAATCTCACAGAGTATCACTTCATTACAGAGATCAACTCTCATGTTTTTCGTGTGAATGTTGAAATGGATTAGTATTTATAATAATGAATTCCAACCGTAGACTTCTCCTCTAATGGCCATATTTTTTTTAAATTTTGGATGGTCCTATACACATGGAACATAGGCAATGGTTATGTTATAATAGATTTTATGACATCATTTTAAATTACAAAGTAGGATACACATTATTATTCTTAAAAAAATTATCAAATTTATGATGCAATAAAATGAAACATTTCATTAAAGAATTTTCTAACTCTATGAAAATAAAATAATTGGATTATTCAGATAATGAAAAAAATGATGTCTATAAATATTGAAAATCGGATTATAAAATAATTCAAAATTGGATTCTGATTTCTGAGGAAATCAGAGTTTAAATTCTAATGAATTCTAATTCTAATTTAAGAAGTAATCAGAGTCTGATTTTAGATCAAATTGGAGTCTAATTTCAGAGGAAATCAAAGTCTTATTTCAGTATAAATCATATTTTAATTTTATAAGAAATCATATTTGGATTTTCGAATAAATTGGTGTCTAATTTCAGAAGAAATTGGATTCTGATTTCAGAAGAAATTTTAGTCACAGGAACTGTAGGGTTCATAGTTAGATAGGGATCTAATTTTTTTCATAAGAAAAATATAGTTAGACTTGGTTTAAGAAAAAAATATTTAAGACATTGGAAACCATAGACAGGCTCAAAAACGTTCATAGAGAAATAAAATTTTCATTAATAAAATATTTCTATGATATAGATAATTTTCCATAGAAAAATGTAATTATTATTTTCAAAACATAAAGGAGTGGAAAAGTCATAAAGAAACTTATTGTCTCAACAAACCCAAGATAGAGGAATTTTCAATATACTTTCATGATTTCTATGAGGACATACAAGAATTTAAGTTCATATTTAAGTATTTTATATAGGCATTCTATCTAAAATATCATATCCAAGATGATCATAATGAGTTAGAGTTGATTCATGGTAATGATGAATTTCCTCTTGAGCTATGTGTGGGAGATCAACATGATCTGGATGAATTATAGAATAAATGTGATTAAAAATTTTATATCCTTAGTTCCTAAAAAATTGATTATAAAATACCTTTGCATATATTTCTAGCCATGGTATAAGACACAACCCAAGTGGGGGAATTTTATTAAAAGATGGATGATCCAGACTACCACCCTCTGCTTTCCACTATCGAATTCTAAAAGGTAGTAACCGTTGAAGAAGAGATTGAGTCTAAACCAATTCATTGAGTCGATATAATATAAAACAGAATTTCATTATATTTAATTCAATATGAATTGATAATTAATTCACACTAATTTTAATTATCATATCTGGGAAATCTTTCCTTTTCCCAAGAATATTTCAAAGAAACTGAACATGCACTAGTTAAGGAACGCATAGACCATACTGATTTAAATAAAGATGAATTTGGAGAATCCAATAAGAAATTATAAGTTGAATAAACTATATAAACAAATATATAACATTGTCATTATGAAAGGAATAATATTTATGGTTATCCAACTTTTAATTTTATTCAAGTAAAAATACATGTTACATTGCCTTTGACTATTTAATTCATGTATCATATATTGATCAAGGACAGGAAAATAAATATTTTTAACAAGTATCTACCAAGAAATATAATGATACCTACAACAACCTAATATTCCATTTATATTTTACCTAATTAGGAATGGGGTAGATCTGGTATATTCTATCCATGGATCATTCGTCTCAAAAAAATAAGTTGTGGAAGTTGGGAAATTCCACATGTGGTGGTTAAAATCCAAGAAGATCCACCCACCATCTGAATATGGATGAAAGCTTGTACTGCCTTCTAGAGAATAAAAAATTCTAGGTCTACTTTTGTGATCATACCATTACATTTCTTAACTTTTTTTCTAGTAGTTCAATTTCTGTCTTCGGAATTATTCCAACATGAAACCCATTCCCTATATACTTTTCATCGTAAATGGAATGATATTTATGTGTTAATTGAGTTATTTAGTTATATAGTATCATGATGGAACAAGGAAACCCCCAAATAGTAAATGTATACAATTAAATGTTTAATTTTATAAAGTATTTCATATTTATGATTATATTTTAAACACTGCATTTTTTTCAAACAACATGTTTTTAGATTTAAACAATATTTTCCATACCCATTATTTAAATTTAATCTTTACTTAACATATCTATGAGATATTATTTTCTTAAGAATCATTTTATTTCATGTTTTATATTTCAAAATTAATTAGATTGAATGATTAATATTAATAATAAAATGATTAAATTGAATCATTTATATTAAAATAGAAACTCAATATTTTATTTCATTAGTTGATTAACATAAATGAAATTCCCTAATCATATTTCATGACTAAATTTTTCAAAAATTTATGTAAATTGATTTATTGGTTTTAGTCATTCCATGAGTGACTATCCAAAATTAAATTTCCCATCCCAAGAGGATTTCTTAACTGAGTAATTCCTATTTATCCTTTATCATATTTCTTGGGTGACCTTGGGGCATACCACTAACAGAAACATGAATTAAAACTTGTCAAAGCTATGACTGTGAGAAAATACATCAAAAAGGATTGAGGATTTTTTTTTCTGGAAATCCATTATTCCTAAGACATCCCTTAAATCAATCAGTGTTTATCCCATAGAGGCCATGAATGACCTTTTTAGGGGTTACCTTTGTTTCTAGCTTTTTTATCCATTACTACACTACTATAAGTATTTTTATAACATTTTAATGTTTATGTGTTCGGTAAATGGATTCATTAGAAAATTGATGAAATTATATATAAGGAAAAGGTGTGGGGGTGCTAATTTTGTATGTTGAGATACATTTTTGATTTATTCACTAATATTTATATCCTACCCTTCTTGATAAAAATAAAAAAATGGGCTGTGACTTAGAGATATAAAAAAATCAACATTATTGGACCTATGATTTTTATCATATATGCTTTGGTGGTGATTATGAGCATTATTCCAAGTATGAATTTTGAAATGGAAAAAATGAAAAAATAAATTTCTTTGATTAAAAAGGGTATAAAACTAGAGAAAAATTCATGATGTTTCATATCATTCATTATTCTTTCAATATTCACAACCTTACTTTGAGCTTGGGAAGTTGGATTTGGTACAATTTGAAAGGGAATTTTTCATTTTTCATTAGATATCAAGCATTATACCTTAGTGTTAATTCTCCTCCATAATATTTAATTTTGAAATATGAATTCCAACCAACCATATTCTTAATAATAATTTGAACCTTTATTGAAAACTATCATGATTTCATGTCACTGTTATCTTTACAATGTGGATAAAGTAATTCCTTTACAAGACTCTGGATAAGGAGTATGTTTGCATGATATGTTCATAACTCTACTTGAATTAATATCAATATTTATGAGAGAAAAGATTCTAAATTTATGTAGATTAGGATTTGAAACATTTATTAATAATGAATTAATGAGCTTGAATGGATTGAAGAATAAGTTCTGTCTATTTTAAATGTTATAAAGTAAAATATTTGAACTAATTGTTTCTATTATTAATGAGAAATAATATTTATATTTTATGTGTATTTTAAATGATATATTTAAAATTGATTATAATTTTATTTTATTACATTTAAAATTAAATATTTATAGTATTTTTTCCCTTTTATTTCCATGTTGATTTTTTCTTGAGGAAAAGCATGGTTTATGTGTGGGTGTATTTGAAAGACTCATATTTCATGCCTATTTTTTAGAATTTATTTAGGAGTTTTGAATAATTTTATGGAATAATAACATATATTTAATTTATTTTTCCAAATGTTGGAATTTATAAATAAATGTGTGAAAATTTTTTAAAATTAATAAAAGGATGTTGAATTTTAGTCATGAAATATTTACTGGTATATTTATAAGTGTTTTCAATTTTTCTCTCATATTTTTCATGTTATAATAAATTATATGATAGCCTCATAAATCCCTCAACCATGAATTCCCAACCTTCTATCCATTCCTAACTAGGACCTTGTGAAGAATCATAGAACATGAGAGATCCCTCATGGGTTGGTGAGAATGCATGGCCAGTAGAAGTGACTATGAGTAGAGGTGGGCCTAAGGCCCGTGCGAGAAAGGTGGAGCAACCTATCCCATGTTTGTGTGTGTATATATTTATAGGATCCCTCCACGATGAAGGATTATGAGGTGAGTACTTCATTCATTGTATAATATACAAGAATGAATCCACACTTCTCTTTCAATATGGGACAAAAATTTCCCATTACTGTTCACATTAAGTGAAAAGGAGTCATCCTAATTAGATCAATTCCCTCGCACGCTTAGACAACTGAGAACTACTATATCAAAATAACACCCACTTATTTAACCAATTCTTACATCCATATTTAACAAGAAAACACCATTTCCATTACTGAGGATGCATGATCTAGATCCCTTGTCAACTTCTTAAGCCCGTGGATTCCATAGGTAAACTCCTATACCCCGAACATACACCATGATCGCCTTTCAATGAATTCCAATACCTTTCATAAAGATGATATATCCTTCAAGACACTCTAAATACTGATGGTTTTGAAGAATAATCATGTTCCCTCTTCCATATATCCCCATTAACTCTATTCACCCCCATGAACATGCGAATCTACTCTAGGATACCTCGATTTCCATGAAATATTTAAAAACCTAAAATATTTAGGTGTTTACTTTATTTTAATATATGTCTCATGGGAATATAAAAAGAGTAATATAATTGAATAAATGGAATCCTTGAATAGATGGGCAGTTATGGGAGTCTCCATTGCCTATAAAAGGATGAGATACCCAACTTTCAAAGGAGTAAAACACCCACCACATAAGAAGGTGTCTTATAGACAAACCATGTTTTTTCCTTTTATTTTATTTTATTTATTTTTTATTTCTTTATTCCTATCCTATAATTTTTATTTTTATTTTTTCATTTGTTAAATTATTTCCTGAATATTGTTTTTGAACAAGTATTTCTCCCATCCATTCTTGTTCTTGTACTTCTTATTCTTCATTTTCTTATTATTATTAATCTTTCCTATATTATATATATTTTATTTATATTTTATTTTATTTTATATTATTTTTTTATTATTCTTATTTCTCTCACTTCTTCAATTTTTGTTTTTGTGATTTCATGTATCCTTCTTCTTTTCAATTTATCTTATTTTTATTATTTTTACTATCTTCCTTGTCATCATAGCATTGTAGCCTCTTACTCCAAATAATGGGAGGATAAATTGAATCATGGCAATGTGGAGGTAGGTAGTTCTCTCGAATTCATTGTAAAAGTTTAGTTTTTGTTTTTAGTAGATGTGGTTGGAATTCATGGGAGTGGCGATTGTCAAAGTATATAAAGAAACTATGCAACCTCATTCTAAGACACTAAACAGAATCTAAAATGGTATTACTCTAGTTCTGGGTGTATAACATCTTTTAGTTATTCATACTTTTTCAGTGTAAAATATCTATTTTGCACCATAATATAAACTGCAGAATTTGTGGTTTCTATGTTTCTGTTAGAGA
The DNA here is from genome assembly GCA_963277665.1 of Viscum album. Lineage (NCBI taxonomy): Eukaryota > Viridiplantae > Streptophyta > Magnoliopsida > Santalales > Viscaceae > Viscum > Viscum album. The sequence continues at coordinate 1,868,360,894 of OY728131.1, forward strand.
TAAAGGGAGTCCCATCCCAGAGAATAAGTGTGACTCGTATTCCATATCTTGAAGTTGTTGAGATAGTATCAGGGGGATCTACCTACAAGGATCAGTGTGGGAAGTGATCCAGATTGTTGTATATAAATCATTTCCATAATTATATGCACTTTAAAATTTCGGTCATATGATCTGGGATATTCTTTTATCTTTTATTCATCTTGATAAAATGATATTTTGTTTGGGTGGTGTCCTTTCCATGAATATAGGCTCCAAAGTGATGTAAAGAAGTTTTATTTGGTGTTCATATTTGAACATTCTTCATTTTTTATTTGTTGGTGTTGTATTTTTTTATGTTATAATTCATTTTAATAATATTTAAATTATGGTTACTCTTTAATTCAATATTCTTATTAAATTTTGAATCATTTTCCCAGTTTTTAATTAAAATTATGATAACCTCAAAGAATCTTTTTGAATTCACAGACCTTATTGAATAAATGTGTACAACCATTGATCTTGTATTTTTGTTGGGTGTGTATTCTATGAATTTTCCCTAAAACATAGGAATCAAATCCTTTAATTGGGCAAGGTTTCCACTAATAATGAAATCAATAATTTTCATTGTGTTAATGGTTTTAATTTATAGTGAAATAATATAAAGGCATTATAAGTTTAACAAGGTCTTATAGATGACTTGCATGGACCAAATAATTGAAATATATCTCTTAATTTTTATGGCTAGACATCTACTGTTTATAAGTATTACCCATATAAAATTCTAGTTAAGTAAGATAGTTCTTTATTTCTATCTCTGGGTGAAAATGTCCTTCAGGAAGATTTTTTTTAATATACTAATGTTGTTATATGGATTATATAAATGAATCTTTATATTGAGACATAAATTTTTGGTATAATTTTTATGAAGTAATTCATGTTAACTGTTAAAATTAATTCTGGTTTGTCGAATAAATCCCATTTTTATTAGTTTAATAAAAATTCTGCTTGATTTAACCAATACAAATGTAACTATTGATTGTCATAATAAAGATATAATTCATTTAATTTATATTGGTAATTACTAAGAAACATTGGTGGAAATATGATGTATGGTCATGACTCTATTACACTTAAAGTGGTTAAATATTCTATAATTTCTATGGAGTTACATTCTAAATGCAGACTAAAAGGTCAAGGTGAGAGTTTGTTTACAAGAGGTAGGCCACTTTATAAGGGTAAAGAGAAAGAAAACGTCAAATATAAATGAAATAGTAATAACCAACAAAAATATAATACATAGTTTAGGGGGAAAGGTTTTTTGTTATTACTATGGTAAGCCCAAGGACATAACACCCAATTTTATAAAACCCAAAAAAACACAAAAGGATGAAAAACCTATTGACCATCCCTTTTAGTGGATTTTGGTTTTTTCACTAAAGATATTTTTATTGTATAAATACATTCACTCATAGATGACTGGGTTTTCAATTCAGGATGATCTTTTCACTTTTTTCCATCTAGAGGCTACTTTCATGAGATTTTTGAGAGGGAATATGGAGATGACATGTTAATGAATATTAAGAAGTGTAATGTCCAGTGAAGAGGTTTGGTTCTTATTGAATCAGATGACCCCTCTGTCAACACCCTCATATAGGTTATGTGGGTCTCTGGATTTCAAATAAACATGATTTCACAATCCATACAAGACCAAAAAAGATATTTCTTTATGTATAAATTAGGATTATTTAATATCTTTAATTTTTCTATAACTATATTAAATGGATCCCTAGTTGATGGGGATTATGTTTTGAATGGGAAGACCAACTCAAAGGAGCATGGAATTATTTAGGTGAGTAATACTGATAAAACATTTTTATGGAATAAGAGTTTGGGGAATGATAGCTCCTAAGGATTAGAATAACATAGTAAACAAGGGATATTATGAAATGTTACTCCATGAAATATATTATTTTATGAAGATTTAATCTTGGATATTATTAAGAGTGTCTGTTTTTATTGGACATATTTTAATGATTCCCAACAATTAGAGTATATCGATTAGTATTCATGGTGGTATAGTAGAACTATATCTTATGATAGAGGTTATTATTATATTACTTTCATAGATGATTACTCAAGGAATTTATGGATTTTTATTAAAAATAAAATATTTGTTATGATGATTTTAAACCATGGAAAATCATTATTAGAAACTTGGTTAGGAGTAGTATTAAATTAATGATAATAGATAATGGTCTTGAGTTCCTATCTACTAATTTTTTTGAGTTTTGTTAATTGAATGGAAAATCAAGGAACCATACTATTAGGGAAAAAACAAAAAATTAAAATTAAAAAGATCAATAATAGGGGAACTCTTGAGAAAGTATAAAGAAATATTCCCTACTCTAGTATGTCCAAATCATTATATATATAAGTTACCACTATATTAGTAGACCTATTTAATGTGTGGAACTCTATACACAGCCTTATAATAACTATATAAGTTTCATTAGGTGTATTGGTTACTTCTAATTAAAAATTAATTATTTGGAACCAAGATCCCTTATGTGTGTTTTTGTGGGATACTCTGAGGGTGTCATTGGATAAAAAAATTTAGTTGAAACCCCAAGATAACAAATGTGTATAATTAGTATGGGTGTAGTTTTTTCCAGAATCTAACTCCTTTAAATCCAAAACTAGCTCACATGATATTAACGGGAAAACATATATTATGGCTATTGATCCTTAATCATCATCTCAGTTTGAAGTTGTTGATGATCCTCCTCCATTGAATCCTAAAATTGAAATCTATAATCAGTCTATAATATAATTCAGTTTTTTATTATAAGCCTCTTAATGCTAATAATGAATATTGATCCGGGATGTTCATTAGACCTCCTACATGGTTTGGGAAGTATGGAATGGGTTTCTTTTTCCCTTAATGTTTCCCAATATATTATTATTTATGATCCTTGATCCTATAAGAAATAATTTAATGATAGTGATTCCCATGAATGGATCACATATGTATGTGAAGATGTGAAATCCTCGATTAAAACCCATACTTGCCTAATTATAAATAGAACACTTAATTTCAAGATTATTGGGTGTAAATAGATTTGAAAAAGAAAAGTTGATTACATTGTTGAGAAGAAAATCATGTTTGATGCAATATTAGTTGAAAATGATTACCTTAAAATAGAGTGTATTAATTATTTTCAAATTTTTTACTAATTTTTAATCATTTTTCTATTATGATATATCTTTATTTTGATGATTTTAATGATTTCCACATAAAACAACTAGATGTGATAAATATATTCATACATGGTGACCTTAATTAAAAATCATACATTAAGCATCCTAATGGTTATCAAAATGAATTCAAACATAAACAATTTTTTCTATTGAATAAATCCATGTATAGTTTAAAACAAGACCCTGTAAAATGGTATAGAAAATTCAGATCTTCTATACTTGATAATAAATTTATTAAGAGCGTACATGATTTATGTGTTTACTTTAATTTTTTTTTGAAAACTATATTATTTACCTACTATATTTATTAAATGATACATTAGTGAAGTTAAATAATATGAAGCTCATTAATTTCATTAAGTATCAGTATAAAAAATTGATATAAATGATTTATAATTAGCAATGAAAATTTTATTAATTGAAATTATAATTTACATACCTAATAAACTTTTTTATTTATCCCCAAACGATTATATCATGAAAATCATAAAGAGGTAATTTCTTGACAAATTAAATCAAGTTAATGTTCATTTTTCATTACATTAAACAATATTTAAATCAATACCTTACTTATAATATAGATATTGAACATATTTCAAAGATTCATTAAGCTAATATTGTTGGAATACAAATGTAATCTATGATTTCAACTAGGTCTGACATAGATTTTTATGTTTTCACACTCAGTACATTCACGGACAATCTATGAAACACTAATTCCTACAAATTATTACTTTGAAATTTTACATATACTATGAACTTTCCATTTTGTTTTTGTATAAATTTCAATAATGATGAAATAATTGTTAGATATGTAGATATTCGTTATATAGGTAATATTGTTACCATAAACTCACACATTGGAAATGTCTTCACAACTAATAGAAGGCCCATATCTTTAAAATAAAATATGTGACCTGTGATTTCTATCTTGGCCATATAATTTTTGTACATTGCATTTAACAGGACTTTAATGGATGCTTTATGGTCGGAGATTTTGGTTTCTGAACACAATTTTTGTAATCATGTTATCTTATTTTATTCTTATAGTCATTCAAATTTTCATATTTCTAAAATAATTCAATTATAAATCCAAACACCTAGAAATTTGTTTAAATTTTATTATATATTTTAATTAATATGGGACCTTATGTGTCACAAAGATATATACTGATGATAACCCAACAAATAGTTCGATAAAGTTGGGGTAATTTCAAAATTTATGATTTTTAAATAAAATTATATTATTTATAATTAATTTTGAATATATGAAATAAAATATCCAGTTTTAAATGAAAATTGTGGAGATTCATAAATTTAAGGTGTTTTCAATTTTAATTTTCCTTATAAATTTTTCTTACCATTTATTCTTTGTTTCAATATACATGCAATTGATAATTTCATTTTTTTTCATCTATTACACTCATATAATGATTTAGGATATTTAGTTTAAACATGAAGTAGGGGTTTCTTTACCATTTTATGGGCTTTGATTTGGTTACCTTACCATTACATAAGATTACATTACCTTTATGGGACTCGGTTTATCCTTACACGAGACTCATAGTGCCCACACGCGACAACCTTTATATGTGGGGTAACCATATATACTTAATCTTACATGGGGTCTACCCTTACATGGTTACCCTTATGTGTGGATTTAAACCATACACTAGATCCTATACATGGGGTGTTACCCTTACTTATATACCATTTTGTGAGTTGTTCTCTTATACAAGTACCCTTAGGCTTCATGCATGACCATTATTTAGCCATGGAATAAATTTACATGTGGGAATCTTAAAAAAATTTCATAAACCTTACATGGATGTTACCTTTATAGATTTACCATTAATTTGCTATTACTTATATATAGTTTCCTTTATGTATCAGTGGAACTATCTTGGTATCTTTATAAAATGGGTTCATTACCCTTACACTGCATTGGCTTTCACATAACACCATTTTTCTATCACATGGGTATCACCAAAACCTTATTTATCCATTATTAATTTTTTAATATTTTTTATCTATTTTAGAAACTCATGGACCAATCTGATTCACGAGGCAGTTGGAATAGCCTATATTATTCTCAATATATAACAACCCTCTATGGCCTCATTCTTCAACACATGACTAAATATCTCCCCCCAGTTTTTTTATGGTTATCAATGTGGAATCTGTAGTGGTACTTCATCCTTTTTCATCAATGAAGATATCATTTTCTAGACATCAATTTTTCAAAGGATGTATATTTTTTTGTTTATGGGGCATATAATCAGAATCCCTATAAAGATAATAAGTGGGGTGTCATGTTCTTAATCATAAATTCATTGATCCAAGACCTAGGAGATTTACCTTCAATGATCCATTTGATAAGGTATCTATACTACTGGATAGAAATATCATCTAGCATTATAATATCTTTATAATTTCATTGATTTCATTTTGACAGTTCTTTAATTTTTTGTCTTAATAAAATTTGGGGGTGTTCTTTGCATGAAAGTATCCTGTAAATGGACCAAATATTATTAAATGTTTTGATGATATTTCTTCATTCTTTCTTCTTTATTTGTTCAAGATGTTTCTTTTTTTTATTAAATTAATTTTAATAGTATTAAATTTGGGTTTTTTTTAATTCCTCATTATTCTTAAATCATTATTGATTTTTTCTATATGTAATTAAAATTATTACTACATGAGATGATATTTTTCAATTCAAAGACTTAATTTAATAAAACATTTAATCCATTGATCCTATATTTTTCTCAGTGGTTAATTCATTATGTTTTCCCAAAGAGAAGGGTTCATAGATTTCATGTAGACATCACATCATATATCAACATTGTTGAGGCCATAGGGTAGAAAAATAGTCATAAAAATAAGATAAATTTATTAAAATGAAATAGAAGAAGTGAAATTGATATTAATGATTTAATATGGTGGATGAATTGTGAAAAGATATAGAAATTAAAGATACATTTCCTTGGTCTAATTCCAATGGATAAAGAATCACTATTTATGGTTTTTATGAAATATCACAATGTTTTCTCTATCTTGTTGTATAAAATCACCAAAAAAATTAGTGATGTGAATTTTTTCCAATGACTTCATGATATATTCTTCCAAAAAAATTCTCCTCACAATTATATCTTATTAATTGATATTAATCCCTAAATATTCATGGATCACCTTTTTACATAATGTAACTAACATAATCCATAAATGATAATTATTTAATTTTATATAAAATGTCTTAATTTATGAATGTGGAATGCAACCATGTATAAATGGCTTGAAAACCAAAAACTTTACTCGTTATCTAGTTTAAAACACAATCACGCATGACCCCCAAGCTATTTATCTTTGTAAAAAAAATTAAATCTATAAGACATTCGGGGTGTGTAATATATAAGGTTTTAACAGAATTACACTAAAATTTTGAGAAATCGTAAATATATTTTCTCAAATGTCTATAACACACAGTGCTACCAAAATTTAAATAACATACTGGATTTATTATGAATTTTTAAAATAATTGTTTAATAATCAGATTATCAACCTTAAAATTAATCCCTCATAAAAGATAATTTTTATCACCCAACTTATTTTAGTTGTGAAAAATGTTTTTCCTTTATTTGTGTTTTATTTATCACACATAAAAGTTTCTTTTTCAATTCTAGTAATATAGATATTAAAATAATTTTCCTTTATTATTATATAAACTATTTAAATTTTGATTACAATAAATTAATTATAGAATTATGTTTTATTTCAATTAATTAATTGAAAATTTAATATTTTTGAAATTTTCATATAGTGATTTTTATATGCTAGTAATATTGTAATTATATATATATAATATATCTATATAGTTTTAAAATTTATTCAAATATGTAATTATTTTATATTATATAGATATTTCAATAATAAATATATCATATGCATCAATTTTTATATTTTTTGATGTCATATAATAACTTTTATAGAAGTGAATTGTTGTTTAAAATATTTTTTACAACCCCTTTATTACAGTTAATGGAATATTTATTGGGTGTATGGAATGTTTTAGGGATGTACCAGGAGTTTGGGACATGAAAGAGGGTGAAAAGGACATCTTTTACATGTTACACGGTTGGCGCATGGTTAGACGTAACAATGCGCCATAACCATGCAGGACCAGGAATATGGGTAGACAATTTTGAAACCATGTAAGGGGAGACTGACACCACATGGGATTGGAAAGAGACATCATGTATTTATACTGTATGGTTTTTCAAATAGAGTAGGCTTCCCAAGAAAACTTGTGACCAAGGATCCTCTTGGACAGAGGAAGATGCACGATTGGTGTACAGTTTGGCTAGTCATACAGGCTATTAAAATGAAGTTTTTACCATTTACCCCATGATATTTAAGGGTTATAACCCAATATTCTCCCTTATTTTTACTCCCATCATCAATTGTGATTTACCAAACCCTCTAAGATTTCTTATAGATGTTTCTTCATTGATTCATAAGCATTCAAACTGTCATTTAGTGCAAATTAATGCTCTGATTATGTCTTCTACTAAAATCCAACCATTTTATAGAAGTGTATTGGTCTGTGTTTTCCTCTCCTTATGAATCTATAAACCATTGTTTTATAGTTTATTTTTAGTCATAGTGGTTAAAAATGATTTAGATAAAATCAAGGTTTTCTTTTGGACAAGCAGATGTTTATGAACATGAGGTATGTGGTCTTAATTCCTTCTCCAATTTTCATGATGTATTATATGTGTATATATTTGTGATACATTCAACTTGGAAACTTTTTAAGTTATTTTGTTAAGGAATGTAATTTGAGGCCATAAATTGAGTTTTGAGACCCTTCACCAACCATGTTGGGTTCAGTATATGAGATTAGAACTTGGGATACCCTGGGGGTATTTTAGACCTTTTGGAAATGGATTGATTATTTGGAAACTATTGATATTGGGTAATTATGAAGGTTAATGGTCTGTGAATATTGAATTTTTATGTGGTATTGGTTAAGGTATAAATTAAATGATTATATGATGGATTTTTTAAATGCATGAGAGTCATTTAATATGGTTTAAATGATGTGTTTTGGATTTCGACCTAGTTATGGATTTAAATGAAAAATAATATTTTTTTTAGGTGTGAAATGTTATAAAATTATATTTGGACCTAAAATTGATTTTAAATTTGGGGGTTTCATCATAGATTCCATTTTTTTTATTTGAAATGACTGTGTTTTTCTAATTTGTGAAAATACGTTAATGATTATTTTGAATGGATGGAAATGAGAAAGAAATACTTGGGGGAAAATATAGTTATTCAAAGAGAAAGTTCAATATTTTAAAGTTTGGATTCAATATAATTTTAAATCAATATTTTTTTGGTTTTTTATGAGATGATTATATTTTAAATGTCTGTTGGGACTTTAGTAAAGGAATTAATAAGGTGGGAAATGTGATAAATGGTTTTCAAATCTTGTCTACATATATATGTGGTATTTTTGTGGTATCATAATTATACATTGCTCCCACGGGTAACGATGTTTAGAAGATCTATGCCCCACCATTGTATTTCTCAAGTTTGGATGTCGGTCAGAGTCTATATTCTCTTAACATTAGTATTGAGTATCATTATTTGGGTTGGGATAGACAGATTCTATAGGCCCCGTAGATGTATTATTTGAATTTTAATTTTTTAATAAGGCTATTTCTCCTATGGTTTCCATAGTTAGGTTATTTGAATAAGGATATCTTATCCTAAGGTTGGCATGGTGTGGGATTCCAGGTTGAGGCATTATTCTCATAAATATATGTACATGGAATTATTGTTGGACTGATGCTCGTGTAGGATCAAAATATGAATTTTTATGATCAATTACAATAGGGGGTGAATTTTAAGTTTAAAAACATTCATTTTAAACCTTAAGTAAAAATAAGTTTAAAAATGTTAAACAAGGTAAATTCACATGACTTCTTTTAGTTCTATAAACATTTTATGTTCCGGTAATATGATTCTGGAAATGAAACTTAAGAAAATTTTACAAGGAAAATATTATACCTTAAAGCGTATAGAATCTTACTTATCAGAGTATATAAATGACAACAAATGTATAAAAAGGTTATAATTTCTTCCTTTATCAAAAATACAGCGGAAATAAACTCAAAACAAAAACAAGTAACAAGTATGAAATTTTTTAACCCAAAGAGTAGTGTATCCAACAACCTTGGATAAAGGTCACTTGATTTATACATTCAATAAAGTATTTCTTACCCCCGCAATGGTAAGCTCTCGATAGGAATATCAGAATATGTCTTGATATCTATGAAAGTCGTCAAACTTTAAGGTATTTAGAACCTTTGTCTTCTTATCCTCAGAAGTTCTCAAACATTAAGGTAGTCAGCACCTCTGTCTTTCTGTCCCCGTAAGTCCTCGATTGTACACAGCAATAATTGGAGTCACACTAAGAAAGTGGAAGAATATGTTCAATATGCACAAGGCATAATAGTCTCTTTAGATACCCAAAGCTTGAAATACATGGACATTATATTACTTTTGAGGAATACTTAATACATAACAAAAACATACACCCAAGGATTGTAATAGTTTATTCTCTTTGGAAACTTGGAACATAATCTTCTAATCATGGTGAACGATCTTCAACATCTCCCATAAAGATCTTCCACTTTTTTCCTTACCTAAAACCATTATTTATATCCTAGGGAAAAGAAAACATATAAAGGGTGAGCTCAAATTCTCAGTAAGGGTAATCATGGAGAAAATAAAACAAACCATATACATTTGAAAATAAAAACATGAACATAAAGTTTAAACATAAAAATATTGAGTTGTGAAATAAATCTTGGCAGTACGTAAGACATAGATCATAAAGAAACATTAATCATGATAAAATAGCATGGTGATAAAACATGTAATTATGGAAAACCATTAATCACATGATATGATTTCCATAGTAGCCAAGCCATTGCAAGAAAGACCATCATAGTGGACAAAGTCCATTACTGAACCGGGTTTACATGTTGTTCTAGCCCTGTATTACTAAACTGGATTTACTTGTCGTTCCATCCATGTCTATCTCATGAGATATAAATCATTACCCAATGCATTGAAGGGAGATATAGGTCCCACCCATCTCGTATTAAAATCATTCTTAATTGTTCCACAAAATAAACATAAATCATTCATCATAACCCAAATAATAAAATGGGTTTCATAAACATCATCCCATCATAACATAATCCATATAAAACAAATGTATATCATTTCATGATAATAAAAATCAAACCATGTAAATAATAGAGACATTATTGTTGAAACATATTCATAATAAATAATTTCATATTATATGGAAAATAGTATTGATAAAATAGTTGAAATGAATTATTGAGGAAAATATCCTTTCTTCTTCAAAATCATTTTCTTTTCACGAAATTACATGTAATTTTAAAAGAAAAGTATTTTTTTGAAAATAATCATGAAATAAAGTAGAGGAATATTAATGAAAATAAGGTGTTATAAAACCATAAAAATCCATTCATTCTGTATAAGTTAAAAAAATATTCTTCTCGTACTTTTGCTGGAAAAGTCAAAAAGTCCATCATATGGTAAACAAAAGAAAGATTCCTTCCATACCTTGTGTAAAAGTAAAAAAGGATACAAATGACTTTAAACATATATGGAAGAATATTAAACATTTTATGAACACATTTTTATAAAACATGGACATAGATGATAATTATAACCCCAGTAAATATTTACGAATAAACAACCTCAGATAAGAACGAGATTGGAATAATTATCACTTACCTTATGTCCAATTTCATCTTTATGGGTCTGAGAATCCTGTATAGTGGGTTTAAAAATATTATTAACTTGTAACAGAACCATAATAATATTTATGATATCATATATGATTCACTTATGACTTTATATTACCTGTTCTTTTGTCAATCCCATGTTAAAGCAGCGTTTTGGGTAAAATCATTTCATTTATTGTACGTGTTTGGACCTGTTGTTATTGATATTATTACTTATATATTTATTTACTTAATTCCATAATGTAAAACATGATTTATATATAATATATATTCATCATATAAATATATATGATAGATCGATAAATGTAATGAAATATACCATTCATGGAGACTGTAGGTCATACGTATGAATGAACTCTGTTTTCATTTCCTTATTAAATTGAATGGAAGTAAATGACATATATCTATATACATAAATATAGTAGAATTATTATTTCTTATATTTAATTATTATTTATTATATATACTTTATAATCATTCTTGAATGGTTAACATGGAGAATGAATCAAATCACGCCGTGGAGACGGTAATCCGTACATACGCACGAGCGACGATATCGTTCCCGTAATTTTTGAATGGTATTGGAGTGGATTATATAATATATCAAAATTAGTATCATATTATAATAATAATATATATTTATTATTTCCACCATTATACAAATCCAAGTAAGGTGGTGGTGGAAAAACAGATTACACCACAACATGGAGACGGTAAGTTGTACATACGCACGCACGGTGATTTTGTTTTTCATAGGATGGATAAAACATGAAATTGGGATGTTTCATATTTATAATAACATATCAGTATATTATTTATACTAATATTATTACTTTATAATTAAACAACTAAAGAATAGGAAGTATAAGAATAAAGAAACTTGAAATAATCGGTAGAAGAGATTACCACTTCTTCAACGCACCTTCTTTGAACTTCTTATTAAGGCAATAAAGTTGGTCTTTGAAGAATATAAGGACCTCTAGTATGTTTCCAGGGAAGTGGAGAAAAGAAATTGACATGTTTTGGCCGAGATTTAAGGCTCAAAATGTAGTGAAGAGGAGAGGGAGGAGGTGCCCTTTTATAAGAGAGGAGAGGGGCACTTTTGAAAACCCCAAAAATATTAATTTATAATAAATTCATATAACACTTAAAAACCTCAAAAAATGACTAAAAATAATATGAGATTATATAGGGTTTTAATATAATAAAACAATAAAATTTAGACTTGTTTTTATTTTATTTTAAACCCCATAATTTTGATTTATCCTTATTTAATCTATTTAATTTTATTTGGGGTAATAATATTCTAAATTCTAAATTGTTATAAATACTTACACACATGTTGTGAATTGTCCATAATTGGATACTTTATGACATTTTAGACCATATAAATTTCAATTTATAATATTTAAATATTTTTTTGATTTTTAAACAATTTAATAATATGTTATTTTTATAAAATATCAATAGTGTCAATTTTGACACTATTCAATTATTTGAATTTAAATAAAATCCACACAGAATATATATTCGAAAAAAATATTTAATATATCACTAACATGAAATATTCATCTTAAAAATTTGTGTAGAAAATTAAATAGTTCATATAATATTTTTTTAATATTTTTAAAAACATTTATTTGATATTTCAATCAATAAAATAATTTCAACATCACTATTGTGTCACCATTAATGATAATTATTTAATCCTTAAAAATTCTAAATAAATTCACATGATGTAGATAGTTTTATTGGATTTATGTTGAATATTTATTTTTTAAGTTTTATGAAGTTTATCACTATATTAAAATTATTACACTTATAAGATATAAGAGAGTGACATGTTGTCACTTTCTTTAGTTTTAATAATAATTACATCATTTTCATGGTCACAAGTCCCTAAAATGAATATATTCCAACCCATAAGTGATATTGGTCTACTTTTATTCATCCCATAGAATTTTGGAAGGTGTTATGGTAATTTTATAATCTTATTTGTACCCTTAATTACCTGATTTACCTTTAACTGTAGTAAATAAAAATTATCGTAGTTACTATTCATAATATCAAAAAAATAAATATAAACTATTAAAATAATTTGGACCTACTGATTCCAAATATGTAATAAATTTTTATAAATTCAAAACACATAAGTTGTAGTATTTAATTTAAAATTAATCTTGCTGTTGAGAAAATGGGTTCTAAAAGTTAAAACATTCCAAAGGATTGAAATGTTTTTACCTTTGAATTCAATGTAAAATTAATGATAATGACATACATAATAATAAATGGTAAAAATATATTCTATTTATACTTTAAAAACATTCAATATTATAATTTAACCATATAAATTATCTTGATGAAAAAAGTTGTTTTTAATTAAAATTTAGCGTATTTTTAATATTCATCAAAATATGAAAGTTAACAGAAAAATATTAAAAAAATTTCCAAAATTAATTTTTATATCCCTATTGAAATAAATAAGTTTATTTCGTCAAATTTAACTTATAAACATTTCAAAAACTATATTTAAAGTGGGTGCGCCATTAAAAGGTGGAAAAACTGCATTTTTTGAAAAATACTTATTCTACCCGAAAAACTTATTTTGTTATCA